>JAMZAV010002051.1:0-653619 GCA_024449915.1 Sweltsa coloradensis
AAAACCTAAAAAACGGGAACCAACCCCCCCCCCCCGGGGGGGAACCCTTTTTTTTAATTTTTTTTTTTTTGCGTTTGTTGATTTCCTTTGAAGGCCCTTTTGGTTTAGGGTTGTCAATGTTTACTGTATGTTTTATTCCAAAAAATCCCTTTTTTTCTTTTCTAACTCCCTGGCTTATCTTTAATGTCCTTTCATACTTTCCCCCCCCTTGGTCCTTACAAAACCACTAAAAAAATTTTTTTACCTATTAATTAAAAAGAAAAGTTCTTATTCCTGTTCGTTGTCCATTTCTGGTGTGAAAAGTGGACTTTGGTTTTGTGTTCCCAATCGGCGAGTATTTTAGTGAAAGCCGGCTCGGAATAAACAAACTGAAAAAACTTTACAAAAATAACACTGGATTGAAAATATTTTTCAATCAATATTTGCTGTTTGTATATTGACTGTTTTTCATCTGCTACGATGTCGGACTGTTTGTCCCTAGTAACTAAAAAATGCAAATATAAACAACAACAAAATAGTTGCTTCCATTGCCTTCAAGGTAATGTCAAGGTCAGTTAATTAAGGTTAAATTTAAGGTCCTCAATGAAAATCACTATCCACTAAGCATTTTAAAAAATTAAACTTTAACCTACTAACTATTCAACAAGAACTACAATTTCTCTGCGGATTGTCTTGAGACGGGAGGTATTCAAGTCAGAAAAAAGTCACCGAAAACGTCACAAGGAACCGAGCCAAACACGAATGATGGCCTAAGGCCAAGCTCTGGCAGAACTGAATGCGACTTTGGGAACGGCATTTTGGCCATTAGCTCGCTCTGATTGCACGGCCATGCGCTCTTTTGTCGCTTCGGCCTTAATCGGCAAATGCCACGATGGGGCGCAAAAAGGCTTGCCAGAACTGATGGCCAGCCGCTTGTGGCCACTATGCCATCAATTTTGTGTTTGCTGGGAACCATTGGACCCACGCAGATCTTGACTAAATGGTGTAAACGAAAAAATTAAAATTAAGTATATGTTTATTTTATCGTGTCTCATTGGTATTTCGTCTAATTTCTTCACCAGTCGATACTGTATGTGGTTCACAAACATGTTATTAATTGCGAAATTATAAGTTTCAAGTTAGTGTCTCAAGAAAATCGATCCAGCAGGGTGACTCTCCATCTAGTAAACCTACCTCTAACCTATTTCACCACGAATAAAGCTTGGGGATGTGTGAGACGGATAGTCACTATCATACAATAGCAAATCGACTTTCACTGGATGGGATTGTTAAAATAGCCAGCCGAAGTACGTGTTCTATGATGGACAAACAGTTAAGCACTGCTGGCTCAACGGCACCGGCCAACGGAGTGATGGCGAAAACCATCTTCACCCTTGCGGCAAAACAAAAGCGACCGGCAGCGGCCAACAACTGGGCAGGTTACTAGTATGTTGGGGGGAGCCGTGCGAAGGGTTTCAATGATGGTCTAACCTTATCCCCTGCTGGCCAACAGACAGTCGGTAAAGTGATGGGCCCCCATCTTCACGCCTGTGGCGGCAAAACAAAAGCGCACGACGCGGGCCAAAAATCACTGGGCAGGGTTTACTCGAGTTGTGGCCAGCCGTGCGAAAAGGGGTTTCAAGTGATGGTCCAACTTATCCGCTGCTGGCCACCGCAGTCGAAAGTGATGGCCACCACAACCGCCTGGGGGGGGCAAACAAAAGCGACACGGCACGGCCAAAACCTCACTGGGGGAGTTACTAGTATGTTTGTGGCCCCCGTGCGTAGGTTACAAGTGATGGGCCAACACTTATCCGCTACTGTGCGGCAATCAGAACGACAGTCGGGAAAAGTGATGGCCAGCCATCTACACACACGCCTTGGTGGCGGCAAACGACATAACCACAGACAGCGGGAGCCAACCGCCAACCGGGCTGGTTGTTATTTTTTGTTCTGGACAGCCATGCCTACCGAGTTGCCAGAGACGGTCGGACCCTTCTCACTGGCTGGCCCGCCATTCCACAGTGGCGCGGTACGTGCCGCACGCAGCCATCCTCTAAACCGTAGACTTATGTGTTTGCTGGAAGCGTCTCACTTTTGGCACATGTAACCGACCCTCTATTGTACTCTGGTATAGGTTATCTTGTCAATATTAACTTCAAATGTGGCATATGCGGGTCAACGGAAACCAAAAATGCGTTTGTACATAATTATTTAAAACATTTCTATTGAATGCAATGATTCTCAAATTCAAATGTGGGAGAAAAATAATTACCTGGTAACCGATATTCTTGAATACATTTATCATTGCATCCATTAAAGTGAGTTTCGTTTGTTATGTCGCAAAATAATAGCATGCATTCGATTAAAAAAACTCGCTGTGCAAAATGCCAAATGTTTCGGGGTCTGAACGACTTGCATGTAAATGTTAATCATGGTCACAAGTATTGGAGATTTTATACGATAACAAACATGCATTACATAAGGGTGGCAAACGCATAAGGCATAAAACAGGAACGCATAACATTTAAAATTAAATGTACAATCAATTTGCTTTGCGCCATTGCTGACAATCATTGAATACTAAAAACCTACATCACAATCACATACCAACACAAACTCAATAAATTTGGTAAGCTGGATTTTGTTGTAAGTGCCTGTAAGGTTATTTTATAATATGTTTAATAAATTAATTTAAAAAAAATCGTATTTGGAGTCTACCGCACACAGTCACATACAGATTTTCAGTGGGAGTCATTAAATTATAAGGCAGACCAAGCGCAACCTGTAGGGCCGACACCATCGTGTACGCGCGAACAATGAACAACCTATAGAGGACAGGCATATTAAGTATTTGGAAACAGACCTATCATCATCATACTGGACCACGGTTCACCCCCGCGTACTCACCAGAATCAACAAGGCTTGATTGGAATACACTTATAATTTATTCTGTGCACAATTGTTGCTAGGAGACTCCAAAGATACTGTTTTACCATTGCCTATCCAAGCAACTGATGGACATAAGTCCAAATCAGAAGTTAAAATACTTTTGCTTTCTAGAGCGGGAATCGAGTCCTGGACTTGTTGCCTATACACATTAAAATAAAACCAATAAAAAAATAAGTTATACAAAAAAGTGCAAAATAAAGTAAGAAGACTCTGATTTCGTGAGAGGTCCCGTGCTCGTGAATCCCGTTAAGCCGGCGATACCAGACTGCCATTGTTTTCGCTACTATACAGTGGCCCTACTAAAAAAAAATGTATTATAGAGTCTACCCACTGTCAGGTAATAACCCTAATTTTCAGTGACCTACATACAATTACAACAACAACCTCAATAAATTAAATTAGTCAATAAAGCGCGACGACTTCGAGTCCTTACGAATTCAAGTCCAATGGTACCAGATCTGTGTTTTTTTGTCTGTGAGTTTCAACTCCAGACCAAGCCGAAAGGTTACACATATTGAGCTGAAAATTTAAACAGATATCCGGTACCATTACTCGAGGGTGCCGTTTTACATTTTTGAGCAAAATCCGTTTACGATATAAACTCACAATAAGAAACCATTGAATCTGGACTGAGAATGTCACAATTTAATTGAACGACATGTTTTTCGTTTATGAACAATCATTTTTAACAAATCATGTTTGCATTCAGTGACCATGGTGTTCGAATAGTTGCAACGCTCAGGTTACCCTAAAAATTCCGCTCGGAGATTAAGTAACCATAACTTGAAAGTTATATTCCTTTTCGTACTGCGTATGTTTTCATAGTATTGTATGCAATTTCAAGACTATGTTCTATAACTATCCAGAAATAAAAAAAAAATCTATTCGACCGTTGTTTGAAAACTCAGTTTACAACACATTCACGGGTGTGAAGGCGCCTTAGCCAACTAAGACTAGCGAAAAACACCAAACGTTGATAGAAACGAGTGAGCAAGTATAGTGTTGAGTACCGGTGAACATCTTAGCATTTATTGATTGGTGTAATAAGTTACAATTTTTTTTTTTTTTTAGTTTTGGGGTTAGAATAAAGAAATATTTCTCATGATTTCTTACTTACGATTTTCGATAGCTTAATACATTATTTCGTGATATTTACCTGGGACCAGGCCAAAAGGTTACTTTCATCTTAATGTAACTTTATGGGAACATTAGAAAACTACGGAACTTAGATATGTTGTGTGATTTTGAGAACAAAGCATATAGTAATAATCTAATAAATTGCACTTGTAGACAAAAATCCTCAACCATACAGGCTCATCCATCAACTGCGACTTGAAAAAGCGTTACCAAGAAGCTGCTAGTCATAGTTGTGACATTTGTTTGGCTTAGACCAAATCATGATCAACACCCATTTGGCTAAGATAAATATTGATTTGCAAATTAATATTGACTTTATAAGATCATATGTTTTTATTTGCGCGTCGAAGACATCAATTTCACTTACCCTGAGAAAAACATAACCTCTGGTGATTTTTTATTTTTTAATATTCTTTTTTGTCAGAATTTGTTCGTGCACTCTACGGGCAACACGCATATTTATGCGATCTTGATGAAAGTTTCAGGCAACCTCGAATCTCTCATACGGAATGTGACGCAAGTTTTTGGGTACAATCTAAGAATTATATTTACTACTTTCGAGCTCCAAATTTTGCTCCAAAAATGTGAATTTTGGGACGACTTTAACGAGGGATGAGCGCATGTCGCTATCTAGAGCCAACATTAAAATTTCAAATATGTTTATGTGAATATTTGAGGATATACTTATTATAATGGATATTCATAAGAAAATTAATGTTTCGTTCAATAACATTCCTGCTACATTTGGTAGTGTAACAATAGTAATCGAAACCTGAAATCCTGAGCGCGTGGCCCTTGAGCGCCAACCCTAACCTCTCCCCCTTCCGCCCAGCCCTCTCAGGGCCCTCATAAACAAGTGCGCCAGGTAGACGACAGATTACATCCCCAGTTTCGGAGAAATGTCCAACTCGCCCGAACAACTAGAGAGGGGCTAAAAAATTCGTATTTTCCCTTGATTACGAGAAATCGGCCACCCGGAAAACGAATCGGTTAGCTTTTATGTAGCTTTTTAGAGGGGCTCAAAAAAACGGTCAGAAAACGGCGAAAGTGTAAAATAGACTTAAAGAAGACATACAAACCTACAACTCTAACGCTTAATGCTCACACGCGATCAACAACAATAAAGATGAAATACAAATCGGTAGCTTTCAAGCCTATTAGAGGCAAAAACGACCAACAAGGCACATGTAAAAGATGATTTTATAAAGCCCGATTTGAACAATGAGCTTACGCTAATACCATCACGAGAACATATTAAATATATACGAAATAGGAATCGGTACTTATAGCTTTTAGTAGGTCTAAAACAACGACACAAAAAAGGCAAATTTTGTAATAGATTTTTAGACGCCGTTTAACGCATTCACTAACACAAATGCAATAGAGATCATAAATGGTAAAAACTGTAATGGACATATGAAATTGGTAGTAGCTTTTAGTTCGTTCAGCACAACAAATGAATAAGATGCAAACTAGGAGAGGTCTGCAATTTCATCTAAAATCGCGTTAGATAATATGCGGTGGTGTTTATACAATTTAGTAGTTTTTGCACAATGTTTTTATATTAACTAGAACATAACCAAAAACTTGTGAAAAGGACGACAAACTCTTACACACTCGAAAGAAAATGAGATCTAACAAAGAGGCAAGGCTCTCTAACCCTTCAACCACTTTGCCGCATATCTTAATTTCATAAACGTACAGGCACCCCGTAACAGTCATGCCGTTAAATGCTTGGTCAAAATAGAATTTTGCAATTATTAATTCCGTTTATAGTTCATCCACGTATTTTTTTTCATATAATTACATTTAAAAAAAGTAATGGTCATTAGCAATCTATTTTACAACATTTTCAAGGATGTTATTACGGGACACTGACTGGACGTTTATAAATTACGGGACATGCTCAAGGTGGAAGTGTAGAATGAGGCTTGGGCCTTTATTTAGATACTCATTTCCTTTTGAGTTTGTAAGTTGGCGGTATTTTTATACGAAGTTTTTATGTTGGGATCTCATTACTTTTGCAATTTCATTGCATTTGTTTAAATACTAATAAATTTTATTCAAGTCTGATTAAATTGCTACGGTGTGACCATTAACAATAGGAATGAAACAATGTAGAGGATCCCAAAGACTTGCTTTTGTAAACAAATGTAGGCGACTTTTCAAAACTTTAAATTGTTTATTGAAGTAAGCTTTTTTAAAAAAATTTATTTTGGAAAAACCCCCAGCAAAATTTTTTTTTCTTTTTTTAAAAAAATTAAATCATGTTTTTAGTTTTTAAATTAAATTTAAAAACCCGTTTAGAATGCAAACAATTGAAATGAGGATTTCAGTTATTAGTAAAAATTTTAATCATCCTTAAATGATTTTAGATTTTTAAGATTTTTCCCAAAAAGGTGTTTAAAAACCCAAATTGGGGTTTTTTTTTTTAAAAAAATTTTGTTTTATTATTTTTAAGTTACAACTTTTTCCCGTTTTAAAAAAAAAAAATTTTTTTTTAAAATTTTGAGGTTTCCCCCCGGGTTTGCGGGCCTTTCGGGGCCAGCTAAATTTATATTTTGGATTTTCGTTTTTAAAAAGGAAAATTGAACCCCCTTCTAGTTTCATTCCCAAAAATTTTTTTTTGTTTTGTAATTTTTTTTATCGGCTTGCCCCAAAACCCCCTTTGTTTTATAATTGAGTTTTATTTCCCCTTTGTGGGGCCCCCACGGGCCAATGATAAAAAGATTTTTTTTTAAATTTTTTTGGCCCCCCCAATTGATGGTTGGGGGAAAATTTTTTTTATTTTTAAATTAAATTTTTTTTTTTTGTTACCCAAAAAAATTTAAAATTTATTTCTTAATTTAAATAAAAAAAAAATAAAACCCCTTCCATTTTAAAACCCACCCCCTTAAAAACCCCTTTTTTTATTTCCTTTTTTTTTTAATGGTCCCTTGTACAAAATTTTTTTTTGTTTCCCCCCCGAAAAATTAAAGTTTTAAATTTTTTTTAATTTTTTGTTTATTTAACAAATTTTTTTTAAAACCTATCGCAGCGTTTTCGGGTAATTAGTTTTTCCTTTTTGATTTTAGGGCCTTTTTGCCGTTTTTGGTTCCCAAACTAAAAAATCGACATATTTTGATTTACTCATTAAATTTTCTGTTTGTTTGCATTTTTGAAGTTATTACTACCCCAAACCCACCGTTATTGGAAAATTTGGGTTTTTTCATTTTCAAAATAATCATTTTTCCCTTTTAAAAACCCTTTTTTCGCTCTAAAAGGAAAAAAATTTACTATTTTTTTTTTTCAAAATATTGTTTTCTTTTTAAAGGGCTTAAAATATCACATTTTTTTTTAAAACCATACCCAACGTTATGGGGCCCAATTTCGTAATCTGTGAAAAATATTATCCTTTTTTTCCCGTTTTTTGGCTGTAAAATCAAAAAGCACCGTTTTCCCTTTTTAGGGTTTTCCCTTTGATGTAATCAGGGGAAAAATTACGTTTTTTTTTTAGCCCTTTCTGGGCTTTTTTGGGACTTGGGGCCCAAAAAAAGTGCGTATTTTGATGCCAAAAGGGGTCTTTTTTTCTGGGCCTGCATGCATGCAGATAAAATTTTTCAGAATTACTTTCCAAAAAACTTTCTTATCAGGGTTTAGTCTGTGAAAGCATGGTATAATCATTTCCCCAGCGGTCCGGGAAAATTGCCACTACGAAAAAACTGCATGTCCCCCAATACATCGCAAAACTCTTAGTCTATATATAATTTTTGTACAAAAAAAACATTTCTGACCTTAAGCACTTACACACACCCAAATACGCCCCCAGAAACATTTTTGACATAAAAACCATTAAAAAAAGAAACAATACAAAAAATAACAGAAATCAATTTTTCGGAAAATAAAAATTTAAAAAAATTTTTAGCTTCACACTAAAAAAACTCTCAAACGCATTTCAATTTTGCAAACCACTTTTAAAACCCACGGGTAATTTTTTAAAAATTTTCTTTCAACATTTTTTCCCCCTAAAGGTTTTAAAAATTCAAAACACAAAAAACCGGTTGATTCACCATGTAGACAATCTTTAAAAGTCGGGGTTTTCCCAAAAAGGTTTAGAACAGGGGGCTTTGGGCAAGGTCAAAACCTACATCGAAAATTCAAAAAGGGGGGCCAAAAATTTTGGGGTGCGAAAAGTTTAGCGGAATTTTTGAAGACTTCTTTTTATGTGTAGAATCAAAGGTTTGCCTCAAATTTTTTAAATAAAAATCACGGTCCCGTTTCTTTGGGAAATTTTATAAAAAAAACAAAACATACATCAAAATATAAATATTTTTTCAAATGACATACCAACATGATTTTTTTCTTTCTTTTTTCCTCAATACTTCTAAACCCTTCCCAATTTGTTTGGGAACCTTATGGGGCCCGGGCCCGCTCGAAAACCCCATGAAATACAATAACCAAATCGGAGAGGGGGGGTAGGGGCAATGTGGACGGGGCGGCGCCCCCCTCAGCAAAAAACCTCTAAAACGCCCAAATTGTTAAAATTTTAATAACCACACTGACAATCTTTTGGGACGATCCAGGAGAAGAAATTTTTTCAAGTGTTTCCCTTTCCCAAACCTAAGTGTCAAAAAATTTTTTGTATCTTTTTACACTTCTAGCGTAAAAGGGTCAAAATTTTTTTTAGGTTTGGGCGTACGATGTTCTTGTTAAATGTTTCGATAACCGATTTGACCCTTTTCAATTCCTATTTTATAATGTCATTTAAAACAAAAACAAAAGGAAAGAATCAATCATCAATCCCTTTAATTACTAGAAGTGTTACTAGTCGAAGAAACCCTTTGGGAAAATCTTTTGAAAAGGGGGAAATAGGTTTAAACAATCACAAAAAATTTAAATTTTAAAAATCTTTTATCGAAATAAAAAGAAAAACCACTAATCATTTAATCGGTAATCGGCGGAAAAAATAAAAATTTTAAAAAATAAACCCTTAATTAGCCTTCCTTTGGAGGGCTTGGGGGGAAAAATCAAAACAGATCGATTGGTTTCCCAAATGGATTTCCCCTGCGATTTTGGCCCTTTTTAAAAAAAGAAAATACATGTAAAGAAATGAACGATTTTCGATTTTTTGGCCCCTTTACTTGGGATACGAATATATTTTTTAAAAGTGGAAATTTAATGAACGTTATCGATTAATGGCCGATTTATGGCAAATTTTTTCTATAAAACCCCCCCCCAATCGACAGTAATTTTTTTTTAAGCTAAAGTCCCAAAAAAGTCTGTTTAAATTTTCCCAAAACCCGATTTATACTTCGGTGATTGGGTTTTCCCAAAAAAAAGAACTAGATTGGAAAAGCACCGAAAATGTAAATAACGCGTAAAAGACGAAAGATCCGTGATGTTTTAGGGCAATATGAAAAGAAAGGTTATATGTGTGGAAAATGATCTCTAAAAACGCACGAGATGGGGCCCAAAAAACGGCCCTGTTTTTACGATCTCCTAATTTTGTTTATTAAGGAAATGACCGTTATGTGTGAAGATTTTATAGTGCGCGAAACCAACTGGCTTTAAAAAGGCTGGTATTTTGATCTCGTAATGGGCTGTTTTTTACAAATGCCGTTTTTGTGTGAAAATCTCTTATAGTGCGCGAAACCTACTGGGATAACGGGGCCCCCCGGGATTATGATCTCCTAAGGGAAAGGGTTTTTACGAAATAACCCCTTATGTGTTAAATCTTTTTTTTTTTGGCGCGAAACCTACTGGCTATAAAAGGGTGTGTAAATTTTGGTCTCGTAGTGTCCCGTTATTTCGAAATACCCCTTTTGTGTGAAGATCTCGAAAATTTAAAGGGGGTAGTTACCCGAAATCGTTTGTTTGGAAAATTCACTGAAACCGGAAATGAAAGGTGAAAATTTGATTTACAAAAAAAGCGTCCAAACAAAAAACCATTATTTATAAACTTTATCTACGTATTCCATTTTTTATCAGAAAACTGTTTTCCCCTTTTTTTCTTAAGTTTTAGTTTGGGGTGTCTCGGATTGCATGTGAGGGTTCCCACAATCTAAGTTTACCCCAAAAAAAACATGTTTTGTGTTGGGGTGTGTGTGTGTTTGTGTGGGGCGGGGTTTTGTTTTTGTTTTTTTTGGTTTTCCCTAAGAAAAAAATAAAAGACGTGGGTGAATTTTGGGAAACATTTTTTTTTTTATTTTTTACTTAGAAAAAATGTCCCTCAATTTTTTTTTCTTTACGCATTTCACTCGTTCGGTATTCGTTTTTTTTTTTTAATTTAGGCCCAGGGGTATTAATTTTGTAAAAGAAATCTGGGGGACACTTGGGTTTTTTTTAAATTTTGGGGTTGTATTTTTTGAGCAGGTCTCCACTTGGGCTCTTTATGGCTCGAAAAGTCTGTTTTTTTTTTTTTTCTGCCCTTTGGTACAGGGCGCATCGTTTCCCCTGACGACCTGAAATTTTTTAAAACATGTACATCCCAAACCCAGGCGGGGGTTTCTGTTTTGTTTTTTTTGAACAAAATCCGATTCGTTGGGTTTTTTAATATAAAATATAATTATATATATAATATGCAGAAAATTGTTTTTTTGGGTAGTTTCCCTGTGGTTTTTATTATTATTCCCAAAGTTTCGGGGAGTTTCCCTGCCAAACTTCCAAGGAAAATTTAAAAAATAAAAAAAAAATATCAAAACAAACAAAAAAACCTAAATTTCTTAAAAAAACAACCCGCAAAAATGGATACAAGACAAAACCAAAAAAATTAAAAACATAGGGACTAATGGGCAACATATTATGTTGTCATTAGTACCTATGTTTTCAAGCACAAGCATCTTGGGATGTGCTGCAAAATAACAAATTGCATAGTGTGATGCCCCATTGGGACATTTAAATAATAAAAGTCGCTACCTACCCCTCGACTCTCACGTAGAGAAAGGGGTAGGGTCCCAAATTGAATAGGCCTAGGGCCCACACGCGTCAACTCCGGGTTTCTTAAAAAAGAGAAAAGGTTATTCCCATATGTGAAAAACATGCGATGGAATGTACCCAATAGGGTTGATGCCTTGGGGCACGCAATTTTATCTCCCCCAAACATATTTAAGAACTTTCTATCATAAGATAACGGCGACAAACTTTCTAAATTTCTCATCCATAGGAATCTATTTAACAAAATTTTATTCACATCATACACATTTCTTTCTTTTCTTTATTTTCATTCACATACATAACTTTTGTTTTGCTATTACTTTCATCATCATCAATTTATTTTGTTATTTATACACCTAGAAAACAATCTAATCATCAAACACACCATTAACTCCTCATCTCATCAACTTTCATTATCCCAGGCGGCGCATTATGACCTAACCGGTTTCTCACGTCGTCGTCGTCTTCGTCGTGGTAAAAAACAGTCAAATTTTAAACTCAAAATCATTGGATGAGCGTAGCGAGCGAAGCGAAGATTCCATTTCACTACACTGGAGAAAAAAAATCCGGAAGTTTTTTTTTCATTCTTTTTCTATTTTTTTGTATTTTTGTCTGTTTGTTAACTCGATTCCGGCTAAACCGATACTCCAATTGCGATGAAATTTTCTGGAGGCCTTCGAAATCTCTGAACTTAGAACTGCCACGTTTTAGAGCTCAATCGAAAAATTACTTCTCATTAAAATCGCAATTTTACGAATTTTTTCGATTTTTTAAAAATTTCTTTGACTTATAACATCTACATGCTTTATCGGTCCGATTGTAATGATTTTTTCACAGAACCTTAATTTTATGAATTAATATATTCGTGTGAAATTTTGGCGCAGTCGAAAATCTATTTCTTATGAAAAATCGCAATTTTAATATTTTTTTCATTTTTAAAACATTCTTCGACTTATAACACCTAGGCCTACATGCTTAACCGATTGAAATGATTTTTTCACAGAACCTTAATTTTATGAATTAATATATTGGTGTGAAATTTGAGCGCAATCAAAAATAATTTCTCATGAAAATCGCAATTTCACGCTTTTTTCGTTTAAAAAAACATTTCTTCGACTTATAACACCTACATGCTTTATGCGATTGTTATGATTTTTTCACAGAACCTTAATTTTATAAATTGATATATTGGTGTGAAATTTGAGCGCGATCGAAAAATAATTTCTCAAAAAAATTTTAATTTTACGCTTTTTCGTTTAAAAAAACATAAGCTCATCCAACAACGCGCCTGAAAAAGCGTTTGTGAAGTTTCCAGTAAAACAAATTACTTGGCCATTGACTTTTTAGAGTTCTCGTTATGAACCAAATTCAATGGCCAAGTAATTTTTTTATGATTTTGAGTTTACTAGGAAGCTTCGCAAAAGCATTTTCAGGCGCGTTTATTAAGAGCGTAATTTTTTTAAACAAAAAAGCACAAAATTGCGATTTTCATGAGAAATTATTTTTTGATTGCACTCAAATTTCTCACCAATAAAATAAATTCATTAAATTAAGGTTCTGTGAAAAAATCGTTACAATCGGATAAAGGATGTAGGTGTTATAAGTCAAAGAAATGTTTTAAAAAACGAAAAATGGCGATTTCCATAAGAAATAATTTTTTGATTGTGCTCAAATTTCACACGAATATATTAAATCATAAAATTTAGGTTCTGTGAAAAAATCATTTTCATTGAATAGAGCATGTAGTTAGGTCGAAGACAATTTTTAAAAATCGAAAAAATCGCAAAATTGCGATTATAATGAGAAATAATTTTTGATTGCCCTCAAAAACGTGGCAGTTCTAAGTTTAGAGATTTCAAAGGCTTCCAAAAAATTTCATCGCAAATGGAGTATTGCTTTAGCCGGAATCGTGTTAACAAACACACAAAAATACAAACAAAAAAAACAAGAAAAACGAAAAAAATCGTAAAATTGCGATTACGATGAGAAAAAAATTTTCGATTGCGCTCAAAAACGTGGCAGTTCTCAGTTTAGAAATTTCAAAGACCCCCATAAAATTTCATCGCAATTGGAGTATCGGTTTAGCCGGAATCGTGTTAACAAACACACAAAAATACCAACAGAAAAAACAAGAGAAACTAAAAAAAAATCGTAAAATTGCGATTTTCATGAGAAATAATTTTTTGATTACGCTCAAAAACGTGGCAGTTCTAAGGTCAGAGATTTCGAATGCCTCCAGAAAATTTCATCGCAATTGGAATATAGGTTTAGCCGGAAACGTGATAACAAACAGACAAAAACACACACAAAAAAAAGGATTTTTGTCATCAGAGTAGTGAAATGAAATCTTCGCTTCGCTCGCTACGCTTATCCAAAATTTTTTACTTTTTTTTACCACGAAAATGGTTGGCTTGGCGCTCGTCAACAGGCGAAATGATGTTATACTTCTTTTCAATGAGAAACTAGGGAGAAAGAATGAAATGCTTGGCTCAACTTCTATATATCACAGCATTCACAGCCGAAAACTTTTGAAAGAGATCTTGGCTGCCGTTCTTCTTTTTTTTTTTTTTTTACAAATTTTGGTATTTTTTTTTGGGGGGGGGGGGGGGTGTCTACCATACATGAACCAGCACGGGTACGAGAGAATAGCAAGTTATTCAATAGATTGTCGAAGAAGAAAACTCGAAAAAAATGTTATTTTTCGTTCAAATATCTTGGTGGAGAAGATGCCAACCAAGTATACATACACAAAAATACTAGGAAAACGCTTAAGTCCCGCCGCGTTGTTGGATGAGCGTAATTGGTGCATTTAGCTGCCATGTGTTATGCGGATTTTCTGTTGTTCTGTGAAAAAATCATTACTAAGTTGAAGATTTTTTTAAAATTAAATTCAATTAAATTAAAAATTATCTTAAATTTTAATTTTTTTAATAAATCGTAATTTTAAAAAAGGAAAAAATCGTAATAATATTGAAATTTTTATAAGAAATAATTATTCGATTGCACACAAATTTTACACGAATATATTAATTCATAAAATTAAGGTTCTGTGAAAAATCATTACAATAGGATAAAGCATGTAGGTGTTATAAGTCAAAGAATTGTTTTGAAAAAAAAGAAAAAAAAGCGCAAAATAGAGATTTTCATGAGAAATAATTTTACGATAACGCTCAAATTTCACACGAATATATAAATTTATAAAATTAAGTTTATGTGAAAAAATCATTACAATCGGATAAAGCTTGTAGGTGTTGTAAGTCGAAGAAATTAAAAAAAAATCGAAAAAAATCGTAAAATTGTGATTTTCTTGAGAAATAATTTTCCGATTGTGCTAAAAAACGTGGCAGTTCTAAGTTCTGAGATTTCGAAGACCTCCATAAAATTTCATCGCAATCGGACTATCGGTTTAGCCGGAATCGTGTTAACAAACAGACAAAAATTCAAAAAAAAGAAAGAAAGAAAGAAAGAAAGAAAGAAAAAAAAACATTCCGGATTTTTTTCTCCAGTGTAGTGAAGTGGAATCTTAGCTTCGCTTATCCAATAATCTTATCCAGGGTAGAAATATCATCGTGGAAGCGTTGAGTCACTCAACGGTGGAAGTGCTGAATAGCCTATATAAAAACACCCCAAAACCTAAAACATTCTGTATCACTTGTCGAGTTTTCAAAGGGAAATCTCGACCAAAAACGCATTTTATTAGTAACACCATTGTAACACACGTTCAGACACATGGACCTACGGAAACACGCGGAAATATTCTCTCTAAAAATATAAAATCCAAGACGGCCACAGCCAGATTTCAGACCCCTCGGGCCTCTACCTCGTACATTGCAGGGGCATGGCCTCTCCCATGATTTTCCATAAGCAAAGCTAGCTAAAGATTAAGCAAAGGTTTTTAAAATACCTACCTACACAAAAATATTAGATAACTAGGAAGCTTCGCAAACGCTTTTTCAGGCGCGTTGTTGGGACGAAAAAAGCGTAAAATTGCGATTTTTATAAGAAATAATTATTCGAATTCGCTCAAATTTCAAACGAGTATATTAATTCATAACATTAAGATTCTGTGAAAAAAATATTGCAATCGGATGAATCATGTAGGTGATATAAATCGAAGAAATTTTTTTAAAAAATCGTAAAATCGCAATTATCATGAGAAATAATTTTTTGATTGCGCTCAAATTTCACACGAATATAAATTTTAAAATTAAGGTTGTGTAAAAAAGTCATTACAATCAGATAAAGCATGTAGGTGTTATAAGTCGAAGAAATGTTGAAAATCGATAAAAATCGTAAAATTGCGATTTTCATAAGAAATAATTTTTCGATTGCGCTCAAATTTCACACAAATATATTAATTATAAAATTAAGGTTCTGTGAAAAAAATCATTATAATCGAATAAAGCATGTAGGTGTTATAAGTCGAAGAAAGTTTTTAAAAATCGTAAAATTGCGATTATTATAAGTTATAATTTTTTGATTGCGCTCAAAAACGTGGCAGTTAAGTTCAGAGATTTCGAAGGCCTCCACAAAATTTCATCGCAGTTGGACTATTAGTTAGCCGGAATCGTGTTAACAAACAAACAAAAATACAGAAAGAAAAAAAAACATTTCGAATTTTTTCTCCAGTGTAGTTAAATGGAATCTTCGCTTCGCTCGCTACGCTGGATACGCTCATCCAATTATCACTAGGAAGCTTCGCAAACGCTTTTTCAGGCGCGTTGTTGGATGAGTGAATTGGTGCATTGATCTGTCATGTGTTATGCAGATTTTCTGTTGTTCTGTGAAAAAATCATTACAATTGGGTAAAGCAAGTAGGTGTTATATGTCGAAGAAGTTTTTTTTAAGAGAAAAAAAGCGTAAAATAGCGATTTTCATGAGAAATATTTTTTCGATTGCGCTCAAATTTCACACGAATATATAAATTTATAAAATTAAGGATCTGTTAAAAAATCATTACAATCGGATAAAGCATGTAGGATATAAGTCGAAGACATTGTTTAAACAAGCGTAAAATTGCGATTTTCATGAGAAATAAATTTTCGATTGCGCTCAAATTTCACATGAATATATTATTAATTCATAAAATTAAGGTTCTGTGAAAAAATATTTACAATCGAATAAAGCATGTAGGTGTTATAAGTCGAAGAAATGTTTTAAGATTTTTTTAAATTGAAAAAAATCGTAAAATTGCGATTTTCACGAGAAATAATTTTTAAATTGCACTTAAAAACGTGGCAGTTCTAAGTTCAGAGATTTCGAAAGCCTCCAGAAAATTTCATCGCAATTGGAGTATTGGTTTAGCCGAAATCGTGTTAACAAACACACAAAAATACAAACAGAAAAAACAAGAAATTCGAAAAAAAATCGTAAAATTGCAATTTCCATAAGAAATAATTTTTTGATTGCGCTCAAAAAGGTGGCAGTTATAAGTTCAGAGATTTCGAAGGCCTCCAGAAAATTTCATCGCGATTGGAGTATCGGTTTAGCCGGAATCGTGTTTACAAACAGCCAAAAATACCCAAAAAACGGATATTTTCTCTAGTGTAATGGAATGGAATTTTTGCTTCGCCAGCTGCGCTCATCCAATTACTACTAGATCTAGGCCCTAGATAGTCAAATCTTAAATTTCGTGATTGATTGATAAGACTTCCTAACTCTATGGTCAGCATTAAATTCACAACTAGTTCTAAGGCGTAATATGTTTGGATGAGCGTAGCGAGCGAATCGAAGATTCCATTTCACTTCACTGGAGAAAAAAATCCGAAATGTTTTTTTCTGTTTTTCTGTCTTTTTGGCTGTTTTTTAACACGATTCCGGCTAAACCGATACTCTAATTGCGATGAAATTTTCTGGAGGCCTTCGAAATCTCTGAACTTAGAACTGTCACTTTTTTTAGAGCAATTGAAAAATTATTTCTCATGAAAATCGCAATTTTACTATTTTTTTTTATTTTTAAAACCTTTCTTCGACTTATAATACATAATACCAACATGGTTTATCCGATTGTAATGACTTTTACACAGAACCTTAATTTTATAAATTAATATGTTGGTGTGAAATTTGAGCGCAATCGAAAGATAATTATTCTTGTGAAAATCGCAATTTTACGCTTTACTTAATTTAAAAAAATCTTCGTCTTATAACACCTACATCTTTATTCGATTGTAATGATATTTTCACAGCTCCATAATTTTATGAATTAATATATTGGTGTGAAATTTGACCGCAAACAAAAAATAATTTCTCATAAAAATCGCAATTTTACGCTTTTTTCGTTAAAAAAATTAAGCTCCTACAACGCGCCTGAAAAAGCGTTTGCGAAGCTTCCCCGACATACCATAATACAATATTGAAGTAAAAGTATCAGACAGAGCTTTAACGTCTCGATCAAAAACGCTCATAGCGTTTGTGTTCAAATTATGAAAAACTAATAAATAGTCCTACCTTGTGTACCAAATAGTATGTTTTATTGTTTTGGTAATTATTCAGTGAAAAGTGCCTATCTCTTTGGTGCTGGCTGGCACAAGCCGAGTAATTCTTTTGCCGTTGGTCTTGTCTGAGATGTGTAGGACTACGCTGCGCAAACGTTCCTGGATATCGAGATGAAAATACTTTCAACGTGGCGCTTAGGTCAGGTAAAAACATATGTGCAAACACCTGGGGTGTGCAAACAGCAAACACTGTTGGTAAATAACATAAACAATTGTGCGATAACGAGCCAGAGAGAATGTTACTATCACGCCTCATTTACGCCCACCACTTCGACTGGCCGCTGTCAGCTGCGTGCATGCTGCCGAGGTTGCCTAACTATCAGGGGGCAATAAAAAACAAAAAAAAATATTGAAATCCAACGCATACAATATCTTGTAAACAGACAGCCAACCTTACTCACACTTACAGTTCAAATGCAGCAGATTCGTTGAGGACTATTGTTCCATCCTTTCATAACTTTAACCCAGCAACAATTATTCAGAAGTAAATAAGTTACCGTCCCGTTGTGGAAAGTGGGAGACCCGCGGGCTCAAGGTCATGATAGATTTTTTAATTATGATTTGAGTGAAAAATGGGAATTCACCTAGTTGCTGTAAATATGTTTCCTATAGGGAAAGAGATATAAAATTCATCTCGCAAAAATCATCTTTTATTTACATGGGGTGGAGAGTATGTAACTCCTCGAAACTAGAGGCGAGTTCTGGCAGTCGTCGTCGGGGAACCACTTACCTCTTCCTTTGACGACCTCCTCGACGGCAACGACCTTGACCACACGAACGATGACAGAGACGATGACGACCATCACGACGTGAGAACCCCACTTGCCCTCCCCCTACCTGTGGCTGGTTCTGACCAACATGGGACTTTTCACTTTTCTCCCCACAAACCCTAGGCTAGAGTGGCACAATATTATGACCTAACAGACAATCACATACATGATAACTACTTATGAATTAACAGAGAAGGCCCAAACAGAAAAAATATCGTGTCCACTATGATCCGCAAAAGATTGCCGTTGGCTAATTTTCGGTCTAGGTTTAGTTGGTCCCATGGTCCCATCGCCAAAAACTTCCATAAGAAATAACATTGCGATGATCTTTATGACCAGTGACCTTGGATGATTTTGGTCAAAAAATGTAGGCCCTAGTGTAATATTGACGTTCTCGATTACCTTTTTGTAAATCCAGTTTTGTTTTTGTAGTTTATTTGGACAAGTGGTTCGGTCAAAATACGTCGATTACCGTGTATTCCGGACCACATGTTTTTGTGTGTTTTTGATTGTAATTATTCTATAAACAGTTTCGAGGCATAATTTTAGATTAGTACGATGCATCTTTGCGAAACAAAAAAGAAGCACGTTAAAGCCGATTTTAGAAATAACTCAGGATGTATAAAATCACAGTTGCAAAATATAACGTTTTGAACGGTCAAATTGAGTGTTGTGCTTCCAGTATAGATTTTGTGATAACATATATTTTTGGGGTAATAGCACAGAGATAATACTTCGTATACCGGTACCTACCTACTATATCTATCTCTATGGTAATTGCTTCAGTAAAAGTGTTGAGAACAGGAGGAAGGGAAGACCTGGCTTGTGTAACCGTCTACATTTTGACATCTAGGAGGCATCGCTATAAACACTCATTTTTGTCAAAAGCCCGATTCAAGTTTGTAGTTCAATATTTAATAAATAACCTGCATTTAAAGACTCCAGCCCATTTACACGATTTTTAGACGAGTGAGCGCAGCGAAACGAAGTCTATATAACGCTACTCGATCGGGTCTTGGCAGTGACCATTGTCTGTATGTTAAATGTTTGTCTGTCTGTCCGGTCCCATACGGCCGAACGGCCAAATAGATTGACCTGAAATTTTAAACAGACATCCGTGACCAGCTGCTAACAAAATGAGCATAATCCATTTCGATTTAAACCTACAAGAAATAATAAACTGAAAAATAGGCCTTACATGTGTAGGACGAATTCTTTTAACTACAATGGTTTTGCTTTTGAAAAAATCACTGCCTCTAAGATGTAACTCGGTTGCATTGGAGGTAATAAAAAAAAATATTTGTAATGCAGTTATGCAAAAAATATGACCAAAGAGTATCGAAATTTGCACTCTCAAGGTATCCCCAAATTCCGCTGGGAGATTGAGTAAACCTTGCAATCTTTACTAGTATTTTGTGCTGGCTATGTTTTCCATAGTATTGTCACAGTTGATGTAGACTAAACTGCGTTATATGCATTTCAAAGCATGTTTAATATTTTTTTAACAATCCATAAACTACACTATGGAAACGCCAAAGTCGTTGATAGACGAGTGAGTGAGTGTTGACGAGCGCCAAGCCAATTATTTTCGTGGTAAAAAAAGTAAACGCATCATAAAAAAATTACTTGGCCATTGAATTTGGTACGAGGGCCCTAAAAAGTCAATGGCCAAGTAATTTTTTTATGATTTTTAGTTTAAAATTTTTAATTTTTTTACCACGAAAATGGTTGGCTTGGCGCTCGTCAACAGGCGAAATGATCTTACTTCTTTTCAATGCGAAACTAAACTAAGGAGAAAGAATAAAAAGCTTGGCTCAACTTCTATATCTCACAGCATTCACAGCCGAAGACTTTGGAAGGAGAGTTTGGCTGCCGTTTTTTTTTTTTTTTTTTTTTTTTTACAAATTTTTGTATTTGGGGGGGATAATATACTCTAGGGTTACAAAGATAGTTTGTATTCTCCAGTTAATTTCGTATGTAGTCTAATAGGCAGTGCTATCTGCTCTACACACGTAAAACAATGTACAACAGACCAAAAATTATACAGTTAATTGGTGGCTGCATAGCTCAGTTAGTAAAAGCATAGACCGGATAGCCAAGGTCCCGGTTTCGATCCCCGGTGTAGTCACTTTTATAATTTCTGTCTAGTATCAACATAACAGCGTCATAGTCGCCTACTATAAAGCCAAGGTATAAAACCGCGGTTACACATCATATATCCCAACTTTAGGGTTACAGAGATGGTTTGTATTCAACATGTTAATATCTAGTAGGCAGTGCAATCTGATCTGCACTCGTTATTAACTAGGCCGCTTCGCGAACGCTTTTTCCAGTCACGTTGATGGATGAGCTTTATTGGAATATCTCATTACTTTTTCTATAGTTACTTGATATTACATGTTAATCATACACCTGTAAAAGGCTTATATTAAAACCTTTATTTCTATAAACTTTGACCAACTTTTTCAACTTTTTCTTTCAAGAGGCAATACATCACCTTAATCTTTATGTCAATCTCAAATATGAAATTTGTAGCCCCACCCGTTTGGTCAGGATCGACCCAAATATCACGAAAATATCGTATTAAAAACCGGGGGAAAATAGTAAAAGTACGATTTCTATAAGAAATATTTTTTCGAGTGTCTCTAAAATCATAACATACATAAATTTCAGTGATTTTAAACGTTCCCATAAAGTTTCACGGTTTCATCAATGTCGGAGTAGCCGTTTGACAAATATCACAAAAATATATCATAAAAAATTGAAAAAAATCGTAAAAGTACGATAATCATAAGTAATATTTGATGGATTATTTATACCCAATACCGTGGCAGGTCTTAGTTCAGAGATTTCGAAGGTCCACTCCAATTTTCATCAAGATCGCATATGCCGTTTGCCCGGTAGAGAGCGAACAAACAGACAAAAAAAACTAACAAAAATAACACACCCGAGCTATTCTTCTTGGGGTAACGTAAGTGAAATTAAAGTCTTCGCTTCGCTCATCCAACAATGTACAAAACAGACCAAAAATTAGACAGTCAATTGGTGGCTGCATATCTCAGTTGGTAAGAGCCTAGCCCGGACAGTCGTAAGTAAGTCGTAAGTCCCGGGTTCGATCCCCGGTGAAGTCACTTTTTTGAATTTCTATCTTAAGTACTAACATACCAGAGTCACTCAACGATACCAGCGTCATAGTCGCCTACTATAAAGCCAAGTTTAAACATCATATAGACCAACTCTAGGGTTATAGAGATGGTTTGTGTTCTCCTGTTAAAATTTCGGCCGCTTCGCGAACGCTTTTTCCAGTCGCGTTGATAGATGAGATTTTTTTGGAATATCTCTGTCTAATGAATAGGATTTTAAGTGGAATCTAATTACTTTTTCTATAGTAACTTGATATTACTTGTTAATTATACACCTGTAAAAGGCTTATATTAAAAACTTTATTTCTATGAATTTTGATCAACTGTTTCAACTTTTTTCTTTCAAGACGAGGCACTACATCACTATACCCTTTATGTAAAATATGAACGTTGAAGCCCCACCAGTTTGATCAGAATCGGCCCAAATATCACGAAAATATCGTATTAAAAACCAAGGAAAAACCGTAAAAGTATGATTCCTATAAGAAATATTTTTTAAATGTCTCTAAAATCGTAACATATATAATTTCAGTGATTTTAAACGTTCCCATAAAGTTTTATCAATATCGGAGTAGCCGTCTGCCAAATATCACGAAAATATCTCATTAATAATTGAAAAAAATCGTTAAAGTACGATAATCTTAAGAAATATTTGATCGATTGTACCCAAAAACGTGGCAGGTCTAAGGTCAGAGATTTCGAAGGTCCCCTCCAATTTTCATCAAGTTCGCATATGCCGTTTGCTCGGTACAGAACGAACAAAAAGACAAAAAAACTAACAAAAACAAAACACCCGAGCTATTTTTCTTAGGGTAACGTAAGTGAAAAAGAAACGAAAGTGAAATTGAAGTCTTAAATAAAATAAAAATAAATAAATAAATTGTATTCAGAGTCTATCCACTCAGTTATATAACAGATTTTCAGTTGAGGACTTTAAATCAAAGCGACTAAGCCAACCCTGTATAGGTCCCGATGCAATCGACGAGAGAGCGATAACCAACCAAAGATCGATTTTTTTAATCTAGGTGCCCGTTAGGGCGCCGCAGCCAAGCCGCGGTGCGCTACACACTCAAGCACCATATACACCAAGCAGAGTTGGGGTGATTTCGAGGTGTTACCCAGCCGTCATGTAACGTGATGTGAACTTGAAAACTATCACAATCGAGGGGATTTAGGTACCTGACAACACATGCCAAATTTTATTGGGGTACGACCATTCCTTCTTGGTGAAAAAATGTCTTCAAACATGCTCAAAATCACTTTAAGGATGTTAGCTACTGCTAGCTACTGCTACTGCTACTGCTAACATCTAATACGTCGGCCCGCGATTCTGACCAGACGGGTGGGGCTACAATGTTCATATTTTACATGGACATTAAGGTAATAGAAATATAGTCTCTTTTGAAAAAAAAAGTTGAAAAAGTTTGTTGGAAGGCTTCCAAATAAAGGTTTTAAAATAAGCCTTAAACACTTGGCATATAATCAACAAGTAACCATAGTTACTTGACACTTGTTGACGGTATAAGCAGAGTTAGGCGGGAAAGTGCGATACGTAAACAAATGGCGGACATTTAAAATTTTTCTTCTTTGTGTGGAACGAGAAAAGGTGTCATTATACTCTCATAAAACAAATCAGAAACCGTCCCTGGCCTAGGCCCAGATGTAGAAAATTATTTATAATACAACAGTGTAGGTCTAAAGTTCCATTAGGCTATAGGACTAGATTAACCCTCCGTCACTCGCGTGGGGTTCTACAAACCCCAGAGTCTACATTCGACTCTGTTTCTCTGCATCGGACAGTTCTACCGACTCTAGATTCTCAGTACCTTCAAGTTACTCTATCTGTTAGCGAAATTTGTAACCCTCTAATCATTAGGGCTTTAAGTGTCGTTATATTGCCGGTCTGAACTTGGCTGGGGTAACTGAAACCCCGCGCGAGTGATCACGTTACAGTAACAGCATAGGGAATCTCAATGCTATTTTGGCTTAAATTTTGAAATTTTTGAATTTTGGAAAAATTCTTCTTGCAATTTACTAACTGGTTCATGTTTATTATTAAAAAGTGAAACAAAACTTAAAATTGCATTATTTTGACACCTTTTTTGAATATTTTGAAAATGTCCATTTTTTAAATCTGAAAAATACAATAAAAAAATATTTCATACAAAAAGGTTCATTGGCATTTTATTTCACTGTCCTCCCAGTAACAACCACCTACATAGTAGTTCCACAAATCATATGACCACAGAAAGAAATACCCAAAACATCCTACTGCACTTATTACTGCCCAAAATAATTTGGGGTTTGAGAAACCCCACGCGAGGGATGGTGTTAAGAAATTCCGCGCGAGTGACGGAGGGTTAATAAATACTTACACTACATGTTTGACAAGCCCTAGGCCTTTCTTAGCCAACCCTAGGCCAGCACAACCTTGTTTTGACACTTCCCGCACAAATAACTAGTTTTGATTACTACAAGCCTAATGCAGATAAACAATGGTATGATAGTCCTAGGCTATTCCAAAATTTACGGCAATAATAAGCTTTTTCTTTACTTTTAATACTCACGCAATCTCCTGTCACTTTTAATAAAAATGTAAAACAAAAGATGGTGAAAATTTTCAATATTCTTCTGATTATCTGATGATTTACATGGCTGTGGGTCAAGGCCGTCTAGATATATCGCTTCCCTCGTGTGGGTGCAGTGAAATAGGTGTAAAATTACATTAGTTGTGCGTTTGTTGTTACATGGGAAAGTTTTAATAGGATGTGAGTTGCCTAGACTTAACCAGTCCTTATACCGTCGTTATACCATGGTTATACCACCTATACCCAGGATGTACATGAATCCGGGCCTAGATATTTTACATCTTATTGTTATTGCTAATACCATAAAAATTAAATCAACTTTGATAAAAATATTATATTTTAACAAATAATTTTGTAATGGAACTTGAAAAAGTAATAAGATCACACACATAACAAAATTGTAGAAATAACAGCCAAACCTTACACACTCAAAAGGAAGAGACTAAAAAAAGGCCAAGCTATCTACCCTTCACATTTGCGCATTTTTAAATTTCATAAACTACAGGTCCATAACAGCATCCCCAAAAGTTTGGGCAAAATAAAATTTGCAGTTATTTAAAAAATTAATTACAAAAAAAAAAACTTGAAAACTACTACGTTAAATAATAATCAAAAATTTCTATTTTGCCAAGCTTTCGAGGATGTGTTATGGGACACTGTACGTTATGAATTAAGAATGCGCAAAATGTGAAGGTAGATACTTGCCCTTTTTTTAGATCCATTTCCTTTGAGTGGTAAGTTTGGCTGTATTTTACAAGTTTTGTTATGTGTTAGGAAAATAGAAATCAGTGGATGGACAGGCGAACACCACGAATCAACGCCAGAATCAAACAAGGCCCGATTCAGAACAACTTGAATTACTTGTGTTTTCGTTGCAGGACGGCTCTAAAAGTCACGTATAAAATTCCTAAGACACGAAATGATGTCTTAAATCAAATCAGAATTTAAAAAAAATAGATTTTCGGAATCGAACCTGGACCTTGCATGAAGAAAGCTAACAACAAACTATCCAATAGGCAGTCAATTGCTCTACCCCACACGTTATTAACAATGTACAAAACAGACCAAAAATTAGACAGTTTTAAATTATAGCCCGGTAAGCTAAGGTTCCATTTCACTACACTGGAGAAAAAAATCCGGATTTTTTTTTGTATTTTTTTCCTTTTTTTCTGTATTATTGTGTGTTTGTCAGCACGATTCCCCGGAAAAACCCGGGCCCCTCCAATTGAAATGAAATTTTCTGGAACCTTGAAATCTCTGCCACGTTTTGAGCGCAATCAAATTTATTTCTCATGAAAATCGCATTTTACGATTTTTTTATTTTGATTTTTTAAAAATTTTTCTTTTTATTATAAACACCTACATGCTTTTTTTCAAATTTTAATGAGTTTCACAGAACCATAATTTTATGAATTAGGCTAAGATATTCGTGTGAAATTTAAGCGCAATAAAAATTTATTTCTCATGGAAATCGAAATTTTAGGGTTTTTTTTTTTTCTTTTTTTAAAAAATTTTTTGGGACTTATAACACCTACATTCTTACCCGATTGTAATAATTTTTCAACAAAACCTTAATTTATGAATTAATATATTTCTTTTGTGAAATTTAAGCACAATCGAATAATTATTTCTTATGAAAATCGCAATTTTACGATTTTTTTCATTTTTAAAATTACGATTAATTAAAAAAATTAAAAATTTAAGTTTATTTTTTATTTAATTTAAATTAATTTTGAAAAAATCTTCAATTTTGTAATGATTTTTTCACAGAACAACAGAAAATCCGCATAACACATGGCAGCTCAATGCATCAATTACGCTCATCCAACAACGCGGCGGGACTTAAGCGTTTTCCTAGTGTAGAAAGATTTATTTGTGTTGACTAGACTCGTCACATGAGAAACCATACTTCAAGTATTTTACTACAAATCATAATAATATTCATATAAATGCTAAAATACTAAAACACTTAAAAATTTTAAAAACATACTGCACATAGCCTATTGCCCTAGGCCTACTCAAAAAATAAATTTACTCTTTTCACAGTAGCAATTTACATTTTAAAAAATACGATGTAATTTTATATTTTAATACAAACCAGAAATATAAAAAATCCATTCCGACTGGAGTTTTAACCTGGTCTGAACTTCGAGTACTTACTAAATGAAATTGCATGTTAAAATTCGTAAAATTAACTTAAATGTAATATTATTGGATGATTAAAAATGAATAAAATATAACAAATTTTCATTCAGATCGTGCTTCATGCATCCTTCACTATTTGCACGGTTGTTAACTTAGGGTCTCCACTAAAACAACAACAAAAACACAAAAACAACCAAATAAAAAATAACTTCGCCATTGAATGAAGATTGAATATAGCGCCTCAGTCGGGATCCCTAGTGACGTAAAACATATTCTAGCCAATCACCGCTCACTACAGAATATGATACAACCTTGGTAACTCGACCTACTGTATTTTGAAGGTTAAAAGGACACCGATTTTGCTTGGAGTTGGACTCGCCCACCCGGTTTGCCACAGCTGTCTTCGGCCCTCCTGTTCGAAAGTCGTTACTCGGTAGCCTATTGTCTTTGGGAGGAAATTAGAAATTGTAAATAGATAACATGTCCAAGTATAAGATTGTCATGGTGAGACACGGCGAGAGTGAATGGAATCAAAAGAACCAATTTTGTGGATGGTTTGATGCAAATTTAAGTGAGAAAGGTAAGCATTGATGGGGTGGGTCTTTACTTCCCTGTTGACTGATTTATCCCTAGTGGACTTAGCAAAATATTAATATGCTACATTTTGAATATGTTCTGTAGACGCCCAAACGTTACTTTTTGACAACTAAATGACATTACTTGGCCTGGCCTAGGGCCTACCTAGCTAGTCTCTAGGGCCTAGGCCCAGTGGTTAAAGTGGATTCGGAATAGGGTACTAGGCCCTAGGCCTAGGCCTGGTAGGGCCTACCTAACGGTAGTTGGCCTAGGCCAGGCCATATGTACTTAGGGTACTTACGTAGCTTTGGTGTGACCCAACTTTTCAAAAATTTTTTTTTTTTTTTTTACCAACCTACAAAACCTTTAACGTCGCTATTTAAAACAGAAAGTGACTTTTAATGGAAAAGTACTTTCGTTTAAAATAGTGACGTTAAAGGTTTTGAAGTTTTTTTGTTACTGTTAGGCCTAGGCCCTACACCAAAAACGTGATGATTCTATTTTAGATGTTTGGTGCTGGAATGTAATAAAATAGTACACAATGAGTTGTTCTTGACTTATTTCATCAATGGTGAGTGTTTATGTTGATTTTAGTTGAAAAAAACGGTATTGAAAAGTTGGGTCACACCAACTACGTAAGTAGGCCCTACCGTACTTAGCCCTATGCCGAAGAAAGTAGGCCCTAGTTAAAGCGGAAACGCCGGGAAGCATGGGGGGCGCTGCCCCCTAGCCTAGGTTCCTAGGGGGAATTGGGTGGTTTTGTAGGCCTAGTTGAAGCATAAAATTCCACTTTTTATTTTATTAATGACCAATAACTGCTAAAATGCACATGTTTTATGAAACCTTAGCAAACAACATATCATTCAAGAGAGTATTGTGCATAATTTATAAAAAATATTTATAAAATTAATGTTTTTCTAAACATAGGCCTAGGCCTACCTCCCAATTCCCCCCGCTTACCCTATATCCTAGAACTAGCGCGGCGTACTACAACTAGTCGGAAAGTTCGACTAACCTAACGAAAGTACACCTTCAACATAAGTAGTAACAAGGCAATATAACAGTGTTAAGGTGTTTAAAAACTGTCCCGTCCCAACCAAAAAAGTTCCAAAGATAACTAGGAAAACGCCAAAGTCGTTGTTGGACGAGTGAGTATCACAATTACTTTTGCAGCTGCAGTATGCATGCATGCATGCAGCTCTGACTCATCAAGTCGAGACTTGTCTAGCTGCTCCACTGCTGAGTTCCCGATATCGCTATGCTCGTGGACGCGGGCGACTCCAAAACAATGAAAACATATCACATCGTCAACGCCAAAGTATTGAAGCTACAAATATTCCAAAATATGTGTTAGAAAGGTCAATACATGAACTTGAGTTCTACTCGATATGTTCTGCATCCATCTTTTATGCTCCTCAAATCAAATCCAATTTAGTAAAGCTCTGCAAAACACGATTTTAATAAAAAAAAAATACAAGATCTTACTATACAATCTTGCCAAGATTTTTCACCAGGGTAAACACAACGAAGTGCCGAAAACTTGCCATAGAGGACTCCGTTCGCTCCGCTCACTCGTCCAATAATAATAGGATTGGATGAGCGTAGGGAAGATTCCATTTCACTACACAGGAGAAAAAAATCCGGAATGTTTTTTTTTTTTTTTTCTGTATTTTTGTGTGTTTGTCAGCACGATTCCGGCTGAACCGATACTCTAATAGCAATGGAATTTTGTGGAGGCCTTCGAAATCTCTGAACTTAGAACTGCCACGTTTTTGAGCGCAATCAAAAAATTATTTCTCATGAAAATCGCAATTTTACGATTTTTTTTTATTTAAAAAAAATTTCTTCGACTTTTAACACCTACATGCTTTATCCGATTTTTATGATTTTTGCACAGAACCTGAAGTCCATCAATTAAGATATTCGTGTGAAATTTGAGCACAATCGAAAAATTATTTCTCGTGAAAATCAAAATTTTACAGGTTTTTTCTTTTTTTAAACAATTCTTTGACTTATAACACCTACATGCTTATCCTATTGTAATGATTTTTTCACAGAACCTTAATTTTATGAATTAGTATATTCGTGTTAAATTTAAGCGCAATCGAATATTTATTTCTTATAAAAATCGCAATTTTACGATTTTTTCTTTTTTTAAATTAGGATTTATCAAAAGAATTTAAAATTTAAGTTATTTTGTATTTAATTTAATTAAATTTTTAAAAAAATCTTCAACTTTGTAATGATTTTTCCATAGAACAACAGAAAATCCGCATAACACTGTGACAAAACCTACCATACTACCATACAGATCACGGAAGTCAGTACACTTCGCGCCTTTGGTATGAAACTCTGGAAACAAATAACGTAAGGGCTATTCACTCTTCCATAAGGCATCCTCAATCAAACCCATCGGAAAGAGTTATGAGAGAGTTAGGGAGATTCTTTAGATCTTATTGTTCGGATAATCACGCCGGTTGGGTAAAAATGTTACCACAAATAGAGAGATGGATTAACTGTACTATACATGAGAGCACTGGCTTTACTCCTTTCGCCTTTCGAGTTACATCATAACATAATACCAAACCACCTAGAGGTATAGCAGCTTGTTATACTTATCCCGAAGCGGAGATGCCTCCTATGAGTGCCGAGTCTAAATGTTTGTTAGCCAAGGTCAGGATGGATGCACGGGGTGAGAAACCCAAACAGAATCATACAAACAAACACCCACAGAAAACCAAACTCAAAGTAGGGGATCTCGTTCTGTTAAAATCTCTACACCTATCTTACCTAAGTAATAAAGAAACTAAGAAATTCTTCCTTTTATTTGATGGCCCTTTCTCGATCTCATCGAAAGCTGGATCTAATGCGTATGAGTTAATAGATAACGAGGGAAAAGTAAAAGGAGTATTCAATGTAATTAATCTAAAAAAGTATCAAGTAGCTCCTGTTTGAATGTATAAATAACTTGTAAAAGGCATGAGCAAATGCCATCCGCATCCAGTAATTTTGATTAGTGAATTGTGTTTGTGCTTCTATTTGTCAAATAGTTGTATGTTAATTGTAAATAGTTATCAGTGAGATTAGGTTGAGTGAGAGACGAGAAATGTGTGAAGGTCAAATGACAATCTGTGAGTGGAGCGGACTAAGCGTTCGTTGACAATCGCTTGGAGAGCGACGGAGGTACAGTCGGGTAGAGACAGACAATAGACCTGGTGATTTTATGAACAAGTGATTCTCTTCCTAGAGGGAAGTGTGCGCATCAATATTATTGAACGTTTGAACGTTGATGAAACTAGACTCTGATTTAAGTGTGTAATGTGTGAAATGTGACTAGTAAACTGTAGCCTATAACATGTAACCCATGTTGCTGTAAACCGACTTTCAAAGGCTATAACTATAGTAAGCTTACCTTCAATTAGTGCCTAATTGAAACTAAGCTTGGTGGGGTAATTGTGACAAAACCTACCATACTGTCTTACTGCCGCCAATTTTTTGAATTAATTTGAATAAATAAAATCACCGCCTTCTGAATTTTGTAGCACTCAACTGCAATCCCACCCATCTTTTAAAAAAAAATCAATGTAACAATAATATAAATATAAAATAATAATAATAATAATAATAATAATTAGTAAATGATAGCAGTTGTAATAAAAGTATGCCCCGACTGGGGATCGAACCCAGAACCTCTGGCTTAACGCGCCATAGCTCTGCCAATTGAGCTACCGAGACATAAGACACACCTTCATTAAACTGCTATTTGTTATGACTGTTGACATCCATGATAATAATCGAACAGAAGACTGCAATGTAGCTGTCATTACTGAAAGAACACATGGAAAAATCCAGTTTAATTTAAACTTTATTTAATTTTAATTTAGCAGTTTAATGAAGGTGTGTCTTATGTCTCGGTAGCTCAATTGGCAGAGCTATAGACCCAGAGGTTCTGGGTTCGATCCCCAGTCGGGGCATACTTTTATTACAACTGCTATCATTTACTAATAATGTCCTCAAAGCGGGCTTATGCTTAAAAACCGTATATTAATAATAATAATGATAATATAAAACTTTGTTTAATTAATAAATTATTTCTAGCCAGAAATCGATTTATTAATTACTATATTTATCTTTTCTATACTAATTATTTTCTATTGCGGGAGAACTTGTTGCTTTACTTTATCAACAGAGGGCAACACGGAGCCTAAACGCGGGATCATCTTATCTCCACTAGCCTAGAAATACGGTTTATAGCATTCATCGGTAATATCCATTATAATACGTAATTATAAAATAATTTTGTTAATCTAGTAATAATATCCTATGTCTTTTCCATCCTATAATATAAATCCTTGTTTGTTCGCGCGGGGTTAGCATAGCGTTGGTCTTTTGGGTTCCGGACTACACTAACGACACCGTCCCCATTTACTTAGCATTGAGCTAAGGGTCAAAGTGGGTCGCTTCGTGGTTGGCTTCGTAACGTGCATGTGCGAATTGCATGCTGGGACTAGGCACTTCTTCTGGGACGACGGCGGAATCGGCAAGGTGGGTGGAGGTTTGCTCCCCACGTTTAAATTACAGTTTTTAGTGGAGAATAGTCTCTTTGCAGGGTAAAGAGCCTGCCAAGTTAATAAACACAGTGACGCAAGTGTTTTGAGCCATAAAGTTTGAAAATCCGTTCAGTGGTTTTCCCGTAGTTAGTGAATTAATATTTACAGAGTATTAGGTCGGGCATTGAACGTAGCTAGCAGTATAGCATCGTGGATTCGAAAACCGACGCGGTTGCAATAACAGTGATACCAGGAAGTATAGCCGTATGAGAGCAGATCTAATAGAAAGGTTTTGTAATTCTGAATACGTGGATCTAAGCACCGATCCGATCGAAGTTATAGTTTGCGAATTAGAGGACTTTAGAGAAGTCGTGTCAAATAGCGTGGGTAAGAGTTTGGAACTGTGTGGATAGTCTTAGTGACCAAATTAGTGTTCGAAACAGCGTCAGGACACCTCGAACAAGTGTGTAGGAACCATATCCTATACTGGAATAATAGCAATCGTCGCGATAGCGAGAATTTACCGTTTTACCGTATCTATCGTACTTTACGCCAAAAGCAGGGAAAGTCAGCCATTTTTTTTTATCGAACCAAGTTCGATCTGCGAGTTGTGTACGAAGTCGTACGTCGTCACCACCTACAGAGGGACACCCGTACCGAGTGCAGGCGAGATAGTCGCCGTTGCGATATTTGATTTTGCACCGAATATAAAGAACAGTTCGTTGACTTTGGAATTGAGTTGGGATTCATTGTGGACCATACTAGTGGTTGATTATTGTTTCGAGTTGGAGTTTTACGTATTGGAAGAACTTGGTGTGAAGGTAGTCTTTTACGCGTTTTACGGCCATCCTAGTGGCGAGAACAGTAACTAGTGAGTGTTGGGTGCGAGTGGAGCACATATTCAGTCAGGAGTGACCGCACGAGGTGAACGCGGTTGGAGCGAGCGATCTCACGCGAACCAGAGAACTTGACAGAGAGCAACAACGCGTCTGATTTGAGACAGTGGATTGTGTTGTGCAAGTAAGTCGAGGCACTAGTGAACTGGACGAGTTAAGATTTTGGAGCGGACAATCGTAGAGCGCTGTGACGTAAGCACGGGGTGGTGATGAATGCAAGGTCATCATTACGAAGATAACTTTTGCAATATCGGAGTAGGTAGTATAAACAGTTCGAGAAAAGCGGAACCCAGCGTAGCAGTTTAACCAGAGGAATCCTGAGGGGCGATTCAGTTCATGGGCTTTGGTGACCGCGCCAGGTCAGAGGGCTACACCTCGTAGATGCTGTCCGAGCATATCTCCAGTTTGAGTCCGGGCGAGCCTATGGGCGAGTGAGATCCTCCCTATCCCAAATTCCAGTGTCGGTCGCGGGAGGGTCTTGTCCATTCCTCGTCAACCAAAGGACCAAGCTGTACCTGTACATCTACGATGAGTACTTTGTTCTTTGATCAAAACCATTTATTTATAAAAATACTTTGTAACTCTTAAATATTTGATAGATATTTTCTTTTGTTTAAAACCATATCAATCTTGAATTAGTCGTTTCTGATCAGAACTAGGTAGGCATTTACTCGTTCTTAATTTGCCATACGTATCCTAATATAACGTCTGATGATTGTTTGATCAGCATGTGGAGTGTTCTTTTCAGTTATTAAAAACCTGTACTTCCTTTTATCTAGTATAATATTTCAGCCAGCTAACTTTCAATTTTCATTAAAAAAAATCAAACAATAGGATACTTTCCTACATTTTCTTATTATTACATTTAAGCAAGGTGACCCTAGAATAATTTCATTATTTACACAAAAGTCCTATTTTAATAATTATTTAAATTAAAGAAACCAGTATACATGACTGCAAAATTAAATTTAGAGTATAAATTGGTTGTAAATAGTAATAATAGTTTTCCAGTATAATTTTCTCATCGATCTCCGACTGTAGCTAAGCTGAGGCATTTTGAGCAATTAGATCTTGCCAGACTAATTGGATTTTTCGAAAGTATAGTTTTTTTTTTTTTTTGAGCGCGAAAACTTTAAATATTTTAAAAATAATAATTTTCAAAGCAAGTACAGAGCCGTTATTCCACAACACATGGCAGCTTAATACACCAATTACGCTCATCCAACAACGCGGCGGGAGCCGCGGGACTTAAGCGTTTTCCTAGTAATAATAATAACATTGATAATATTGTAAAATATAGGCCTACATGCTTTGCACTACCCCCCCCCTCCCCCCTCCTTCAACCTACTTTTCCCCTAACATGAAAAGTTGGCCGGTCCCAACCGAAAAAGTAGGCCTACCCTCAAGGTTAGGATAGGCAGGCCTAGGCCTAGGGCCAAGTTGAAACATATTGCGAGTAATTCTAGTCTACATTGAAAACTAAGAGGATGATAAATAATGCTTTTAGAAGATTATACACAAATTCTATTGATTTGTAGGCTAATGAACTTGAGTATTTTTTTTCAAATTCTGGACAAAGTGACGTCCGGAACAGGTCAATTCCTCCATCCGGACAAATGTGTTGAAATCCTGACTTCCGGACGGTTGGCAAATGGCAACCCTACACAAAGTGGAAAACCACTACATTCTACAATCAATAGGCCCTTTAACACTGAATTTGTCAGTTCAATCACTGTTGGATACGAACGGTTTTCGTCGGGTGTTTAGTGTTTCTTTGCGTCAGCATTGTGCAGTCATGTTAGTCATCAAACTTTTTGGTTCATTACATAAATCCAATTATTTGCCCCCCCCCTTTAAAACTTTAATGGTTTTTATTGTAGCTTTAATATTCTTTGTTGTCATTGCAAGCTATAGACCCAGAGGTTCTGGGTTCGATCCCCAGTCGGGCATACTTTTTTACAACTGCTATCATTAACTAATAATGTCCTCAAAGCGGGCTTATGCTTAAAAACCGTATATTAATAATAATAATAATAATATAAAAACTTTGTTTAATTAATAAATTATTTCTAGCCAGAAATCGATTTATTATTACTATATTTATCTTTTCTATACTAATTATTTTCTATTGCGGGAGAACTTGTTGCTTTACTTTATCAACAGAGGGCAACACGGAGCCTAAACGCGGGATCATCTTATCTCCAAGCTAGCACTACGAATACGGTTTATAGCATTCATCGGTAATATCCATTATAATACGTAATTATAAAATAATTTTGTTAATCTAGTTCCTATGTCTTTTCCATCCTATAATATAAATCCTTGTTTGTTCGCGCGGGGTTAGCATAGCGTTGGTCTTTTGGGTTCCGGACTACACTAACGACACCGTCCCCATTTACTTAGCATTGAGCTAAGGGTCAAAGTGGGTCGCTTCGTGGTTGGCTTCGTAACGTGCATGTGCGAATTGCATGCTGGGACTAGGCACTTCTTCTGGGACGACGGCGGAATCGGCAAGGTGGGTGGAGGTTTGCTCCCCACGTTTAAATTACAGTTTTTAGTGGAGAATAGTCTCTTGCAGGGTAAAGAGCCTGCCAAGTTTAATAAACACAGTGACGCAAGTGTTTTTGAGCCATAAAGTTTGAAAATCCGTTCAGTGGTTTTCCCGTAGTTAGTGAATTAATATTTACAGAGTATTAGGTCGGGCATTGAACGTAGCTAGCAGTATAGCATCAGGGATTCAAAAACCGACGCGGTTGCAATAACAGTGATACCAGGAATTATAGCCGTATGAGAGCAGATCTAATAGAAAGGTTTTGTAATTCTGAATACGTGGATCTAAGCACCGATCCTCGAAGTTATAGTTTGCGAATTAGAGGACTTTAGAGAAGTCGTGTCAAATAGCGTGGGTAAGAGTTTGGAACTGTGTGGATAGTCTTAGTGACCAAATTAGTGTTCGAAACAGCGTCAGGACACCTCGAACAAGTGTGTAGGAACCATATCCTATACTGGAATAATAGCAATCGTCGCGATAGCGAGAATTTACCGTTTTACCGTATCTATCGTACTTTACGCCAAAAGCAGGGAAAGTCAGCCATTTTTTTTTATCGAACCAAGTTCGATCTGCGAGTTGTGTACGAAGTCGTACGTCGTCACCACCTACAGAGGGACACCCGTACCGAGTGCAGGCGAGATAGTCGCCGTTGCGATATTTGATTTCACCGAATATAAAGAACAGTTTCGTTGACTTTGGAATTGAGTTGGGATTCATTGTGGACCATACTAGTGGTTGATTATTGTTTCGAGTTGGAGTTTTACGTATTGGAAGAACTTGGTGTGAAGGTAGTCTTTTACGCGTTTTACGGCCATCCTAGTGGCGAGAACAGTAACTAGTGAGTGTTGGGTGCGAGTGGAGCACATATTCAGTCAGGAGTGACCGCACGAGGTGAACGCGGTTGGAGCGAGCGATCTCACGCGAACCAGAGAACTTGACAGAGAGCAACAACGCGTCTGATTTGAGACAGTGGATTGTGTTGTGCAAGTAAGTCGAGGCACTAGTGAACTGGACGAGTTGAGATTTTGGAGCGGACAATCGTAGAGCGCTGTGACGTAAGCACGGGGTGGTGATGAATGCAAGGTCATCATTACGAAGATAACTTTTGCAATATCGGAGTAGTATAAACAGTTCGAAAAAAGCGGAACCCAGCGTAGCAGTTTAACCAGAGGAATCCTGAGGGGCGATTCAGTTCATGGGCTTTGGTGACCGCGCCAGGTCAGAGGGCTACACCTCGTAGATGCTGTCCAAGCATATCTCCAGTTTGAGTCCGGGCGAGCCTATGGGCGAGTGAGATCCTCCCTATCCCAAATTCCAGTGTCGGTCGCGGGAGGGTCTTGCCCATTCCTCGTCAACCAAAGGACCAAGCTGTACCTGTACATCTACGATGAGTACTTTGTTCTTTGATCAAAACCATTTATTATATAAAAATACTTTGTAACTCTTAAATATTTGATAGATATTTTCTTTTGTTTAAAACCATATCAATCTTGAATTAGTCGTTTCTGATCAGAACTAGGTAGGCATTTACTCGTTCTTAATTTGCCATACGTATCCTAATATAACGTCTGATGATTGTTTGATCAGCATGTGGAGTGTTCTTTTCAGTTATTAAAAACCTGTACTTCCTTTTATCTAGTATAATATTTCAGCCAGCTAACTTTTCAATTTTCATTAAAAAAATCAAACAATAGGATACTTTCCTACATTTTCTTATTATTACATTTAAGCAAGGTGACCCTAGAATAATTTCATTATTTACACAAAGTCCTATTTTAATAATTATTTAAATTAAAGAAACCAGTATACATGACTGCAAAATTAATTTAGAGTATAAATTGGTTGTAAATAGTAATAATAGTTTTCCAGTATAATTTTCTCATCGATCTCCGACTGTAGCTAAGCTGAGGCATTTTGAGCAATTAGATCTTGCCAGACTAATTGGATTTTTCGAAAGTAATAGTTTTTTTTTTTTTTTTGAGCGCGAAACTTTAAATATTTTAAAAATAATAATTTTTCAAAGCAAGTACAGAGCCGTTATTCCACAACACATGGCAGCTCAATTCACCAATTACGCTCATCCAACAACGCGGCGGGACCGCGGGACTTAAGCGTTTTCCTAGTAATAATAATAACATTGATAATATTGTAAAATATAGGCCTACATGCTTTGCACTACCCCCCCCCTCCCCCCCCCTTCAACCTACTTTTCCCCTAACATGAAAAGTTGTCCGGTCCCAACCGAAAAAGTAGGCCTACCCTCAAGGTTAGGATAGGCAGGCCTAGGCCTAGGGCCAAGTTGAAACATATTGCGAGTAATTCTAGTCTACATTGAAAACTAAGAGGATGATAAATAATGCTTTTAGAAGATTATACACAAATTCTATTGATTTGTAGGCTAATGAACTTGAGTATTTTTTTTCAAATTCTGGACAAAGTGACGTCCGGAACAGGTCAATTCCTCCATCCGGACAAATGTGTTGAAATCCTGACTTCCGGACGGTTGGCAAATGGCAACCCTACACAAAGTGGAAAACCACTACATTCTACAATCAATAGGCCCTTTAACACTGAATTTGTCAGTTCAATCACTGTTGGATACGAACGGTTTTCGTCGGGTGTTTAGTGTTTCTTTGCGTCAGCATTGTGCAGTCATGTATCAAAACTTTGTATTACCTCAATAAACTAGAAGCATCCTACAATATAAAGTGTCATAAATATTTATTGTGTAGGGGAGGGCCTATTCTCATTTCTCACATAAAGTCCAAGTTATTATAGCCCCCCCCCCCCCCCCAACCTAACTTGTTCATTATTGGTTAGGTTAGGGGGGAGGAAATTATTATTATTAGGCCTATTATCCTAACCTAACCTAACCTCGATAATGAACAAGTACCGGCGATTATGACACTTATGATGGTACCAGTAGGCCCTAGGCCTACTTCAGAAATAGGCCCTATATAAAAAAGTGCCTCCACCGGGGATTGAACCCGTCCCGGGTTCTGTCATAGGCCTCTACGGTATATAATTTATGTAGGCCTACCCTTAGAGTATGGCTATCAATCATATCACATTATGATTAGAAATTACAGGTAGGCCCTAGGTACTAAACTAATTGATAGCCTGATCTACCTTTGATTACTAAATTTTAGGTAAACAAGAAGCTGAAGCTGCTGGCAAAGCACTGAAGGAAGCCGGATATCAATTCGATGTGGCTCACACGTCAGTCCTCACACGGGCTCAGAAAACTTTGGAAGCTATCTTAAATGGTATTGGTCAGCCTGACTTGCCAGTTGAGAAGACATGGCGTTTGAACGAGCGTCATTACGGAGGACTGACTGGTTTGAACAAAGCTGAGACCGCTGCAAAATATGGCGAAGAACAGGTGAGATTATAGTCTAACTACAGTAGCTTGGCCATCAAAGTCCAGCTCGCAACCTTCTCGTGGTTTGGCCCGTGAGCAGGGGAGTTTCACTCCCTGAAACTAATGGCGAGCTCTGGGTCGTCGTCGGGGAACTTGCCCCTTCCCTTGGACTACCTCCCCGATGGCGACGACAATGACAACATGGACAGATGATGACACAGTCAAGGACGACCACGACGTGGGGGAACCCCTGCCCTTCCCATCAGTGGCGTTTTTGACCTCAATATCAGGTGTGCAATTCCAAAAAAACAAGGTGGCACGGAATAGCTGTGGTCTGGGGCGAAGCCCCAGCCGCCAGAGGTAAATTCTCCCCATGTGATTTTTTTTTGTGGGGGGACTTAGGCCTAATTTTAATGGTTTAAAGGCGAGTTTGTATTCTAAATTTTGGTGAAAAATGCTTCTAAAACAATTTGTCAATACGCAAGGACTGGTGAGGTCACACTACTTTAACGGGATGTGGTTTCCGGACAATTTCTAGAGCAAAATAAAAGTGTTTTTTTTTTGTATTTTTGTAAGATTTTATGTAGGCCTACCTACTTAATGATTAGATATACATTTTACACATTGTATATTGTGTAGTATACGAGTTTTAAACTGAATGACCACACAGGTTCGCCAGCCAAACTTGTCTATTTCCTGCTTACTGCCTAATTTTGGTTTCTAAGTCTTTTTTATCATTTTTCCTGAATGATCAGATGTGCAACTGTCACACCTTGCACACCGTAAAAACTAAGGCTGGGCTATGACATAAAGTTCATTTATCGATATTACACAAAAATTTCGATATCGATATCGATATATCGAGAGCAATACATGTATTTTAATATCCCCTCCCCCTTAGCAGTTTGCAGTGAAATGAAAAACAAAGTATTTTCTAAAACATTGTTTTTATTGATACACTTGGGTGGTTATTAACTTATTAAACTTTTAATGAAGGGTATTTTTGTTATTAATGATGAAGGACTTAGTATGTAGAAAAAGTTTTCCTTCCTTCTTTGGCTTCAAGAACACTCAACATCGTGATAAGTGCAAGGTCCCGGGCTCACTAGTGATGTCACTGTGAAAGGCGGCGCGGCGATCGGTCAGAGTGGAGTCGAGTGTCTAGTCAAAAGCATACAGTCGGGTCTTGTAAAACATGAAACAATCACTCAAATAACTAAAAAGTAAAAACTCATAAATAAAATCAGTAGGCCTACTTACCACAACTTGAAGTTCTTGAGATGAGTGCTTGTCAAGCTTGCTCGCGTGCTATTTATTACGTGACCACACGCTCCCATGGTCCACGGAACACTTCACACTTCAAAGATAACGAACGATAAACAGAATGCCTCAACTGCTGTAAATGTGGCGGCCAACCAACTCAGAGAACACGTGTCACAGGCGAAGGCCTAGCAACTGATCTGGCAGGAGGGGAGTTGCACACGGCCGGCCGGCTGGTTATGCCGATGCGCGCGCAGCGGGTGAAGGGGGGACGGACAAGTGTAGCAACGAGTGGTAAGGGGAGGAGATGAAAGGTGATGAGAACAAAAGTTTTAAAGCTATAAATTAATATTTTTTCACAGGCAATTGAAACGTGGAACATTAGAAATCAAAACTTGATTTTTGATTTTTTTTTAAGACTTATTTTATTTTTAAATTAATTACTTTTTCGATATTCAACCAAATATCGATATCGAAAAAATCGGCTCATATCGATATCGTATCGAAATATCGATTTCTTTGCCCAGCCCTAGTAAAAACCGTCACTGCTCCCCATACGCTTGTGGCTGGTTATGGCCTTTCCCCCCTTTTCCCCGCATCTCCCGTTACGTTCCTCCCCTTGGAAAGAAGTATACATGGTGGTAACTCACACTTATAGAAATTGTTTTATCTTGGAGGACGGATTTAGAATTGTTAGGAGATTGGTCTAAAATTAATAAGATGGGTATGAATGTCGAGAAATGCAAATTTGTTAGCTTAAGTAGGCGAACGTTTAATTGGATGAGCGAAGCGAAGACTTCAATTTCACTGACCCCCAAAAAATTTAGCTCGGGTGTTTTTTTTTTTGTTTGTTTTTTTGTCTGTTTGTTAACTCTCTACCAGGCAAACGGCATATCCGATCTTGATGAAAATTTGACAGGACCTTCGAAATCTCTGAACTTAGAGGTGTATTGTTTTTGGGTACAATCGAAGAAATATTTCTCATGAATATCGTACTTTTACGATTTTTTTCGATTTTTAGTGCGATATTTTCGTGACATTTGGGTTAATTCTGACCAAACGGGTGGGGCTACAACGTTCATATTATACATGGACATTAAGGTTATGGTGATGTAGTACCTTTTAAAAGAAAAAGTTGAAAAAGTTAGCCAGAATCCATAGAAATAAAGCTTTTAATATAAGTTTTTTTGATTTTTTGTGCGATATTTTCGTGCCATTTGGGCCAATTCTGACCAAACTGGTGGGGCTACAACGTTCATATTACACATGGACATTAAGGTTATGGTGATGTAGTACCTTTTAAAAGAAAAAGTTTAAATAGTTAGCCAAAATCTATAGAAATAAAGCTTTTAATATAAGTTTTTTACGGAAAATAATACCAATTGACAGGTAACAAAAGAAACTTGACAACAATCAGCTACAATGCGTAGGCATCAAAACAAAGAACTTGCAAAAGTAAAGATATCCCATGCAAACTAAACATTTTTAAAAGCTCATCCATCAACGCGGCGGGACTTTAGCGTTTTCCTAGTGTAAGAAATCCAATGTATATATGCTTTTGGGGGAGGTGTTAAATAGGGAGAAAATCTATAAGTAGGCCCTATTTAGGCGTGATTCTAGAGCAGGGTTTAAATTGGGAGAGACAGTGCAGTCGGTCATTAAGAAGGGTGTACGAGCAGGGAAATTGGAACCTTTATTCATAACGGTTCCGGTTCCGGTTCTGGTTCCACTTCCAAATTTTATAACGGTTCCGGTTCCTAATGTATAAAGGTTCCGTAAGAACCGGTTCTTAAGGGTTCTTTACGGTTCTGGTTCCGGTTCTTTAAAATGTATTTTGAGCAAAGTCGTGGGAAGTTGTAAAAGTACAAATTTTGACTTTTGGACATTTAAGGTTAAAAATTTAAATTAAGTCATAAAAATAAAATAATTACAATAATATTTATTACTAATGTTGTAATGAATAATATAATTGGTAGGCTAGAGCCTAAGTTTCAAATAAAAAATAAAAAATACAAATAAAATAATAGATTTCAGTTCAGTTATTGATTGTGTGTTTCATGTAGGTATAGTTCATTTTTGTTTTGTTTACTTATTTATTAAAGATCGTATTAGTAGCCTATTCATCACGTAGTAGAAGTAAAATGTTCATTGAGATTAATCTAGTCAAAGCTGAACAGCACAGGTCTTTGCAGGCCGGGCCATATCGGACAGGATGTGACCCAGAAGGTGAGAAGACAAAAAATGTACACACAAAAAACAGAATAATCAAGATTTTTTTTCAAAAACTAGTGAACGAGTTTTCAGCGTTTTTATTTGAATATCATTCGAAAAGTTGAAATTTTGATTTTGTTGAAAATTAAAAGCCGATATTTTGGAACCTTTAAGAACCTTTAAGAACCTTGTGTAATGTAATGGTTCGGTTCCGGTTCCGGTTCCATAGACCCCCACCACCTGTACAAACGGTTCCGGTTCTACAATATGAAACGGTTTCAAACGGTTCCGGGTTCCGGTTCCAATCCCTGTGTACGAGTGTTAAATTTTGTAATGCAAATATTGAATGAGCCTCATTTGAAATTAAGGTATAGGCATATAAAACCCTTGTGAGACCAGCTTTAGAATATGCAGGGACAATTTGGGATCCTTACTATGAATGTAAAATAATGGAATTGGAAAAGGTACAGAGAAAAGCTACCAGAAAGGTTAAAGCAGCGACGCACCTAGTGATGTGAGTTGGTAATTTACGCGGTAAATTACCGCTGGTAAATTACCAATTCTCGGTAATTTACCCGTTTACAAATTGCCAAAATTTACTGTAAATTTGAAATCTTTACTTTACTTTTCTTTCTTTAAACTTTATCTTCAAAATCCCAAGGGACATTTTCTTTGTTAGGCATACTAGTTATCTTTTTAAAACATTGTCATTATTTTCTTAAGGTTATGTCATTAGGGTAGAGAAGGTAGCTGTGCATGCATATATTTTGCATTAGGCCTGCTATAGGACTACGATTTTTTAAATTGATGTAGCTAAAAAAGTTACTTTTATGGCAAAAACTTTGAGTGGGCTGTACAGTCACAGTCACACATGTCGTGATACATTGTCCCCACTGACTCAATAGTAGGTGGCTCCCTAACCATGGTAGGCCTACTATCAAGCCAAATGGCACACTTACCACTTAACAAAAGTGTGTGTGCCTCTAGGTGCATTGTTTCACCACTCTACAAAACAAATAGGCTACACAAGTGAGTGTAGATGCACATAGGCCTAGTAATTAAATAATGAATCGGCCTTAAATACCGGTTACTCTACCAGTAGGCCCTACTGAATAAATGCCCAATTTTAAAAACATTTTTCCCTGAACCAGGCACTCGAAATTATACCATTTCAATTTGTAATTTTTAAATTACCGACCATTGGTAAATTACCGGGTAATTTACCAAATTATAAATTACCGGTAATTTCACATCACTAGCCTCACCACAGCGGCTTCGGTACCGTCCCAAGTGCCGCGCACTAGACGCTCCGCTCAGGGCCATGCGACCAGGTGCTACACTTGGTACCGTCCCAAGTGCCGCGCACTAGACGCTCCGCTCAGGGCCATGCGACCAGGTGCTACACTCGGTACCGTCCCAAGTGCCGCGCACTAGACGCTCCGCTCAGGGCCGGGCGACCAGGTGCTACACTCGGTACCGTCCCAAGTGCCGCGCACTAGACGCTCCGCTCAGGGCCATGCGACCAGGTGCTACACTCGGTTCACCAATTTCATTCTGTTTCTCGACCTCATAGTAGGACAATTTTTATAAGCGGTGCTCTCTTCAATTGGAACTGTCTTCTACCCCGTCCGTCTGCACGTCCAAGTTGCTCGCTCGAGCAATCGAGGATGAACGAAACCGAGCGAAAGAGGGGAAGTTACACATGTACTGGCCGGAGCAGAGCAAGTGTGCGGTGTCTCATATGAGTCGGTGCATTTCAATTTGACGCAGAATGCTGTACTGGCAGATACTGAGCGGAGCCGCTGTGGTGCGCGTCATGCTTAAGGGAGTATAAAAGTGGTGAACAGAAGAAACGGATTTAAATGGTAAACAGATTAGGAGATATGAAAGTATGGGAAAGCTGACAAATGATTTAGGATGGGATACCTTGGATTTGAGGAGAAAAAGAGACAGGCTCTGTAAATTGTATAAGGCGTCAAGGGATTTGCCAGGCTGGGGAGAAATCAAGTTTCCTTAAAAGGGGGATGTATAAGGGTAGGGAGGATCATGATTGGAAATTTGAAAGATATACTATATAGTGAGGTTCAGTCGCGTCCGAAAAAGAAATCCACTTTTCACGTGCTCCCCGGGTAACGCCAAACGACTGAACGCAAGAATGCCACCGCTAGCAGCTAGTAGAGATGGGAATCAAAAACCCACAAGCTGTCCACTCAGGGCAATTTTTTTTTTAAATTCTGTATTGAACGCGGGGAATCCCCCAAGACAAGTACTTAAACTTAAAAAAAAATCATACTTAGATTAGACGCATTCGAAAGTCGAAGCGGGCTTTTACCGATAATGACAGAGCAAAAAAATGGTTTCAACATTTACAGCCGCCCAAAAAAAAGGAAAATTTTCATCAGGCTTTGGTTTGGGGTTAAAGGGGGGGCTCACCAGTAATTCAAAGTACTCATAAAATGGAAACGAAGATAAGATTTGAAATAGTACGGTTGAAGGTTTGGAAGACCAAAACCAAAACCAAATATGTATACTTTACAACCCCCCCCTTAACGAAACCAAAGCTTTAACTAGTCATGAACAGCTCTACGTAGTACTGGGGATTTTAAGCCCGAATAAGTTTGGAACTATAGGAAAACCTCAAAAGTTGGATCAATTATCGAAGAAATGTTGATAGCAACCCGTTGCTATTGATAAAACCCAAAGGACCCTATACCTTCCTTCAATTGAGGAACGTTTAAGCCCGACCTGGTTTTTGCCACACAAATTATTTGGGGACTAAAGCAAACAAATTGGGATCCCCAACTGGGCGGTCACAAAATGATTTTAATAAAATGTGACAGTGCAAATCTTATTAAGAGAACCAAAGATGCACAGGGAATTTTTAAAAAGCTAACGGGGCCGGGTTTTAGAAGAGACACTGAAAACGCATTCACATAAGGGAAACAAAACATAACTTGACATAGAAAATAAGAAATCACAGATTAATAAAAACAGCAGCAGAGAAAACATCCCGAGAGACGGAGAGGGATGCTGCAAGGAAAAATGCAGAAAAATCAAAAAACCCCGGCGATATGATAGTTTTTGAAAAACGAGGACAAAACTCCAAAAGAAAATTATAGGGGGCCCAAAGAAAGTTTGGGGAGGACTTTGCAAAAACATTGACTATAAAAAAGATGGAAAAAGGCCCAAAACTTTTTTTTCAAAAAAAGAATAACCCCGGAAAAAAAAGAAACTAAAATGAGCCCCAAACTTCAAGGGAAAAAAAATAACAAATGACCAGGAGAAAGCTGAAGCCTTTTGCAAATTCCAAGCAACCGGCCCCGCCCAAAAAAAAGAAACACACAAAAACATCAAGGAAAAAGTAAAAGGAAAATAACAAGACCTTACAAACTCCTTTCAAAAATGAGGGGAACTTAAAGAGGCACTGGTAAGTTACAAAATAAAAAATCACCAGGAGTTGCCTTTGCACCCCAATTTCCTTAAAAATTTGGGAACAGTGGGCAGAGAGACCTTACTACAACTTTGTTATACAGTCTGGGAAACGAACATACCCGACATATGGAGAAAGGCAGAGGTCATACCTCTTCTTAAGAAAGGGAAGGACGGTACAAAGATAGAGAGTTACAGACCAATCTCTTTAACATCAATGATGGCAAAATTAATGGAAAGAATGGTTAACCACCGACTAACAATATACTTAGAACAACCCTTGAAAATCCCACTCGCACGCTCGCATTTTGCGAGTGACAATTTGGCTCTTGCGAGTAACTTTTATGGACGTGCTTCAAAATATCGTTTTTGCGAGAATTTGAATCGAGCGCCCGGATCTAGTTACTGAATGGCGCCGCTCGGTGTGGGCTTCTGTACGATCATGTAGGCAACTGCAAGTCTGCTTGGTGATTCCCGTGAGTCGTAGGAGCCGCGGAGTGTGTGTTGAGCGTGACGAAGCTATTGTGATTGCGTGTGTTCGCCGCTCGTGCGTAGGCCTACGGTTTTCGTCGTGTTCGTGTAGGAAATAGGAATAATGTCAAAGCAAACTAAGTTAACATTTTTTGTAAAAAGGCGCAAGGATGAAAGTACTGATCAGATCAGCCCGTCTACCAGTGTCTCCAGTTGTTCAACTGAATTACTAACCTCAAACGTGCTTTCGCGTAAACCTAGTTTGACCGAATCGATCGATGTAAATTTGAACAAAGACTGTCACTCAATTCCTCTACGCTCAGCGACTTGCTTCAGATAGCTGTTAATGGTCCGCCAGAAGCAGAATATGATCCTTCAAATGCCATTGACAAGTGATATTTTGATTCGACTGGAAAGCGGCACGTTGATGGCCACAAACGAAAGCTGGCTGCAGTGGATTTGTAACTGGTTGTAAACTAGTAAGTGACTACGCATAAATTCAATTATTAAATCAGCTAGCGACCAACCTTCATATTTGTCATCACATTACACACATTACACATTACGTACATTATTTAGAACAAAGAACGCGATGTTTTTTGATCGAGCCGTACGATGACTAGCGTGAGATACAACGGGAGGAGACAGCAGCAGCACGGGTAGTGTTCAGGCCTTCGTTTGCAAGGCTATTGCGCAAGCAACACTGTCAGTCTGTCACTCAAGGTTATTCTTGAAAATTGTTTCAAGAATCAAAAGTCGTTGCAACATGAGACGTTGCGGAAACTTGAGTCGAGTAAACAGCCAGACACATTATTGTAAGACGCGATCGCGAACATAAGTCATTGGGCATTTTGTTGATGCGGCGCATATGATTTGTACCATCAGTGCTCTTATCTTATCTTATCTGCAAGTGGTTTACGAGTTTTCACGGTATAAATACTGAAGTTTTTCAGTACTGAATTAAGCCCGCTATGTTATCCTAAAACGCACCAAACGCTCTTTAATAAAACCTGACCTCAAAATTTTTTGCCTGCGGCGCTATTGTTGGGGGGCGAAGCCCCCCAAACCCCCCTTGCCTTCCCGCCGAAAGTACCTTCCCGCTAGGAGCGAGTACTAAAAGACGAGTGCGAGTTGATTTGTTACACAATTTTCAAGGGTTGACTTAGAATCAAACAATATCATAACTGAAGATCAAGCAGGATTCAGGAGGAACAGATCAACTCTAGACCAAGTAGCATACTTACAACAGGAAGTAAAAGAAGGATTTAACAAGAAACTATCTACACTAGTAGTATAGGCACCGTGCGTTCGTACAAGCAGCTCTCGCAGCGGCCAATCTTTGCAATTCGGAAATGCACCGGCTCGCGCGCACTATAGCTGTCATCATACGGCGTACCACGTTATTGAGGTTCTCGTTGCTGTAATGTTTGCTACAATTTGTCTAATATTGTAATGTTTATCTAGGTGCCCGTTAGGGCGCCGCAGCCAAGCCGTGGCGCGCTACACACTCAAGCACCTTATACAGCAAGCAGAGTTGGGGTGATTTCGAGGTGTTACCCAGCCGTCATGTAACGTGATGTGAACTTGAAAACTATCAAAGTTGAGATGATTTAGATACCTGACTACACATGCCAAATTTTATTGGGGTACGACCATTCCTTCTTGGTGAAAAAAATGGCTTGAAACATGCTCAAAATCACTTTAAGGATGTTAGCTACTGACTACTACTGCTACTGCTACTACTATCTAATTCGTCAGTTTCAATTGGCTCGCGATTCTGACCAGACGGGTGGGGCTACAATGTTCATATTTTACATGGACATTAAGGTTATAGTAATATAGTCTCTTTTGAAAAAAAAAGTTGAAAAAGTTTGCTGGAAGGCTTCCAAATAAAGGTTTTAAAATAAGCCTTATACAGGCATACAATCAACAAGTAACTATAGTTACTTGACACTTGTTGACGGTACAAGCAGAGGTAGGCGGGAAAGTGCGATACGTAAACAAATAGCGGTCATTTTAAATTTTTCTTCTTTGTGTGAAACGAGAAAAGGTGTCATTATACTCTCATAAAACAAATCAGAAACCGTTCCTGGCCTAGGCCCAGATGTAGAAAATTATTTATAATACAACAATGTAGGGCTAAAGTTCCATTAGGCTATAGGACTAGATAAAATTAATACTAACATTACATGTTTGACAAGCCCTAGGCCTTTCTTAGCCAACCCTAGGCCAGCACAACCTTGTTCTGACACACTTCCCGCACAAATAACCAGTTTTGATTACTAAAAGCCTAATGCAGATAAACAATAGTATGATTATCCACCTAGGCTACAAAAAAAAGTACGGAAATAATACACCTATTCATTTCTTTCAATGATCTCACGCAAAACTCCTGTCACTATATAAAAACGTTAAACAAAAACTGTGCAAATTTTCAATATTCTTTTGATAATCTGTTGATTTACATGGCTGTGGATGCAGTGAAATAGGTGTAAAATAACATTAGTTGTGCGTTTGTTGTTGCATGGGAAAGTTTTAATTGGATGTGAGTTGCCTAGACTTAACCAGTCCTTATACCGTCGTTATACCATAGTTATACCACCTATACCCAGGATGTACATGAATCCGGGTCTAGATATTTTACATCCTATTGTTATTGCTGATACCATAGAAATTAAATCAACTTTGATAAAATTATTATATTTTAACAAATAATTTTGCAATGGAACTTGAAAAAGTAACGAGATCACACACATAACAAAAACTTGTAGAAATACAGCCAAACCTTACACACTCAAAAGAAATGAGATCTAAAAAAAAGGCCAAGCTCATCTACCCTTCCACATTTGCGCATTCTTAATTCATAAACGTACAGTGTCTCATAACAGCATTCTCGAAAAGCTGGGCAAAATAGAATTTGCATGTTTACGTTTAAATTAATTAGAAAAAAGAACTTGGATGAACTATTACGTTTAAATTAATAATCACAAATTCTATTTTGCCAAGCTTTTCGAGGATGCTGTTATGGGACACTGTACGTTTATGAATTAAGTATGCGCAAATGTGGAAGGGTAGATGAGCTTGGCCCTTTTTTAGATCTCATTTCTTTTGAGTGTGTAAGGTTTGGCTGTATTTCTACAAGTTTTTGTTATGTGTGTGTATGGACAACGGCAACGACAGTTACTTGTATTGTTAGATGCATAACCTGTGCAAGAATATCTCGAAATATGTAATATTATCTCAGTTTTCCGAGCCGGCCGTGGGAGCGATTGGGGAGTGATTGCAGTTTGCTAAGTCATTTAAAATTTCAATATTATAGAAAGTAGGCCTAGATGGGTGGGCTCTTTATGACATTGTTTTCTCACAAAATAATTTCTGAACTTGAATGTAATTTAGAACAAGAAATGTAAGGAACTTTTATGTTTATGTGTAAGATTAATTTTTTTAGGTATAACCTATAGGCCTACGAGACCAAACCCTATAATTCTTACATTAAAAAAATTAGTATCAGCTGTATCGTGTAGTAAAGTACGACGGAACCGACAGTGTCGATTCTGTCAATCCTCTGGCAAGTTTTTCCGGGGTTTTCCTCGGTAGGGATTGAGTCCTCTTAAACATCCCTTCACAATAATTGTCAAAACTAACATCAATATATAAATAGCTTGACTCTTGAAGCACCATTGCACCCTGACATGTTAAACACGAGAAATGTATGTGTAAAAGTAAGGCGAAGAAGTCTTTCAAACTCTTGCAGTCGAGTTTTTTAAACAGGTATACACGTTTCTATTGTTTTGTTTTGGCATTATTTTTACGATGCTGGATTATTCACAATACAGAATAATATGATCTAGGTTGATTGTTTGAGATCGAACATAACTTTCAGACAGGGGATGTGTTTATTTTATGTTGAATATGAACTATATTTGAACGAATAGAAAATGAATACAGTTTATTTTATCTTATTATTGTATGCCATTTATAGAACGTTAGATCATTTGTCAGTGAAGTATTAGAAAATCTACACTCACAATTACATCGTAAATCATCAATGTACGGATAATACGGGGTAAAATGGATTTGTTTGCAAAATAATTCTTTAGATTATTTAAAAAATACAGCAAAATCCATAACTAATAATTGTATTATTGTTATTATTGTCTGCCTTTCTATGAAGTATGCAAATATACTCCTCTTATTTCAATTCTATTGTATGCCGATGTCACCAATTATAATTACCTTGCAAGGACGATTCTTAAGTCGCCGTTTGCTTAGCATATTATAATTATTATATTGTTGAACATTAATTATATTTTAGATGATTAAAAAATCTAGACTGAATCGCAATATTTTGATCCAGCGACCTTCTGTATTGGAAGCAGGAATACATACACAGAACCATTGAGCTACACAAATTATATGCTGCAATGCGTGAAATATAACAATAATGGTAATTTGGTAATATCTGACACATTTAATAATTCTTCCGAGAAAACACCAGTGCCCATTTCCAGAGGAGATTCTTCAAATCAAGGGCCATGTGCATAAAATAAATGAGTCCCCCTACCACCTTATCCTTACTAGGATGCTGACTTTCTTAGTTAATAGTTTTTGTATATTATTATTTGCTAGTTTAAACAAAATATATTTTTGATTGAATGTTTTATTATTATCTATACCTTTGCAAGGAATAAACTATTTTTCGACACCTTAGATTTCTCTATATTTCGAGTAGGCCTAGATTAAACAACGTACCAGGGCAACTATTATTTTCTTATTCAAAAGCAAAAATTATCGTTTCTGTTGAAATATTTTTAGTGAGAAACCTTTTTTCTGCTATCACCTCATTTCGAAGTAAGATGGTGTGTGGATATTATATATTAATATTATGAATAGTTAGCCTGGCCCTTTACTCGACGATTATAGGAATCAATCACTGCATTAACATTTTAAAATTCGCATTGAATAATAAATTCGTACGAGCCGACGATAAATGAGTTTCCCACTGACAGAGCGCCCGCGAATCTCAGGCTACATTCGACAATTGCGCGGCTTTGCCACATGAGCGCTTCACTCGATCTCACTAGCGCGCTCAGTGGCCAAACACGGTGCCCATACATTGACTTCATATCAGCGTTTGATCTAGTAGATCGGGAAATTCTTATCAAGAAAATGAATGCCGTACAGACACCTGATAATCTCTACAAATGGTCAAGAATCTTCTTAAGGTAGCTCAAGCAAATGTAATCTCTAGTTTTTGAGAGATTTATGAGATTCCATATATAGCTCAAAATAAACAAATAACGGATTATTAAATAAAACACACTTTGTTTACGTATTTTAAATGAATGAAGCCGAAATGAAGCTCACTTTTAAAACAAACAGACACATAACAGTTTTTTTTTTTTTTTATTATTCACAGTGAAACGGAATGCCCCACGTACGGGCTCCACTGAAACGGAATGCAACCTCGGTGACTACAAAAAGTCCTACGTACCGAGTGCCCCTGAAACGTAACGACCCTCGTTGGTCCGTCACTGAAACGAAACACTTAAAATAACCCCCGCGTTCTAAGCTACCGGAAGGAAAAGTCCTAAGTACAGGCTCTACTGATACCCTACTGTACTCAAACCTCGAAATTTTCACTCGTTATGATTTATGTACCATAGTTGGAAACGCCCGTACCTGATCCAAACCTTCGAAGTATCGACCGGATTTTTGAAAATTAGGGCAAGCATGACCCTCTCGGGGTTAGGCTATGTTCTCCACGGTTTTACGACTATCAAATTAACCTAAGAAAGCCCTTAACTAACTCGGGGGGGGGCCCTTCTACTCGGGAAAACACAAATAAAGCAGAAACCTAGAAAACATGGTAGACTAAGGGGTGATGACAGTAAACCCGGGTACCTTTTTGACACGATTCCCCTTTTTAGGAATGTACCCAACCTTACCCAGTGCGCTAGGGGTGAGCCTCGCCGCTGGGTCCCACGTCCTCGGAACGCTGGGTGGTTCCACTTCTTAAATTACCATATGACAAAACAAAAAGTTTATGCGTCAGCAATATGTGACGAGCTAAAGGCCGTGCATTAATTGAAAGATTTGGGTTTAAAAGGTCTTTAGCATCCCCCTAATGAATTGAAAGTGATTAATTGGATATCAAAAGGTTTTTTTTAATGATTCTAATTTAGCAAACAAATGAATGAAAGATGAAATTAGTGTGAAAGTTTGGGATCCAAAAGAAAAGAATTGAATTTTAAAATTTACCGTGAACATTACAAAAATGTACAATAAGTTTTTACTCTGATCAACCAAAGTTAGTAGAAACGATATTTTGATACGATACTGTAGTAAAATGGGGTGGGACGTACCCCTCTACTTGGCACGTTCGATGGTGTTTAGCGCGCGTAGGCGCCTCGGACCCTCAGGGCAAATTCCGCAGTGGCGGATTACCTGTTTTCCCATCTTGGGCCCTGGGTGGACCTCAAAGTGAAAATGTAAAATTACTTACTCAGTATGTAGACAGGGTGGGCAAGATATATTCACTTTTAAAAACTGGACTAATTAAATGATGTTTTGGTTGATTTAGATGCCTAGCCCGACTGGACCCGTGGTGTAAAAATTTATAGTTCGAGTGAAAAATCCCCCTAAACTCGGGATATTATTTAGTTGCAAAAAAGATTGCCACTCCCGGACTAATGAAAACTGTAAACTTTTAAATAGAATGCCATTGCTACGGGGTGTGTCGACTCCCGGTGGCGTCGGTGTATGATAGCTACCACAACGGGTGGGGGGTTTTAAAACACTCCCGATTTACCGAAATGGGTTTTAATGTTTTGAAACTAAATCAAAACCCAAAAAACTGGGCACTTGAAACCGCCTCTTATACTAACGTGTGGTTCCATTCCCCTAAAATCCTGCTTCGCCGTTTGATAGGCCGCACTGGAAGATTCTTTGGAAAACACTTGCTCTCTGAAGGTTTGAATCCGGGGGACGATCACTCTGTGTTCTCCGTTCAAAAACCCCTGCTCTGTGGGGCCTAGGTGATGAGGGAGACCATTGCACGGCCACATCCACCCCTTTCCCGCTCGTTTATTGGCGACTACTGGGGAAACCAACTATTTCACTCGGCCGACCCAGGCTGCTAGCCCGCATACCATTGAAGCCCCCTCGTTTTGACAGTTTTAGACGCAAAAAATTTCACCCCTTTTGGTACAGCAAATAACTTTGCGACCATTGCCACTTTTTGACTTATGCACAAGTAGGTTTCCCATATGACCTCACCCATAACCATAGTTTTCCTATTAGGACAAGCAATTTACATAGAATGAAAAATTATGCAAAAATTAGTAGAACAAAATTATTGATTATGAAAAATTTGAAAAATTTTAAAATTTTTTGGGTTTAAAAAATTGAAAATAGGGCCCAAACATGGCCGTCCGGGGGCTGTACAGTTCGTGCCCCCTTAACTTCATGCGGATATTTGGGTCACGTCCCGCGGGAAATTTACCCCCCACAACACATACATATAAAAATTGCAGCTCGCGGCTAACACAAAAGTACACACATTTTTTGAAATCCGACCTTAAAAACCTCAAAATACGCAGGCACCTAAGTGTGCGTAAATTCATAAGGGGGGGGTTGCCCTTGGCCATTTTTACGTTAAATAAAAAAAACCCAAAACTTTGGTTTATTCCGGCCCCCTAAAATCCTACCTAACGTTATTTACTGCCCCTTTGGTCGCAAGTACAATTAACACAAAAAAAAAAACAATTCCCAGGAAAGGGAAAAGTCCCCCCCCCCTGAAACCATGATGAAAAAACTTACAATTATTCCATTTTTTCTCAAAACGGAAACAAGGGTTCCCGCTCTAACCACCCTTACATACCCACTGAGTTCAAGGTGCGCGTGACCCGCTCAAGGGCTCCTGGCCGGGGGCCACCCCACTGGATGCGTTTCACTACGCCGGGCTGTCACCCGCTAAATTGTCATCACCACCTAGCTGCCACACCCATGACAGCTGATCGCTCGCGTACGTACGGGGGACAAAACCCGATGACAACAGGATAGTGGGGGGGTCTCATCCACTCCCTGCCCCAACCAAAACTCCCCGGGCCCCCCTGTCCTGACTACGCTTAGTAGCCAAGCTGCAATTCGCATCGATAGAAATTTACTCTAACCTGACGGTTACCGGTAGCCTCCTACACAATCCCTGCCAATAACTGCACAACCCCCCCCCCCCCCCCCCTCTACGCCAGGAGGCTAAAAATTACAATGACGCATAAGTGCGGTCCCCCCCGATTTTTAAAACAAGTACACCCCCTGCCACGAAGCAAACAAAAGAAGAAAGACGGCGAATCAAAAACATTTACAAAACCAAAGTCCCGTACGCCCCGTGACGTTACAAAGTCAAAGACTAGGCTCGCAAAAAAAACTACACCAAGTTTCCGCCCCCCTACTTCTCACACTAACTGAGTGGGCGCCACCAGCAAAAAAGTCACTGCGCGTACGCAACAAATCACAAAAGGGTTTTACTCATGCCTGGACCTGGACTCAAATTTTAAACATGAAATTCTAAACTCTTTAGGGGTAATTTAAACTGACGGGACAGATCGCAAATTTGCGCCCAAAAAACTCAAAACTGCACTGAAAAGCGTGTGGGTGCCCACAAAAAAACCAAAGGACCTCTACGTCCCACTAAAAACCCAGGAGGTCAAAAACATGGGGGAACCCTAGGCTCAGTGATCAAGCATCCTAGATTCTACGCGTGATACCAGTCGCCTCAGATCGCTGTATTGTCACAGGTACGCCTTCTAGGTCGACTCATCTACTACCACAGGTCGCCCTGGCTCCGACACACAATTTAAAAAGATGCATGATCCTGGCGAGGTAAAAACGATTTAGCGAGGGATGAAACCAAGTTACGGGTTCATTATCGGGGTACCTTCTGTACAGAATAATTTAAGGCTTTGCTTGGGCAAAGTTTAAAGTCATTAGTTCCCGAGTTGTTTGGAGCGTGAGTCTATTTCTACCCTTGCTGTTTCCCAAATTTTTGTTCCTGCTACAGTCAAGGCGTGACCTCGCGAAACTAGCGTCCCCTTGAAGGGAAACTCCCGTCCAGTTTGGGGTCGCTGCAGACACACGTGCGCGCTCCGTTGACACTTCTCCACTTACCGGCTTTTTCTAGCGCGGCACTCTCCGTGGGCCGATTTGACAGTTGCTCTCCCCGTGGTTGCCGCATTGGCTCGCGCTGGGGTACGGGTTTCGATTCACTCCAGCCCTGGGGTCTTTTTCCCCACACTGTATCCAATTACACCCCCGCCTTACTCTTTCTTCTCCTCGGACTTGTCAATTTAAGTTACTAATATTGTAACTCCTTTTACTACACCTGCTCGGGGAAGCCGTACGCGTTCGTCCCTGCGATCCACTGACCGAGTAGGGTCCACTAAACAATAAAACATTTTCCCTCGCCCCCTTATTAGAAAGATTAGACCCTTTGATTTCTTTCAACAGGACCAGGTGCCTACATTCAAGGTGGTTTCGTCGTATTTTTTACCCGCAGGGAGCTTCTTTCCTTTCTCCCTGCTTGTCTAGAGGGTTTTAATAGATTTCACGACTCGGGGGTGATTTCGCTGGGGGCTCCGTCCCGGGATACTTAAACATTTTGACACACCCCTCCCCCGGTAATTTATCATGAAAAAGTTCGACGGCGTTACACCTGTGCTCTCGTCCCGGGTCGTGTTTAAAACATAAATCGATCTGGGGAACAATTTCACCCAACAGCGTGTCTCTGTTTGCAGTAGCTCTCAGAAAGGCCCGATCTCCCTCTTATCCGTTCACTAGGTTTCGACTGCGGATGGCGTATGGACAAAATGGTACGCACGTATTTTTGTGAGCCTCTAGGGTCTCGTACCAGTACCGACGTATACCGGTACCAGATCGCCAGCATACCCTCCGGGGCAAAACGTTGCAACGTAAAGCTCTAGCTTTTTAAAACAAACTTTCGCCGTGGCGGTACGCAAAAGTACGTGCGAGTACTTTGTAAACCGTGACGAAGACAAGATGTACCTAGCAGCGCCCGTCCTTTAGGTAAGGGACCCAAAGGGGATCTTAGTGTGAGTATCCGCTCTTTGGGGGCATGGTTTGGGACGCGCCGTGTAAAGCACAGTTGCTGTGTTTACTCTTCTGACAGAGGTCGCAGGGCGGAACACTTGCGTACGGTCCTGCCATACCTTTCCATAAAACCCTTCCTGAAACGCCCCAAACATTTGGTTGAACCAAAATGCCCCCAATCTAGGGGGTAGCCCCACTATCTCCTTCTCCATCTTCTGGTACGCATACTTTTCCCAATGGTGCACGGGCCCCGCGTTGCGGACGGTGATACAATACTTTTCGTACACCCTGTAGTTCGCGCTCCATCGTGCGCGTCGCAGCCCCCTAGTTTGGAATTTTCTTCCCAAATACTCGTCTTCACTCTGATGAACCCCTGCCTTTCATCTTTCACGTAGCCCACGTAATGTCGTGGCTGAATCGCCCTAGGCACCACTCCGCTCTCGGGGAGCTGGCCCCCCTCTGCGCCAGCTCTGGGCTGCGCTGCCGTCGCGTACGATCGCCCCCTCGGGGGGGCCTCGCTCCACGGACTACTTGCCCGCACGTGGTCAGGCTGCGCGCTGCCCCCACCCCCACGTCGCTAGTACGCTGCCCCCTGGTGCTCCCGTTCGCCTCGGTACTGGCGATAAAATCACATTAGCCCTTTAGAACAACTTTACAATCTTCAAAAGGGCTCGGGGATCTGAACCCCAAATAAACACAAAAAAACTATACAATGACTACTCCGCGATCTTTGGTGAGCTCCCTGGCGTTCTTAACCACAGACCCGGTTCTGCCCCCTAGCATCCTTGGGTAAAGGTGGGTAGTTGTACTGGGGCTCCTCCCCCCCGACTTTTTTATGCGTTTTTGACGCGACCATGTCTCGGGTCTGCACACTTTAGCTTTTACTCGCGCCAACACCGCCCACACTGCGCTCATGGTCCGCCGACGCACATCGTCTTCACGTCCTTCCCTCCCTGGCGTCGCTCCATGGGGCTCCTCTTTCCTGGCACTCCCGACAGCTCGGCACGAGCGACGCGACGCGCGCTCAAGTTCCTTCACAAATCGGCGCTGGGTGTGCTCAGGTGTATGGCCATCATCGGCCCTCCGCGCTCTCTCGGCTCCCCTCTTCTTGCTCTCTGCGGCCTGGCTGCACATGGTTGCCAGCTGCTCTGTCAGGGTCGTACATTTACGCTCAGCCCGGGGACCCTGTCCCCCGTACGGGGGCGTTGTCGCGGGGGGCTCGTCCCACCCCCCTAACTGCTTCCTCTTTGCGGGCTGAATGCTCTATCTTCTCTAGCTCGCTACTATCCCAGCGTAGTCGCCTATTTTGTCCTGAGGTTTCCTCCAGCTGTTCAATTGCCTTTCTGTTGTTTATCAGCCCTTGAGGGCTGCGTCACCTGACCTACTTCTTATTTATTACCGCAGTCTGTGTAAGCAAATTTTCCCCGGCTATACCCGCTTGGCGGCAAACTTTTTCCTCTATCTGCCCCTACTCTCTTTTACTGGGCCTTTACTATCCGTACTCTCCAAGCCCGTTCCTCTTCCGTCTCGCTGATTCCATCGCGCTGCCTCAGGTCTCGGGGTTTGAGTCTTCCCCCCGCTTTTTCGGCTTGCTCGTATCTCGCTCCCCCCTGTCCCTGACCCCGAAAACATGCGTTCGACTACCCCCGGACTCTCTCTTCCACTCGCTTCCCTGTTTTGGGAAATTTTTTAACGTTTTGTTTCTTCATAGGGATTATTTCTGATGAGATGGACGGGGAATTTTTCCCCTTTTAGGCTCTGCTGCCTAGGGTGGGCGCCCGCCTTGGGTCTCGTTTCCCCACTCGATGCTGGGCCCTGAAAAAACATTCCCCCAATCACTTCGTGTACCCCCTCGTCCGTTACTCCACATACTCCCGCCTGGCTCCACGATTGCCTTAGGCATGCTGCGCTTTTCCGGTTTCCCTTCCCGCCATCTTTTCCGGTTTACAAGGTTCCTACTTTGCACCTGCGTGCTGCACTTGGGGAACCCCGTGGCTACCAATCCGTGACGATTACCCGTTTTCCTCAACACTTCCCCAAAACAAAAATACTAATCCGAGTTGACCGTATGATTACTTCGTGTCCCAGTTGTCGCGCCACTGAAACGGAATGCCCCCCGTCGGGCTCCCTGAAAAGGAATGCAACCCCGGTGACTACAAAAAAATCCTACGTACCGGTGCCCTGAACTAACGACCTCTTGGGCCTCACTGAAACGAAACACTTAAATAACCCCCGCGTTCTAAGCCCAAACCCAAAGGGAAAAGGGCCTAAACAGGGTCTACTGATACCCCAGTAGCTTAACCCCCCAATTTCACCGTTTTGTGTTTTTGTACCTATATTCGGAAAAAGACCGTACCCGTATCCTAACCTTCGAAGTACGCCGGGTTTTTTGATAATTATGCAAACATAGACCCTCTCGGGGTTAGGCCTATGTTGCTCCACGGCTACGACTATGCAAATTAACCAAGATTAACACTCCCAAATACTCAGGGGGAGGCCCCCTCATACGTCGGGAAAAAAACAAATAAAGACAGTAACCTAGCAAAACAGGGAGACATAAATGGGGAGCAGTGAACCGGGGGAAACCCGTTTTGGACATTCCCCCTTTAGGGAATGTACCCAACCTTTCCCCGTGCGTAGTGGTGACCCGCCGCTGGAGTCCCACGTCCTCGGAAAAGTGGGTGGTTCACACGTTCTTAAAGTTACCACTATGCTAAACAAAAACTTTTTCTTTCCCAAAATGTGACGAGTGAAGGCCGTGATTTAAATTTAAATGTTGGGTTGGAAATGACTTGGGATTTTAAAGGGCGTTTGCATGCCCCCAATGAATTTAAAGTATTAATTCGGATATCAAAAGGTTGTTTTAATGATTCTAAGTTTGCAAACAAAAGAAGAAAGATGCAATTTGTGTGGAAAACTTGATCCAAAACAAAAAATTGATATTAAATTTTCCGGAAAAATTCAAAAATTGATACAATAAATCTTACTCTAGATCAACCAAAGTTGTGTCAACATATCTTGAGTTACGATACTGTAGGGGAAATGGGGTGGGACGTAGCCCCCCTACTTTGGGCCCTTCGATGGTGGTTTTCGCGCTGTAGGCGCCTCGGACCCCGGGGGGAAATTCCGCAGTGGGGATTGCCTGCTTCCTCTTGGGTCCTGGGTGGACCTCGAAGTGTAAATGTAAAAAAGTACTTACTCAGTATGTGGGCAGGGTAGGCAAAAATTATTCCCGTTGAAACTGGTACTAATTAAATATGATTTGGTTGATTGATGCCTACCACGACTGGGCCCCGTGGTACAAATTTTAGTTCGACGTGTAAAAAAGCCCTCAAAATCAGGGATATTCATTTATTTCATAAGATTGCCACTCCCGGGCTAAAAGAAAAATGTGAACTTTTAAATAGAATGTCCATTGTCTAGCTGGTGTCGTCGACTGCCCGGGGGCGTCGGTCGTATGATAGCTACCACATATGGTGGGGGGCTTAAAAAACTCCCCATTTTCCGAAAGGTTTAAATGTTTTGAAACTAAATCAAAAACCGCAAAAATAGCACTTGAAAAACCCCTCTCTTATACGGAGAGGCGTGTGGTTCCATTGCCCCAAAAGCCTGCTTCGCCTGCTTGATGGCCGCACTCGGAAAATTCTTTTGGAAAAGACTTTCTCGTTGAAGGCTTGAAACTCAGTGGCGATGCACTCTGTGCTTTCCTCTCAAAAACGCCCCTCGTGGCCTAGGGGGACGAGCCATTGTCATGGCCCATCCACCCCGTTCCGCTCGCTGATTGGGCGACTATGGTGAAACAACTATTTCACTCGGCCGTCCAGGCTCTAGCCCCATAGCATTTAAGCCTACCGTTTTGCACGATTAGACCACAAATTCACCCCCCCTTGGGAAGCAAATAAAATTGCTGACCCTTAGCCACTTTTAGACTTTTCCCAAGCCTAGGTATTCCCATATGACCTCAGCCAAACCATACTTTCCCATTTGGGCAAGCTTAATTTACATAGACATGTAAATTATGCAAAAATTATGTAGAACTTGAAAATTATTGATTATGTAAATTTGAAAAATATGTAACTTTTAGGTTTCAAAAATTGAAAAATAGGGACCAACATGGCCGTCCAGGGCTGTACAGTTACAACAGGCTGTGATTTGACTAGTGTATTTTTGTTTTTTCTAATAAATAATAAAACACAGTTTATGCATCAAATAAAGACAAAATTATGTTTCTGAAACGCTTTTTAAATAAAATAAATATTATTGGTGTTTAGTTTTTATTTAATTAGATGCATATTAAAGGTATTAACTACCAACAAAAGATCTGGCATCATTGTAATCACAGTGTCTCGCGGGCCCCTACAACAAGCTGCAGGCCTAGGCCAACGATATTCGTGAGAACTGCCAATTCGTATTTGTATCATACCAAAATAATTAGTTATGAAATATATATGATATATGTAGCATTTTATTAAATTAAAGAAACATTGGCAGAATACTTTAAAAGAGTAAAACGTGCATTTATTGCCAATTACAAAGCGTTTATAATTACTCAAACCCAGCGCGCACACAATAGTCTGAGGCAGACTGTATCAGTATCTCTCTAAGCGGCCGGCAGCCACAGTACACTTTGGCTCAGGCATAGCGCGCCCGCGTAGCAGGCGAGAGGTAGCCGGTTCAAACCCCGGCTCTGATACTTTTTTACTTTTTTATTTTTATCCAAAAATTATTGTTTACTTATTATCTGAAATACATTTTATTACTGTAATCTTTTAGTGCAATTTACTCTAAAATAGAAAACTTTTATCCAGTCTGTATTTGCCTGTATGAGCTTTCACTTATGATATGACGAAGCCCGACTTTTATACGACCCCGTTACCCGACCCGTCCACATTACCCGCAGGTTACTAGGGTAGTAACACACAAAAATCGAGTGGGTGGGGTGTCTAATGAACTGCTAAAAATCGCGCTCATCAATAATTATCGTATTAGCCGAGATGTAATGCTGTCCAGTAAATAAAATGACATACTGATGAAGTGGTAATTCACAATCATGTAAGAGGAAGACTGTTTTACTATAATGTGGAAAAGGCCAACTGGCTTGTTGCTATTTATAAAATGAAGAAAGCTCATTGTTCCCTGTTCTTTGATCTGCTGTATATCTAGTCACAACAGTCTAGTCAAGGTCACGATGCGTTGTCGTGTTTGGTTCGGGGGGGGGTGTGGGAGGGAGATCGGTAGTGCACTGGCTGTCGAGCAGATAAATCTGGCTTTCAAGCAAGATAAGGAATAATTATATTGTACAATTTTGGTATCGTGCATCTCATTCTCTACACTACTCCGCCCCCTCCACAACTGCAATTACATAATAGTACATCAATACATTCATTGTGTTTTGGGTCAGGAATCTGTCATTTTCTAACATCCTTCTCATATCAAATGCAATTTATTGTTGAAATATATAGCACATAATAATGTAATTAATAATTAATTGCAACTTCATTATTGGCTGCCTGTATAAAACAAGTATCATTTTTCTATTTCTTATACCGGTTCAGTAGCAAAATTACATTTTGAAATCTCCCTGCAAATGTGCTAAAGGCTCTAGCCAATAAGATCTGAGTTAAGTTTACAGGGTTGCCAAGTCAAATTGTCAGGTTGAACTTCAGGATGCTATAACTTCTAAATTAGTTCAGGAACGTACTATTTTCTTGTTCTTATATCATTCGGAATTTAATATTCTTTAAGAAAAACCGTTTTTAAACAAAATTTATTCACAAGAAGTTATTTGAAATCATAAGTAAAGGTCAAAAAGTGTATGTTTTTCCATGTTCCCCATGCTATGGGATAGGGCGACCTTCAAACTTTAGACCTGAATATATCGTAAAGTAGTTCAGGAAGCCTACTTTTTCTTTTTGCATTATTGTGTATCAGGTAATTATCTGTTAATATGCCAAATTTGAATTTTTTTTATTCACGTCGAGATACGCTTGGGCTACCTTAAGCCAAAGGTATATAAGAGTGAGATATAATAACAAAAGATCAAGATTCAGAAAAATCAAGACAGGTGTACCACAGGGGGCCGTGACAAGTCCAACCTTCTTTCTTGTATACATCAATGATCTATCCAAATATATCAGAGATAGAAGCAAGGTTGAAATAAAGATGTTTGCAGATGACGTAGTGCTATGGTACAGTGGAAGAGACATGGAGGAGATGGAGTCAGAAATGAATAAGGCATTAGAAGCACTAGAATGTTGGGCTAAAGAAAATGGAATGGAAGTAAACGAGGCAAAAACTGTGTATGATTATCACACAACTGGACGAATAATACCAGAGTTTAAGTTAAAATACAAAGATGCATTGCTAAAGAAAGATGACGAACCTATATACCTAGGAGTGAAAATGGACCCAAAAATGTCTATGACTAACCACATAGAAAAAATAACCAACACTGGAAACAAAAGACTAAATCTAATGAAGAGAGTAGCTGGAGTAGCATGGGGAGCAAGCGAGGACACCTTGGCAACAACATATAAAACATATGTAAGACCGGTTCTAGAGTATGGAAATGGTCTAATGAAAAAGACATCCCTGGATAAGTTAAGGAGGGTACAGAACAAAGCACTAAGGCTAATAACTGGTGGAGTTAAACACACCGGGGAATGGAAGTAATACAAGTGCCCCCCCTGGAAGCTAGACGGGAAGGCTGCAGTTAACCGCACGGCCTGTGCAATCTCTTTTGGGCCCTCAGCCGGAGAATTTTTCTTTTTAAAATTTTAAAATTTTTCATATAAAAGGTTTTTAATTGTAACATTTAGGCATTTAATTGGGGCTAAGTAAATTGCATTTGCTTCAAATGTACGTGATGTCACAGTCAAAGAAATTGTAGCCACTCTAGTTGTGCAAGTGCACGAGATAAATTTTTTTTGGGTTATTTCCCGATGTTTTTAGATGGGGGTACGGAAAAGGGGATCTCCGAACCCCCTGCATAGAGAACTGGAAAGTTGAGTTTGGCCCCCCGCAAGTAGGTTTTTTGGGGGCTCGGGAATGTTACCTAGCCGATACTCCCCTCGCTTCACTGGTCCTCGTCGGGGCCCTGGCCATGAAACCACGGACCGGGCCGACCCAGCGGGCAGTAAAACGCGGTGAAGTCGAATTCTCGTCCAAAAAGCGGAAATACGTAGGCAACCCCTAGACCAATAACACCCCTTAGTTTGAAGTTCGGGGGTGTGGCCCCAAATCACAGGGCGATTTAAAAACCCAACGGAAGTAGTCGAAGAAAGTGTGTGTCGAGCAAAGGATCGTCCACTACCACATCACGAGAGAAGGGGCGTTGACTGCAAGGAGTGCATCTTTTACCATTTTCGGGAAGCATGGGTTTTTTCGCGAAAGGGGGGGGATTTCCCCCCAGGATGGGTTTGTACCCCCTGCTGAGGTCGGCTACATCCCGTGTATAACATTTTTTTTCTAAAGTAAATATCAAAAATCTTCGTGATAGCCGAGTAACGTGCTACCCATCGAGTTTTTCAATACCCCATGCCGAAAAACGACACATCGCAATTACTATGGAAATTCTTATACTACACCTACGGATAAAAATGCGAGTTCAGTAAGAGTGTTTAAAGGGTTTTCCCGGGTCTTTTGAAGAAATTTGACTTGGTATGTCCCAACACTGGGACCCCCGGGGTCACCTCTACATCCCTTTTTGGAAATCCACTACACTACCAAGTAAATAAAAACCCAAAAATTTTGCAACCCCCCCAAATTGTTCGAGACCCAGAAAAACTTCGAGTTCATCTGAGGGCCTAGCATCTCTTGGAAAGGTCGGTAAAATCGGCCATTCACGATCACGTGACCCCGATCCCACGGAAAAGCGGACCGGGGCCCTTCCGTAGCAGAGATCTACCTGGGCCCAAAACCCCTCTCCCCGGCCACTCCCGTGAAAAGGGCATTTCCAAAATGGCGACGCCCTCCCCCTCCCCTCAAAACGAAAAACGTAGGTTTCAAATCTTCGTATTATAAAAAACCCCTTTTCTTAAGGATTTTTAAACCCCGGGTTTAAATTATTTTTTTTTGTTTTCTTTCTTCATGAGTTGGATCCAACCCCTAAATTTAAAACCCCCCGGAGTCTAGTTAGCATTCACAAATGTTAAAATTTAAAACCCACTGCTTTTAAATTGTTTCACTCACTGATTAGCATGAACTCCTAAATCCTCCTTATAAGTCAATTCCCCTTCAGCAGTTCTCAACTATCATTTTTAAAGTAGCACTAGTACAGGACAACAGAACGTCGAGCGCCACCACGAATGCAGCCCTGGAGTGGAGCGGCTCAGCCTAGCGTGCCAGGCGGTACCTCTTCGGACCCGCAGGGCGAAGTTGTATGTTGTTGCATCACCGATCCCCCCGGGTCATGTTTGTGTTTGTTTTGCTAGGGCAGTTTTTTTCCACCCCGCTGTGAACCTAAATTCGTGTTATTTGTCAATCCAATCTTTTGTTTTAAAAACCATTAAAACCTATGCAAAACCCCGAGTAATAAAATACCCTTTTTGAAAACGTAGTTCAAGTAAAGGGTTTAAAAAAACGTATCAGCGCGATTGACGATTCATCGCGGAACGTTAATTTGGGCCCTAGACGAGTGGGGCAGCGACAATTGGGCGGCCCCCAAACTGCGAGGCACGATTAATCACCGCGCCCCGGGTTGAGTTTTTGTGTTGTTGGGGGTTGGAGGGGAAAACCCAGGCGTGGGACTTTCGAATCACCGCGACGCGAAAGTTTGAGATTGTTTGTTTGTAATCACCGCGAATCAAGTACACGAATTCCCAAATTTTGGGAAATGCCGAAAAGAAAAAATTAACAATGTCAACGAAAAGGAAATAGATACGAGCTAGGCGCAGTGTTGTGGTACCCAGCTATTGCGGAACCCGGGGGCCAATAGTACCGAGGATGAGTCAAGACTAGAGGTGTTACAGATTGTTCCGTTGTGAGAGCAATGATCAGGACACAAAGTCAGAGACAGACTCCCGTCGAATTGGAGGGACAGAGCGAGTAACCGAAACATCGGAACTCGGCCCTAAGACCCTACAGCCCGGTTTATGAGTGAAAAAGCGTGGGACGCGGGGGAGGTCAAAAAAAGACTAGATTAAAAACTCGGGAAGGAAAAAATGCATAAAATATTCCAACGAAGGAAAGAGAACCGAAAGGCATGCAACGGCTACTAAATGGAGAAGGAGTGGGAAAAGAGAAAACACTGGCGAAAAAATACAATGCAAGCTACTATTGCTCGGGACAATCTAAACTATAGGCGCCGGGAATCAAAAAAAAAATCGGCAGATACCCAAAACAATAACAAAGGTTTAAAAAACCAGCCAAAAATCGCTAAAAAACGCTGGAATCTAATTGCACGGAAATTGATGCTATAAACGAAAAGATTGCGGTGAAGGGAGAAGGCAGGAGACGTGCAGAACCGCAAAAGGCTTTTGAAACGTAAAACGGTGTGCGAGACTCGACAAATGAAACCGAAAAACGCTGCTGAGTTTTGCGAGAAAACAGGGAGGGTTTTCGGCGCAAGTGGCAACCCTGGGGCAGGCTAGATCAGGCGGACAATCGGACGGCCCAGGGACCGCCCAAACGACGACAGCTGGGGGCCAATTCGAGACGGCTCGTGCGCCGTCGCGACGCGGGGAAGGAATTGTGGGAGAACTCCGAGGAGCCGATCAGGGACCACAGTTTCGGAGCGAGTGACGCGTAGAGCGGACCGATGGGGAAAAAAAAAGAAAAAAAAGGAATTACTAAAAAAAAAAATTTTTAAAAAAACGTTTTGGGACAAAAATTTCGAATATAAAAAGTTTCGGCAAATTAGCTGGAAAATCCGGTTTGCAGGGAAAAAGTGTTGCGGGGGCAATTTTTTTCCCGGGAAAAACCCCCTTTTTTAGTATGGGGAGCCCCTAAAAAACGGGGGGTCAGCGCAGGCCCCGGCACGTGTTGGCGCCTTTAAAAGGGGTTTGGGGGGGAAAAAGGGGGGGCCCCAACCCCGGGGGCAAAAAGGGGGGGTAAACAAGGGGGGGGGGCCCCCAAAATAAGGAAACCCCCCCCCCCCGAAAGGGGGGGAAATAAAGGGGGGGCCCGGGCATAAGCCAGAAAGGGAGCTCCCAAACCAGGGGATAAGAGTGTTTGGAAAAAATTTTTTGTGATTTTTTTGCTTTTGGGTTTTTTTTTGGCCCCGGCCCCAGGGCGAAAAAAACCCGGGATGAAGGGGGGGAAATAACCCACTGGGGAAAAAGGAAATTTTTTTTAAGGTTTTTTTGGGCCAAAAGGGTGAAAAAGGTTTTTTTTATTTTACAGGGACCTTTTTCAAACCCCTTGGCCGGGTTTAAAAAGGTCGACTTATCCAAGGGTAAACGGAAAAATAGAATTAAAAGTATGTTTGCCCCTTTTGTGAAGGTGGGCGGGTACGGGGCAAAGGGGGGCTTTCCCCGGGAGACCCCGGACCGAAGCACCGCCCGGGGAACACACGGCCGAAGGGGAAAAAACCGGGGCCCCCACAAGCGCCTCAAACCGGGGAGAGGGAAAGGGAGAGAAGGGCCCGGGGGGAAAGGGACCCGAGGTGCGAAGGAAACCGGCGGGGGCTGACGTAAAGGGACACGCACCGGGCTTTTCCCTGTTTCAAAACCAAAAAACCCAACCCAACATTTTGCGAACACCCAAAACCCCCCCCCTCCAAAAACTTTGGACTTCTAGCGCCTTTTTAAATTTCTACCTTGAACGCAAGGGTTTTTTTTTAAACCCCGTTTTTGGGGAATCGGAGTGCGATCTTCTAAAATCCCCCGGATTTTTACAATACTTCTAAAAGGCCCCCTGGAAAAGCCCCTTAGGCATTTTTTACGGCACCTTAAAAATGGCTTAAAAATTTTTTTTAAAAGGACAGGGTTTTTTTGCTCAGTCCCTTTTTTTTGTTCCCTTTTAATCTGACGGGAAATTTGTTTTGGGGGGTTTTTGGTTTTTTTTTTTTGGGGTTTAAGTGGCATTTTTAAGGACAAAACCCGGGCCCAAGAATTTTTAAATTGCCCAAAACAAAAGCAATTTTTTGGGCCTGGGGTGAGTCCAGGGACTGAAATTTTTTTTTTTTTTTCTTTTTTGGGTGGGGGTTTTTTTTTTGTTTGTGGGTTTTTTTTTTTTTTTTTTTTTTTTGGGGGTTTTTTTTTTTAAATATTTTGGGTTTTTTTTTTATTTTTTTTTTTTTTTTTTTTTTGTTTTTTTTTTTTTTTTTTTTTTTTTTTTTTTCTTTTTTTTTTTTTTTTTTTTTTTTTTTTTTTTTTTTTTTTTTTCTTTTTTTTTTTTTTAAATTTTTTTTTTTTAAATTTTTTAAGCGCGGTGGTGAGAACCCAATCCACAGGGCCAGAGTGTTAAAAAAACCAACGGAAGTAGTCGAAGCAAGTGTGTGTCGAGCAAGGATCGTCCACTACGCACATCCGAGAGAAGACGGCGGTTGACTGCAAGTAAGTGCATCTTTTAACCAGTGTTTCTGGAAGCATGGGTATTTTTCGCGAAAGTGGGGAGTAATCCAGGATGGGTTTGTACCTCCTGCTGAGGTCGAGCTACATCTCGCGTGTATAACTATGTTTTTCTCAAGTAAATATCAATAATCTTCGTGATAGCCGAGTAACGTGCTAGCCACATGGCGAGTGTTCAATAGCCATGCGCGAATAACGACGACATCGCAATTTACTATGGTAAATTCTTATATCTACACCATACGGAGTGACATGCGAGTTCAGTAAGAGTGTTTCAAGGTTTTCCGGTCTTTTCGAAGTAATGTTGACTTGTATGTCCAACACGTGGGACTACCCGGTCACCTCTACATCACCGTTTGACATCCACTACACTACGCAAGTAATAAATAACCCATAAGTTGCAACTCCCCCAAATTGTTCGAGACCCAGAGAACTTCGAGTTCATCTGAGGGCCTAGGCAGTCTCTTAGGAAGGTCGGTAAAATCGGCCAGTTCACGATCCACGTGACCCCGATACCACGGCAAGCGCGGACACAGGGCCCTTCCGTAGCAGAGATCTACCGTCGGCCACCCCTCTCCCCGGCCACTCCCGTGCAAGGCACTTCCAAGATGGCGACGTCCTCCCCCTCCCCCTCTAACGAACAACGATAGGCTACGAATCTTCGTATTATAATAAGCCCTATTCTTAAGGATTGTGTAACCAGGGTATTATTATTATTTTTATGTTTTCTTATCTTGCATGAGTTGGATCCAACCCTAAATTAAAACAACCCGGATGTCAGTAGTTAGCATGTCACAAATGTTACAATATAACGCCACTGCTTTTAAATTGTTTTCACTCACTGAGTTAGCATGAACATCCTAAAAGCCTCCTTATAAGTCAATTCTCAGCCTTCAGCAGTTCTCAACTATCTAGTTCTTAAGTAGCAACTAGTACAGGACAAGCAGGAACGTCGAGCGACCACCGGACGAGTGCAGCCCTGGGAGTGGAGCGGCTCAGCACTAGCGTGCCAGGTCAGGTACCTCTTCGGGACCCGCGAGGGCAGAAGTTGTTATTTGTTGCATCACCGATCCGCCACGGTACATGTTTGTGTTTGTTTTGCTAGGGCTAGATTTTTCCATCCCGCGTGTAGAACACATAGAATTCGTGTTATTTGTCAATCCAATCTTTGTTTTAAAAACCATTATAAACGTATGCAAAAACCCCGAGATAATAAAAATAGCACGTTTTGTAAACAGTAGGTTCAAGTCAAGGTTAGAAAACGTATCAGCGACGTTGACGATTCTCGCGGAACGTTAAGTTAGGACCTAGGACGAGTGTGCAGCGACAGCAGGTTGTCTGTACGAAAAGCTTGTAAGAATGGATGAACCATACTGGAATAGGGAGCCACATGAGAATCTAAAAACACAAAGAACATTTATTACAGAATCAAAAAACATTCTAAGAAGATTGGTTGAAGAAAAAGTCCTAGAACACAGACAAGACATTACAAAACCCAATATACATCTATCAGCGCTTGACATCTTGCACAGATTGCATATAGAGGGTAGAAGCGGTAGAAAGGACAATCACCAGATTCTTGAACTAAAAATGACAACATACTTATATCTGTTTAGAGAGTATCCAGAGAATGTGTGGTTGCACGTTTACACGGACGGATCGGCCACACCACGGCAGGGTAATGCAGGGGCTGGAGTATACAGCAGGGAGTTTGAAGACTCAGTCCCTGCTGGAAGGAACGGTAGTAACTATGATGGGGAAGTAAAAGTGATAGATAGAGCCTTGGAAAAAATGGAAAAGTTCATAGATAGGAAAGTAGTTATTTTGATAGACAGTAAGGCAGCTATAGAGGCAATAGTGAACAAAGTGGAAGCAGACTATAGAATTAAGAAGTGTAAAGTTAAGATTCTAAGGTTAATGCAGACTGGGAACACAATAGTTCTGCAATGGGTGCCTGCCCACTGTGGTATCAATGGGAACGAAAAGGCAGACTTTCTAGCAAAGATGGGAAGTAAGAAGGAACAAATTGCAAAACCCGTGTCCTACAGTGCAATAAAATCACATCTCAAATCAGCCCACAACAATGAAGTAAAAGAAAGATGGAAAGAGGAGTCAAAGGATAAAAGCTGGGAGGCTTATGCTAACAAGAAGAGAAACTTAACATACAAAAGGAAGATAAAAACAGGAATGTTTCGTTTGGAGACGGGGCATGACCTGCTGGCAAAATATCTCCATAGATTCAGAATAATCGAATCAGATGTATGCAGATTGTGTAACGACGGAGTGCAAGACAGACGACACTTACTCGTGTGCACTGGACTGAAGAAAGTGACAGACGAAATGCCAGAGGGCATGGATAGGAATGAGAGGGAGGCATGTCTACTGGGCGGCTAGACGCATGATGACTTTATAAAGTAGTTGGGGGCATAGGAAAACAACAACACTATTATTAAGACAGATGTAGGAAAATTTTCATTTATTAATGGAACAGTGTTTGAATGGAATTTGTTACCTGAGAGCACTGTGATAGATACGCTAATACATTTTAAAAGTTCTTTGGAAAATTTGTAAATTTGTAATATTATGAAACTGTGTATTTTAGTATTTTTAAATGTTAATATTGGACCTTGCCACCATACAAAACTTTGTATACCAGGCTGTAAGCTAATAAATAAATGTAAAATGTAACTATAATCGTTCATCATTCAGATCTTTCTTGACAGAGTATTTTTTTAATCAAATAACATGGGCAAGATGGGGGAAATGTGCAGCGGGAATTGCCTTCTTAATCACCTAAGTTTCCAAGTGTGATGAAAGGAATGCCAAAAGGCTGGATCATGTGAGAAACATGTAGAGATAGAACAGGAAACCAACAGCTTACCTGAAGTAGAGTAGGCGCGCCGTGATAGAAGACATAAACACAAATACACAAATACAACACTACATTTCAAACGTTTCGGTCTAACAAGACCTTCCTCAGTGAGTAGAGAAGAGATACTGAAGTAAAAAAACTAAAGCTAGGTAGCCGTTGGCCGGGGTGGAGGTGGGGTGAAGTGAAAGATGAGTGGGGGTGTGGAATGGGTGACAAGGAGGGGGTAGAGAGGAGGAGAGGGAGGACTACCTAAGGTTTAAGTTAGGTTTGTGGCGCGATTTGCAAATCCATTGGTAGACCAGTTCCCATCTTCTCAGTTCTCCATCGTGTACAGTGGGAGGGAGTGACCTGATGACACAAACTGTGAAACAAGTCACGAAGGGAAGGCCATGCCCATTAGCATGCAATGCCACAGGTTTCTCGAGGTTCTCCTCTCTTACATCCTGTCTGTGCCCATTCATTCGGGTTCGGAGAGTATTAGTGGTAAGTCCAACATACTCGGCGGGACATCGGGTGCATCGAAGTTGGTAGACGATGTTGCTAGTGCCACAGTTGTTGTTGTTGCGTATGTCATAGGTCTTATTAGAAAGGTGGGCAGAGAAGGTCTTGACTGGTTCATGCATGGGGCACGTCTTGCATCTGGGTCTGTAGCAAGGGGAGGAACCATGCATGACCCCTTCTCCTTGTTGGACCTTCTGTGGATCTCTCCTCACTAATAAGTCACCCAGTTTGAGGGGACGCTTAAATGCCACCCTAGAGATATTCTGGCTAAGATCTTGGGTCATGGGTGACGCAGCCAGGATGTGACTCCCCCCTTGAAGGATGGCATTTAAACGTTGGAGACCAGGGTGCCACCTGGTGACTAGCGGGACGATGTCGGTCTTGGTGTTAGGTTGGGTGGGTGGTGGTGTGCTGTCTGGTCAGTCGTTGATGGACCTGTTCCTCCGAATAACCTCTGTTAACGAAAGCACGGAGTATCTTCTGGAGGTAGCACTCCAGATCCTGTTCCGTGGAACAAATTCTGCGACCGCGGGCAGCCAGCGAGGAGGGTAGGGAACGTTACGTGTGGGCAGGGTGGCAGCTTTCTCTGTGTAGGTACAGCTGTTGGTTGGTAGGTTTGAGATGAACCCCTGTCCTGATGGGTCTTCAGACCCTGAACAGCAATTATCTGGTGAAATTCACGTGGGACTCTTCTGGGCAGAAAGTCAACTTTCTAGACATCGACATCCAATTGGAGAATAGGATCATCAGGACAGGGGTTCATCTCAAACCTACCAACCAACAGCTGTACCTACACAGAGAAAGCTGCCACCCTGCCCACACAAAACGTTCCCTACCCTCCTCGCTGGCTGCCCACGGTCGCAGAATTTGTTCCACGGAACAGGATCTGGAGTTGTACCTCCAGAAGATACTCCGTGCTTTCGTTAACAGAGGTTATTCAGAGGAACAGGTCCATCAACGACTGACCAGACAGCACACCGTCACACCACCACCCACCCAACCTAACACCAAGACCGACATCGTCCCGCTAGTCACCAGGTGGCACCCTGGTCTCCAACGTTTAAATGCCGTCCTTTAAGGGGGAGTCACATCCTGGCTGCGTCACCCATGACCCAAGATCTTAACCAGAATATCCTTAGGGTGGCATTTAAGTGTCCCCCCAACCTGGGTGACTTATTAGTGAGGAGAGATCCACAGAAGGTCCAACAAGGAGAAGCGGTCATGCATGGTTCCTCCCCTTGCTACAGACCCAGATGCAAGACGTGCCCCATGCATGAACCAGTCAAGACCTTCTCTGCCCACCTTACTAATAAGACCTATGACATACGCAACAACAACAACTGTGGCACTAGCAACATCGTCTACCAACTTCAATGCACCCGATGTCCCGCCGAGTATGTTGGACTTACCACTAATACTCTCCGAACCCGAATGAATGGGCACAGACAGGATGTAAGAGAGGAGAACCTTGAGAAACCTGTGGCATTGCATGCTAATGGGCATGGCCTTCCCTTCGTGACTTGTTTCACAGTTTGTGTCATCAGATCACTCCCTCCCACTGTACACGATGGAGAACTGAGAAGATGGGAACTGGCCTACCAATGGATTTGCAAATCGCGCCACAAACCTAACTTAAACCTTAGGTAGTCCTCCCTCTCCTCCTCTCTACCCCCCCCCTGTCACCCATTCCACACCCCCACTCATCTTTCACTTCACCCCACCCCCACCCCGGTCAACGGCTACCTAGCTTTAGTTTTTTACTTCAGTATCTCTTCTCTAGAAGGTCTTGTTAGACCGAAACGTTTGAAATGTAGTGTTGTATTTGTGTATTTGTGTTTATGTCTTCTATCACGGCGCGCCTACTCTACTTCAGGTAAGCTGTTGGTTTCCTGTTCTATCTCTACATGTTTCTCACACTTAAGTTTCCAAGTTTTAGAATGAAAATAAGAGGTCAAAACGTGTTCTAGAATAAATCCATGCATTTTGCATTAAATCTTGCATTGTTTTCTGACCTCATCCAACACTCCACAACACTTCAAAACTGACCCGTGTTCTCTGTGCAAGTAGGCTCTTGTACGGGTTTACTTAAACATAATAAATATGAGAACGTTTTATTTTGACTAGAATTCTAGTCACTCGCAAATTTGACATTATAAAAATCCTGCAACTTCCCAAAACCGTGGTACATTAACTACTCTGTTGTGCGTATCTTTAGCGCAGTGCTGTGATTTGTGTTTTCCACTGTTAGGCTCCGTACAATTGTGTGCTGGGCGGTTCAGAGAGGTCTGGACCTACAAGATCAGGTCCAACTCCGACGCGGTAAGCGCTGTGCGCTTCCAAGGTCGTGCGGCATATGCGCATAGGATCGAGTGAGGTATAATTTTCGGATGGCTTGGATCAGCATGCTCACATATCTGTTGCATTGGTGAGTGGAAGTCTATGATGAGGCTTATGGACTCGGGTCTAGGTCACAACCGTATTGATAAAATCATCCAAGCTTTTCTCAATAATGTTAGTCAAAATGTCTTTGCTAGTCTCACAATTATTTGATTGGACGAGTGAGCGGAGCAGATTACAGAGTCGCCCTCGAGGTATTATCGGCCAGCGTCTATTCGGCACTTCGTTGGTTTATGTGTGTATGGTATGTATGTGTATGTATGTATGTATGTATGTTATGTATGTATTGTATGTATGTATGTATGTATGGTGTGTATGTATGTATGAATGTGTGTTCGATGCGCAGGGGTCCAATTCTCGTCTGAGGTTATTGACAAATTTCACACTCAACGTCAGGACATAGATAGAGTGCTGTTAACATGGACAGCAAAATTCACAGTAATCCAACCTAAAAAATTAAATTTTTGTAAAAATTACCATTTTTTTAACTTAAGTTGGCTTTGGAAAAAAAGTACTCCTTTTATCCCAATGTTACCACTATGATGTTACAACTGTGAAACAGTTCAGATTATAGCTTGACCTGCAAATTACAAAAAATAATTACTTACATACATCTGTTGGTGAACTTCACCCTCCTATGGCCCCTACCACCTTACGCCCTACTGGTCTAATTCGCTCTATGAGTCACGTCGAACCTTTATACCGACACCAGCCTTGCCCGAAGGACCCGCCAGCTCCAGAGTGTGATTCACTCGGACTCACCACATTGGAGCCACTTTAGGTCGGGTTGGTGTAGGTTGAAGGTCACCCAACCTAACTCTATGCTGACTCGCCAACCTGACCCTAAGCCGTAGCCCGGAGAGATGGACTAACATGAACCGAGAGATCACAAAAATGGCAATAGAAAACACAACACGCAACACAACAACCAAAAAGAACACAACAACCAGAGTGGGTACCGACAGTGCACCCAGCACGGTCCAGTACAACTACCCACTGGGGTAGGGAACCACCTGATCAGGCAACGCTAGCGGTGACCACGCCGTCGCTGTCCACTCAAGCTCGTTCAGGGGCCCAGGCACTGCTGCTAAAGTAGGTCCAACCACCCGAGAAGCGGCGTGGCGTTGGACTGAGGTCCTTGCAAAAAACACTACGCCTATGCATTGGGGAAAGCAGGGGGCAACCATGCACTATGAAGTGAAAAGCTGTGTACTTTTAGTGGACTTAACTGCTCAAAACAATGAATTTAAAATATTACAACAATGAAGTTAGAGTTTCGAGTGAAGTTAATGATCGGATCCGAATTTTAGGCCAAAAGAAAATACATACATGAGATACCAGGGTTACAATAAAATACAAGTAAACACCAAAGCTCTACTCATCCAAGTCCTCTCTGTCTCACTACAAAGTCCGTCCTGTTTCCTTGGTCTTTGTATGAAGAGGGGGGGGAAAGATGTGGGTCTCAAGCGTCGACGCTCTCCTGCCGCGTAGTAGGCCTAGCCTACGTGGACGGCGTCCATGGCGGACCCGGACCCTGGCGTCCTATGCTTCCTTCTCGACACTCGCCCAGAATGTTTATCTAGCTTACCACAGCCCCCAGATGTTCTCGTAGAGGAGAGATGCCCTTTGGTCTAGCATCGGTGTGTTTTACTCACCACGTGGTCTTATACTTTATTGGCACTATCCGTGGCACCTATCTCGACACCGCAAAAGCCATCCGAAGCCAGGAACTATGAAACTTGATGTGAGCTCATGCATCCCACGCAACATCCTGTAGTTGTTTAGAATTAGCCCCCAGCCCCGTGCACTCGGCCGGTCGTCATTGTTACGTACTGTTGTCCGGTTCCCCTTTACATATGGGTAACACCAAAACGCGTCGGATTTCTTCCGAATGTAAGTTTCAATAAAATGATAACAAGAGGTTAGAAAAAGACGGCAACTCCCGATGCCCTAGTCGGCCACTCCGTGATAGACGTAGTCTCCCGACCATGATGGCTCTCGAGGTTGGGAACACGACGCTGGCACTCACACGTGCACCTCGGACTCGACCGTCTCGGTTCCAAGCGTGACCCACTGTGATCGAGGTGGTTGCTCCTGCCCGCCTCGCCTCGTCCGGGGTTTCTGCTCGGCCTCGCCATCCGGTCAGTGTGTCTCTCTGGACACTGCCATTGGTCAGCCTTCTTAATTTCAAACTTCCGCGGGTCGTTCCGGGTTCGCGTTCGTCGACTACAAACTTCGCAAAAATACACAATTCCGTTGGTTTAGTCACCAACGTGCCATTTATGCTTGCCGCATTCCACAACCCCTGCTCGCTGCCGTCGAAAGTTAAGCCACACACTTTTCCAGACGTTCCCATATTTAACATGGGGGTGACGTCACTTCTAGCCACTCTGGTAAACCCCGAAACGCAAAAACATGAGGCCTCGGCTCCACAACTTCCACCTTCCACACTTTCAACCCTAAGGTTTGGCCTTTGCATGCCTAGATGCATATTCACACTGGGACTTGAACAATTAGAAAAATATGACTTAAGGCCTTGAAAAATATGAAAGTCCCAATGATATGAAATACATGATAGAGTCAAAACAGTGAAAAATATAAAAATACAAGGGGATAGGGCTGTAAACTTTACAGTGACCCCCCTAACTCCATGCCATTCTTGACCTCACCCAGTGACCTCAATGACATGTTAGTTAACACACACAAAATCATGCCGGCACATTCCTGGCATAATTGAGACTTTTTCAAATCCATTGCACACAGCTTCTGAGTTGGCGTCACACAATCGGCAACTTGTCGTCAACCTCATCAAATTAAAATCTTAGGGAGATTCTAACTTTCCTCAGGGGCACTTCAAATTGCCTTTACACAATTAGATACTGTTTTGACCTTACACAACACAAAAGAAAACAGAAAACACCTACAGGTTAAACTAACTCCAAACTCGGGGGTCCAACCACCCCCAGGACGCTAGGTGCACAACCTATAGTCGTTCCCAGTGTCTCAGGAACCCCTTGTCACCTGCTCCTCCTACGCCTCTCCGGCTACTCCAAGTAGTGTCGGAAGGCCGAGCGCCACGCCCCTATCACCAGCCGTGCGGCTCCAGCGACAGCTGACGTCCACTAGCACGCCCCCCCCTGACGTGCCACGCCCTCCTGCAGTACACCTGGTCGTACGCTCGCCCTCTCTCTCTCTAGGCTCCACGCCCACTCCTCAGCCGTACCAGGACTGAACCTAGCTCGTACGTGTCGTGGACCCGGCCAATTTCCACTCCCGCCCCTCGCGATCGAGTCCCTGACGCTGTCTTCTTCACAAACGTGCTTGCGATCGTAGACCAGCTAGTGACTGCTTCTACGCCCGTGAACGCTGTTCACCAAACTACACGCATTCCACGTATGAATACACAAACACTCACGTCGACCTATACGGACTTCTAACCACACTTACCGACGCGCGCTGCGCCTACTTACTCTCAACTAATTTACAATTACATTTAGGTTGCGCAGATGGACTTTAAACGCTCACTCTGAGCCTACACGCCACGCAGGCTATTACATTACTTTTACTAAACAAACCTCGCTGGAACCAACACAAGATAAAAAAAAAACGCACTGGCCCAGGGACACCAAACTACACGCGTACCTACTGACTGTTACTTCAATCGAGGGACACGGTCCACTCGAGAAACCGCCCACAGGCCAAACAAACACAAGCCACCCACTTCCGTCCACCCGTTGGTTGACCGAACTACTTAAAAAGGTCGACAAAGCGCAATAAAACGTTCGCGTCAACACCCAAAAAGAAGTTCTCTAACTCAGGCCGTCTTACTTGACTACACACCAAAAAAACAAATAACTTACACCGTGGGAACTAAACTTGCCTAACATGAATAACCCGAACTAACGCTGGCGGCAGGGTGGTAGCCCCAAACAACACCAACACGCTACGTACTCCACGGCCCACACAGGACGACGTCAACACATCAAGGCACGGCTCAGCGACTCAGCGCTGGACTCGGCTAAAAGGTGTCCCCTCTCTTGTGCTCTCTCTCTCCCAGCCAACATCCACCACGCCAGGACACTCGCCCTGGTGGGGACTGTTCTACAAGCCACAAGTGACCCCATGACCCCTAATCCACGGTGGTCCCGGCTCTCCACTCAATGTACCAGTAGCTACCTCCAGTCTGCCCTCGTCCTCCGACTGTGACAAACTGCATTTGCCTCAGCAGGCGTAGTCCCCAAGTCCTCCACGTCTTACTTCGTGTGTCTCGCGTCGAGCAACCCTTCCTTCGCTCTAGGGGTGCATGTGCGCTGCGTGCCAGTTCAGCAACTCCGGGTCAGTGACCCGCGTCTGGTCTACTCTCCTCGTCGATCGGCTGCCTGACTCATCGCCGCAGCGAAGGCTCGTACTTTGGTGACCTGCTCTCCAGCGTCGCTCTCGCTCTACCCGTTCGGCTTGCTCTCTCTCTCTACCAGCCGCTCTTCCTCTCTCGATGCGTCACGCACAGGCTTGACGTCGGCGGTCCGGGTTCGATCTCCTGTCAACTCACGCGCCTACTCTTCTCCTGCACCTACGCTAATTCTGTACAACGAACGCTCACTACGCGTCGGACCTTCTGTACATATTTCTTGAGGTTAACTACATTGTACACCCCCTTCACGTTGGCCGCTTGCTTGTCAGTTATCTCATAGGCATTCACCCCGGCTATGGCACTCACAAGCATATGGGCCACTGTATAACAGAAACATCTTGCGTGACTCCTTGTTTCGCAAGGTTGATACATTTATATCCTTGAGTAGTACAGGTCGCCTACTTTGAAACGTGGTACTTTCTCGGGAGGCTTCTTTTCATGGAGCCTCTTCCGTTTTTCCCCTTGTTTTTCAACTAGCCTTCAACATCACTCTCTCATCTCGTGCGTGATTCACTGGTCTCAGGACACCGGGGGGGGGGGGGGGGGGGGTACGTGAACAATCCGTTCCACTCCTCTCTCTGCAGTCGCCCGTGACGCAGCTGATAGGGTGTGACTCCAGTACCTTCATGTACCGTGCTATTCACCATAGCTCTAATCTTGGGTACCCGCTTTTCACCCAAACGGCATGCTTTTCATTTGCATAGGCCGCGGTGCAGGAAACGCCTATTTCCCTCATGATCCGCTCGCTTGGGTTGGACTTGGTGTCGTATCGATTGAGTGGTACGCAGATGACGCCGTGCGCCTCAAGCGTCTGTACCAAATCTCGACGTGTAATTCGTGTCCCATGATGCTAAGTACACTGTTCGGCCGTGACACATTTCTGTAGGTAGTGCTCTAGCTTTTAGCCCATTCTTTTGCCGTCGCGGTACGGCAGCACATAGAGAGCTCATATTTGGAACAACACGTCCACAACACTAGTATGTATCTGGCTGCTGCTATTCCCTTCGCAGGGTCCAATAATCGTGGCCGTCATCACGTCACTCCCTTCGGGTACGATGGCGCGGTACGTCCCGTGGCAAGGCGCAGTTGGCGTGCTTGCTCTTCTGGCCAGATCACACGTGGCCCAACAATTTCGCACCGTTCCCTTGACATCCCCTTCCAGTAGAACCCCTCCTGGATGCCGCCACCATTTCTTGGCTCCGAAATGTCCTAACTCAATGGTGGTACGCCCACACTACTTCTTCTATAAGGGCCGCTGGTACGCACACCTTCCACGTCCTTTCTCAGGGTCGCTCTTCTGGGGTCGATGATACAACACCTTCTCGCACACCTGTAGTGGGCTCTCCACGCTGCCGAGTTCGCTCCACTGTCTAGCTCTGGCAATGATTTTGCCGCAGACTCGTCTTCCACTGGTACGCCCCCCCCGTTGAAATTCTTCTTACACTTTGCGCGTAGCTTTCGCGTCGACTGTGAGCTCCATCTTCTGCTATGACCATCTCACGCTCCTGGCTTATCGCTTCAACTATCTCACCTTGATCACTCCACGGATAGCGACTTTAGGACATCGGACGATCGACATGTTCCTTCCCTGCGCAGTGCTCTATCTTAAAACCATACTCTTGGATGGCCAAGATCCATGGTCAGCCGACTGGATAGAGTCGCACTGCCAACATGAACGTCAGCGCCTAGGGTCGTGATGACCTGTTAAGTCCGGCTATCCCAATATGGAATATCGAACTTCGTCAGGCAGTGGAGCGGGGACGATTCCTAGGAGTTTCCTTCTCCGTGTAGTAGTTGAGTTCTGCGCCACGCAACAGCCTTGACGTCATCGATATCACTCGGCTTGTCTCCACGCTCGTCGATTTGATAGAGCTGCCGCCTACGCCGTTATTGCTCGCGTCGCTCTGCACATAACGGCCGGTCCCGTACCGTGTGCGCTAGCCATACTGTCTCGAGGAAACAGCCGTTTTTACTCCCTGAAACTCCTTCTCACTTCTTCCTCCATTGCCACCGAACTCCCTTCTTGAGCAGGCTGCAGGCCTACTACTGCCTCGCTGTAGTGGATCTCGAACGCGGCGATAGTAGTTTGTCAACCCGGGAAAGCTTCAGTTGTACGAGCATTCTGGGGTCTAGGCCCCTCTTGAATATCTTGCTTCTTCGGGTCAGGGGACACCCCGCTGCCGACAGCACATGTCCAACGAACGGCACCTGATCTCGCGCAAACAGGACTTGCCGAAGTTTAGTTGGCTCCCGCGAGTCTGCACCGCTTCAGGACCTGCTTGAGTGAGCCTTTTATGCTCCGGCACGTCCCGGAAGCCACGACCGATCGTTCGACATACGGTTTCACGAACAATCGCGTACCTCCTCTCCTAACACAAGGTCATCGCGCGCGGTGAACACTCCTACAGAGGTACTCAACCAAACGGCAGCACTTTAAACTGGTACGTCCGTTGGTTGTACTTGAAGCGTATAGGGCCTGCTCTCTGGACTCAACCTACTTGCCATATGACGGAGCCGTCATGTCGGCGCCGATAGATAGGCACTCCCTCGAACTGCTGCAATAGCTCTTCCGGTATGTGTGGGGGCTTTCCTGTCCCGGCACCAAGTTCAGGTTACACTGACGTGCGTCAGACACAGACGTAACTGTCTTGTCTTTCTTCATCAACCCCGATCGGGTGACATACGGGCTACGGCTCGTTCAATCAGCCCCACTCCATCATCCTGGCTAATTGCTCCTCAACGGCGGCACCGATAGGCAAACGGCCGGATAGTTTTCTCGAAGGAGGTTGGTCTCCTCTATAACCTGATCGTGTGTTGGTAACAATTAACTCAGTCCCGGGCCGAGTCGAGAATATACGTCCCCTGTATTCCTAGGAAAATTAACAGGTCTATCAGTTCATCTTGTTGCTCTCTAGTGAGCGCCTCCTGACATGCGTATCTGTTCTCTAATCGTCCCGTCTCTTCGTTGGTCTGGGTCGACGCCTCACTTTCCTCTGTCCTGAGCAGACGTACCGACGCCTCTCTCCCGGGGCGATCTTCAAGGCGATCGTCATCGAATCCACCGAGAGATCAGCCGTCGTGGATGCACTTCATGCATATTAACGAGTGACGGGTTGGACTACCCGCTGGTTCCCATCAGCTTCCGTTTCGCGAAGCACATAGTAACTCGATATTTGATAGCACCAGTCTTGCCGAAGATCAACTTGCGGACGAGATCCGTCACCACTAGACAAGTTAATCTCCCCAATATCAGACTATCGATACACCTCCAGGTACATCCCTGCTTAGTGGACTCTCTACTGCGCTTACTCGTGTGGCGCCTACGATGGTCAACCCCTACTACTGGCAGGATAACGTAACTTCGGGTTTTTGCACGCAGCTCCTCGAAGATACCTCGGACATACATTTTACTTCTGCTTCCCCGATGTCGAGAAGGGCGGTAATCACCCGTACCATTTACCCCGACTGCGCACTCGACGCATGGTGGGAAAGAGCTTCTTCCTCTTCTCCGTCTCTTCATCGTCTTCCGCCAACAGCTCTTTCCTATTATCGGCCGAAGGACCGTGTTCACACTTAGGCGGATAGTCCGGCATCGTCGGGCACTGTGTGTTCCAGGCCGACCGCTAGTGGTTTTCCCGTCCCAGTATCTAGCTGGCAGTACCGCACCTGCCGGTGTACCCGTAGCATAGCCTGAGATTGCACTCGTTCGCTGTGTGGCGCGCCTTGTTCTCCCTCGCGTGGTGGCGGCCTTCCGGTGCGCTGGTAGCTCTCGGGCTCTCTCAGTCTCGATCACCGCTCCTGCCATCGTGCTCGCACGGTCCGGCTGCGCGCGCTGCATGCCACCACTGTTCGCCACCTCCGTGTCCTAGTTCTTTCGAACTCAGTGGGGGGTTGGCGGTACCGTCCCTATACTTGAACGGCCTATTACGGTCAAACCCTTTATTCGACAAGTAGGTGGGTTGTTGCCTTCCGATAGTTCTCTCTGAGCGGCGTTTTGATTTTCTCCAAGATAGCCACCTGAGATTTTCACTTTCCATCTGGCATACATATGCTAACTAGTTTCGATGAGAGAGTCGATCGGCATCGTAGTAGCCGCGGCTGTGACGGCCCTTCTCGTAAGTGACCACGTAGGATTGGTCGCGAGTAGTGGTCGTCTATGGGGTAGGTCAGATAACTAGTCAGTTTGATGAGTCTACTGCCAGTAGGTGGACATACAGGCCTAGCCCTGGTCCCATATTTCCCGTGTACAGAGTACTGCCCTAGCCGTGCCCTCTCGACTACCCCCAGTACTTTTCTAGTATGGCTTCTTTGAGACTTTCGGAAGTCAGTTAGTGGTCGATCTCCCTGAGCCCAGGTGATTACCGTCCGGTACAACACTGGTACTGCTAGATGGAGCTTAGGCTCTCGCTCACACTACGATACGTCCGAAACGCTTCTCCAAGATGTTTTAGAAACTCTTGCGGGTCATCCTGCCTTGGTGTTGTTTGAAACATGCCCTCTCTCCGCCTAACTTCTCGCTGACATATTTTTTTCCTGTTTGGCGTACGAGTGCTCCGTTCCCAACACGCGTGCGATTCCAACTTTCCTGTTCTTGACGACTCGCTGTGACCGCCCCCAAGAGCTCCTGTCTCACCGTCGTCGACGCACAGAGCTTCTACACTCCGCCCTTAGCCTCGTCTCGTCGGTCCGTCAGATAGAAATTTATCAAGCCCGACTGTCCCGTCCCGCTCCCGGCTGCGCTCCCTACCTCTACTGCTTATTTGGCGTCCTAAGCTGCGTCCAGTCTTTCCGTTAGGCTGTCCACGTTGCTGGCTTATTCTGTGCTAGCGCTACCTGCGTCTCGTAGTGGTATGACGCACACCATTCTCCACTCTCTTACAGGGCGCGTTTGCTGAGTAATCTCCTAGGCTGATCGTTGCGTTCCCGCCGTCTCGTACCAAGGCATTTTCATCGCATCTAGTTCCACAGTACATTATTTTCTAACGTGCTGACTATCCCTGTCTGCTTTTCTTCTCCAACTTTTCTACTGACTGGCTGACTACTGTGGTCTACTCGCTTTTCCTAGGCCTTCGCCTGTACTTCCAAGTTGTCCCTTGCTACTACAGCCTGAGCCTTATTTTGTTACTTATTTGCTCGTAACGTACTGCCTGCTCGTTGCTGTATTGGGTGCGCCAACCGTCCATGGCCGCCCAACGTGCCCGCCGTCCGCGTCTGCTTTTCGCGTACCTTCTTTCTTCGCGCAGCTTCGCTCTCCCTCTTCCACTTGCTTCCAGCATCGCGAAAAAGCCCGCCACGTCACTCTTGTAGCATGTCGCTCTGCTCCGCGCTACCACGCCTGTCCCTAGGTTTCCCCTAGCTCGCGCCTCGTGACGTACTCGGTGTCCCTCTAGACACGCCCCCGGCTCGGTCTCGCATGCTCTCGTTCTCAGACTCCCACTCAGTGGTTCGTGCAATCTCTCCGTTTTACGCGCCGATTCACATTGAAGGAACAGTCCCGTAGCACTTCCTGTTCGCCCTGCTCGGTTTCGCTTACATACCCATCCTGGTTCTACAAAACATGGCCGGTACCTCTACATTGTTGCTACCCCTCGATTTGCGGCTGTCCGCCATCTGTCCGCTGCTATGAACAACTCAATCGCGGCCTCTTGATCGACTCTCGCGTCGTGGGTGGACTATCCTGCTCCGTCCTACGTTGTGATCTACCTGACTTTGACTCGTACACGTCTCGGGTCGTGATGACGATGGGAGTTAGGTCCTACCTCGAGGCCTAATCTGTACACACTCGGGGACGTGGTGAAACGTGCCCGTCGTTGGGGCGCACTTGTGACTTCACGCCAAAGTGGTCCCAACAACCTATCTGTACCCCCTCGTGACGTGGTATTAACTCGAGCCCGCACGTTCGGCGTCCCCTTTTGTGACTTCGGACCAACGTGCTACGTCCTACGTCTTCGGTTCGTGGTTGAATCGTGCCCGTCGTTGGGGGCGCCACTTTGTGACTTCACCCTCCTAGGCCTACCCCTACCCTACGTGGTCTAATTCGCCTATGAAGTCACGTCGCACCTTTACCACACCACCTTGCCCGAAGGAAACGCCGACCAGCGCCAGAGTTTATTCACCATCGTGACTCACACACATTGGAGCCACTTTAGGTCGGGGGTGGTGTAGTAGGTTCACCAACCTAACTCTATGCCTGAATCGCCAACCTGCCCTCAGCTTAGACGACGGGGCAGGAGAGATGAGACTAACATTAACCGAGAGACACAATGCATAGAAACACAACAACGCAACACACAAACAAAAAGAACACAACAACCAGAGTGGTACGACAGTGCAACCCAGCACGGTCCAGTACACTACCCACTGGGGGTAGGAACCTCACACCTTATCAGGCACGCTAGCGGTGAGCCACGCCGTCCCTGGTCCACTCTCAGCTCGTTCAGGGCCCCAGGCACTGCTGCTAAAAGTAGGTCCAACCACCCGAGAAGCGGCGTGGCGTGACTGAGGGTCCTTGCAAAAACCTACGCTATGAGTTGGGGAAAGCAGGGGGCAAACATGCACTATAAGTGAAAAACTGTGTATTTTAGTGGACTTTACTGGCTCAGAAAAACATGAATTTAAATTACAACAATGAAGTTAGGTTTCGAGTGAAGTTAATGATCGGATCCGAATTAGGCAAGAAGAAATACATACATGAGATACCAGGGTTCAAATAAAATACAAGTAAACACCTAAAGCTCTACTCATCCAAGTCTCTCTGTCTCACTACAAAGTCCCGATCCTGTTCTCTTTGTCTTGAGTGAAGAGGGGGGGAAAAGATGTGGTCGAAAGCGTCGACTGCGCTCCTGCCGTAGGTAGGCCGATCCTACGGGGACGGCGTTCCAGTGGTCGTCCCCGGACCTGGCGTCCTACTGCTTCCTTCTCGACTACTCGCCCAGAATGTTTAAATCTAGCTTACACAGCCGCCAGATGTTCCGTAGAGGGAGAGATGCCTTTGGTCTAGCATCGTGGGTGTTTTACTCACCACGTGGTTTCTTATACTTTATTGGCACTAGCACGTGCACCCTATCTCGACACCGCAAAGCCAATCCGAAGACAGGAACTATAAACTTGATGTGAGCTCATGCTCCCCCGCAACTCTGTATGTTGTTTAGCAATTACCGTGCACTCGCCGGTCGCATTGTTAGACGTACTGTTGTCGTTCCCCTTTTACATAGGGTACACCAAAACGCGTCGGATTTCGTCGAATAAGTTTTCAATAAAATTGATAGGGCGACCGGAGGTTAGAAAAGACCAACTCCCTAGCCTAGTCGGCCACTCCGTGATAGACGGAGGCTCCACGACCATGATGGCTCTCGCGGTGGGACAACCACGCTGCACTCACACTCACCCTCGGACTCGACCGTCCGGTTCCAAAGCGTGACCACTGTGATCGAGGGGGTGGTTGCTCTGCCAGCCTCGCCTCGTCCGGGGGTTTTCTGCTCGGCCTCGCCATCCGTCACAGTGTGTCTCTCCTGGACACTCCATTGGTCAGCCTTTCTTAATTCAAACTTCCGCGGGTCGTTCCGGGTTCGGATTCGTCTACTACCAAACTTCTCAACAATACACTTTCCGTTGGTTTTAGTCACCAGTCATCTTTGCCATTTATGCTTGGCCGCATTCCACAACCCCTGCTCGCTGCCGTCGAAAGTTGAAGCCACCACTTTTCGCAGGAGTTCATATTTAACATGGGGTGACGTCACTTCTAGGCCACTCTGTTAATCCCCGAAACCAAAACATGAGCCTCGGCTCGCAAAACTTCACCTTCCACCCTTTCAACCCTAGGTTTGGCCTTTGCATGCCATATGCAGATTCCACACTGGCTTTGAACAAGTTAGAAAAATATGACTTAAGCCTGAAAATATTGAAAGTCCCGACATTGATATGAAATACATAGATAGTTCAAACATTGAAAATATAAAAATACAAGGGTAGGGCTGTAACGTTACATGTTGTTTTGCAGAGCTTTGCTAAAATTGGATTTGATTTGAGGAGCATAAAGAGGATGCAGAACATATCAGTCAAACTCGAGTTCGGTCTTGACCTTTCTAACACATATTTTGGAATATTTGTAGCTTCAATACTTTGGCGTTGGCGATGTGATATGTTTTCATTGTTTTTGGAGTCGCCTGCGTCCACCACATAGCGATATCGGGACCTCAGCAGTGGAGTTCGCTAGACAATTGTCTTCGACTTGAATGAGTCAGGAGCTGTATGCATGCATGCATACTGGAAAAAAAAAGGAAAAAAAAAAAAAAAAAAAAAAAAGAAAAAAAAAAAAGAAAAAAAAAAAAAAAAAAAAAGAGAAGGTGAGAAAAAAAAAAAAAAAAAAAAAAAAAAAAAACAGGCGGTCAAATGTAATTGTGATACTCACTCGTCCAACAACGACTTTGGCAATTTCCTATATCTTCATGTACGGCCAATATATTATTTGTATACCGGTGGAAACTGTTTGCATTAGTAAATATAGGTCTATGTATTTTCTAATGTGACAATGTTCAATAAAACTAGGAAAACGCTAAAGTCCAACCGCGTTGATGGATGAGCATAAGTTTTTATAGTTTGCGTGAGTTCTTTCAAAAAGTAATACATTACCATAACCTTAATGTCCATGTGAAATATGAATGTTCTAGCCCCACCCGTTTGGTCAGAATCGACCAAAATGTCACGAAAATATCGCACTAAAAATCGAAAAAAACTGTAAAAGTACGATATTCATGAGAAATAATTTCTCGTTGTACCAAAAAACGTGGCACGTCTAAGTTCAGAGATTTCGAAGGTCCTGTCAAAATTTCATCAAGATCGCATATTATGCCGTTTGCCCGGAATCGTGCGAACAAACAGACAGAAAAACAATTGGAGCTAAATTTTTTGAGGGGTCAGTTAAATTGAAGTTTTCGCTTCGCTTGCTACGCTCATCCAATTATTATTAAAATAAATTACAATTTAGACCTACCACATTTCTTCAAAGCTATATATGAACCAAAATGTTGGGTTAATTTAATTACTTTCTTTACCCAGATAAAACTCCGGTTTTCTTGTGTACGCCTGCCAGTATGGGAAGGCCTACCATCACCTACCTACTAAAAAAGTTAACATTTTCCCGCAAATATTATTAGGCCTATTTGGAGAGTTTATGAAAGGAATTGAAAATTTGTGTGCACAAAACTCCAGGGTGTCCCAAATATTTTGTTTGCTTTGGCCTAAGGTACATTTATTTTTAATATGCTCATGTGGAAACAAAAATTAGAAAAGCGCAAAGCTTAGAAACAAAGATGATTTCTGTTCCGAAACTCAAGTCAGTTTTTGTTTAATTTTGTAATCTAAGATTGGCAATGTTTTCCTAAAATATGAATTTAAAATGGAAAATTTCACAAACAAATTGATTTTGTTTGGTGTTTAGTAGAAAGTACAATTATGTGCTTACAGTGACATGACTTTTATAACCTAGGAAGATTGCCTAGTGTGCAACAGCATTAGACCCCGTTTATATTAATAGCATTCGACGCAAGTAAGAACGCGAGTTAGAAAGCAGGTTGAAATTTGCATTGAAATCAACCGTCGTAGCAAATCGCGTCTGTTTAAATCAGATTTTTACCCGCGTAACCCTCCAGCTCGCGTCAAACACTAGTAATATAAACGGGGTCTTGGAGCAATCACAGTAAACACAAGAGGTGGATAGACCTTGTCCGCAAACTTTTGAACTTCCGGTGGTCGATTGCACACAACTTAACACTACACGCGTTTATTGTTTTTAGAGAAACAGTAGGCCTAAAAGTACACTGTCCCATCCCTACGAGTATGTCATAAGACTAACGTCTTATGACTTAAATGCTTTCAGTTTATATTAATTATGAATTATGATCTTTAACATTGCATATAACATGCAACTCTTGTCTTAGCTTTTTGCAAACTGGATACAATTGTCAATTATACATACACAACAACATACACGACTATAGCAAGACAACTTGAGGAGAAAATAGCCTCATATATTTACTCCTACTCCACTTTTGCACTTGACATACTTATTGTGTCCTAAGACTAACAATTCAAACAAAAATTTTAATATATTAACATGTGTCAAAACTAGGCCTACACTATTTTATTTTTCCTTCAAGCCTTACATATATTCATTAAAATAATTCTCCAAAAATATCTTAAGTTTTTTTTTTTTTTGATAAGCTGAAACACAACTAAGCTGTGCGACTCCAAATGTTCTAAGACTAACAATGGACGTTCCCATATATAGGGATGTTATCCAAGACATCATCTCCATTACTAAATATACATTAATATTTTTCAAAGCTCGCACCCTTACTCGTATGGAAGTTAACTAGGAAAACGCTCAGTTGGACGCGTTGTTGAGCGAGCACCGGTACGTGCAACATGACCCGAGTACGACATTCCCATAAGGCCCACCACACAGTGTAGGCCTAACTGGGTATTGACTATTGTACCTTTATACTATTCCCACATCTTTGACATTGTACTAATTCACGTCATGCCTTCTAAAGTGTATCTTTGTATCTTTCACTGCCTCTTCTTTTTAACATCAGTTTTCGAATTATGATTACCAAATAAGTCTTTAAGGTCTTGACGGATTAGCTGAAATTTGGAAATAGAGAGAATGTTGTACTTATTACCCTGCAAATTTTCATAACTATCGAACATTTATTTTTATTTTTATTTATTTATTTATTTTTTATTTTTTATAACCACGATCAGATTTTTTGTTTCAAAACTATACAGCCACCCCGCTCTAGGTGGTATGTAACATTTGTGTAAAAATTTCAGTCGATCAAGAGAAACGGTGCGACCTGTATCGAAGCAGTAACAGAAAAAAACAAAAAAACAAAAAAAAAAAAACAGACATTCGAGCCATAAGAGTCAAATGGAGACGCTCGCTCAACCAGTACTGAAGATGGATCCCTGAGGAACTCCTGTTTTAATTGTGCTCCATCCAATCTGACCTTACTGTTTCTTCTTTATTTGCTTCCTTATTTTAGGCCTAGTGGCTAATAACACACTGCTGTCTATTTTCGAGATAAGATTGGAACCATTTCTGAGGAATACCGCTTTTACGATAAAATTCAATTTTCTGAAGGAGAGTTGAATGATTGATAGTACTAGGAAAACGCTCAGTTGGACGCGTTGTTGAGCGAGCACCGGTACGTGCAACATGACCCGAGTACGACATTCCCATAGGCCACCACACAGTGTAGGCCTACCTGGATATTGACATTATGTGTACACTTACTATTCACATCTTTGCATTGTACTAATTTCACGTCTATGCCTTCTAAAGTGTATCTTTGTATTCTTTCACTGCCTCTATCATTTTTGTTAAATCATTTTTTTGAATTATGATTAGCAATAGTCTTTCAGGTCTTGACCCTAATTTAGCTGAAAATTGAAAATAGGAGAGAATGTTGTACTTATTGACCCTGCAAAATTTCATAACGTTCGGTACTTTTTAATTTTTATTTTTTTATTTTATTATTATTTTTTATAGCCAACGATCGGATTTTGTTCAAAAACTATACAGCAACCCGCCTAGGTGGTATGTACATGTGTGCAAAATTTCAGGTCGATCAGAGAAACGGTGAAAAAAAAACAGACATTCGAGCCATAAGAGTCAAGTGGAGACGCTCGCTACGCTCGCTCAATGATTTTAAAACCATTTCCGTCTATAATCGATGTTGGCTATCTTTTCGATAATTTATTATGAATAAATTGTCGTGTTATTTTCGTAAAAACTTGGGTACCGTATCTAAAACGGGCGCTTACGCCGGAGTGCAATTTACCACCACAAATTGTATTTGTGTCTTGTGGGAACGATCGTAAATTAATAGGGTTACATTTCGCATTCACATAGGCTAAAGATTTAACAGTACTTGTTCATTATAGGGACCCCCCGAAAAGGAAAGTAGGTTAGTGTAGTTGGGAGGGAGGGGGTGCGCGAAGCAACATGGGGCGGAGCATGAAGTGCGTTGCCATGGTCAGCTAGAAAAAATGAAAAAAAATTAACAAGTACCGATTTAACACTATTTCTGTTCAATAACGTCTGGTGTTGACGTTTCTAGATATCCTATCTTAATCATTTTTACATGCATTATCGATCTTACGATTGATAATGCAGTCACCTTTTGAATTGCAATAATTTTAATTTTATCCTTTTGTATTTCTGCCCCCCTCCCCCCCACAATCAATTCTATTGAAAGCACGATCCAAGCCTAAACCCTGGTACAAACAATAATAAAATGACGTCCACAAACTCCTACAGATGAATGCCTGTTGAATTTTTTTGAATTGAAATGTTTTGCAATTTTTTCCAGATATGTCGGATGAAGCAATTATGGGTCTGAACCTGCCAACTGGGATCCCCTTCGTATACGAGCTGAATTCCGAGTTCAAGCCAGTGGTTTCGATGAAATTCTTAGGCGATGAAGAGACTGTTAAGAAGGCAATGGAAGCAGTTGCCGCACAGGGCAAAGCAAAGTAAACTCATGTGGTTAAGTATCTGTGTTACTGTACATTGTAGATATCCTCTGTCACCGTTTCTGAAATAACTGAATAAATGTGCAATGCCGATTGGTGTTATGTAAAAGTCATAGAATTGTCATTTACTTGTTTTACGACTTGTTACCTTAGAAAGAACAGTCAATGGTGTTGTAGGTAGGAGGAGGAGGAGGATTGTTATTTCAGATAGCTCACACAGTTTTTGCTAAACACAGCAATTGCTTTATTGTTAATACTTAGAAGAAGAAAATGAGAATAATACTAATTAGTAATTGGTAAGAAATAAGATTGATATTTAAATTGCAGGCATGGAGGGCATCATATTTTCCTTGTTGTAAATCTAGTCAGTGTGTGAGTGGCTATAAAATATCCTCCTCAATGAAGGAAACTGACAAATGCTTCCTGCAATAGATTAAAATTAAATCAATGTTTAAAATATAGTGCCACATCACGATTTTAAAGAAAAAATAGGTACCGGTAGCCTATTGACCTATTGGCAATGTGATGTATCATAGTAAAAAGCTCAGATTTGCAAATAGGGTGACCACTGACCAATAACAGTTTCTTACATTTATCCTTCACAGTAAATGGTTTGTAAAACTGTATGCCTATATAAAATAATTGGTTTGATTCCATGTGCAAAGCTTTTGACTTTTGAGTCCATTTTTGTGACTGGCATCTTAGCATTACATCCCGAGAACTTTTCAAAAGTACACTCCGGGCTTCCCCTCCCTCCTAACCGTTCAGTCATCACTCATCACAAACCAACTATAAGATCTGTTATCTGTGTTGCAAGTTTGCAACTGATCAAAATTGTAACACTTAAAATAAATCAATACGTACATGGTACATATTAAATTTATAAACAGTTATTTTGTGTTCAGTACCAGGTCGAGTTGGCACTGCTAGGCCATGTAAAAATAACACTAAACAGTATCTAGCATATTTTAGTGCCAACTCGGCTTGGTATGGATTTTAGTACTCGACTATCCAATGTACTTTATTTGTGTATTTTGTATCTGTTAGTAGACCTACTGTACTAAACAAATTAATTCCTTCTTTGTTGTTTGTTTGTATTTACTAGTATTAATCCATGTTTGTGATATATTTCTTATAAGGTAATTTATGTTTTGATCTATGTATTTTATTTTGTGTAGGTCTACCCTGTTATAATGAGTAACAGTTATTACTATCTTAATTAATTTGCAGTGGTAGGGCCTGCGGGTATTTTTCTGTTGTTTTGTTACATTCTTTTTTTTTAATTGTACGTTGATAGTAAGTGAACCCCAAAATAAAAATAAATTGTGTTACTAAGTACTGTGCATTATTGGCTTAGATAGAAAAACATCCATCTACCTTCACAATTGAGGCACTAGGAGGGTTTTGACTTTGAGTACCGGTAAATCGTTTTCTTTGGTAGAGCTAGTGTGTATGGTTCCTGCTGTAACTGAAAAACTTCAGAATTAACTGATAGATAGCGCCACATACTTACAGCAATGTTACGCCCTTCTTCAATAATGCCATTTTAAGCAGAGCAGTTACGCCCTTCTTCCACACTTATGAAATGTTTTTGCAAAATAAGTTTTCAGGGTTACTCACTTGCTCCACCCAGTGCCTCAATTGTATAAAATATTAAATATTCCATATTACGTGGTGTTGGCATAGGAAGCAACAACACCAGCTATTTGTATCAAGTTTTTATGGATAAGCGTAGACAACACATCAATGTTATTAAAGCCAAGTGTTTGTAGTATTGATTGCTAATGTTGCACAATAGCACCTACATAAATTCTGTCCTACTCCTACACTTCTGTACCCCCTTAACACATGCATGCGCACTTTCTCTGTAGGCAGTCAATCTTTCACAGAACTTTAATCATTGGATTGCACATTAACTAACATTTTAATGTATGGCATTAATACGTGTTCATTTGCTCATGTAGCCTAGCTAATTATGAAAATAAACAGAATCTCTCAAAACTTCCCCCAGCGTCCTCGATACCAGTGTTAGGCGCTCTACGCTAAGAAATCTGATGCGCGCGCTTTCGACGGACCAATCAGAGATCATTATTTAAAATTGGGGCCTGCTGAATGGCTACTGTAGCCATTCTAAACTGTAACAGTTCACCCGTTAAAAGAGCGCGCAACTGCTTTCTTAGTGTGGAGTGCCTATAGATGGTTTCTGTAGAAGCCCTCTCCTCTGTCCATGCTATTAGATCAAATGAATTTTCTTATCATCCATCACCACTACAAACCTAAATAGGTAATCAACCTTACACTTGCGTGAAGTGGTATAGGGCCGAATAGACCCTACTTATTAGGAAACAAACATATATTCTCCTAACAGTTCACACAGCTATAACAGAACTCGGATGGTACTTGATTGTTTTTCTTGTCTGTCTGTCTGTCTGTGTGAGTATGTCAACACAGGTTAAACCAGTGAACCGGTTTTGCTGAAATCTGCATTCTGGTGGGAAATCTGTCGCCCACCACAACAATAATGCACTGCTGTCAAAATGTTGAAAAAATTCCTATTTTGTCAACGTCCAGACAACTGTGACCAAATCCCGATCATTCTGCGCTCTGGTGAGAGATTATAGTTTGACCATTGCCCTATTGTCAGACTAATTGTATGGTGGTGGTCAAGGTGTACCAAATCTCCACGATCAAGGTTTCCCAAATTACCGCTGGGAGAAAACTCAAAACCATATTATTTATTAAACATCTATCAAGTCTAATTCAAAATGTAACCAGAACACACAAGATCGGCTCGCTCGTCTAACATCTTTGGCGTTTTTCTAGTAAAGCACCTGCTACGGCACTACGGGCAGTCACGCTCATTACTGATGGTGGCAGGTCAAACGGTTACTGATTATTATTATTATTATTTATTCATAAGCAAACATTACATATTATGTTTCAGTTTAGCGATATGAAGTGGATACAGGAAGCGAACCTGAAATCCTTACACATTTGTGTCCTGCATCCATCGTAAATAAAACTAAAATTAAACTAAACTTAAACTAACAAACTTACATTGCATGACATGCATGTCTTTTGATGAAAATGATGAGATAAAAAGAAATCAAATACATTAAATTGATATCAGTCAAGTAATAAGAAACAAATTTATGAAACTGGTTAGACGAGGGAGCATAGGGAACGAGTCGTACAACTCCACTGAAACGGGTCAGCCTCTGTGCATGTGCCCAGGGAAAATAACGTTACGGTTCTGACTGGTTTAATGCCTGGAATGATCACTTAACTTGTCACAACAAAAGCCCTTTTGTCACCATAACTCAAATCAATACTGTATTTATGCGAGTATAGGCCTCGGGTATATTTGAAATTGTTAAGTTCAAAAAGTGGGGTGCGGCCATTATGTGAAGCCATTTTATCAATAGTATTTATATCCAAATCTTTAAAATCTGAGTGGTCAAAATAAGGGTGCGGCCTTTACTCGAGGGCGGCCTATAAGCGAGTAAATACGGTATGCACCTTTCAGCAGAGTTACAGTGGATTCTTTAGGTCACATGAGCATTCAAGCAATGATTCAGACACACGTGCAAGTATCGAAAGATGGAAACCAACAGTAACATTATGAACTACCGGTATACTCTGGTGGCGGCTAAATAGCTGTTATTTTAGGTTGTTCGTATAATGATCAGATCATACAAAAGATGCTTTTTTTGTGTAAAATGTTAGGTGAGTTTATGTACTTCAGGTAGTCGTTCACGGTAAGAGCGAGTATCGGTCACCGGCAGGATGAAGGTTTGCATACTATCCAATGTGATTCTTTACTGACCCATAGAAAACTTGAGTTAAAATTATTAATGTGCAAATATCCAAAAGTTCGGGTCAGGTTGGATATTCTGGGGCTGAAACGTCTGAGAAAAAAGTACACGATTATGCGGTAGAAAAAAAATATTTTAGGGGGATGGTGGAGGTGCCGGTCCAGACAATATTTAAATTACAGCTTTAACGAAATCTCATTCAAGAGGTTTGTTGCCATTCCCGAGTTCCGGACGTATTTTACCAAAATCAACGGTACCTGTTGTACCAACCACCATGCGGCGCAAGGACACTGTTCATCGCCCAACTCTGGCACACATCTGATTTTTAGTTATAGGTGCTTTGTACCAGAGACTAAAGAATACCAGGGTAGAGGCTTCGAATCCCACGACCATTCACCAAAACAGACGTACGATTTAAGAAAAATTTAATATCCATTATTACATGCAGTATTACAACTATTCTAACTTATTTCTGCTAATAATATAATATTGTAAGTTATTTTAAGTAATTTATTATTTAATATAAGACCTCTAAAGCTGTATCTTCCTGACCGGACCCGTAAACCCAAAACGACTGTCAAAATCTCTGCCTGCTCAGCCCTAGTTGAAAGAAACTTACACAAGTTATATGTGACTGAGGGGGTACTCTAAATCCGATTTTATTTATTTAACAAACAAAGCACGCACAAACATGCGCCTTAACACACTTGCACACACTCGTGTGATCAGTCCTCATTGGCTGGAATCCGTACCGGATCGTGTAAGGAATAAGCATAGACCATCTCTTGCCGACAGCTGGCAACAATGTGCCGATATTTGAATCGTGTTTTAGTGTTGGACTACCGAAACCAACTACCGACTGCCGAAACTGATCAACATAAACCCATCTTTACTTTAGAAATTTTTGTCAATCAATTAAGGTCTGGAACAGAATTAATATTTACAACACGTGATGAATGATGTTAATGATAACTAGAGTTGGTGTTTTATAGCATTAAAAAATTAGCATTAATTATTTCAAAAATAGCGTTTATATAGCATTAATTTTTTTGTCGTCGTTCGTTGAATAATGAAAAAATATGTATATATTTTAAGATTACGGTAACTAAGTATTGAATCAAATTTCTAGTAGGCGCTAGTTGTGAGGAGCGCAGACCTCTCTAGCGGTGATTTTGGGGACTTCTTCATTTAGACTGCAGCTCGACCGCCCATGGCGGCAAACTAAAAAATACATATTTTACGAAATGTTACCCTAAAAGCCATTTAGTTACGACTTTTTGTAATTTTTTTTTTTACAAAATTAGGGGTAATGTGGGTAATTGGAAACGGGGCGTAATTGGAAACGCCCTTTATAACTTCCGTATGTGAAGCTCAAATTAAAAAAAATTGTTAGATAGCATGGTCAGACTATTAGGCTATGGAAAATGTGCAAGTAGTTACAGCTTCTTCTGTTCGATGATATGCATGTCATACACATTGTAACCAAACTCTACACAAAAAACTTGTTTCAATTTGAAACACTTCTCAAAATTTCCCTGTTATGGTCCTTATTTTGTTTTTAAGAAATTTGTTCTTGGATGGAAATTAATAAAGACACATTAGTCAACAATATGGTACAGGTGAAATTTAGATAATTATCATAGTTTCTCCTGATAAGCAATGTTCCAATTCCCCTATTATCTCATACTTGGGGGAAATTGGAAACATGAATTAGGTGTAATTGGAAACATACAGGGAAATTGGAAACAAAGCCAAAAGATCCATGTTAAGCTATGGACAAATTTCAGGGGTAAATGGAAACACATTTAAATGTTTGGTTTAAAAGTAAGGTAAGTTGGCAACAGTGTCTGACTACACAGCCTTCTTACTTAGGCTTCAGATTATCACGTTTTGGAAGGAAAGATACCCTCGAAGAGATGACCACGATTCGGTATTGATAAATAATATATTTGCTGGTCCAATAAAGATAAACTTGGCACTGTGGACTTTGTCTTGGACCCACACCAAGATGCCTTTGAAAATATGTGCATTTTTTTTTTTTTTTCCAAAATCGCAGGAAATCCAAAAAACCGCAGCTAACGTTTCCATTTGCCCAATCGATGCATGTTTTGTTTTTGTATGTAATTTACCAATCTGTTGATGTAGTTTTTGTAAATTTAATTTTAAGTGATGATTGTATTAATATTTAAATACAAAATACAACTTTTTTTATACAACAGCCTTATTTTCATGCTTGTGATGCTTTTGAGATTTTCGTACAATTCTGCGTTGAGACGGAAGGTTTTCTTTAAATGTACACAGAATCTACAGTTTGTATCATAATGTATTAATTGTTTTGTGTTAGAATCAGAGCTTAAAATGCTTTGTTTCCAATTACCCTACTTTAGTTTCCTTATAGGTCTAGGAGTTGTACCATGGCTGTTTCCATTTACCCCAATATCTGGGGTAATTGGAAACAAATTCGAGTTTAAACAAAAAGCAATAAAAATACCATACAATATTCTTCCATCACATCTTGTTGATGTCATGATTTAGTTTACATCCCAAAGCACAATTTTGCTACTTACATTTTTTCTCTCACTATCAATACCCTAGACTACAAATAAGGTAAAAGTTTAAAAACACTAAAAGTGTTTCCAATTACCCACATTACCCCTAACTAATTTCGCGCGTATATCGCAATTTAGCAAGTTTATCGCGTTTGAAGCCGTTTATCGCAAAAAATCGCGAAAATAAATATACCTTTAAACTCGCCCATTTTAAGTAAAAGGTCCAGAAAAGTGTAAAAAAAATATGAAAAATGTCATTCTTATTTTTGTCGCTTTCATAGTTAATGCTATAAAGCACCATCTCTAATGATAACTACAAATTATTATTATCACCATCTACTTCATATTAATTCAACATTAATTTAATTGTAACGTTTGAAATCTAGTTGGCGGTGCTAAGATTGTGAGTGTTAATTTCCAAAGAGATCTACGACTACAAGCCGAGACCCCGTTTATATTACTCGCATTTGACACAAGTTGGAACTAAAATGCAGTCAACAAAAAAATGGGGGTAAACTGAATTTACAACCAATTTAACTAACCATAAAAAATAGTTCCCGTGTTTTTGTTTTTTCTATAGGACATATGGCTACTCTGATCATGGAACCTTGAAAATCTAATCCTAGATCTGCCACATTTCTGTTAGTGCAATCCAAATCACACTTAAGTAAAGAGGTGTGATTTTTGCAATATTATTAATATTAGGCACTAAAAAACGTGACCAATCTAGGATTGAGTACAATAATTAGCTTTCTAATCCACAAGGTAGGTAATAAACAAATACTAAAATTCTGTTTGGTTCCAGACCCTTTCCTAAACATAAATTATTGTAGGGGCAGGAGGCAGTTTGATTGAATGTTAATGACTAAACATGACACAAGTGACTGTAAGTAATACATTTTATTGTAATTACTATACTTATTTAATATAGTATTTTTCATATTGCTATTCCTTTTTGTTATTAAAATGTTAAATACAAATGAGACCATAGCAGTTTAAACCAAACATATATTTTTTTGCAAACAAAACCAAAAAGAAATCTAAGTAGCTTCAGTTTGATACAGCAGCCTTCGTATGTATTGGGTAGAGAGAATGTAGTACATAACATTATAAATGCATAAAATTAAAAGAACTATGGTAAGCAAGCCATATGACAAGCTAAACAATGTGGTACAAGCTACCTACAATATTGCCACAAAATAACAACAAAACACCAATTTTAATATAAAGTATGTAATATAACTTTATTTAAACATACAGATGTTGAGGAGAGCACGTATGGAACGGAACTAGGACAGCCAAAAGAATGAGTGGCCACCTTCACACTTGTGTGTTCATGAGCAGGAAATACAATACCTACAATGTTCTCACTTTGCAGTGTGAATGGAAAAATGATAATTTAGCTACAAAATATATTACTAACTTAATTGTATGTTATGTATCTTTCATATGCCATTCTGATTTTTCTGGATTTTCCTGAGACTAACATTACAACATATCAATGGCATTTTATTTCTTCCCATACCAGCTTACTTGTAACTAGAGATATCAAACAATTAATTACTCCTGATCATTATAGAGTCTTGACTAATTGATTTCAAATTATATTATTAATAATATATCGACCAACAAACTTGTAATTTTTAGAATCATCTGCCATATTTAACAAGAAAAGCAAAAATGTATTAATCAAATGATCAATATTTTCAATCTTTCTTATCCATCCATGTTAATAAAACTAATAATAGCTATTTAATACTACCTTGATAATAATATACACTAGCAAAGATTATTGATCATTGATCGATATAGAATCATTTGCAGGTCTAAGGATCCATAATATTAATCGATAATTAGTTGACAGCTCTACTTGAACAATGAAAATTCACGTATTCCTCTACTTTTTAGAGCAAAGGAAGTTAAAAACATATGTAGGCGTAATCCCTTACTCTACAAGTCACAGAAACTGCACATGAATGTCATCGTATCTCCTTGTTTAAGTCATTGGGGTTTTGCAACATTCAATTTCAGGGGCAGACTAGCAGCATATCAGTAGGGCCTCTAAGGGACTAACACTTGGCAATGTCTATGAGTACTCGCTACCCATCTGGTGTGCATGGGCATGGTTTTAATTTTTCAATATTCGGTCCGTTAATTTTGCCGACTAATTCATCACCGCAGCATTTCAATAGACATATTTGTGCTGTGTACGGTGTGCGGGCCGCTTTTAAGATTTAATCCCTTTACGGAATTAGTGTGTCGATACTTGAGAAAGGTGTCATCATTTTCTCTGTCAAGTTTGTTACGGTGTGTCTCTAATAAACTAGCCATTAGCTTTTGGAAGAACTTTGAACGTCATTAGTAAAATAGTAATACATGACACAAGCTACTCAACGAATAGCTTATTCGAAAGATATTACTAATTGCTACAAATAATGTTTCTTATCTTGTTGATTGTAATAAGGGGCCTACCGGAACTTTAGTAATTTCTCTTTTGTACTTTTCTACCCATTAGTATTTTGAATCATCAATCAGATCTATAGTATGCTCCATCTTACTATGTCCTCTCTGGTGGTGAAAGCTGTAAATGCCCTCAAGAGGATAATGAAAAAAAAGAGTGAAGGGTACGTCAAGAAATCGGATAATATATGATCAGAACTAAATGAAGAATTAACATATGTATTGGGGAATTATATTGATATAAGATGCAAATGCAGGTAGGTATAGGCATTTTAGAGTCTGTTGATAGTTAAGCATTTTTATTTTGGGGGGGGGGGGGGGGAGGCTAAACGGTAAAACCATAAAATGCATGATGGCATAGTAAGCCAAAAATGTGAGCAAATGAAATGAAAAAGTTTGAATCTTTTCTCATGTGTTTTGCCATTGACATAGATTATTTTTGACAACGGCAACAATATGATTCCATCGCTCTTCTTGTGGCTGGATCTGTCAAACACAGGCCTGTCCCCCCTACCCTATCTCCTAGGGTAACAGTTGGCGCGCTCTTAAACCAAATAAACTAAACTACTGTAAAGTGTAAAGCATTTCTAGCAAAATCGTTTAATTTCACTTAGCAACTTTGTACATTTAAAAACTAAATGAGAACATACCTTGGTTGTACTAAAATTGTGTCAGGTATTCGGTTGGAGAATAGCCGTTTGATTGTTGAAGTGCAAAGAAAGCACTGTAAAACTTCTGTAAAAATAGGAAATAATTGCTGATGTGCAATTGTATCATTTAAAGAATTCAGAGATTTCAAAGATCAGGGTAGCCGCTTTCCCTCTAGAGATTGAACAATCACAACAACAACAAAAAACACTACCTTTCTTTGTCTGGGGAGTCAAATTTTTGTGTTCACTTTGCCACTACGCTCGTACAATTAGGTACATAGTGCCAATATCGGGCCAGTCCGCACCTGATAAGAATAGATGAGAACTTCCTTCTACTTACCGTACCCGTACTTAATAATATCGTCTTTTAAAGTCATTGCAAAGAGCTGCCTAGACAGTTAAAGCTACAGATCATTAAATATAAATATTTTATATGACATTTTTTTACTGTTTCAGTATTACAGGTTACAACACTTGGAAGTGCTTCAAAAACATTTGTACCATATTATGTTGTTCTTAAAAGTTTTAACTTAGTATTCATGGACAAACACAGCTTAAGAACCTTCAGTAGATGAAACAAAAAACAATATCTAGTCACCTAGCAACTTAAGTATGCAAAGTAAAATGTATGTTTATCCTAAATTAGAGAGGACAAAGAAACACAGATAGAAATATACTAGGAAAACGCTTAAGTCCCGCCGCGTTGTTGGATGAGCGTAATTGGTGCATTGAGCAGCCATGTGTTATGCGAATTTTTTGTTGTTCTGTGGCAAAATCATTACATAATTGAAATTTTTTAAATTAAATTAAATTAAATTAAAAATTAACTTTAATTTTTTAATTTTTTAAAAATTAATTGAAATTGTTAAAAAAAGAAAAAAAGCGTAAAATTGCGATTTTTTATAAGAAATAACTTCTCGATTGCGCTCAAATTTAACACTTATCTATTAATTCATAAAATAAGGGTTCTGTGAAAAAATCATTACAATCGGATAAAACATGTAGGTGTTATAAGTCAAAGAATTGTTTAAAAAAAGAAAAAACCTGTAAAATTTTGATTTTTATGATAAATATTTTTTCAATTGCGCTCAAATTTCACACGAGTATCTTAATTCATAAAATAAAGGTTCTGTGCAAAAATCATTAAAATCGAATAAAGCATGTAGGTGTTATAAGTCGAAGAAATTTTTAAAAAATCGAAAAAATCGTAAAATTGCGATTTTCATGACAAAAAATTTTCCGATTGCGCTCAAAAACGTGGCATTTCTAAGTTCAGAGATTCGAAGGCCTCCATAAAATTTCATCGCAATCGGATTATAGGTTTAGCCGGAATCGTGTGGACAAACAGACAAAAATACAGGAAAAAAAAAAAAACATTCCGGATTTTTTTCTCCAGTGTAGTGAAATGGAATCTTCGCTTCGCTCGCTACGCTCGCTACGCTCATCCAATAACTGTACCTCGGTTGTGGCTGCAAAAATTTGTGTTCTTTTCATATTTGTAACTTCCATTAATATTGTACGAGCCAATCAGATTTTAATGAGTATTGTGTACATAAGCATGTTGCATAGCTTACTCTTAGTCATATGCAATATAGGCTACATAGTAACAATAACAACAGTTTTTTCCCCAACATAATAACTTAGTAAATTGAATAACATCAATAGTAAGGGAGAGGACACCAATGTTTAAGTTGTTTAGCCACATCCTCAAATGCGATCAGTAGGGGAAGACGAACGTTTGAAAATTTCAAACTCGAACAAAGGCCTACTGGTACTCAATATAATTTTGAACCAAGTTAAGAGATTGAGAAAAGTAATTTTTATTTTACTAATTTGACTTGAGTGTATGTTGGACACACCCACAATCAAAAGTTAATTTTCATTTCGTACAAGTATTTCAACACATTTTCATGGAGATAAATTAGCTTAAGTTCAAAGATGCAAATTTCACCGGGTGTGCATTTAGGCCATTACAGATGTAGGATCACATCTAGGCTCGGCCCACACGCAGGCTCGTTGCACAAGCACCTCGAATCACCTCCACAGTAAGTACTTAAAACACAGCAGGCTAAGCCTACAGAAGATCGATATGAAGTTCCATTTGTTCCCAAGGACGTCGAGTTTGTGAACTGATTTAGTGATTGATGAATTGATGATTAACCTTTATCCTTGGTATAATGAAAATACATAGTGTACTGTATTTCATTTCCTAAGAATGGTGGTTTTATGAGTTTATTTGCTGTGATTAAGGTGGATTTATTGGCATGATTATCTTTTAGTTTTATTTAAATTTATTTAATTTTAATTTTAGAAAAAAGGTCGTTAACAAAACAACGGACAAAGTTAATCAATTATGATCATCTGACATTGCCAAATTTTTATTTATTTTTGGGTTAAGCAGTACACCAAATATAGACGATTATAGTGAAATTAAAGACATATACCCCGGACATATTGTTGCTCATAATTTTTGGGTTGGAAGCCTCAGTTTTGTTTCTGTTTGTTACACATACTCTTGTTTACAAACTGACATACTACTTGGAAACATTTTCTTGCACGGTACAATTTTTTTCTTCCCCGGTACAAAGTTAGTACTATACCGATGGAGCAAAAAATTAATACCGTTCAAGATATTAACGAGAACAATTTTTAAGTATGTCAGTTTGTAGACAAGAGTACGTATTACAAATAGAAACAAAAATGAGCCTTCCAACCCAGAAATTATGAGCAGGAATATGTCCGGGGTATGTCATAAATTTCACTAAATTCGTCTATATTGGGAACACTACTCAACATAAAAATTAATATAAATTAGTTTTGGCAATGTCAGATGTCACAATTAATAAACTATGTCCGTTGTTTTTATAAACTACTGCGTAGGAAAATTTTAATTAGACCGATGGATTCACCTTAAGGCTATTGTATCCACCTTTGGCCGAAAAATCACAACAAACAAACATCAACAACATACACACATCATCAATCATCAACATTGCTGAAAAGTTTTCTGAATGAAAGAAGGCCCTACATATAACAGAGAAGAAAAAATGTTTATTTTTTGGGGCGGGACATATCGTCACTATTCTGCTCTTTGCCGCATCGTTTTTTTTTTGGGCAATTTAATGTAGCCTGCACATCTGGCGCAAAATTTGATTTTAAGAATTGGTTTTCCGGATAGTTTCTGAACACCTTTAGCTTCAGCTTTAGCTATAAGGAAAAATAGATTTCTGAAATAACCGTTGGTGCACAAAAACTCGTATTTGTACCGTTTGACAAACAAATTTGTGCACCAACTGTTATTGTATAAAATTATAAATACATTTTTCCTTATAGCTAAAGCTGAAGGTTAAGGTGTTCAAAAACAATATCCAGGAAACTGTTCGCACTAGATGTGCAGGCTACAGGTCAAAAAACGACATAATGGTGGCCGATAGTGAGGTTATGTCCCCCCCCCCCAAAAAAAGAAATTGTTTGCTGTTTTATTATTCGGCACCAAAAAGCACACTAGCGCGGCCCTGTTGGCGGAACGTAGAACCCTAGCAGTAGTGATAACTCAGGTAGACACAGCGGCAAATAACGTGGAAGAACGTGTAGATGTAACTAAAAAGTTGAGTTTTCGGCGTGATACGTTTTGTTTACGGATGTTGAACGTAAGAAATAAAATAAAGACATATTTGTGCTATGGTTATCACAAGAAAACAAATTTTAAATGAAAGAATGGGGCCTGTAAGTGCACCATAAAGTGGACACCTGACGCAAGGGTTATGTCTCGAATGGTTAAGCATTGGCCTACATTACTCTTTTAAAATACAACTCTTTACACTTAAATAACAACTTTTAAATTATCGTGATCTCAATTTAAATTTCGGTAGGGCCTACTCTTAATAAAAACATTATTCTTACATTTAAGTCCAGGGATAAAGTCCGAAAACATATAGTCAGATGACAGTGTGGTGTCACCCACTGAGTTTTCCCGTTGTGTTTGATAGATTTATTATTAATTTATGTTCATTTTTTAATAATTATACTTATTGTTTTTTACCCGTCACCGACACTCATATTAAATCGCGTTTTACAATTTCAGACAATAATTTTAATTCATGCTTATGTCAATAGGCTATCACACCGTTCCCAATTGTTACACATACAGGCCTACATAGCACATAGGCCTACATTCAATTTGTTTCGTATGTGATGGGCTACCTCAAAATTACTACACTGTAGTGCGTTTTTATCAACAACAAAAAAGGTAGACCTATGTATAGTAATAAATTCGGAAAAATCGTTTTCAATTAACATTTTTCATAATAAATACCAATTTCTGCAGCCAAGTATTTTTAGAAGTTTCGTCATGTTCTGAATAAAGCACACTTTGTCGATGATTACAAATTGACAACATCCGGATTATAGCATAGATGTAGGCCTAATTTATTGACATTTTCAGGGAATATGATGAAAATAATACAAGTTGTACTATTTATTGTTTTACATTATCGCGGGAAAACGTTAAATATTGCACCTTGCACTTCAGCTGATCAGTGTTATATCAATTGTTGCAAAATATTTGTTGATACAACAAACAGACTCGTTTCACTTCAAAAACTTAACATTCTAAATTCAAATTTGGTAATAATTCCTTGGACCAATACCAATTTCGGCGGGCAACTTTACTTATAGTAGTAATTAAATAATAAATAATAATCTGCTTATGAATTATTTTCTGGATATTCTTACGCTCAAACATAATAATATCCCCAACTATTATGATGATATTATTATATAATATTTTACATTTCATCCCTATCCCATTCAGAAATATAGGAATAGGAAGGTTCAATTTTGGCTATAGTTGGCCTACCTACGCAATTACGCCTACTTGCGCAACAAATTAGCGAGCGCGAGCGCAACAAATGCAAACCGTTGATGAAAATATACATCTTATTTAATGCGTGTGCGAGAAAGGTAAATGTTAGTGAACAGATCGGAAATAATCCCCGAATTGTCATAACCGGCGCGACTAACACACGTTAGCGCCATATACGCTCCAGCCCGGAATCACAATTACGCCAGCCATGTTGTTACGTAGCGCGCCGCCAGTGCTGCGATCTACATGTCGATTTGGTGCCGAATAGGTACTCTTTCATTCAGCCAACTTTTATGGACTTTTAAGGTTTTGACCTTAGAGGGTCATTACAATAGCATTAAGAACCTTTGACTACAATACTCTTTTAACATGCCATGTCATCATCCAATCATGCTTAAGGCCATGCTCAATTCGCATAATCATTGATTAATTGGTGACCAATCGAAATTGGTCTTTAAACTTCATAGTTCACCAATTAACAAGCAAACTCATCTTTTTTCAAGGTGCTCATGTAGCAAATCTTACATACTACATAAATTCATAACAGATTATGGATTTCATAAAGCTTTATCGATACAATGCCTTCACAAAATGTGTACCGGTGCCAGTGCATATTATATTCTTAGTCAGTATATCAAATGCAATTATATTTGCTCAAGAAAATGTTTTAGAGGTAGTAATTTATAATTAATACCCTAAAGCCTAACCGTACACAATCTAGTTTTAAAAAGAAAGTCAACTCATAGTTTTCTCCCCTATGTCACGCCACTGTGCTTTATAGTGATGAACAGAAAGGAGAGGCGAATCAATTATTTGAGTCAATATGGAAAATATATTATTTAGAAATTGAGAATAATCCATTGATATAGAAAACATATTTGAAATATAATAGAAAAAATTAAGTCCCTTTTGACCATTGCCAATAACTTTCAAGAAAAGGTCACTGCCAACTAGATAAAGTTTTAACATAAGTGCTTACAACATTATATTACTATGTATAAGGTAGTGTATTCATTTTATGCATAATATAAACTACTCAATCACGCCTTCGTTATGTAACATTTCCTTAGGTACAACATAAAAGCCTATGTATCAAAATCAAAATAAACTGTTTAGCAAAGTCATTAACCGAGATTATTCACATACACTCAATAATAGGGTACTGAGTGTAGATTTTAAGTATAGTTAGGTATATATGTTTTGAGTGTTATTAATTTTAATAATTTAAATTATTCAAGTGGAGAATGCAAGTGTAAAAGGTACAAGGATAACATTCTTAATGGACAGACCCCTACCTTTTTCCATTTACACTTGTGCATGCGTACCAACCATTCACACCAAAACAAAACCCATAAACACAGTAAACATGCAAAGGAATTTTCACAATGACTGTAAAAGTTCATTTCCAAAGAATTCCCTCACAGTCGACCCAATGAAATGTTGCTTGGTAAATATCAAATGAAATGTGAAATAGCTTCTTTTAAGATGTTTTTGGGTGCTGCGGAACTGGTCCGATTGAACGTGGCGAACTCCGGGAGGGGACAAATTCAGCTGCATCTGGGTTGAGAGTGCTCTGAAAGAGAAAAAAAAGCTACATTTATAATTTCAAAACAGTGAAAGCACAAAGGCCCATGCAAGTTCTGGTTATGGAGGGTAGTCTTCAAACATTCCACTTCAACTTAAAAACAACAAACTGAGCCATAGTACAGAAGCACTATTCTCAAAGACCTCTAGAAACGAAACATCTCGCATTTTTGGGTACAAGCAAGCTACATAACTTATTCTCTTCGGTAGACCATAATCTATCAACTTTGGCCAGTTTCCATGTTGGCAAATGATCTTGGCTCCTTTTACGGGAGGTCTAAGGTCACGCGGTGACCTTTTATTTTCCTTAATAACTTATTATTGGTTCTCCCCAGATAGACTTTACGTAGAAAAACTGCTATTTAACTACATTTAAGCCTATGACCCCTGCATGTGAAGTGGTTGAACATCAATTTGTTAACCGGATTATTGGGGTTCGAGTCCCAGTTGGGGTAAACTTTTATTTTTTGCAGTCGCACAACACCAAGTTTAAATTTTGCTAAAACAAACTTAAGCCGAGATGGGGATAATGGTTTGTTTTTTAGTATTCCCTCCCTCCTCTCCCCCCCCCCCCCGGTCGCAAACGTCCCCCCTCCACATGCAATTACCAGCCAGAATCAAATTTCCATGTTAAAAACTGACAATAACATGAACCCGAGGTAAATTAACTTTTTTATGTAGTTAACATATTCGAGTTCTGGAATTAAGGCTAGTCCCTTATTAAAAAGGCCTAGCACATTACATGTCTTGCCTGAGTTTTTTTTTATGTATATCTCCAATATTTGCTATAAGACAGACAATGGAGGGGAGATGGTAAAATGGGAAAGAAATGCACATTGTGTTTTTGGATCTGGAGAAGGCATACGATCGCCTGCCTAGAGAGAAAGTATGAGAGTGTCTAGAGATAAAAGGAGTGGGAAGAGGTTTAATATACAGGATACAAAGTACGTATCAAAGGAGTGAAAGTTGCGTACAGACAGATGTGGGTAGGTCAGAATGGTTCCAAGCAAATGAGGGCTTGCGACAAGGTAGTGTGTTATCTCCCAACACTCTTTACTGTTGTAATGGACGAAATTCTAAGAAGAGTGGAACCAAATACAGATGGAAGGGACACAAGAACATTAGTGTGCACGGACAATGTGTTTATTTGGGGTGAGAGTGCTAGAGAAGTGCAGGAGAAGGTGGACAGATGGAATGAAGTTACTACAGAGTTTGATCTGAAAATCAATGCTCGACCTTCCAAATAAAGTTGTTTGATCGACTTACCGACCAGTAGTTTCACGCCTATACTTATTTGAATGGAGGCGCGCGCAAATGCGTACCAGTATGCTTATGGGTACAGAAGGGTAAGAGGGAATAGGACACATATTGACAGTTGGCAAATAGCTTTTCGCTCACCCGGGAAGGATCCAATGTATATGAAACTTTACATGGTTGTCAATAAAGCATGTACCCTACATGGAGAAATATACAGAAGTAGACTATCAATATTCTATGCCAATCACTATCAGCCAGGATCAATCCAAAAATATGACCAATTTTGCCAAGACCTGTGGCAACAAGAGAGGATGCCTTACTAGTAGTCACTGGAATCCAAAAACGAAAAAAGGAAACAACACTACAAGTTGCAAACTCTAAAATAATTTATTTTACGCAAACTTGCGGTTTGGATTATGAATCCACTTATTGAGTTGATTGAACACTCAACATTTCAATACACAAACAATATACAAATACAATACAATAATAAAACTTGGCTGTCGGGATACGCCGTGTCGATTGTCATTATTCAAATGCTGACGTTTCGAACTGATTGCACAGCTCATCTTCAGAGATGTGAAGAGGAAATCACTGGGCAGAACCTACTCGATCCAGCTCGACCCAGTGAATGACAAAGTACAATTGTGTGCAACCTCCTTTATATAAAACCATGACGCATGCGCGTTTAATCAACATTGATATTTCTAATATGTTCTGCACGTGCTAACTTTAAACGTTCTAATGTTGGCCTCCAAGTTCTACTCAGTTTTAGCCCATCGTCTCTGTTAAAATTGTCAGATTTCATTTCTATTTCAATAGCTTCACGTACAAGACGAGGGCGGTATTGTCTAACTGTGGCATAGTACACGTGTGTTGTCAAAGTTGATGTTATGACAAAAGTCAAAACAATGTTCTGCTAAAGCTAAATTTCAACATGACCTAATTTTGTGTGATTTATGTGTTCTTTAAGTCTTGTTGACACCTTTCTACCAGTCTGCCCTATGTACACGTTATTACAAGCCCACACGGTATCTCGTACACCCCAGGTACATCCAAGGGGGGGAGCTTTTCCTTCGCAGAGTTAAACATGCTACAAAGCTTTCTTATCCGTGGTGTAAATTGTTTTTATGTTGTATTTCTTCAACAACTTGCCAATTCGGTCCGTAGTATTTTCAACATATGGCAAATATGCAAGCGGGACGCGTTCTTCTTGTTGTAACTCGCCAGTAGCTGTAGGTAAGGCTGGTACACACGGTGGTTTTCTCAATGCTTGAAAAATATCTCTGTTATTGTATCAATTTTGCTGCAGCATTTTTCGAAGTATCTGAACCTCCTCATCAACATGCTCTTTATCAGAAATTCTGTTCGCTCTGCACGCCAGAGTGTTTAGGACAGCGCGTTTTGGAGCGGGATGAGGGTGAGAAGCCGCATTCAAATACCGACCTGTATGCAAGGCTTTTCTAAAAAACGGAGTGTCCTAATCTGCCATCACCTTTTCTAGTCACCATAACATCCAAGAACGGCAGCTTTCCATCGATTTCAACTTCCATGGTAAACTTAATACTATCACTCAGGCTATTAAGATATATTAAGAACTCATCGAGCTCCTCCCTACTATGAGGCCACACGGCAAATGTGTCATCCATAAATCGATAAAAATGAGATGGCACTAGCTTCGCTCCTTTTAGGGCATTAACCTCAAAACGTTCCATGTAAAGATTAGCCACAGCGGGTGAAACTGGTGAACCCATAGGCGTTCCTTCAATTTGAAGCTAGTGCCATCTCTTTTTTATCGATTTATGGATGACACATTCGCCGTGTGGCCTCATAGTAGGGAGGAGCTCGATGAGTTCTTAATATATCTTAATAGCCTGAGTGATAGTATTAAGTTTACCATGGAAGTTGAAATCGATGGAAAGCTGCCGTTCTTGGATGTTATGGTGACTAGAAAAGGTGATGGCAGATTAGGACACTCCTTTTCAGAAAAGCCTTGCATACAGGTCGGTATTTGAATGCGGCTTCTCACCATCATCCCGCTCAAAAACGCGCTGTCCTAAACACTCTGGCGTGCAGAGCGAACAAAATTTCTGATAAAGAGCATGTTGATGAGGAGGTTCAGATACTTCAAAAAATGCTGCAGCAAAATGGATACAATAACAGAGATATTTCTCAAGCATTGAGAAAACCACCATGTGTACCAGCCTTACCTACAGCTACTGGCGAGTTACAACAAGAAGAATGCGTCCCGCTTGCATATTTGCCATATGTTGAAAATACTACGGACCGAATTGGCAAGTTGTTGAAGAAATACAACATAAAAACAATTTACACCACGGATAAGAAAGCTTTGTAGCATGTTTAACTCTGCGAAGGAAAAGCTCCCCCCCTTGCATGTACATCGGGTGTACGACATACCGTGTGGGGCTTGTAATAACGTGTACATAGGCCAGACCGGTACAAAGGTGACAACAAGACTTAAAGAACACATAAATCACACAAAATTAGGTCATGTTGAAATTTAGCTTTAGCAGAACATTGTTTTGACTTTTGTCATAACATCAACTTTGACAACACACGTGTACTAGCCACAGTTAAACAATACCGCCCTCGTCTTGTACGTGAAGCTATTGAAATAGAAATGAAATCTGACAATTTAACAGAGACAATGGGCTAAAAACTGAGTAGAACCGAGGCCAACATTAGAACATCTAAAGTTAGCACGTGCAGAACATACTAGGAATATCAATGTTGATTTAATGCGCATGCGTCATGGTTTTATATAAAGGAGGTTGGACACCATTGTACTTTGTAATTCACTGGGTCGAGCTGGATTGAGTAGGTTCTGCCCAGTGATTTCCTCTTCACATCTCTGAAGATGAGCTGTGCAATCAGTTCGAAACGTCAGCATTTGAATAATGACAATCGACACGGCGTATCCCGACAGCCAAGTTTTATTATTGACTCGGGCCGTGAAAGCCTACGACAAGTTTAAATACAATACAAGTTGTAACATGACAGGCCAAGAAAGTTCCAGGCAAACTGTTTTTATCTTTTATGCCTAAATGATAAAAATTACACATTTTTGCCAACTCTTTCATAGGTATACACCATGGTCCAATGATATTCTTCCTTACCCAGGTCTGGCATTCCGGTGAACGCGTTTGCGTCCAGTCCGCGCATGACGTAATCAAGATCGCTCCTCGCTAGCCGGCTGCCGCTCGGCGCGTGATAAAAACCCACTATCATAGTCAACTAAATTCGTAATAACTGTTCATATTGCCCAAACTTAAATCTATTTTACATTTTGTAACCAGGACATAGCGTTCAGGAATTATGTGGGTAGATAGTTTTATGACCATCCTTAATAGTTAATTACTAATATTAGCCATAATACGATGCATACTCACAACTCACAAGTGTTACCCATTTGGGATAATGATAGTTTATTTATAAACAAATAAAGAAATCCGTGCGTGATTTTATCGTAATGGGTGTGTCAAATCTTACAACCCGAGATCGCGTCTGAGATATAACATTAGATTTTAAAACTAGGGAAACGCCAAAGTCGTTGTTAGACGAGTGAGTGAGCCATGTGTTGAGTACCCGGTAACATTCCTTTTCTTCCCCCTACCTTAGGCCTCCCTAGCCTATCATAGGCTACAGTGGAGCATTATGGCCTAAACTATGACCTAAACTTAAATACCCTATTATTTATACGAATATTATAATCAAACTTAAATGCAAATGTTCCAGCGTTCTCAACACATGACTCTCTCACTCGTCTAACAACGACCCGGTAACAATCCTTTTCTTCTCCTACCTCAGGCCTCCCTAGCCTATCATAGGCTACAGTGGAGCATTATGGCCTAAACTATGACCTAAACTTAAATACCCTATTATTTATACGAATATTATAATCAAACTTAAATGCAAATGTTCCAGCGTTCTCAACACATGACTCTCACTCGTCTAACAACGACCCGGTAACAATCCTTTTCTTCTCCCTACCTTAGGCCTCCCTAGCCTATCATAGGCTACAGTGGAGCATTATGGCCTAAACTATGACCTAAACTTAAATACCCCATTATTTATACGAATATTATAATCAAACTTAAACGCAAATGTTTCTGCGTACTCAACACATGACTCTCTCACTCGTCTAACAACGACTTTGGCGTTTCCCTAGTCGAGTTGGCTAAAGCGCCCTTATAGCCGAAATGTGGGAGACGTGGGTTCAATAGTCGGGAAAGATTTTGTAATTTCTGGATTGTATTTTTTAAATTATTTAACATGTTTTGAAAGTTATATAATGCAGTGTAGTCCATCATCTGTGACAATACTATGGAAAACATAGCAGGTACGAAATACGTGAAAATATTGCAAGGTTTACTCAATCTACGAGCGGAATTCGGGGGTACCTTGACGTCCAACATTCGATTAAACACACACGCACGCACACACGGCATTTCACAGCCAGGTAAATAACAAACAAAAAATATTATTTCAAAATGAAAACCATTGTCGTTAAAATAATTCCTATACATTTCAACGTATTTTTCAGTTTTTTATTTCTTTCAGGTTTAATTCGCAACAGATTGTGCTCATTTTGTTAGCAGTTCTCAGTTACCTGGTCACGGATGTCTGTTTAAAATTTCAGCTCAGTCTATTTGGCCGTTCGGCCGTATGAGCCCGGACAGACGGACAGACCGACAGACAGACAGACATTTAACATTTAACATTTAACATTTAACAGAATTAATCACGACCAAGGACCGATCGAGTAGCGTTGTAGACTACGTTCGCTGCGCTCACTCGTTCTAAAAATAACTGTTTTAAATTAAATTTATAATATGATTAATAAAAATGTGTTGGGTGAAGAGGAATTATCAAAATATAGGATTACAAACCTAAAAAAATGTAACCACGCAATTATAAATCGATTACGAGATTACACAACATACTAGACTAATACAAACAATCGGATTAATATTCGAAATAGCTAGAAAAAATGGACAAATAATGCCACAACTGTTTTCATCAAAATTATAATATTGTTTTTAAGTAAGTAGTAGTGGCCTCGGTCATAAGTTTTAAATTTACGTTCTAATATAATATTAATATTGTGTATCGTGTTGTAATTGAAATTTTATTTATGTGTATATCTACGCTGTTTCCTTGAAGAGTTTGATCGATTGCGTCGGGGCCTGCTGGGTTGGCTTGGTCGCTTTGATTTAAAGTCCCCCACTGAAAATCAGTTATATAACTGAGTGGGTCGACTCTAAATAAAATTTATTTATTTATTTATTTATAAAGTACATGACTTTGTACATTGGGGATCGTGTGGGGGGGGGGGGGGGGGGGTGAGGACCCCCAGCCAATGCGGGTCCAGGGCACACAGCCCGGATTTTTTCCAGATTCTTTTGAGTGTTTTGCGAGTAGTTTTAAGGTTTGATATTTTAAACTAGGAAAACGCTTAAGTCCCGCCGCGTTGTTGGATGAGCGTATTGGTGCATTGAGCTGCCATGTGTTATGCGGATTTTCTGTTGTTCTGTGAAAAAATTATTACTAAGTTCAAATTTTTTTTAAATTAAATTAAATTTAATAAAAAATAAACTTAAATTTAATTTTTTTTTAATTAATCGTAATTTTAAAAAAATAAAAAAATAGGGATTTTTATAAGAAATAATTATTCGATTGCGCTCAAATTTCACACAAATATATAAATTAATAAAATTAAGGTTCTGTGAAAAACTTATTACAATAGGATCAAGCATGTAGGTGTAATAAGTAAAAAAATTGTTTTAAAAAAGAAAAAACCCACAAAGTTTCTATTTTCATTAGAAATAATTTTTCGATTGTGCTCAAATTTCACACGAATATCTTAATTCATAAAATTAAGGTTCTGTGAAAAAATCATTAAAATCAGATAAAGCATGTAGATGTCATAAGTAAAATAAATTTTCAAAAAATCGAAAAAAAATCGTAAAATTGCGATTTTTATGAGAAATAATTTTTCGATGGCGCTCAAAACGTGGCAGTTCTAAGTTCAGAGATTTTGAAGGCCTCCATAAAATTTCATCGCAATTGGAGTATCGGTTAAGCCGGAATCGTGCTAACAAACAGACAAAAATACAGAAAGAAAGAAAGAAAGAAAGAAAAAAAACATTCCGGATTTTTTTCTCCAGTGTAGTGAAATGGAATCTTCGCTTCGCTCGCTACGCTCATCCAATAACTTTTGTTAATGGTTATTGGTGGTTATGATTGTTGTTATTGCAAAATTATATTATTATGTTCTGTGACTTGATACATTTCCTCATTTGTAGGTCTACCAAGAAATATACCTACAGCGTTTCAGCGTATACCCAGATTTTTCTTTTTTGGTATACAGAGGGGTCAATATTTATTTTTGAGCATACGCCGTATACCCCCCCCCTCTCCATTACTCCACGGAATGCAATTAAGACACGGGAATAAACCTTATAAAATCTCGTGCAATCTCCTTGATAGTAATCAATTTGTAAATCAACTTAAGATCGCCATCCGCTAAAGCATTTCTAATAAATACGCCTACTACTACAATATAATAATTAAAAAAAACATTTCCGCACTCACGAATGTGTGTTTCCATCAGCATGTTCTTAGGTGGACGATCTTCAGTCTGTTGTTTTATCTGATTCAGATGCACATTTGCGTAGTGAAAATATTTTATATTTTCTTGTCAATGTAGGCCTAAGGACTTTTGATTGAATCTAAAAAAATCTTGTTTGACGACGTAAAGTAAAGGAATCGTCGAGGGTTTAAATCTTTTCTATTACTTTTTATAACTTTTTTATAGTCTAATAAAATTTATCATTTGGACACGCAAAACGAAAAGTATGCCTAATATCAATAACGTCTATGTACACTGACTGGCGTTGTTACACTCCGGGAAAGTCAACATTTTACCGTCCATACGTCCATAAACCCACTGACAACAAAATTCACTTCGGGTGGATATGTTAGACACAAAATCGAGCGAACTGTTTACTCTTCACGAACGAGATAATATCTGGACCACAGCACTGTTCCATAAAGACTTCTAGTCTTTGCAGCCAGAAGGAAGAATACACACTGCTCTGAGAGATCCGATAGAGATGGGGCACATGGATCTGTTTTGATTTGAAGTTGAACAAATGCAAGTTGAGATATTGTTTTAATGAAAACCATGCCAGCTTATTACTAATGGAAAAATGTAGTAAGCTGTCACTAGCACAGTATTAATAAACTATGCGTGTGTATACAGAAAAACCCAGACGCGGTCCACCAAATAGATTGGAAATACATAGCGAAGCAACGAACACGTGCGTCTTATGCATGGCCGCTACGATCTTGCTGACGTCACACTCGGGGCGGAGATGGGCAGTGTCATACCTAGCCACACAGAGATATCATTGTACCATGGGTATACACAACTTCAATACTAGGTGCAGGCTATGAATATGGACGGGCTTATCTGCCTTTCCTGATATTTTGTGATGACAAAGAGATAGGGTGCCAGCAGCTTACCTTAAATGGAGTAGGCGCGCCGCGAAAGATAACATAAACACAAATACACAAATAAACAAATAAACTACATTATCAAAACGTTTTCGGTCAACGTGACCTTCCTCAGTGAGTGTAGAGAGAGAGACTGAGTTGAAACTAAAACTAGGCTAGCTGTTGGTTAGGGGTGAGGGGTGAGTGAATGAGTGTGGATTGGGCGACAGGGGGGGGGGAGAAGAGGGAGGAGAATCATCGTAGGTTTAAATTCGTTTTTTGGCGGGATTTGCAGATCCACTGGTAGGCCAGTTCCCATCTTCTAAGTTCTCCAGCTGTTATGGTGGGTGGGACAGACCTTATTACACAGGCTGTGAAACAGGTCATAAAAGGTAGGCCATGCCCATAGGCGTGCAGTGCCACTGGTTTCTCCAAATTCTCTTCTCGCACGTCCTGCCTGTGCCCATTCATTCTCATGCAGAGAGTGTTGGTGGTCAATTACTAATTGTCGTAGCCTCATAGTAAATGAAGTTGTTAATGTAAAGCAACAGTAGTGGGTAGTATACATGCTTCTTCTTTTCTTTTTAAAGTATTGTATGTAGGTAGTAATAGTAAATGTATGTAGGACGCATGTAGTCCTAGCAGGTAATATGGAAGACCATTTTCTTTCATCCCTACATGTTAATTATTACAAATTAATATTGACTTTTGTAACTGTGTATATGAATTACATTAAAGATTAAAGCCTAGGCCTAGTTAAAACAAAGAGTGGTCTACGAAAATCGTAAGCACACAATCATTATTTAATTTTAATGAATTTTAGTTTTTTGCTTCAAAAGTGTACTCACCTCTTTTGCCAATTCATCTCGCACACACAAGTTTTCCATTGTTTGGCAGAGATCTGAAGAATTACTGTAAAAAAAAGAAGCCTATTATACCCTATAATAGACTAGGATTTGACTTAAAGCATTACATAAGCAAAATACCAAATACCAAACCTACTTTTGATCTGTAAGATAGGTATAAGCAGACGATACCTAAATAAATATAGAGTAGGCTCAGGGCGGCCGCTTAGGTGCAGCACATTCCTAGGGGCGGCAGAGCTGCCACGACACTTATTAGTAATTATAATAAGTAGAGGTAGTGAAAAATGGTGATAACGAAATTCGCGAATTTTTTTAAATGTCCTTTTCATTGCCTAAAATGTAATATCCTCGACGAATTACATCATTAAGAGATGGAAAACACACATTTTGAAAAAGCGAATTTCGCGAAATCTTCGCGTATAGCGCGAAATAACGAACGAAATTACATCAAACTGGTCAAAACGCGAATTTTAAATCGCGAAATTGGACCTTTAGTGTGCAAAATGTAAAGTGATGTGGAGGTGCCGGTCCAGTTTTGGTGGAGGTGCCGGTCCAGACCGAATATTACGCGCGCGGTAGGCGGGGGTACCGTGACGTCACGGGCTTCACGGAAATTATACCTCCAAAATAACGGCGCGTATCACGGCTTCCGCGAAAATAGTATACCAAAATAACAGTGCGTACAATTTATTTTAGTGATTTTTTTATTTTTTAGTAACGTTTTGACAATTTTTTTGAAATCGCGAAAAACGCGAAATTTGGGTTTTTTAAAACGAAATTTGGGTTTTATATCACCATTTCTCATTACCTCTAATAATAAGTAATAACTGATTTTTCATATTGAAAGAGCAAGATAAAATGTCACTGTTCCTGAATCCTAACTTATAGTTTTTATAATAGTAATAGTATCAATTAAATTAATAGAATATGTATGAGATAGGCCTACAATGTATCAATCAGGTGCATAACAAAAATGTAACATTCAACACTTTACTAAACATTTGATATATTCATGAATCTGCACACCCATCTTCTCATCCCTCGATTGAAAAAGGTGGCCCAAAGAGTCAATCAGATCATCAAAGATCAGATCTCAACATTCTCAATAATTTGACCATTGTTTGACTTGCAAATCAGTACGAGAGTAATATTACCATATATAATTTCCAAAAATAGATCCCAGAAGGGAATATAGCTTCCAATCTCCGCCCTCGTGTAGTTTAATCTGTCCAGTACGGGGCGCCCTCTCGCCTGTATCCCGGAAGTTACATTGGCGGAAATGGTCAAATGGTTGACGCAGCCAGTGGTGAAATAGGGGATAAACGTGGGTACAACGTATACCCCAAAATAAATATACGTATACCCTTCACCAACAATTAGCACTTGACTGATTCGGGAGGTCCCGGTTCGAATCCCGTTGAAACTGGAAATCCCAACTAAAAGTTTTATCTAGGTTTTCCTCCTGAAGTCGTTAAAGCAAATGCAACAGATCAGGACATCCCTTCACAATAGGGAATATTCCACTTCCGCCTAATACTGTACGAATAGATTTTTTAGAAGAAGTATTCGTCCGATTGCAAATATGTACTTTGTTTTTTCCGTGAAATAATAATCCAGTGATTTATAGCCGTTTTAAAAGCAGCAGTTTTTTTAAAGCGGCAAAAACGATTGTGACGTCAGAACTGTGTTGATCAACGCCGTCTGGATAAACATACATCCAGACCAAAGATGTTGGAATAGTATTATAGTAGGATCGAGATATACATCAAGACGGCGGTGTTTTAAACAAAGCAGCGCCTAGCGTAGCTACAGTAATGTAAACAGATGGCGGACATTTTACATTTAACGCCTAGCCAGAAAACGAGAAAAGTTGTCATTGCAATCAAAAAACAAAACTGAAACAGTCCTAGGTCTAGGCCTAGACGTAGAAAATTATTTATAATACAACAGTCTAGGCCAATCGTTCCTGTAGGATATAGGCATTGGTATGTAAATACTAAAATTACTCACTTGACAAGCCCTAGGCTTAACTTGCCAACCCTGGCCTGCACGTTCATGTTCTGACACACATCCCGCACAAAAACCTTACTTTGATGACTAATTAAAGCCTATTGTAGATAAAGAATACCATGATAGTCCTAGGCTATGCAAAAATTCAAGACAAAATGCTCGTTATTCTTTATCACAATGATCTCGCGAAATCTCCTGTCACAAACGAAAAAAGAAAAACAAAAGACGGTGAAAATGTACATCCCTGTGGAGTTGTTTGTGTTGAGCGGATGGGCGAGCACCGCCGTCTAGATGTAAATATGTACAAATATACGTACATTTAGTTTCCAATTGGCCTTGACTCAACACAGTTATGACGTAGTACCGTCCAAAGATGGCGCACGCTCGTTTTTGGCGCGCAAACTGGGGGTCCAATTTACTTCTTGTTTAAATTATACAAAAAACATTTTGTTTAAATAAAAAAAGTGCAGTGACTATTAAGACATGAATAAGAATTAAAATAAAATATAAAATATTAAGTGGAATATTCCCTATTGTTTTATCCGTAACAGTTCTACTTCAACTGAAGAGGGGCATAGGTACATTGTACCCTAAAGATTGAATTCCCTTGGTGGAAATTAAATTTATACCACTCTGTATAGGCAACCTAAATAAAGGGGTACAGGCCTACACTAAAACGCTGTATACGGTGTAAATTTCTTGGTACAAACTAGGAAAATGCCAAAGTGGTTGTTAGACGAGTGAGCGAGCCATGTGTTGAGTACGCCGTAACATTCCCTTTCTTCCCCCTACCTCTTCTCTAGTCTATCATAGGCTTTCTAGAGTGGCGCTAGAGTAATGCATTATGACCTCACAGTTGACGTGCCTTTATATCAACTAAACTCAAAACTCTATTAATTATACCTATATAATTATTATCAAACTTAAATGCAAATGTTCCCGGGTACTCAACACACGACTCGTTCACTCGTCTTAACAACTTTGGCGTATTCCTAGTTTAATTTCTGGATTGTTAGATGAGCGATGCAAAGACTTCAATTTCACTGACCCCCCAAAAAAAGATTAGCTAGGGTGTTTTGTTTGTTTGTTTGTTTGTTTGTTTGTGGTATATCCACGCTCTACCGGGCAAACGGCATAATATGCGATCTTGATAAAAATTGGAGGGGACCTTCGAAATCTCTGAACTTAGACATGCCACGGTTTTGGGTATAAACGAAGAAATATTTCTCATGAATATTGTACTTTTACAATTTTTTCTATTTTTAATGCGATATTTTCGTGACATTTGGGCCGATTCTGACCAAACGGGTGGGGCTACAACGTTCATATTTTATATGGACATTAAGGTAATGCTGATGATAGATAGATAGATAGATATATTATATTTTTATTACAGTGTACAGTGTACAAGTATAACTCTTTGCAGAGAAAGTGAATATTAACTATAATTAATAATAATAAAAGTGATAATAATAATAATAATAATAATAATAATAATAATAATAATAATAATAATGATATCCACAGTGTTACAAGAAAGAATAGTTGGATATAAATTGATTGATTGATTGGATATTGTTAATGTCTCATATTTATGCAACTTGGCTAATCGAGACGAAGGGAGGGACGTAAGGGATGACGCGGGGGACATGGGGTGGACAGGCCTGTGCTGGTCAGAACCAGCCACAAGCGTATGGGGAGGACAGGGGTTCCCCCACGTCGTGGTCGTCTCCGTCTATGTCATCATCCGTCCATGTTGTCATTGTCGTTGCCGTCGGGGAGGTAGTCAAAGGGAAGGGGAAAGTTCCCCGACGACGACCCAGAGCTCGCCATTAGTTTCAGGGAGAAAAACTCTCCTGATATTGATATGGATATTGAGATTGAGATTGATATTGATACTAATATATATGATGATTGATTGATTGATAATGATATACACATTGTTTAGGATATGTTTAAGTAAAGTAGATGCAAAATAATAGTATGCCCTACTAGATTAAGAACTCATATCAAAGAAAGGAACGCTGGATATAAAGCAATAATTAATATTGATATTGAATATGAGGTTTTAAAGCATAAGCCCGCTTTAAGGACCTAGTTATTGATATTGATATTGATCAGGGCGGCTCGTGCATATGCGCACATACGCACGCGCACCCCCAAATATTTGCGACAAAATAAAAAAATTTCAAATCCAATCTCAATTTCCAATTCCAATTCAAATTTTTCAATTTTAATTTTCAATTAATATTTTTTCATGGCTGGGCCAGAACATGCATATTCGGCAGTAGTAATTCTGCAGTCCGCTTTTCACCGACCGTCGCTAGCAATCCATTCATACTCGGAACTTGGCTCGAATCTCAACACTTTCCTTGTGCGGAGACATTCTTACCGTAGTCCATAAGAGCCATGCTTTAGATTTGAAAACTACCTGGTTTTTTTTAACGTGGTTTTTACAGCAATGTTCTCACCAGCGTAGAGGCCTCCGCCTGCGGCAGGCCGGCCGGCCAGCCATCGAAGGGAGGGGGTGGGGGTTAGGTCTGTCAGTCGTCAGCTTACATTCACAACGGTAACCTGTGTTTTCTTGTAATGTCGTGTGTTGTGTGTTGTCGTGTGTTGTGTTCATCAGTGCCGTGTAGGTGTATGGATTTTGTTTTAAAACAATGAACATTGAGTGTTGAGCAGGGCGCGGGTCGACGGAGTGGAGATGGGAGAGAAAATCTTTGGGTATGAAATTTTACAATTTTACATAGTATTATTTTACTTTAAAAACTTGTTTTATCGGTAGAGGGAATTTTATCTGTGACCACCTGAATATTGTAGTATATTACTATAAAACAGCATGTCGGTAAACATAAAAGGAATTTGGCGAAGTCTAAAGCCGGCAGAACACACGGACAGGGGATCGAACTCGCGTCTCATAAGGAGTTTTCATTGTAACAATTGCGTTCTGGTTTACCATTTTGAGGGCAAGATACTCCCTGAAATCACGTTTCAGGCCATCAAACATAATGCAGGTCCCAAAAAAATTTTCGCCTTCGGCGAGCAGTTTGGCGAAAGAGACTCAAACACCGGATGTCGGCGGAGTACATATTTTATTCAAAGGCTAATTGGCTGCTATTTTAGAGCAATTGTAAAAATGTAATGCAAATGCAAAAACAAGTCTGTACTAGTCGTACTTGTGTAATGCAAGCCTGTAAACACTGTGCACGACCAGGTACCATTGCCATGGTATTTTAGTGGTCTTACATGGAAACCGCTGAGTGTGGACTGTGGAGACTAGCTTTAACCCTTTTCGGTCATTTGTCGGGGCAGCCCCGACATGGGTGTTTCTGCACAGTTTACTACACCTCCCACAAAAACATTTAAAAAAACATTTTTTTACATCAATACGTATAACCTATTTGATTGTGGGCTTGTAAAAATGCTCTTGGGCTAGAGGACTATTGTTGCCATTAGCCCGAAGGGCATTACCTTTCAATGAAAGTAATGAAGTTACATTACTAATTACCGGTACTTTATTCTTAAAGTAATGGCATTACTTTACTTTTCCCCTCGAAAAGTAATGACGTTACTTTTGTAATTACTTTTGCGATCTTATCAATATTATGGATATGCTGGTATTTGGTATATATTCACAAATCAATTATAAATGCAGATGAATACTAAACTAGGTAATGAAACCTGGTTACCAGAGTTGGGGTTGCACATTCAATCACCATCATGAATGATTCATGACCCTACCGCTCACCGTGCTCTTTGACAGCCGTACACATGCTTGCAAGTTGCACGTCAGTCACTCTGCAGTCGCATTAAACAAACTTAAAAATTAAATTAACTTTTTAAAGAAACTTTGTTTCTTTTTTATGGGGAACTTGAACTTTTTAGAGGTAAGGGTGTAAAAAGGAACTTGAACTTTAGAATCTTTTAAAAGTTCCTTTTCAAAAGGAACTTCCCCTCCAGCTCTGAATACATCTCCAATATTCGAGCACAAACAAAAGTGTAGTGGTGCAGCCATAGAGAAATTTTTATCTCAGTTGGCAACAGACTGTCCAGTGGTCAATCATCTACAAGTTGTATCAACAGGATGATAGAAGTGTTTGGATTGAATATTGCTTTACGTCTCATATTTATGCAACTTGGCTAATTGAGACGAAGGGAGGGACGTAAGGGGAGTCCTAAACATATGTCTCCAAATTTAGACTTTTAATTTTTACTTATATTTAGACCCAGTGAGCCTTCACTATTGGTTATTAGCTTGCATAGCGTATTATTATAGGCTACTCTTACTGCTTACCTTGAGGGTTGCACTCCAAAATCAGAGCCTGTACTCCAGGGCTGACGAGGTTCAGAAGTAACTCCATTAGAAGCCATTGCTTGATTATGGATATTACGGATTTCACGCTCATCTTCAAGCATTGCTTCTATGCACTGTTCCATCAGAGCCTCTTCCTCTAATTGTTGCATTACCTTAAACATCATAATCATAAACTTCAGTTCAAAAGTTGCTTCAATTAGGATTTGGGATTAGGCCTACAGTGTAGTCACATGGTCAACCTTCTCATTTAGCTCAGTAGCCTACAGCTGATCCTTGTGATATTTATAAACTTTACGTATATTCTGCGCATTTGAAAAATTTAATTTCAATTACCAAAATATAATTTCCAAGCAACGCTAACAATGAAGCCAACTGTCATCACAAAGATCTTACAATTTAGGTTTATTGGCAATTGCCAATTGGATGTAAAGTGTGAAAAATCTCCTATTACCCATCATCAAATCCCATCATCGGGCATACAAAGAATATCTTTGTTGTAGCTGAACCAACCTTGCCGCCTATTTTTTTTAAATAATATCTATGAAAATTCACTGCCTCATCAAAATTTATTGTTTTATTATAATCTATTGAATTAAAAATGCTAATTTTATCTATATGTATTTTCATCGCACTAATGAGTTTGTATATGTGAATTACTTAATTAGCCTTCAGCGATCTCATTTTTGCATATAGGTGCACGCTAGTGCACCGCTGCCAAGCAAGCGTGCGCTAGAACACTCAAGGCACCTTATACTGCAAGCAGAGTTGGGCCGTTTTCGAGGCATCGCACAGGCAACACGGGATGTGACATGAAGTTAAAAACCGTCTTAATCGGGGGGGTTTGGGTACCTGACAACATATATTAATTTTGGTTGAGGTGAGACCATCCTTTCTGGGCGAAAACGTGGGTTGAAACATGCTTAAAATCACTTTCAGGATGTTAGTTACTCCCTACTCCTCCTCCTCCTACTATATAATTCGCCAATTCAACATAAGCAACGATTGTGCACGAACGGGTGAATGTACACCATTCAAACTTTGCATGGATATTGAACTACGAGTTCTTCGCAAACCTTTAGAAAAAAAAGTGTAAAAAGTTAACGGGGAGTCATGCAAATTGGCAATTTCATATTAATAATTGTACATAAATAATTATTGTTATATATAAGTAAAAGTGAAGATAAAAGAGATATACTGCGTGTTATTAGTCTTAAAAGCCAATAGTCATATATTAAACTTCTTGTTCTTTGTTATATTTCAAAGATTAACACCGTCAAGTAAAATGTGCAGCGGAGCCGCGGGGAGAATGCGTGCGTGTCGTTTACATCTCTTCGTCTCTCTCTCTCTCCTCTCCTCTCCTCTCTCGCTCTCGCTCTCTCTCCTCTCTTAAGTGTTTCGTTTATAGTTTTAAGAAAGATACAGAACGATGTCTCATACCATTGCTCAGACGGCGAGCCAGGCATCTGTCAAAAAGTGTTGGTGGTGGTAGATGCCTACGCAACGAAGAGCGTGCGGCAAGGATCGAACCTCCTAAGAAGAGGTGGTCAATACCGGTGACAAGCACAATAATTTAAATTTACTTTGACAGCAATTAGAAAATATGACATTTCGGCAATATATATCTGGCGTGTGTCGTGAGTGCTAGTGGTGGACGAATTATTAAATATAACAATGCAACCTAAATTTAATTGGCGCGAGTGGCGGAGGAAATATTTAACATTTAACCTTGTTTTAAGTTATGGATTACTAACGATGAATTTATTATATCTATAACAACAAGTAGCTATAGCGCCAAACTTAAAAAAAGTATTGAAATCCCACACTTACAAAAACTTGTAAAAAGCCTGCCAAGCCTTTCACACCTAAAAGGTTTGAGATATACTTGAAGAGCCAAGCGACGTTTCATTCAGCAGTTATGCCCTACAAAGTATTGATATCATTTCGCCCCGTGACTAACGCCAAGCAATGGATTTCAACGTAGTGTTCCTGTACAAAACATAATGGATGGAACATAAATTACAGTCAATTCATAAATCAAAGTATTCAAATATATATTAAATAACACTAATAAAGCTTGGCGCATTGAAAAAAATGTTCTACCCTTTGTGCACGCTCTCCGTTTCTTAGACATTTGCCACACCCCACAGTCTTCGCCAGATATCTACACCGCAAAGCCACATATTTTCTTTACTGTTTGTATTGTACTTGTCAAACAGTCGGTATTGCATGATGACCTCTTGGTCGGAGGTTCGAACCTTGCCACACGCTCGCCGTTGTCAATGCGACAAGCTTTATTAGTGTTATTTAATATATATTTGAATACTTTGATTTATGAATTGACTGTAATTTATGTTCCATCCATTATGTTTTGTACAGGAACACTATGTTGAAATCCATTGCTTGGCGTTAGTCACGGGGCGAAATGATATCAATACTTTGTAGGGCATAACTGCTGAATGAAACGTCGCTTGGCTCTTCAAGTATATCTCAAACCTTTTAGGTGTGAAAGGCTTGGCAGGCTTTTTACAAGTTTTTGTAAGTGTGGGATAACTATATTACCGGAAGTAATGCACTTCACTTTTCAACCGATAGAGGGCATCCAGGTAGCCATTACTAAATTAATTTTCCTTAGAAACAGTCTTGAATTTGCCCTTCAAATAACTTAAAATAACGTTTTTCATCTGATAATTACTATCTAATAATTAACAACCTAACTCTCTTATTACAACTCTTTATATAATTCTGTGTAATTTTGTGTATTTCAATGTCATGTTTGTGGCGGGCTGAAATGGCTCCATTCTGATTACGTTCCTTAGTTACAAACAACAGCCGCCAAGTATTTAAAGGGTTGCGGCACTGTGATTGGTCGAGCGGAGGAACAGCGGAACGTCTTATGTCAATTGTCTCAGGGAATGGGCGGAAGTCGTGCTGAAACACTTGTTTGAGCCTGCACTACTAGGTCGTTGAAGGCTACGGGAATAGGGTGAGCCTAGCAAGGCGTCACTTCATTTTTTTAGTAAAAATCAGTGTTTAGGCAAAGTATCCGTCTCAATAAGTGTGGCCTATCGTTGCTAGTGCGTTAATAAGAAGATTGAAGTATAAATCGTCAAAATCGGTTCATAGATTTAAGAGAATTCACAAGATTAAGATTTACAAATTTAGCGTCTATTTGTTTAGCATTGAACTGCGAGCTATTTAACAACCACGTGTATTCGAAAACTGGAAGTCGTTGTTTTGCGCTGTAAGTCTACAATAGTTCTTTGTAGCCTCATTTTGTAACTTTACCAGGTACCGGTAGTAGCACGATTTGTGATCGTTGAAAGAACATTTTAAACAAGTTTTAAGAGGTATTTTGGGCCTAGGAGCCACTTTGAAGCAGCAAGATAGTGGGTTCACGTACCACATGCTACGCGAGTGTTGAGATTTGTAATCGCTTGTGCTGTCATTTATTTGAGAATAGTAGGCCCTACTGATGAGAAGAGAGGACTACGTCCGACAAGTTGAAATAAACGTAGAGATTATTATTATTAGCTAAGTTGGAGGGAGAGAGATTGTCAAGGAGCATTGTAGGGCCTAATGTCAGCCGCCGTCTAGTTAACCGAGATTAGAACATTTTTGAGTAAGGATTGAGGATCGAAAAACTTGCACCGAGATTTTTGCTATAGAAAACCGAAACTGTAGGAACAATTGGTAATCATCAGACGCCGTACGAGTGTGGACATAAGACTTGATCCTGTGAGGATTTCAGACTCAACTCAAAAACTATTCTTCCATCCGATTGCAAAGTCATATTGCCGAGCCGTGTTTGTCAACTTTAACGACGTGTTTTATCTACGATTACGTCAGCCAGCCGAGGTTGAGTAAGGTCCGGGACGCTACGAAGCGAACGTCAGTCAGTTGCCTTGGAGACTGTCAGATAACGCGGTGGGGTTTGTTGTCGAGTTTCGTCTGATTGAATCGTCCGAATGATGCGTGGGAGAGCTCAGGCCGGGTATCGAACCTAGGACAATCCGATCAAAACCCTACCCCTTCAAATACTAGGTCGCAGCAACAACTGAACGATGAGTATCCGAAATACCTTGAATAAATTTGAATGTACAATCACATCTTCTGGGAAATTAATTGTAATAATTGTAATGAACAACCAAGCATTAGGAAGTTAACACAGCTGATCAGCTATGTAGGTAGTTGGGGGTGAACCATCTTTGTGCACTTTGATACCCTTTGTACTATTGTGTGACTACAATAAAGACCTTTAGTGGATGATTTATACTTTTGTTTAGGTACTATTATTATTGTTTAGATTCAACACATTTCCTTAAAAAAGTTTGTTATCATTATTGTTCCTATATATTTTCATTTTAACTTCAGCTCTTCAAGCATCATTTTAATTGCCCTTTATCCCAATTTTGGCCCATACTTCATTGATTTGAGAGTGAAGAGCAACCCATAATATAACAGATAATCCAATACCGTAGAGTTAACAACTTGGACGAGAGAGAAAACAAAACAACCAACAATTGAGTAAGAAAACTGTGTGGCTACACTGAGTAGCGTATTTGAACTGTTCTTTTTAAACCATTTAATAACAATAACAACATAAGTTATTTTTTGTTACTAAATAACCCTTTCTCTCGTGTCTATTAAATGTGAAGCCCTGCCTAGACCTTGGAGTCTGAATACTATTGGGTGACCCTCTTTATAATTATATTCTTTGATTTGTGTTCTCAATAATTTGCTTAATTTAACTTCAGTAACTTCTTGACAAATCATATATTAATTTTGTTCTTGATAAATTTAGATTAGAGTATTTTTGATATTTTTTGACACCATTCTCAACCATCAGCAATCCGATTGAGTCAAGTCCGAGGCATTCCAAAATAATTCTACCCCGAGGAATTATTTTCATCAATATTCAATATCTGAATATTTTTCTAAATTTTCTTTTAAGCGCAAATTTTTAAATTTCAATATTTTTATAATTTTTCATATGGCGTTTCAACCGTTACTGCTCATTGTATGCAAGTGACGTCATAAACGTTGTTGGCTGACATATTGCTGTATGTCTTCCTAATAAAGCCTTCCTAATATAGCGGCCATATTCCTGTACATGAAGGCATTGTAGAAGACAAACAAAATGACGTCAATGAATATAAATAATACCTAAGGTCACTAATTTTTAAGGCTTTGTTGCACTGCCTTCTAGATGTTACTCGTGGCTCCTCGTTCCCTGCCTGTTCACGCGCACAGTGTTTATTGTTGTCCTGGTAGCGCTAGTTACCGCTCCCAAAAGCTCTGTTGTTGTTTTGACGTGCATCACATTAAAATCATCTCAGATAAATCCCAGCGGATGAAACGAGATATCAAAACTCTAATGGAGATGCAGGCCAGGGTGGCGAATTCAAAGGTTAGCTTACAATTTAAAATTAATAATCTGTAATTTAGTATATCTTAATAAATAACCGTGTAAAAACGTTTTTGTGGCTACTCAAGCGTGTCATTTCGTGGTCAACGTAAAATTAATTTGAAAACAATACACAAAATGTAAACAAACATATCATTAGTTCATATTAATATGTAAACCGGAGTTACATATTATAATAATAAATTGAACTTTTAAATTTGATTTAATTTAAATTTAAATTTAACATAGAAAGTCTGAATACAAAACACTGAGATGACATTTTAACCCCTTAGCTGTTCATGCCGTATATATACGTCCATGCTAAATGGCGTCCGTACTGTGCATGCCGTAAATATACGCGCCGCAACACTTCCCACTTCGTGTGTCTGTGCATGCCGTATATATACGCGTATTATCGCCAGCAGCAGAGGTCTTCATTCTAGTGATTTTCGTTCTGTTATGTTGGTGGTAGATGAGCGAATTTTCGAGGCTATCCTAACGGGAATAGGATCCTATTGCTTCATCTGTGCATCGTGCCGTCGCGTAAGGGTTGTTTATATATTCAGAACATGTCGGTTATTTTAGATTCAGATATAGTTTGGAGGGTGAACTGAATGATTTAATTAATTACAGTGATGATACAAAAAAAAAATTGAGTTACTTGCAAAAATGGCAAAGTAATGATAGTAACAACTCAATTATAAATAAGGGCATTTTACCTTAAAATTAATACACAGGGGAAGAACAACTTCTGAAAATAAATTCCACAGTTAAGGGGTTAATCGTCTCTACTTGACAACAAAAACAAACAGGAGATTTTGGGGGCGGTAACTAGCGCTAGAATGCCTATGTGGGGAAAAAGTGCGAATTACTGGTCAACAATCAAAACCTGTTGTGTGGACAGGCAGGGAACGAGGAGACACGAGCAACATCTAGGAGGCAGTGATTTGTAGGCCTAATAGATAGATAGATAGTAGGGATGACGAAACCAAACTTTTTTACGACCCGGGTAAATAAATAAATAAATAAATTTTATTTAGAGTCTGCCCACTCAGTTATATAACTGATTTTCAGTGGGGACTTTAAATCAAAGCGACCAAGCCAACCCTGCAGGCCCCGACGCAATCGACGAGTGAGCGATAACCAACCAAAGATCGATATTTTTAATAGGAAATATAGCAATCAGTGGTATGGACAGTGCGAACACCCGCGAATCAACGCCAGAATCAACAAGGCCGATTCAGAACAACTCTGAAATTTATTATGTGCTTCGTTGCTAGGACGGCTCCAAAGTCACCGTTTAAAAACTCCTAAGACAAGAACTGATGGACTTAAGTCCAAATCAGAAGTTAAAAAACTTCTGACTTAGCGGGAATCGAACCCTGGACCTTCTGCATTGGAAGCAGATTCGCTAACAACAACAACAACCCGTTCACATTACCCGCGGGCCGCGGGTTACCCGGGTAGTAACAAAAAAATCGTGTGGGGTGTCTTAATGAACTGCGAAGAAACGCTCTCATAAATTATCGTAATATCTCAGACGTAATGTTGTTCTATAAACAATGACGTGCCGATGAAGTAGTATTTCATAATCACGAAAGAGGAACAGCAACGGGCCATTAAGATAACTCACTGCTCCTTGCATCTGCTTTATATCTTGTCACAGTCTAGTCAAGGTCACGATGCGCGTTGGTGTAGGGCGGGGGAGGGGGACTAACTAAAGCGGGAATGCTGGAGCTCAGATAATTGTAACAAAATAAGGAAAGGCCAGCCTCTGCAGTATCTCTATTCCGTGCTTAATTTCAGTTAGCCCTATCACTATGGGTGATAGGCTGATAGCTTTTGACTTCCAACAGATTGAAAACAATAGAGATGTTATGGTAATTATTTACGCAGTATAATCTCTGGAAGATCGCAAGTGGTAAGGCAGGAGGGGGGTATACTCAACACACTGCCACAAGCCGCCGGCATGAACAAAGGACATTATAATTCGAAAGAAAAACGCCGCCAAGCACAAAAGATATGAGAAAGCATATGTTTACATTAACCTTCAGCCTACAATGTGACACTTTAAGAGTAAGAGTAGAGTAGATATTTATTCACTTAGACTAATACATGGTACAATACAAGAATACACCTCTTTGTGAAGAAAGAGTGAATACTTTCTAAGGCTAAAACATGGTATAAAATGAATGATAAAATAGAATGCATATTTCATGTGAATCAAGTTATATGTATATTACTAGTATGGTGTAGGCCTACTAGTATTGAGAATCGAAGTTGTTTGAATTGATTAATTGAGTATTGAAATGAAAAAATGAAATGAGTAATTGGTTTGATATGATACAATACGATGTTATTTAGGATAAATCATAAATGAGAACGCTAGCATATGTATAATATAATGATTATGAAAAGGAAAAAGTATTAAATTTAAAATAATACATGTAGGGCCTATAGTACAAATCTATAGGCTACCCCAAGTGCAGTGCGACGCGGGAAACGAGTTCAGTGCATTTGCAGTGGCTCGAGCCCATAAGGTTACAATGGCTCGGGATTTTTACACGCTAATATCTTCTAAAATAGAAGTATTTAAGAAATCTGACTTATGATACGTGAAGCAGGCATCATTTATGAATCCAAAGCACATAGTCAAACATCGTGAAACGTCCTCAAATTTAAATGAATACGAGTTTAAGCCGAAGTGGTCGCGTACAATGTTGCCATGCAACGTGTTTGGAGCAAGAGTTGCAAGAGTGCTGGAACGCGAAATCCGGCACCGCCGATAAAAATCGATAATAGAAGTTGCCAAGCGTATGTCTTGTCCGTCATTGGCTGTTAATACCCCCGCCTCCCGTAATGCTTTGCAACAAATATGTCGAGTTGGGGAGGGAGGGAGGGCTACTTTGTTTGACATGTTTGTGTTAATACTATAATAATAATAAATCGTTTATTTAGCTGTACAAGCTATTGGTTACACGCTGTTGATTACAATAAACGAATAGCTAGGCTAGTGTGTCATGCCACGCAACTGTCCGGGTCCACAAGCATTACAAAATTAGGCCTATCTGTGGATAGGCCTATTTGTACTAGGGTCTAGGCCTAGCCTAGCCTAGGCCCTATGCCCTAGCCATAATGGACAATGTAGGCCTAGCTGGGCTAGGGTCGAGTCTATTAGGCCTAACCTCCAAATCGTATGCAGTATTCTTCATGCTGGCTTGTGTTCCCAATAAATTTAACTGTTTTATTTGTCTCCGTTTTTAGTGTGCAACTCAGTGTATGCCCACTCTGCAAAGCATTCCTTCCACGGTCTATGTCTCATCCTAAAAAAATACGAAAATTGTCGAAAACAAGACAGTCATTACAGAGAAAAATACTAAAATATGTAAACAGAAGATTCACGGTCAGGCGCGGACACTAGCCAGCAGAGCAGACGACGCAAAGAGACGACGTACGGGCGGAAACTGGTTTATGCGCATGCGTGCATCTTCCATCTCTGTTATTCGTTTCGCTTGAGATCTCTCTTTCTATGAAAATGGCAACATTGTACGCGACCACTTCGGCTTAAACTCGTATTCATTTAAATTTGTTTACGTTTCACGATGTTTGACTTTGTGCTTTGGATTCATAAATGATGCCTGCTTCACGTATCATAAGTCAGATTTCTTAAATACTTCTATTTTAGAAGATATTAGCGTGTAAAAATCCCGAGCCATTGTAACCTTATGGGCTCGTGCACTGCAAATGCACTGAACTCGTTTCCCGCGTCGCACTTGGGGTAGCCTATAAGGGGCAGTTTGTAGTGGAGGACATGGTAAATTTAAAAATTTACTAAATATAAAATGGTTAATCAAATTGAATGTGTATTTTATGTGAATCAAGTTATATGTATTATTAGTATGGTATTTATATTTATTATGGTAATTCAGGAACCGGGTTTTACGGGTAAACGGGTACCTAGTGGAAACACGTACCCATAGGCCTACCCGATTTCGTTGGGTGGGTAGGCCTACCCGGTACCAGTCGTATTCCCTAATAGATAGATAGATAGATAGATAGATAGATAGATAGATAGATAGATAGATAGATAAATAGAGGGTAATTCCATGTCAAATCAACCAGGCCATTTCCATGACAATCTCTGATTTAGATGAAACTTGGCAAGTAAATCTACTCTTACTAACATGTAGGCCTAGACTGATCGTGGAAAATTTTGTATTCCTGACGCGCTTTGTTTTTTAATAACGCCCCGCTAAAAAACTAAAATTTTGCGACGCCGAGCGGCGTAGGTACCATAATTACGTTTTAAACCGTTGGACGGCATGGACTGATGGCATTTTTTTTAAATTAAAGTTTTTATTGGCAATTTAATTTATATGTATGTGAATGTATTCCTGATTGTGAAACCATGTAAAAAAATCTAAATTTGTTTTTAAACCTACCCTGCGAGAAAAAGTATTTAAAACACACAAAAAACTGTGTTTTTGTATAGATGTTGTTTACTTGTATACAAAAACAATTGGAATGGGATGGCATTGGGATCATGATATATCACTCATGCACCAAATGTGTGTTATATATTGTTACTTTTTACCCAGTTGCATATTTTAGAAAAGTGGGAAAACAGGGTGGAACAGCCAAACTTGTCAACTCTTCTAATTCTTCAACACACACTGAACAAAATAGAAGTGACCACTGTGCTTAGTCAAACATTTCATTATGTAGGCCTATTCATAGCTACACATCAAGTCTATGTCATCTATTTTATAACCTAGAAGGCCTACCTGTTTATCAAACTCTTCTTCATTCTCCATCCACATGTACTCGGAAAAATCTCCTTCAATGGTAGGAGAAACGGTTGCTTCTCCATTACCAACTTCAGAGTTATCCGCAAGGTACGAGATAACAGAAGAATCATGACCATAATATCCATTACCGGTGCCACCCGTAGGGATCTTCATTTTCGTAACCAATTAGACTGCGGTGCCTAATAAAATAACAAATTCAAAAACATATTGATTAGAATTAATTTCAAGCATACAAATCAAGTTGCATGATTAAATCTTGTAGGGGCGGGGGCTCCCCCTCCCCCAATCTCAGCTTTAGGTAATTATTAGATGCAGAATATCTAGGCATAAAGTTTATCAACACACAACGTGGTTGATTAATTGCAATTCCTTCCCTCTAAAATACCTAATCCTAAAAAAACTAATCCTGTTCGATACACTTCTGAACTGACTACTATCTCCAGGTAGTTTTTGATTGTCTGTGGGGCTGTTGTGAGGGGGGGGGGCATTCCAATCACACTCCACAATGCACAGTGCCGAGGAGTTAGTTTCGATAGTGGCTACTTAGTTATGGTTACAAAACCAAGTATAATTTGTACAGTTCATCTGACAAGATTGATGATAGATTAGATACGGTAAATAAAACAATAACCAGGCCTCATTTGGAATACGTACTGCACTTCTTTGCTCTGGAAATCTGGTACTGATATTGAAAAGAAGGTTACAAAATATTAACCAAAATATTGAAAAATAGGAATGAGAATGAGGATTCACAAAAGAGCACATGTTCGAGACATGCTGGATGTTCTTGAATGGATGACGGTAGGAGGTCTAGCTCAAATGGAACAGCACGTTCACGATGGTGTACTTCCGGTTTGTGCCTCTGCCTCTTCGGTCATTTTGATTGTTATGGACAAGCTAGGCCACTACCATCAGGTTAATGGTTTGCTACCATGAACTGTGGTAAGCCCTAGGTTACCTTGGTTACCATGCAAAATGAATTAATTAAAGTAAACAATCAAAATGTCTGCCAATCTGAAGTGCTAACTTGTACACCGCCGACCACAGATCTACTCCTCCAGAAGGCCCTACCAAACCAACGGTACTATTTATAGCTCCATGGTGCAACGATTGGTCCTGAAGTTAAAAACAGAGTTTATAATATTAGCCTACCAAACAGCATCAAAGAAAGCAGTAGGCCTTTATTCAATAAATATAAACTGAATGTACCGTTTTTATTTAATACTATCCAGAAATTTAAAAAAAAATTAAAAATTAAAAAAATTCCGTATTGAATTTTTTAAATCAGAATTTCCATAGGTAGGCCCTATGTAATGGAATGTGACTGAAATTGTTAATTGTTGTAGGCCTAATGGATGGAATAGTTTTATGGTGTAGGCCTACTAGGCCTATTAGCCTATGTATAAAATCTGTTTTAACGGTTTTTGACTTGTGAAATAGGTACAAGTACAGGCACTCTTGCCGCTAAGCGGTTCCAACTTTCAACCACACTTTTTTCCCAATAAAATCAATGGAAAACAACTACAAATTAGAAATAATTTAATATTAAGTAAGTATAGTGAGTAATTAATAGTAAACACTCTCGAATTACACGAATAATGTCAAATAATTTACATTATTGAACATGAATGTCGTTTCACTCTGATCAACGCGCCATTTTGGATTTTGGCTATGTAATTGTCATTTACTTAGGTGTACCAACCTTTTTGCAATATTGTGGTTATTGTAAAAAGTAATTTATAAATAGGCCTATGTTATTGTTATGTTAAGTAAACAATTAAATAGTCAAATAGCACGGGGGTTTGGGGGCGGAGCCCCGGCGGGGGTTGGGGGGCTGGCCCCCAAGAACAGAATGAGGTACAAACAAACAAACACGACAGGGACCGCAGGACAAACAAAAACGGACCGAATTAAACGTAAGTTTGGTGTGTTTTGGTTGGTACGTCGGAGAATGGAGAGACTTTGCTAAAATGGCCGCTGTGATCAACTAATAACAGTGAAATTAGTCTGTGAGTAATATTGTGTTCAATTATGTAATTGTTAATTTTGCAAAGTGGTAATTAGTAATAAATTGTTAATATTGAATTTATACACATTTATTTCTAATTTGTAGTTGTTTTTCATTGATTTTATTGGGAAAAAAGTGTGGTTGAAAGTTGGACCCGCTTAGGGGCAAGAGTTCCCAAGTACATAGTATTTTCAAGTGTTATTTATAGAATCTTGTGGCATCTATTTAAACTGCCACAACAACTTCAATTCGAATCGAAATAGGATTGAGGAAGTCAATCGAATGTCCGTGATATACACTTCAAGTCAAACCAAATTGAACTCGAACCGACTTGAGTCAATTCGGATTGAGTGCTGTGATGTACATAGTGAGTGTTAAAAAAGGGTAATTATGCCGTATAGCGCCTCACGCGAAAATCACCATAATTTTCACCCAAAAACACAATTTTCACTGTGAATCACATAATCAATAATCAAATCACGATTTACAATAAACGAAATTTATTTTCAAAAGCATTTACAAAGTATTAACCTCTTAAAATATGACTAGGCCTACGTAGTGACAGTAGCTGCACTGAGCAGCCATTTTAATGTAAACACACACACAAGCCATGTACAAACTGTTGAAACATAAACTGAGAACACTTTAGACAATAAAACACCCGAAATTCTTTCCGTTACGGTACTTCTGTACCGAATAATTTATTATTTTCTTGTCTTTAATGGGGGGCTTTGCCCCCCAACCGCCACCGGGGCTTCGCCCCTGGACCTCAGCTAGTCTTACACCACGTTTATCACTCGAGCCGAGTCCGGACTGAAACATACGAACTGACCTGAGTGCGAACTGAAATCGCCTGCTGAACACCTCAGTACGAACTGAGTCCAGCTCGGTAACGAGGCCGAGCCAGCTCGGTCTGTGCGGGCTGAAATATTGGTGATAAACGCGAGCGAACTCAAATACATGCTAGCGGCCATCCTTCTTCGAAAGTCATTCAACCACAGCGTCTCATTTCAGTCCGGACTGAGCTAGGACTGAGCTTGTACCATACTAGTCCGGACTGACAGCTTGTGATAAACGTTACTGAAATGAGCTGAAAATTCAGTCTGCTCCCAAGCCAGTTCGGACTCGGCTCGCGTGATAAACGTGGTCTTACATAAGTGGGCAGCCACACCTCCAACTGGTAGATTTACCAAAATGACAGTTCGCAACCATGCTCCAACATGGCGTGATGATAACTGATGTATTATACAACAACACATAAACACAATTGAAATAACATAAAAATGGGAAGATATTCACCTTTTACACCAAAAACAGTAATAAATGGATAAAGGTAGCCTAACATAATAATGCTTTTCATCTTTTTGGTGATTTTTTTGGTGATTTTCGCGTGAGGCGCTATACGGCATAATTACCTAAAAAAGTTGTCCCGTCCCAACCGAAGAAGTAGGCCTACTCTCGTATGTGGGTCAAATCTTAATATGTTAAGCTGCTAGGGTGAGCCTACCTACATTAGGCCTAAGAGGCCTCAGCTACTTAGGCCTAAAATGAATAAGGCCTCTGGGCCTAGGCCTAGCTAGGCCCTAGGCCAGTGTCAAAACAGCCTAAGGGCATAGGCCCCTAGCCTACTTAGGCCTAAATCTGACATGTTAGCTTATTGTTGTTTTGTCATGCTGTGTGTTGATTACTAGACCCTAGCCTGCAGTGCAGCTAAGCCTACATAGGTCTGAGCATAATTCAAAATATATTCAACATCATACTAACCTACAACACTAATTACAAATTATAATTTTCTTAATCATTATTAAGTAGGCCTGGGCTTGGGTCTAGGCCTAGTTAAACGGGCCTAGCGACCATTTTACATTCGACCCCGAAAAAGCAGGTTTATTGAATGGAACCTTGGAACAAAAAGTAGATAATACTGCAGTGCAATGAACTAGTTAAGTCACAGTTGTTTTAAAGTATGTGTTTATTTCATGCTTCGTTTACCTTTGTGTTACTTTCTGAACAATAACTTCGAAATTTATCTTATCTTTTGCGATAAATGTTTTGTAAACTACGTCTCAAAGATCAGCTGTTAAAATTTTATCAAATCGGCATTCCGATAACACTAGCGTAAACTATCTTCACAAGGCTACGTTTCGGGTGTACTCGTAAATATCCCGATGATACACGAACAAATTGTTCGGTGAAAAAAAATTGGTGAAATGTAATTACCAGTTTTCTGGTCTTCAATAGCGCGGCAGCACAGTCAAGCGCACGGGCTAGCACTGGCACTGGTATTAACGTAGTTAATAAGATCCAAGTTCTCTAGTATATATAACTAACTATACAAACGTGCTTACATACCTACTTTCCTACTATATACTCTCCTCAAGTTTCAGGGTTTTAGGTATATGATTAAGGTCTAAGAAATGAATTTCTCTCAACTTTCAACTACGCGCACTACCATTGGTCGGATTCAAGAGAGGTCGCTTCTCATTGGCTGGGTACCGTAATGTGGGGTGAATAGGACAGGTTTCGTAAGTTAACTTCTTGTCATTTCAACATGAAACATAGTAAACCAATGAGATATTTTTTAAATTATGGCTATGTGGTTCCTTTAAATAATATAACCAACTGATTAACAGAGTATATAAATATTAATATTAATATTTTATTTTTATTATTATATTGTGCGTTCCTATTCATCTCCATGTGGGGTCAATAGGAACAGGGATATAAATATGCCTGAAAATACGTATAGATATGCTAGCTGTTCCTATTAACCCTAGCCAGGGGTCAATAGGAACACAAATTACATTTAAAAAAATATATGTTGATAATGGAGTCCTACGTTTATATCTTGCCAGATAAAGAGAAATGACAAAGTTTATCAGCTCTCTTAAAATATGTGCCAATGCTTTTCATAACATTGAGGCTGATTTTCTATTATGAAGGCTGCGGTTGTCAAGTTTAGTCTATTTTTAGAGGAAACTGCAAAATGTAGTGTACCAACTACCGTTTAAAAAGAGCGGCAATTACGAATTTAGTATTATTTAGACTTTAGAGGAAGTTTTATTCCTATTCACCCCATAGTTCCTATTCACCCCATGTTACCGGTATATACTTTATGGTTTATTTATATTTATGGGTAAACTAGATAATGCTAGTATTCTATAAATAGAGCTTATTAACCGGCATCATCCCCAAGCCGGGGAGTCGGCATCAACCTGATGATGGGTGAGGAAGTTTCACCCGAAAATTCGTTTGTAAGTATAAGTAGTGGCCTCGATCATAAGTTTTTAAGTTACGTGTAACTAGATAATGCCTTGGATCAACAGTCGATTTTAATTATCTTAAAGGTGTATTTTTTTTTAGTCTTAACCTTCTCTTAGATAAATGATACAAATCAAACTTTGGGAATATGCCTGCCTTCTGCTTTTTACTTTTTATTTTATCTGTAATTCTGTGTTTTAAGTATGTAATGTATCTAGACCCCTGGTCGTGGCCTTGCCTTGCAGCCACATGTGTGACTAGCCATCCTCGACTCCATGTGTGGTCAATGCATCCGGCTTGGGGATGAGAGGAGGTTCCGAGGTTGCCAGTAGTCTACGGACGTCGGACGCTGAACTAGAAAACATCTTATAAGCTCTAGCGAGGTACGCCCGCTCCATTGTGTAATTAATAAATAAATAAAAACAGTTCTTTTCAAATTCGTCTCTTGTTTGTGTACATAATATCTACTAACCTATCCGTAGAAATAGTAACAAGGAAGTATAGCTAATTATTTGTATTTTAAATTAACTTGAAATTTGAATTGTTAGTAACCCTGAAATCTGTTTAGTTTTTAGTTTTAAAGATATTTTAAAGTTATTTTAAGTTAGTCACAATCATGATGGTTAGGTGGAAGTGGAAGAACGATTTGTAGTCTCTTGCCATTTTTTGTTTTGTCCTTGTGTTTCTGTAATCTGCAACCCATTGTATAACGAAAATAGTCTATCTATTTTTCTATCTACTTACTTACTATCTATCTATCTATCTATCTATCTATCTATCTATCTATCTATCTATCTATCTATCTATCTATCTATCTATCTATCTATCTATCTATCTATCTATCTATCTATCTATCTATCTATCTATCTATCTATCTATCTATCTATCTATCTATCTATCTATCTATCTATCTATCTATCTATCTATCTATCTATCTATCTATCTCATTTGTTCTGGCTCATAATATAAGTGACCGAGTCATCTCGCTAACTGGCGTGTTTGTTTAATTTATCTATATTTAATGTATTCAATTCATTTTACAATGATTTAAGTCAAATCCATGTAAGCTATAATTTGTGATCTTATAGTAACTGAATTTTGTATACACCTACTGCCTTGTACTATTATGTAATACTATCTTGTTACTATCCCAAATTGTTCGAATAAATCAATCAATCTAATCTATCTATCTATCTATCTATCTATCTATCTATCTATCTATCTATCTATCTATCTATCTATCTATCTATCTATCTATCTATCCATCCATCCATCCATCCATCCATCCATCTATCTATCTATCCATCCATCCATCCATCCATCCATCCATCCATCCATCCATCCATCCATCCATAACTAACTATCTACATTTCATCTATCTATAACTTTCTACATTTCTATCTTTCTGAAATTTATTTCATTCATATTTGTCGCTTATTTGTTATTTTGTGACTGTGTATGTAAAACATTGCCTGTTTGAATAAATCAAATCAAATCAGATCAAAATCTAATGTATGAACAAATACAAACTCTGTCCAAACCGGTGTAATATTATGATGTGCGAACATAAATGTCGAATAGTTGCATAATGTACTTGCCATGAGGATGACTATAGTTTAAATCGTTCTGCAGAAAGGCGATTTTTCTTTATAGTTTTGTCATTTTATCCTATTCAGACAAAAATGATTCACAAAGGAGAGCAGTTTGAAAAACAAAATGTTAGGTATTATCCCTACAGCTACAAAGGAAGACAATAATTTTTTGTAACATTAAAAATGTATTAAAATCTGAAATTAAATGAATGACAATTAATCAAATATAAATTAGGATAAAAGAGAACAAAGGAAACGAAAGAAGAAGGAAAAAGAAAACAAGAAAATGAAATTGAAGGAACCATCAAAAAATAAAAACGAAACGAAAGTGCCAACGATCCCACTCAAACAATGAGGTTGCCAAAAATCAGAAAAATTAAACTATTTTGTAGTCGCCATCACAGCTCTGATTTCGTTCTTGGTAAAATGGTAAAACCACGAGAACCACATTAGGATGAAAGCTGTTCGAAATCTTGAGTTCTTATTCATTGTTTAAAAAAATACGAACTAACCTACATGTAGGCCTATTTAGAATGATACACATGTAAACAACTTTTGTTTAAATATATGCAAATCATCGAACACTAAAAAAAGAATTGAGATTACACACATTTGTGCACAATGTTATGTGGTGGTTAGAGCTTCGCTCCCTATTTCAAATTTTCCCTCCAAGAATTTAAAAAAACACAAAATATTTAACAAGATCTCTATATAATGACGTTATTACTAAAATACCAGGACACCTACCAAGGTTCACGGTCAAGGGGTGGGTCTTCCCCTGCTCCTCCGTCTCTGGAATGTTCCGGCTACCTCCCTATAAGTTAGATCTTCCTTACAAGTTGTAATTAAAATAACTCCATAATATGTCTTAGTATTTCCACAAATTTAGGTCACCTGAAGTTAAATGGTAAAAGTCAAGTATTATACCCACTTAAAAAAACGTAGCATGGAATGATGTCTTGACTTGATATTTGTGAATGGAAAAATTGTTTAAATTTACAATTGTGATAAGAATTTTGGTAGGTGAGGCCTAAAACAAAATGGACTTACTATATGTCATAAATATCTAATTACCGACCAAGTGACTGTTAATACTGTCCTATTCCTACCCTCACTCACTATCACAACGCTTACTGATAAGCCTTAGGTAAGTTTACAGCCAGACACAGGCTTCGATAAAGTCCATTAATATAAGCACACAAACATAGACAGTTCAATAGGAGGCTGGAATAAAAGGTAGAGTTAAATCTGCAACCAAGTAGTCTCCAGCTTCATCATCATCGTGCCTATATTGTCACAATAAACCAAATACAATAAAAAGGTGATGACCTGCCTACCGTGGTACCACACTACACATATGACATGACATTTATGTTTCAGTTCTATCTACCCTGTAAATCTCCCCTTTTTAATATGGTGTGAAACTGTGAATATAATTTAGTCAAAATAACCCTTATGGCCAGTAAAAATGGGTACTCATTCCTCAATGATGTCCGTCAGCGTCTCCCGATGCCAGTGCCCGACGGGCAGTCGATGGTGATGACGATGAGATGATGTACCAATCCGACAGATGGACAGACTTGAATGTTAGATGGCCGCGTGGTGCGCACGAAGACGCTTGACTCTGGGCGCGTGAGTCTCCGACGACGCGCGATAATTAACGTTCAAGGTCTAGATTCGGATTCGCTGAAACTGTTCATTATGGATAGTCACTGACATCACTGATTTGCATTCTCTCTGATACATTCTCCTGTACCTTTTTAGCCTATTCTATAGCGTCCAACGCTCAGTAGACCTGTCACTCCGATAGGGTACTGTCCTCCGTCCTATCACTGTTCCTTCATTAAATTGTCTCTAATCACTACTATTGTTCCTTTCTCAATCATATATTACGTTACACTCGATGCGGTGGTTGCTTCAATACCCACTTTTGTTACAGTTCAGTCGTACATCACGTAGCCTATGCTCGTCTACCCTGGGTGAGCAATCTCACTCTGTCCCCGCGTGGGTGGTCCTAACTCGACTAGTTCGGCCGGGTACTTCCGACACTTACGCGCCAAAACTGTCTGTTGATCCGCGTCTTGAGATCACGCCTGTATCTCTTCTCTCTCTTTAACGTACCGGTAACTGAAAAGTTATTCTTGGTGATTCGAATTCGATGCAACTAAACAATTATTAATTTCAAATATCGTACTTTCAAAAACGGCGATTGCGTCAGCCCTTGTCAGTTGTCACACAGTCTCTACCCGTGGTAGATTACAGGGACTTACCCCTCTCGATTGCACTTTCTCGTACTAAACACACATAAGAAACACTGATTTTATCACTGGGCTTCTGCCCTCTGTTATGCTCTACACTGGGCTACTCGCCCTCTGCTATCACACACTTTCCAACTGGGCCTCGGCACTCTGTTATTGGCAATAGCCCTCTGCTAAGAACACTCCGGCAGCATCCGTGCCCACCAACAACTTCCCCACGAGTGAGTGAAAAGCGTGCCCGCGCGCGTCCCTCCAGTCGTGTCCTTCAACTCAGTACACTCGCTTACTGTTCTGCTGACACCCACGCCACTAATAACTGATGTCCAAACAAAGGAAAGTTCACCTTTGAGGTCTACTACGATTGTGAGTACATTTCCACCCATCAAGAATAGCGTCTAATTCAAATTGTTCAAAAATTAGCTCACTGCTAGACACTGCTTGACCAATCACTGGCCCGTGTTCGTTTTATGACCTTATATGGATATGCGAACGGTTAGGAATATGCGGGAAACCCCGAATACCCCCTCCACCAGTCCAACACACTACAAAAATTATGACACTAATTGATTTTGGTGATTAAAAGGTCAGTCTGATTTCCCATGAAATCAGATGATGTTTGATATTGAAGGAAATTTAATTCTGCATCTTATGAGATGTGTCTGACAACTGTAAGTGGAATAATATGGTTTTAATTAATATAATTAGATTGCATGGCCTAATCCCGGCTTTCATACATGACAAAATGGTGAAAACACAGCTATTATTGGAAATATTGGATGAAAAAATTAATATAGCAAATGGAAGTAACTATAAGTGGAAGTGAGGGTGGAGTGCGCTTGCAGGCCTAACCTTTACAGTTATACCCCCAAATACAAAAATTAAAAAAAGAAACGGCAGCCAAGCTCTCCTTCAAAAGTCTTAGGATGTGAATGCTGTGATATATAGAAGTTGAGCAAGCATATTTCATTCTTTCTCCCTAGTTTCGCATTGAAAAGAAGTAAAATCTTTTCGCCTGATGACGAGCGCCAAGCCAACCATTTTCGTGGTAAAAAAAAGTAAAAATTTTAAATTCAAAATCATAAAAAAAATTACTTGGCCATTGAATTTGGTTCATAACGATTGATTGGATATTGCTTAACGTCTCATATTTATTAAGTGTGAACTCTAACTTGGAAGCTTTGCAAACGCTTTTTCAGGCGCGTTGTTGGATGAGCGTAATTGGTGCATTGAGCTGCCATGTGTTATGCGGATTTTCTGGTGTTCTGTGAAAAAATCATTACAAAGTCGAAGAATTTTTTTAAATTAAATTAAATTAAATTGAAAATTAACTTATTTTTTTTTATTAATTGTAATTTTTCATAGAAAATAATTATTCGATTGCGCTCAAATTTCACACGAATATATTAATTGATAAAATAGGTTCTGTGAAAAAATCATTACAATGCGACAAAGCATGTAGGTGTTATAGGCCAAAGAATTGTTTTAAAAAATTTTAAAAAAACTCGTTAAATTTCGAATTTCATGAGAAATAATTTTTCGATTGCGCTCAAATTTCACATGAATATTTTAATTCATAAAATTAAGGTTATGTGAAAAAATCATGAAAACGGATAAAGCATGACAAGGTTATTAGTCGAAGAATTTTTTTTTAAATCGAAAAAAATCGTAAAATTGCTATTTTCATGAGAAAAAATTTTCTGGTTGCGCTCAAAAACGTGGCAGTTCTAAGTTCAGAGATTTCGAAGGCTTCCAGAAAATTTCATCGCAATTGAAGTATCGGTTTAGCCGAAATCGTGTTAACAGACACACAAAAATCCAGAAAAAAAGAAAAAGAAAAAAGAAAAAAACATTCCGGATTTTTTTCTCCAGTGTAGTGAAATGGAATCTTCGCTACGCTCATCCCAAAAGTCAATGGCCAAGTAATTTTTTTATGATTTTGAGTTTAAAATTTTTACTTTTTTACCACGAAAATGGTTGGCTTGGCGCTCAACAGGCGAAAAGATTTTACTTATTTTCAATGCGAAACTAGGGAGAAACAATTAAATGCTTGCTCAACTTCTATATCTCACAGCATTCACAGCCTTAGACTTTTGAAGGAGAGCTTGGCTGCCTTTTTTTTACAAATTTTTGTATTTGTGGGGGATATCACATCTTTTTGTTGTTTGTTTCATATCAAGGCGTGAAGTACGTGAAATACGTGAAAAGGTAGATACAGTGCCTTTAAAACAGATTGTCTAGAAACAAAAGCTACCATCTTTTGTTTTTGTTTACTAGGAAGCTTCGCTAACGCTTTTTCAGTCGCGTTGTTGGTTGAGCGTATGTTTTTTTAAACGAAAAAAACGTAAAATTGCGATTTTTATGAGAAATTATTTTTTTTGATTGCGCTCAAATTTCACTCAAATATAAAAATTCATAAAATTGAGGTTCTGTGAAAATATCATCACAATCGGATAAAGCATGTAGGTATTATAAGTCGAAGAAATTTTTTAAAAAACGAAAAAAAAGTAAAATTGCGATTTTAATGAGAAATATTTTTTTGATTGCGCTTAAAAACGTGGCAGTTCTAAGTTCAGAGATTTCGTAGGCCTCCATAAAATTTCATCGCGATTGGAGTATCGGTTTAGCCGGAATCGTGTGGACAAACACACAACAATTCAAAAAAAAGAATAAATTAAAAAAAACATTCCGGATTGTTTTTTCTCCAGTGTAGTGAAATGGAATCTTCGCTTCGCTCGCTACGCTCATCCAACAATCTGTAGTTGGCAATATACAATGTTTTTATGAAATTTTCTATGGTAAATGTCGTCTTGGGTTTTTGGGTGAATGATTTGTTGACCGGACTATAAAGGTGGCTTCACATTGCTCTGCCGCCCGGCGGTACGAGCGGAATTCTCCGCCGTACAAAACAGGAGGCATTCACATTCACCAACCGCCGTCGTGATATGTATGAGCTGTGATATGTATGAGATATGTATGAGCTGACGAAGAGAACATAATGAAGATCGTGGTAAGTGTCGGAAAGGTTAGGTTGTAGGCCTAGAGATGTTTTGGAGTTCAATTTTAGAACTTAGAAGGCTTTTGAAGCGACGTGACGTCATGCCGCGGCGGTGAATGTTGAACTTCGCCCAAGTTTCACCGCGGCGGAGTCGACGACGGCGTTGAGCGCTGTCATTGGTCAACGCCCTGCCCATACCGCGGCGGCAGAGCAATGTGAAGCCGCCTTAACACATTGACGCATAATTTTAATCAGCAATTAAAATATTCAAATTGTATTAAATACGACCTAAATAAATATTTTCCCAAAGTTAAAGGTGGTAGGGAACAGTGGGGGTGAAATATCGCTTGCCTCCCGGCGGATTATTATTTTTTCATATTATTATGTACCAACCATCATGCCAAATTTCATGCCGATAACTCATTGGGTGCCTTCATGGTGAATGCTGGAAATCTAGGTGAAAATAATATAAACTATTAGGGAAGGGGATTGAAAAAATGTGGTTTAGGAAATAATATGCCGATTGGGTTAAAACACATTAAATCCTAATTTTAATAATTAATTTGAATAAAAAATCCATTTCGGGTTAGAGCTATGAATTATTCCAATTTTAGGAGATGATTAAGGGGTGTTGGGGGTAGAATATCGCTTGCCTCTCGGCGGATTATTTTTCATACTATTATGTACCATCATGCCAAATTTCATGAAGATAACTCATTAGGTGCCTTCATGGTGGATGCTGGAAATCAAGGTAAAGTAGTGTACTCTGTTATCTGTGGTAAAAATAATTTAAACTATAATGGACAGGGGTTGAAAAAATGTGGTTCACGAAATGAGAATAGGCCGATTGGGTTAAAATACATTAAACCATATTTTAGTAACTAATTTGAATAAAAATTTATTTTCAGGTTAGAGCTATGAATTATTCCAATTTTAGGGGGTGTTGGGGGTGGAATATTGATTGCCTCTCGGCGGATTATTTTTCATATTATTACGAACCATCATGACAAATTTCAATTTTCATGATGATAACTCATTAGGTACCTTCATGGTGAATGCTGGAAATCAAGGTAAAAATAATATAAATTATTAGGGATGGGGTTGGCAAAATGTGCTTTATATACTGAGAATAGGCCGATTGGGTTAAAATACATTAGAACATAATTTTAATAACTAATTTGAATAAAAATTCAATTTTGGATTAGAGCTATGAATTATTCCAATTTTAGTTGATGATTTAGGGGGGTGTAGGGGGTGGAATATTGCTTGCCTCTCGGCGGAAGTATATGAGTCTGAGGTACATCTAAGTGTGGTTCAAGTTTCATAGTTCTAAGATGTACCGTTTTCTCTGTAGGCTCTTATTCCTTTTTGTCAGAATCCCTAGCTAGCTAGCCACCCACCCAGCCAGCCGGAAGGTTTTCGTCGAGTATTACTCACTTTTTTAACACAACGGGTTATCGGATCGGGCTGATTTTTTTTTTTTTGTCATGGACCACATATCAGGTCATATAACGAGTTTCAAGATTGTAAATCTTTCGGGACGGCGTGTGCAGATAGCTGAAAACCCTCCATCTCGGGTAGGAGTAAACAAGGTCGAGTCATATCGCCTACTAGCAGTCGCGTGCGCTTGGCTGCGGGCGAACGGCCGTCGCCCTAGATGTAGGCAGTAGATTTGAAACATATCTCAGATTTCAGTGGAATGCAAAATTCTGTACGTTTATGCCAAAACGCAACTTTTTGTGAAAATTTTAACGATTTCAAGGCGAATTTGGGGCGAAATTTACTAATATTTGTTTGTTTTATAAACATTTTATCCGTGTACCAAGTAAAAATCACGAATATATTTTGATGTTGCCTGTGAAATGGAATTCAGTGTAATTCCTCCTGTGACCTCCTTCTCTTAAGACACAACTTTTATAGCTGTGCATAATTTTGTTATTTTATTTATAATCATAAGTATTCCATTCAAAGTTTTCTATTATTCTCCTATTGCAGCATCCATAGTTCATTTACGCTTAATATAGGTAAATAACAGCAAAAATCGAAGCTGTTTTCGCGACAAAAAAGTGAAATTTCAAAACATTAATGATCTACTAGCCCATGTTTCACGCAGTGGCGGGACTTCGTTTCATGGACCCGCCATCAAAATTTCTATGGGGCATCCCTAACAGATACTCATACAAAGGCTCAGTGTTGAATTCAGGCTTTTCATCACGGGGGGGGGGGGGCTATTATACAGTGGCCAAGTATGGGGGGTTTGGGGGGCGATTCCCCCACCCCCAACAATAGCGCCGCAGGCGAAAATGTTGAAAATCAGGTTTTTCGAGTGCGTTTGGTGCGTTTTAGAAAAAAGTTGTGGGCTGAATGCAATACAACTAGGAAAACGCTCAGTTGAACGCGTTGATAAGCGAGCACGTGCTACACAATTTGTTGATGGTCCAAATTTCAACCTGATCTGAATCTTCGTGCAACCGCTATCATGAGCCAAAAAAGATCCAGCTTCGTGCCGCTATCATGAGCCAAAAAAGATCCAGCTTCGTGCGACTTTTCGTTGCCATGGTAACGTTACTAATGTTAAAATGTAATTTCCATCTACACTACTTATCGGATCAAAATAAAATTAACATATTCGTGACCGGACGAACATTCTAAATGATTTGGCTACCTCAGATTTTGTCGCCGTTTAGTTTTAAAAATAAATCTTTCGATTAACTTTAAAGGCCCCTAACTTTATAACTTTTTGAACGATTTTGCCACAAAACTAATGGCATTCAATCCCGATCGAAGCTTGCGGATGGTCCAAATTTCAACTCGATCCGAACCTCCGTTCGACCGCTATCATGAGCCAAAAAAGCTGCGCGACTTTCCGTTGCCATGGTAACGGTACTTTGTTATAATGTAATTTCCATCTACACACTTATCGGATCAAAATAAAAAAACATATTTGTGACCGGACGGACATTCTAAATGATTTGGCCACCTCAGATTTTGTCGCCGTTTAGTTTTTTAAAAAAACTTTCGATTAACTTTAGGCCATGTTATTTTTTAACTTTTTAAACGATTTTGCCACAAAACTATGGCATTCAATCGAGAACGAAGCTTGCGGATGGTCCAAATTTCAACTCGATCCGAGCCTCCGTTCGAACGTTATGGCGAGACATACAAACAAACAAAAAAACAAAAAAACAGAGACTATTTTTTGGCAGAGTCAAATGAAAATGCTCACTTCGCTCGCTTAAAAATAATGTAGTTATTGTGTTGTTGTATTGAGGATGCTAAAAGTTCCTAAATATCCGCTAGATTTCTCCTTGAAACCGCTATATTCACAAAACGGTCATAAAATAAATACAATATTTTCCAAACTAAATACTGTGTTTTTTACTATTTTTTTTAACGGAGCTCCCTCTTTGGGCCTGGGCCCGCCCGCAGTTGCGGGCCCTGCGGGCGCCAGTTCTGCCACTGGTTTCACGCCGTTGTAAGGATTTCGCAAACGCTTTTTCAGGCGCGTTTGTTGGATAAGCGTAATTGGTGCATTGAGCTGCCATGTGTTATACAGATTTTCTATTGTTCTGTGAAAAAACATTACTAATTTGAATTTTTTGAAATTAAATAAAATTAAATAAAAAATTAACTTTAATTTTTAATTTTTTTAATTAATTGTAATTGTTAAAAAAATCATTACAATCGGATAAAGCATGTAGGTGTTATAAGTCAAAGAATTGTTTTAAAAAAGAAAAAAAACGTAAAATTTCGATTTTCATGAGAAATAATTTTTCGATTGCGCTCAAATTTCACACGAATATCTTAATTCATAAAATAAAGGTTCTGAGCAAAAATCATAACAATCGGATAAAGCATGTAGGTGTTATTAGTAGAAGAAGTTTTTCAAAAATCGAAAAAAATCGTAAAATTGCGATTTTAATGAGAAATATTTTTTCGATTGCGCTCAAAAACGTGGCAGTTCTAAGTTCAGAGATTTCGAAGGCCTCCATAAAATTTCATTGCAATTGGAGTATCGGTTTAGCCGGAATCGTGCGGACAAACAGACAAAAAAAAAAAAAAAAAACATTCCGGATTTTTTTCTCCAGTGTAGTGAAATGGAATCTTCGCTACGCTCATCCAAAAAGAACGAAAAACTCGTCATTTTTTTAAATGAAAAAAATCGTAAAATTGCGATTTTCATTAGGGATCATTTTTCGATGGCGCTCAAATTTCACACGAATATATTAATTCATATAATTAAGGTTCTGTGAAAAAATCATTACAATCGGGTAAAGCATGTAGGTGTTATTAGTCAAAGAAATTGTTTTAAAATAGAAAACAGTAAAATTGCGATTTTCATGAGAAATAATTTTTCGATTGCGCTCAAAAACGTGGCAGTTCTAAGTTTAGAGATTTCGAAGGTCTCCAGAAAATGTCATCGTATTTGGAGTATCGGTTTAGCCGAAATCGTGTTAACAGACACACAAAAATACAAAAAAACATTCCAGATTTTTTTGTCCAGTGTGACAGAATGGAATCTTCGCTTCGCTCGCTACGTTCATCCAATGAGCATGATTGGTTAAAATGCCCTGTCATAGTGAAGTTACACTTCTGATTGGTCGGTCATAAAGATTATTGTTGTAGTTGATATATTCTTATAACTAGGAAAACCCTTAAGTCCCGCCGCGTTGTTGGATGAGCGTAATTGGTGCATTGAGCTGCCATGTGTTATGCGGATTTTCTGTTGTTCTGTGAAAAAATCATTACTTGCTTGAAGATTTTTTTTTTATTTAATTAAATTCTCGTAATTTTAAAAAAGGAAAAATCGTAATATTGAAATTTTCATAAGAAATAATTATTCGATGCGCACAAATTTTACACGAATATATTAATTCATAAAATTAAGGTTCTGTGAAAAATCATTACAATAGGATAAAGCATGTAGGTGTTATAAGTCAAAGAATTGTTTTAAAAAAGAAAAAACGTAAAAATTCGATTTTCATGAGAAATAGTTTTTCGATTGCGCTCAAATTTCAAGCGAATACCTAAATTCATAAAAAAATTAAGGTTCTGTGAAAAAATCATTAAAATCGTGTGTTATAAGCTGAAGAAATTTTTTTTAAATCGAAAAAAATCGTAAAATTGCGATTTTAATGAGAAATAATTTTTCGATTGCACTCAAAAACGTGGCAGTTCTAAGTTCAGAGATTTCGAAGGCCTCCATAAAATTTCATCGTAATTGGAGTATCGGTTTAGCCGGAATCGTGTTAACAAACACACAATAATACAAACAGAAAAAAAAGAAAGAAAGAAAAACATTCCGGATTTTTTCTCCAGTGTAGTAAAATGGAATCTTCGCTTCGCTCGCTACGCTCATCCAACAATTTCTTACTTCTAAATCAAAAACTATTTAACACCTATAAGTTTAATCCTTATAACAATAACAATTCCTTACTACGGAGTGGGAACTGAGACTTATTTTATTATTTCACTACGATCGCCGCTAATCTGGCTATACACAGTTTTTGCTTTTTGGTAACGTTACAATCAGAAACAAAACGAATGTGCGCATGCTCATCGCTCAGTTCCATAAAAATCCAGCCCGCGGCTACAGCACTGAGCTCTATATACTTACGTGGAGGGCGCCACAACCTACATGGGCCTAAAGCGATGGGAATCATGGCCAACAAGTGGATTTCTACGAAATAATAACCAACCTAACATAATTTATCAGTTTTAACCAAAATGGGCAATAAAAGGTCATTTTGACTTTGATTTTGGAAAACTCAAAATTGTTATTTCCGGGACATACGAGAAAATAAAAATATGCTTAACATTTTTTTTTCAAATCCTCACACGAATCTAAAGCCTTAAATAGATTTTGTTTAACAATTTGGCATTAAAAAAATAAAAACAGTTTAAAATTATCCCCAAATTTACTTTTTGGACGCCCTTGTACGCCGCATCCACCACTGGCCAACTGGCCAACAAGTGAATTTCTACTAAAAAATAACCAACCAAACATAATTTATCAGTTTTAACCAAAACGGGCAATTTGGGGCCATTTTGACTTTGATTTTGGAAAACTCAAAATTGTTATTTCCGGGACATACAAGAAAATAAAAATATGCTTAACATTTTTTTTCAAATCCTCACATGAATCTAAAGCCAAAATAGATTTTATAAAACGATTTGGCATTACAAAAATAAAAACAGATAAAAATCATCCCCAAAATTTACTTTTTGAACGCCCCTGTACGCCGCATCCACCACTAGCCAACAAGTGGATTTATACTAAAAAATATTCACCCTAACATAATATATCAGTTTTAACAAAAACGGGCAATTTAGGGTTATTTTGTCTTTGATTTTTTGGAAAACTCAAAATTGTTATTTCCGGGACATACGAGAAAACAAAAATATGTTTAACATTCTATTTTCAAATCCTTACACGAATCTAAAGCCCAAAATCGATTTTGCCAAACGATTTGGCATTACAAAAATAAAAACAGTTGAAAATCATCCACAAAATTTACTTTTTTGACGCCCCTGTACGCCGCACCCACCACTGGCCAACTGGCCAACAAGGGCATTTCTTCTAACAAATGTTCACCCTAACATAATTTATCAGTTTTAACCAAAACGGGCAATTTGGGGCCATTTTGACTTTGATATTGGAAAACTCAAAAAAGTTATTTCCGGTACATACAAGAAAAAAAAAAATGGATAAATTCTATTTTTCATTCTTTACACGAATCAAAAAGTCAAAAATAGATTTTGTTCAACGGTTTGGCCCTAAAAAAAATAAAAACAGTTACAAAAAACAGCACAATTGACCCTTTGGGCACCCCTGTACCCCGCACCCACCACTGGCCAACTGGCCAACAAGTGGATTTCTACTCCAAAATAACCACCCTTACATAATATATGGGTCTCCGTTTCTCCGCAGGGGGGGGGGGGGGTTCGCTACCTGGGTTCTGGTCTATAAGTTCAGAGATTTCGAAGGCCCCTCAAATTTTCATCAAGATCGGATATGCCGTTTGCCTGGTAGAGAGTTAACAAACAGACAAAAAAAAAAAAAAAACATCCGAGCTTAATTTTTTGGGGGTCAGTGAAATTGAAGTCTTCGCTTCGCTCATCCAAAAACTTCTGACATTGACGGGAATCGAACCCTGGACCTTCTGCATTGGAAGCAGATACACTCCACAAGACCAACGAGCCACACCTTGAGTTCAATCCTTGAATGAATGTATGAATGAATGATTGTTTGATTGATTGATTGAGCTGTTTTTGAATGGGCGTAGCGAGCGAAGCGAAGATTCCATTTCACTTCACTGGAAAAAACATCCGGAATGTTTTTTTCTTTTTTCTATTTTTGTGTGTTTGTCCACACGATTCCGGCTAAACCGATTCACCAATTGCGATGAAATTTAATGGAGGCCTTCTAAATCTTTGAACTTATAACTGCCACGATTTGAGCGCAATCGAAAAATTATTTCTCATTAAAATCGCAATTTTACGATTTTTTTCGATTTTTAAAATATTTCTTCGACTTAAAACACCAACATGCTTTATCCGATTGTTATGATTGTTTCACAAAACCTTAATTTTATGAATAAATATATTAATGTGAAATTTGAGCGCAATCTAAAAATCATTTCTTATGAAAATCGTAATTTTACGATTTTTTTTATTTTTAAAGCATTCTTCGACAAATAATACCTACATGCTTTATCCGATTGTAATGATTTTTTCACAGAATCTTAATTTTATGAATTTATTTATATATATATGTGTGTGTAAAATTTGAGCGCAATCGAAAAATAATTTCTCAAGAAAATCACAATTTCACACTTTTTTCGTTTTAAAAAACATACGCTCATCCAACAACGCGCCTGAAAAAGCGTTTGCGAAGCTTCCTAGTTATATTCTGGAACGGTTTTTAATTGGATGAGCGTAGCGAGCGAACCGAAGATTCCATTTCACTACACTGGAGAAAAAAATCCGGAATGTTTTTTTTCTTCTTTCTTTTTTTTGTATTTTTGTGTGTTTGTCCGCACAATTCCGGCTAAACCGATACTCCAATTGCGATGAAATTTTATGGAGACCTTTGAAATCTCTGAACTAAGAACTGCCACGTTTTTGAGCGCAATCGAAAAATTATTTCTCATTAAAATCGCAATTTTACGATTTGTTTTGATTTTTGAAAAAAAAATCTACTTATAACACCTACATACTTTATCCGATTGTTATAATTTTTTCACAGAACCATAATTTTATGAATAAAGATATTCATGTGAAATTTGAGCGCAATCGAAAAATTATTTCTCGTGAAAATCGAAACTTAACGGGTTTTTTCTTCTTTTAAACAATTCTTTGACTTATAACACCTACATGCTTTATCCGATTATAATGATTTTTTCACAGAACCTTAATTTTATGAATTAATATATTCGTGTGAAATTTGAGCGCAATCAAATAATTATTTCTTATGAAAATCGCAATTTTACGATTTTTTCTTTTTTTAAATTTCGGTTAACTAAAAAAAAAAAAAGTTTATTTTTTATTTAATTTAAATTAATTTTAAAAAAAATCTCCAACAGTAATGATTTTTTCACAAAACAACAGAAAATCCGCATAACACATGGCAGCTCAATACACCAATTACGCTCATCCAACAACACGGCGGGACTTAAGCGTTTTCCTAGTTATTTATATGGCATTGTGATGGTATACTTTTGACAACCAATGGGCGTCTGGTAGGAAAAAGTGCAGTTTTGCAAGGAAGAAATCACGTATTTTTCAGATCCTACAGCCATAAAAATTAAACGTTAACTTTGCGATGCTTTTTGGCGTCCACGAAATCGGGGCGGGGTGGCAAAGGTTCATGCGGGACGCCGCGAGCCTGAATCGGGGCGGGGTGGCAAAGGTTCATGCGGGACGCCCTAATAGGCTGTATGGAAAGTGCGCGAATTCTTAACTGCGCATAATATGATCTGAGGTTCATGCGCGCTTACCATTCGAATCCCATGACCCCCATGACACCACAGGTTTAATTTCGTTCGCCATTGCATCGCGACTCGTGACGTATCAAAGACGCCATGTAGCCCATGACGCTCAATTATTTAACTCGCACATTACCAAGTTCAATGCTAAATTGAAATTACTTTGTTAAAAATTCACTATGTTGATCACGTTATAAACAAAAATAAATAGTCTACATTCGTATTTAGATTCTACCCACTCAAGTCAGTTTTCAGTGGGGGACTTAAATTTATAGCAGACCAAGCCAACCCTTTCGGCGCGCGACGAGCGAACAATGACCAACTGGAGACCGGCATATTTAAGTACGAAACACCGATCAATCAAGCTGGACACGATTCCAAAAGCAAGCGGCACCAGAATCAATTATAAGACTAATTCGGACTAACCTTAGCAATTTATTATGTGCGTCGTGGCTATAGAACGGCTCCAAAGTAATCGTTTACACATTCCTAAATCCTAGGGCAAGAAAATTATGGACATAAGTCTATATCAGAAGCTCGAAATCTTCTGCCTAAAGCTGGATTCGAACATGATTCGTATGATTCAAACTGCATTGGAAGCGCCACCAAGACAAACGAACTGCACTAGATACGATAAATATTTATTCCCTTTGACAAAATGTATAATATGTAGTGGTGTAACTACGGGGGCGAGGGGGGGGGGGCACAATTTTATTCTATATGGGATATTTATTGAGATATTATTGGATGAGCGAAGCGAAGATACCATTTCACTACACTGGAGAATAAAATCCAGAATGTTTTTTTTTCTTTTTTCTTTTTCTTTTTTGTATTTTTGTGTGCTTGTCCACATGATTCCGGCTAAACCGATACACCAATTGGGATGAAATTTAATGGAGGCCTTCGAAATCTCTGAACTTAGAACTGCGACGTTTTTTAGCGCAATCGTAAAATTATTTTTAATTAAAATCGCAATTTTACTAATTTTTTCGATTTAAAAAAAAAAAATTCGACTAATAACACCTACATGCTTTATCTGATTGTTATGATTTTTTCACAAAACCTTAATTTTATGAATATATTCCTGTAAATTTGAGCGCAATCGCAAAATTATTTTGTATTTTGTATTATTTTGTTGTCGCAATTTTACGATTTTTTAAAAAAATTTAATACATTCTTTGATATTATACCTACATTCTTTATCCGATTTTCATGATTTTTTTCACAGAACCCTAATTTTATGAATTTATATATTGGTGTGAAATTTGAGTGCAATTGAAAAATAATTTCTTATGAAAATCACAATTTTACGCATTTTTCGATACAAAAAAAATTTCTTCGACGAATAACATCTACATGCTTTATCCGATTGTAATGATATTTTCACAGAACCTCAATATGAATTTATATATTTGTGTAAAATTTGAGTGCAATAAAAAATAATTACTAATCAAAATCGCAATTTTACACTTTTTTCGTTTAAAAAAACATACGCTCATCCAACAAGGCGCCTGATAAAGCGTTTGCGAAGCTGCCTAGTATAATTTAATAAAGAGTTATTTTTTCTTGTTTTTCAGTTTCTCCATAAATCTATTAGGGTGTATAAGGTTTTCGTAAAATTAAAAAATAAATAAAAGATAAACGTTGAAATACTACCAAAATACATTAACAAATCTCAAACATTATTGGATGAGCGTAGCGAAGAATCCATTTCACAACACTGGAGAAAAAAATCCGGAATGTTTTTTGTTTTCTTTCTTTTTTTCTTTTTTTGTGTGTTTGTCCACACGATTCCGGCTAAACCGATACTCCAATTGCAATGAAATTTTGTGGAGGCCTTCAAAATCTCTAAGCTTAGAACTGCCACGTTTTTGAGCGCAATCGAAAAATTATTTCTCGTTAAAATCTCAATTTTACGATTTTTTTCGATTTAAAAAAAAATTGACTTATAACATCTACATGCTTTATCTGATTGTTATGATTATTTCACAAGACCTTAATTTTATGACTTAATATATTCCTGTGAAATTTGAGCGCAATCTAAAAATCATTTCTTATGAAAATCGCAATTTTACGATTTTTTTTATTTTTAAAACATTCTTTGACTTATAATACCTACATGCTTTATCCGATTGTAATGATTTTTTCACAGTGCCTTAATTTTATGAATTAATATATTGTTTTGAAATTTGAGCAAAATCAAAAAATAATTTCTTGTGAAAATCGCAATTTTACGCAATTTTTGTTTAAAAAAAAATTCTTCGACTTATAACATCTACATACTTTATCTGATTGTAACGATATTTTCACAGAACCTCAATTTAATGAATGTTTATATTTGTGTAAAATTTGAGCGCAATCGAAAAATAATTTCTCATGAAAATCGCAATTTTACACTTTTTTTTTACACTTACAACAACGCGCCAACAACGCGCCTGAAAAAGCGTTTGCGAAGCTTCCTAGTTTACATGTTCATGATGATTGGGTGAGCGAAGCGAAGACTTCAATTTCACTGACCACCAAAAATAATTCGCTCGGGTGTTTTTTTTGTCTGTTTGTTTGTTCGCTCTCTACCGGGCAAACGGCATATGCGATCTTGATGATAATTTGAGGGGACCTTCGAAATCGAGGAAATATTAATTTCTCAACAAATATCGTACTTTAATATTTATTTTCATTTTTAGTGCGATATTTCCGTGACATTTGGGCCGATTGTGACCAAATGGGTGGGGCTACAAAGTTCATATTTTACGCGGACATTAAGGTTAAGGTGATATAGTACCTTTTGAAAGAAAAAGTTTGCAAGAATCCATAAAAATAAAGGATTTCATGTAATTTTGTTAGGTATATAATTGGATGAGCGTAGCCCGCGTAGCGAGCGATGCGAAGATTCCATTTCACTACACTAGAGAGAAAAATCCGAAATGTTTTTTTCTTTTTTTCTTTTTTTGTATTTTTGTGTGTGTTCACACGATTTCGGCTAAACCGATACTCCAATTGCGATGAAACTGCCACGTTCTTTTGCGCAATCTAAAAATTATTTCTCATTAAAATCGCAATTTTACGATTTTTTTCGATTTTTTAAAAAATTCTTCGACTTATAACACTTACATGCTTTATCCGATTGTTATGATTTTTTAACAAAACCTTAATTTTATGAATTAATTTGTTCGTGTGAAATTTGAGCGCAATCAAAAATTTTTTCTTATGAAAATCGCAATTTTTCGATTTTTTTCGATTTTTAGAAAAATCTTGGACTTATAACTCCTACATGCTTTATCCGATTGTCATGACTTTTTCACAGAACCTTTATTTTATGAAGAAAAAAAATCGTGTGAAATTTGACCGCAATCAAAAAATTATTTCTTATGATAATCGCAATTTTAAGATTTTTTTCCGATTTCTTTGACTTATAACACCTACAAGCTTTATCCGATTGCAATGATTTTTTCACCAAACCTTAATTTTATGAATTTATATATTCGTGGGAAATTCAAGCACAATCGAAAAATTATTTCTCATAAAATCGCAACTTTACGCTTTTTTCGTTAAAAAAAAATTACGCTCATCCAACGGCAACAACGCGCCTGAAAAAGCGTTTGCGAAGAAAACTTGAATAAAAATGAAAAGTCTGGGATGAAAAGTAGTAGCACCGTAGTACGTACTACGTGACACCTCGCACGCGCACACGACTGCCTTGCGTTTGGCACGTCTACAACTAGGAAGTAGGATTATTATAGACCTCGACCGCGTGTAGGTGTTTGTTGGACTGTGGGCGAACGACCGTATCAAAATGTATTCGGTTTTTGCGTTTAAATTGTCCATTAAAATTGGTATTATTTAATATACTGCAGTGTAGCATAATAATTCTTACAATCTACACGATCGTCGATTGGTCGATTACTTATCGTTCGTTCACCATCCCTGAAAGATTTGAGTTGAGCAAGAAAAGTGTGACCAAACTTTCTGCAACCATATGAAACGTGGTGAAGACTGCGCTTCCTCTTCCTGTTGATTTGTGGACACTGCGTCACAACTTGTTATGACGTTTCTTCTTTGTTGTTGTCAGATTGTCATGTTGTGGTCATTGTCACCGTGTTTTACTGCAGCTGCTGTTCAGGTTTCTGTCCATCTACAAGAATTTCAAACTAGGCGTTATTAACCTAGGCTAGCATTTCGAATAGTCCTTTGTATGTGAGAATAAGAAACCTACTAGGCCTAGACATATTTTTCATTGCATTATGGCATCTACCCCGAAGTCAACTACCGAGGATATGCTGGGAGGTGAGCCTAAAACCTAAGCATCCTAGCCTTGGATAGGGTAGCCTAGGCCCCTAGGGCTAGGCCCTACACAAAGTCGTAGCGTAGCTAGCCTAGGCCCTAGCCCTACCCTAGGTTTCAAGTGTAAGCCTACCTAGAACTACCTAGCCCTATTAAATGGCATAGGGCCTAGGGCCTAGCCCCTAGCTCAGGTGTAGGCCTAGGTTAGTTAGCCCCCTACCTAGGTTTTATTTTGTACCACAAATAGCCTAGGCCTATGCCCTAGCCAATTTTCATGTGATACAATATTGTCAGCAACAACACATGAACATAACATTCCACTTCACAAACAATTTAGAAGTAGCCTAGCCTAGCCTAGGGCTAGGGCCTAGGCTTAGCTAGGGGCCTAGTCATTTGCTTCCAGTGCTTAGGGTTAGGCCCTAGGCCTAGGCCTCATTAGGGATGTAGGCCTAGGCATTCGGTCGGAACTCTTTCGGTTTGGGTCATTCAACTTTTAATTTTTTCGGTTTGGGTCAGTCTATTATTAACAACTTGTCCACCACAATAGTGGGTGGACGCATAAGTGTACCAAAGAAGGCTAATAAACAAACAAACAAACACAATTGTTGTAGGTGCGGCTGCTAAGTTATGTAGGCCTACGTGTGTCGTCTCTGGGGTCCAGGGGGAAAAGCCCCCCACTAAAGACAAGAAAATAATAAACTAAACCTCTAACGTCGCAGTAGTACTTCTGGCCCTTTTTCAGTTGGTGCTGGCCAACTTTTTTTTTTCACTTAAAAACGACGGAAAACCACTGTAAATGAATTATTGGTAAAAGTGAAGGGTTACTCAGCGATGTTTTTAATCCGTTTTTTGTTGAATAATCACTAGAACAAACACAACAGAGTAGGCCTAATTTTAAATGATTTTTTAACAGGCGCACACAAGTGTTTACAAAATAAAACACAAAACAACATAGGGCCTACACTATAAACCAACACTTAACAAACAGCCACCATCACCTCCACCAACCTCCACACTTCGCCATCTTCGAACTCAAATCCAGCCTCAACCAGTGCTATCAACTTATGAGATAAAAATGAAATTCAATGCAAACCTGAATGGGGAGCGTTGTCCCCCAACCCCCACCGGGGCTCTGCCCCTGGACCCCAACTCATACTCAACAACAAAACCATAAACACACCTCATTCCAATGAATCGCTAACTCAGGAAAACCAGTCAATCCCATTAATACAAAGGCTTTAGTTGCCAGTACTGCAACACGTCATTCCCCCACCTCACCGTCGCTCCAGTCGACATACAACACACTCTCTCACAACGTAAACATTAACATTATGTCAATCACAAAAAACCTTCTGAATGACCAAAAAACATACCTACTCAAATCAACGTGCGCCGACTTAAATCACTCCACAAACCATGTAGGCCCTAAGTAACATCGCTCAATCATTAAAATTACCTTCCAAAGTAATTCCGGTCCGCTGAGTGATTCTGCATAATTAGGCCTAGGCCTACCTACCGATTTATTTTTTATAATTGCAGTTGTAAAAACCCATTAGGTAGTCTATGCCTGCCTAGTCACCTTTAGCTCTAAGCCTGCCTTGATACTATGTTCTGTGTTCCAGAGTCATGGGTAGAATTGCACACTGGCAACAGTCCTGATAGGGTGACTCCATTGCCATTCAGTTCAGGTGAGGAGTACTTGAGATTGCTACGAGAAGCACAGAGAGAGAGTAATCAGTCTTCTGCACGAGTTTCCCTGGCGTCGTCCCGTAGGGACACACCTAGAGACAGGTAAGAAGTAATATCTGTAATACTACCTAGCCCTGGCCCCTACCTGTCTAGCCTAGGGGCCTGCTTAAAAGGGAACTTGTTCGGTTGGGACCGGCCAACTTTTCAACACTGTCTTCGGATGGGAAAAATAGGTTAGAGGGAGTGGGGCACAAAGTGCGTATGTTTTAATAATTAATAATACGAAGTGGCTATTTAACTGTAGGCTACGGACAAATTAACAATAACAAATCGTCCGTAGCAAAAACGAAGTTCTACTAAGATCTGCGGAAATAACCGAAGGCCGTACGATAGCATCTAACAAGGCCAATAGCTTCAAATATCACAGTGCATTGTGGCAGAGTGGTAGCGCGTCCAAATTCTAGGCGAAAGGTCGTCGGTTCAAATTTTCGTTTAATCGTTTTTTTTAACCATTCTATTTGGGTCCATGTTTTTTCTGCAAATGATTTCACTACATTCGGCCCCGTTGCAAACACAATTCTAGATGATAAAAGCGTTTAAAAAGTGCTAGGCCTAGGCCTATTTTAAGGAAAAGCCTTAGGCCTATCTCTACATCTCGACGTGTAGGTAGGCAGCCTAAAAAGGACTTTTGTTTAAAATAGAAACGTTAAAGGTCTTGGAAGGTTTTTTGTTGTTAATAAAACAGCAAAAAAGGACGACGGAAGGACGACACTTTTATTACGGCCTAAAGTCTACGGCTAAAATAGCATGCTTAAATTTACCATAGTACAGTCTACGGTTAAATTGTATAACGTAATTTTTCTGTAGCTACGGTTAAATAGCCACAGCCTTAATAATAATAGACCTAATGGTCATCATCATTATTCATTGCTGTTTCCTGCTTCTGGCAGGGTCAGCTTGGGTTTAGAACAAAAATTTTCCACTTCTTTCTATCCTTCCACATCTTCCCAGCTCTCTCCTCTTGCCTCCAAGTCTCCTGCTATGATGTCCTTCCATCTCTTCCTTGGTCTACCCCGTCTTCTTCTTCCTTAGTTCTTCAATCCTTCTTTCATACATTTTCTTGGGCATCCTATTTTCCCCCATTTGTTTCATATGTCCATACCATCTCAACCTTGTCCTTCTTATTCTGTCGCTTAACTTTTCTACACCTAGCATTTCTCTAATGTCCGTGTTTCTTATTCTATCTCTTCTCGTCTTGCCCACTGTGCTCCTCAGGAATCTCATCTCTGCCGCCTGTATCCGACTCTCCTCTCGATCTCCCATTGTCCAGGTTTCTGCTGCATATGTAAGGATCGGTATGAAATAAGTTTTATATAGTGTCATCTTACACTGAATGGGTATTTCCCTATCCCACACGTCTGGGCCCGGGGTAGAATTGGCCCAGAGCATGGCTCTGCTAATCGTAAAAGGCGATTCAAGAGAAAAAGTCCACCTCGCAAACATCAGCTAGAAAGAGCGGAGTATCTTACTCCCCGAAACTAGAGGCGAGCTCTGGCAATCGTCGTTGGGCCCTTGCCCCCTTCCCTTGACGACCCCCCGGCGACGATGACAATGACACAACGAACGATGACAAAGACGATGACGACCGCGACGTGAGAAACCCCCCTTTCCTCCCCTTACCCGTGGCTGGTTCTGACCAGCATGGGCCCCTCCCCCCCCCCCCCCCCCTAGGCTAGAGTGGTGCATTATGACCTAACGGTTGACGCGTCCTTAATCCAAATAATCCAAAAAATCCTATCCCACACCAGGCCTTTCACACACTGGTAAAAGTTACTGGCCTTTTTTATTCTGATGTTAATCTCCTTTTTAATCTTTCCACTTTCCATTACTTCACTTCCTAGATACCGGTAACTAAAACTATCCACCACTTTCAGGGTTTCTCCTCCAATGTTTATCTGTGCTTGATAATTCCCTGTGTCTCCTTCTCCTGGCATAGTGTTTTCAAAATTAACTTTAGAGAGATTTGCCATGAACATCAAAGGTTTACTTTGGTATTCACAGATGGCTCCAAAATTGACAACAAGGTTGGAAGTGTTTTTTATTGCTCCACCTTAACTAAACGTTTTAGGCTAAGCGACGTGTGTTCAGTTTTCACTGCAGAGTTATTCGCCATCCGTGAAGCTCTTAAATACATTCTACGCTGTCGTTGTGGAGAATACCTTTTGTGTTCAGATAGTTTAAGTTCACTTCAAGCTATAGAACTCATGTATTCAAGTCATCATTTGGTACAAGACATCCAATTCTATTTAGAAAAACTAACCTCTAAGGGTTATATAATAGAGTTTTGCTGGATACCTGGACACGTGGGCATAGAGGGAAATGAACACGCTGATAGGGCTGCTAAGGAAGCTTCCCAGCGTCGCGACGTTGATTTCAATCTAGTTCCCGTTCCAGATGTCAAGAGTGGATTCAAGCAAAGATTGTTGGATTTGCGACAAGCATCTTGGGATGTGTTGCAAAATAGATAACAAATTGCGTAGTGTGATGCCCACATTGACTAACAAAATTCGTCCACCTACGTCTCGACTCTCACGTAGAGAAGAGGTGGTATTGTCTAGACTTCGTATAGGGCACACACGCCTAACACACGGATATCTCTTAACCAGAGAAAAGGTTATTCCCATATGTGACACATGTGATGTACCTTTAACCGTACATCATATGCTAGCAGAATGTACCAAATATGATGCCTTGCGCATGCAATTAGATCTCTCCCAATCATATGAAGAACTTCTATCATATGATAACGGCGACAAACTTTCCAAATTTCTCATCCAAAGTAATCTATTCAACAAACTTTAATTAACTTCATACACATTTCTTTCTTTTCTTTATTTTCATTTACATACATAACTTTTATTTTGCTATTACTTTCTTCATCTTCAATTTATTTTGTTATTTATACACTTAGAAAACAATCTAATCATCAAACATACCTGCATTAACTCTTCTAATTTACTTTCATTCACAGGCGGCGCAATATGACCTAACCGGTTGAAGCGCCCTAAAAAAAAAAAAAAAAAAAAAAAAAAAAAAATAGTTACAACTTCACTCTTTGTTACACTTATTTTCATACCTGCTTCTTCTATGTTTATATTCCACAAGTCTATATATCTTTGGAGTACCTCCTCATGCTCGGACCATGCCACCAAGTCATCGGCAAACAACATAACCTCTACATCTTCCATTGCCTCCATCTTTACCTTGTTGTGGATGTCATCCATCACGATTATGAATAACAGAGGTGACAACACACTTCCCTGCCATAGCCCTGTTGTTATTTGGAACCACCCTGACAATCCAAATTGTGTTTTCACACAGCTTTCACAAACTTCATACATACTTTTTACCCTGTCTATCAGTCCATTATCCACTCCTTTTCTTTCCAGAATCTCCCATACCACTTTCCTTGGCACACTATTGGTGTAGGCCCTATGCTTTTACTACTAGCTACATTTTTTTCGATCACCTTTCTTATATATCAGATCAGCACTATAACTCCTTTTCTCCAGTCATCCAGTATCTTTTTTTTTCTTTCCACACAACTTGAATAACTCTATACAGCCACTGCATGGTAACTGATCCGCCTGCCTTTATCATCTCTGCCACCAGTTCATCAACTCCTGCTGCTTTTCCATTCTTCATTCTTTTCAGTGCCATCTCCACTTCTTGCCAGGTTGGACTATTCACTTCCACATCTTCCCTCCTAACTTCCAATTCTTCATCCCTGTCCTCTACGTCTTCTGCTCCTGCATTTAAGAATTGGTTGAAGTACTCTTTCCATTTTTCCTTTATCTCATCTGCATTAGTAGGGCCTAGGCCCTAATGACTAATGAGTCTCTCCGAGTCATCCGTTAGGTATCTTTGTCCCCCACTTTCTTTTCTCTTTGTCTTCACTATGCCATACAACATCTTCTTGTTTCCTTCTGCATTTTTTCCAACTTCTTTGAAAACTTCTTCCAGTCTTCTGCCTTCTCTTCTTTGACCATTCTTTGTGCTTCCCTCTTAGCATTTTTGTACACTTCTTTCGTCTCATCTGTTCTATCTTTCATATATTCCCTCCATGTTCTATTTTTCACTTTTACTTTCTCCTTTACCTTATCATTCCACCAGTTTGTTACCATCTCTTTTCTCACTCCACTTGTTCTCCCACAGGTTTTCTCGGTTGCCTGCACCAATGTTTTCTTAAATGCTCCCCATTCTTCCTCCACTCCTTGAATCTCTCCCTTTGGAATATCCTTTCTTATCAGCTGCTGGTACTCTTCTCTTACTGATAACTCACTTAGTCTCCATACTTTCAACTTCTTCTCAGTGTACGCCTTTCTTTTATGTATACTTCTATCTATTTGGAAATCTGATACTAGGTAATAACCTATGATCTCCATCTAATCCCACACTCGGAATGACCTTTACATCCATCAGCTGCTTCTGCTTTTCTTTGCTCAAAACCACGTAATCTTTTTGCGTTTTCTGCTCTCCGTTCCAGCTATACCTTGTAATCCTATGGCTATCCCTTTTCTAGAACCATGTATTTCCTTTAACAAGCCCGTTCCTATTACACAAGTCCAACAGCCTTTCTCCCTCCACATTTCTTTTTCCGTACCCATATTTAGACCTAATAGTAATATTGTAAAATATGCGCGCTTTGCGCCCCCCATTCCCCCTAACCTACTTTTCCCCTAACATGAGAAGTTGGCCAGTCCCAACCGAACAAGTACCCTTAAAAGTACCAGTTGGCATAGGCCCTACCTATTTATTAATTAATTTATTGGTCAACATTTAAATACAGCATTGCTGCCATTTTACATGAGGAAGGCTAAAATATTTATTTACAAATTTTAATTTTAGCTTAGGTTAGGTAGCTTAGCTTAATGTAGGGATGAGCAATGCACATTTAGAAGATAGGCCTACTTTATTATGCCTAAACTTGCTCACTAATTTCTGTTAGCATGGTGTAGGCATGCACATTTCAAAATAATGTATAGGCCCTATTTGAGTTCTGATTGATCCTTGGGCTATTACGTCGTTGATGAACCACTGTTCGAACTTAATATCACCCATGATGATGGCTTCAGTTTGAGCAAACTGAGCCATATATCTACAGAACACCCCTAAAACAGAGAATGAGCTTGGCACAGGCCACAGCCACAGTGGTGCCACAGTGGTGTTGGTACATCTGTAGAGAGTACATCTGTACCATGCTAACTCTTTATGAACGTGGATACCAGTGAGAGCCAGTTTTCTTCTCGCCCCCGCAACTTAGGTTCCCTCTGTCAGTCTGTGTATTACCAAGTAGAAATATACAGGCTTAATATATTACGTATACATTTGCTGTTTTTGGACTTAGAATTATGTGCAGTACCTACATACATTTTGTTGCAGCCCAAAATCTCCTCCAAACAGTCCCAATACAGAACTGTCCTCTGATGATGATTTGAAAGGAGTTTACATCAACTATTGCTATAAGGTAAGCGTGATCCATCCCGTTGATGTATTGCACTCTGGTATATAGCCTAAATTACCGCATTATTAGATTGCCTTCAATATTTTTATTTTCGAACCATGGTCTTGGTCTTAAGGTTAGAAGCTGTGCTTCCAATGGTGAAGGAAGGCCTACAGGGTTCGATTCCCGCTTTAGGCAGTAGATTTTTAGCTTCTGATTTGGACTTAAGTCCATCAGTTCTTGTCATAGTAATTTGTTTGCTGCTGGACATTAGGTAAAGATTGCTTTTCTGATTGTTTTAGGGTGGTGACTTCATGAATGTTGACCGCAACACTGACTGGATATGGGACTGGAGTAGTCGTCCGGATCAGGCACCTCCAAAGTACGTAATCTACCTTCTAACCATGTTGTTTTTCAACACCCTAGTTATGTTTGTATCTAAATAAAAATACTTGCACTTGCCCAAAAACGATAGTTGGTAAGCAAGTTTGAAAAGTTTTTATACATTCTTTATAGCATTCCTGCCATTTTACATTGAACGCATAAGGCTAATTTAAATTTGAAAATATTTTATAATTAATGTTTGAAAAGAAAAAACAATAGCGGGTCTACGTGTGCGTGGCAAGACATTATGTTAAGTTATTTTAGAAATAATTGTTTTTTATGGTTTAAGCCACTGCTTGAGTTTAATTTAATTAAACATTTTGGAACTAACACTGGAGTTCCTTTATCAAGAGATTGAATTACAAACTGAAAATAGAAACAATAACAAAAACAAACAGAAAATAACAAAAGCAGGCCAACAAAAAATGAATAGAAATAATTTATGGCGTTTTCCATTGGCATGCACTCAGCGAGTGCAAAGATGTCATTGTTGTCAACCTCCACTTGAATAACATTACAAAACTGAACAAATGAAAAGACAAGTGGCAATCCAGTGCGCACTAGTGCGACCCGAGTGCGGCCAATGGAAAACGCCATTAGAAAGATGATCCATTTAAGTTCTTTGAGCTCATGAACCATCCGGACCTGTTTTCTCGTTATTCTGGCTCCTAGTCCTTGTCTCCATTTGATGACCCGTTGCTTGACCCGAGGAATTCAATCTCTTGATAAAGGAACTCGATCCAGTGTTAGTTTCAAAACGTTGAGTGGTAGTTAAACAGGAGTGGCTTAAACCGTTAAAAAAATTATTTCTAAAATAAGTTAGTATAGGCATATGGAGGTTTAGGATTAAGGTAACAAACAACTTTAAATTAGCTGCAGTTGTCATCATCAGGTGAAAAGTTTTGTTGCCCCCAGCCCTTCAGGCTGGGCTTTATGTGCTATGCTTTCCCAACCTGTCAACCCTTCTCCAATGTAAACTCTAGGCCTATATATATACATATATAACTAAAAAGTAAAAATCAAATGTGCATAAAATGCATCAAATCTTAGCTTTGATGGCAAGCTCAAGGTGCTCAACACAAGAAAAAAGAATTGTATTTGTGTATTGTTTAGGGACTGGAAATTCAAGCATCCCAAGAGGAGAACATACAGTATTCGTCATGCTAAAGTCGGCAAGAATAGTTTGTTCTCCAAGGAGGTTCTGTACACACTATTCATCACAAATGTCATAACTCTTCTTTTGGGAACAGGAGTGGGGTAAGTACCGTATGGTCCTATACTCGCTTCATCACCAATGCGTTGCCATGCCATAAACTCAAAAAGCCTCAAATTGGCAAGTACAATTACCTACTAATTACAATTAGTAATTACACAATACTGTTATCATGGAAATCAATCCAGAAATTTAAAAAATCTACCTCAAATAGCTGAGCGCCTACTCAACAGGGATGTCTAACGTTATTCAAGAGGTCTAGGCCCATATAGTATACAATATTGTGGAAGCAAAGCTTAATTTTACAATATAGTATTTCCTTGTTATTGGGTACTTATTAATAGGGATGTCAATACCCGGAAATTTTCGTACCCGGTACCTGCAATCGATACCTGGGCCCGGGTTAAATTTTTTATCCTCATACTCATGGGTGTCAAATGATTCAGAAAATCATTGGCAGTTGGAAAGTATTAGCAAAAGGGCACGTGTGTTATAGTGTACAATGACTCACAATTTATGGGACTGGAGCAACATCAAGTGAAAAGAACACTGATTGATTACGACATTCCTTATATGGTGCATATGCATGCAACCAATATTGGATTGTAGGTTGCTCAAGGTCAAACCTTGCCTTTACCCGATGTATGCCCCCACCTCCCCGCGCCCTACTTCCGTATCAGTTCATATAAAGTGATATCCCACTTCCTGTTGTCTCATCTTCCACACCAAATATCATCCATATTGTCTTGTAATCAATATTGGACACAGTGGCGCGCTGAACCCTTGAATCGAACAGGAGCAAGCCCCCTCTTACAGGACCCACCCACCCTCACAAATAAACACATGAATGGGGGTCTGGGGGGGTAGCCCCCCAGGTAACATGCGGGTCCGGGGCGCATAGCCCCGGAAAAATTTTCAATTCTTAGGGTGTGTTTGGTGCGTTTTAACGAGTTTTAAGCACTAGAAAATACCTTTTTGGTAACAGAATACAAACCCATTACATGCAAGAAAAAAACAAAATTCATCAGTCCTCCAAGACGTTTTCATTGTTCTTAATTTTCACGCCCCCTGGCTGGTCTGGTCCCCGTTTTGCACTTAGAAATTTGATCGATAGATAGGTTTGATTTCATTTGATTTGTTTAAACAGATTATAATATTATGAAAACGTCCTAAAAGAAAAACTGGGACAATAACCCGTACCGGGTGTTTTTTCTAGGGACAGCAGGACAGGTGCCTGAATTCCAGGATTATTAATATGGCAGGTAGAAGTCTAGAAGATAACAATTCAGTAACATTACCCTCCAACATAGGGAAATGAAATATTTTAATTAAAGAAACGTATGTAAAATATCAAGTCAAATTTAATTCCTTGTGCAAAATCAAATCATATCCAACCTCTTACATTTGAGATACATCGTATTGTGATGACACAAAATACAGAAAACATCATCTAAAGATTTAAAGAGCCAAGGAACCCGTTGGCTGAACCATGGTCGTTTTTATGTGATTTATTTTAACAGCTGTTTATATAATGAATAATAAACTTTATCAGACCTGTGGTATTGTTGGTACTTGGTATGGTAGAAGATAACAATTCAGTAATGTTACTCTCCAACATAGAGGAATGAAATATTTTTTAATTGAATAAATCATGTGTAGAGGTACGTGAAAATAGCGTTTTGTGAATAGATGCTACAAAGCGCTCTTTTTTCACTTAAAACTAAGGTTTTCCAGTCCCATTTTATTTTATTTTCCATAGTAGGGATAGTTTGTTTATACACATTTTTATGCATTGATATTGACTCAACCTTGATGACATAATTTCAAAATAATAATATGAAAAATCTTCATACACAAGTTTTTGAAGGTGACCAAAAAAATAGATGCTACAAAACGCTATAAAATGACACTTGAAAATGCTATTTTTACGTACCTCTAATCATGTGCAATATCAAGTCAAATTGAATTCTAACTACAAGATCAAACCACCCAATCTTTTAATATTTTAGAAACATCGATAAAATATGAAACACAAAATAAAGAACACATTTAAACAGGCGAACGACTTGTTGATTTTGTTACGACACGTCGACAAATGTGAGGTGACACAACATCAACGGGATCCACCCACTGAAGGAACTTCGAAGTGAACTCTCTAAAAGTAAAACTTTTGTTCTCAATAATATGTTTTTTAAATAAAGGTTTATTTACCTAAAAGAAGGGGGTTAAATTGATTGGATGAGCGTAGCGAGCGAAGCGAAAATTCCATTTCACTACACTGGAGGAAAAAATCCAAAATGTTTTTTTTTTCTGTATTTTTGTGTGTTTGTCAGCACGATTCCGGCTAAACCGATACTTCAACGGCGATGAAATTTTCTGGAGGCCTTCGAAATCTCTAAACTTAGAACTGCCACGTTTTTTGAGCGCAATCTTAAAATTATTTCTCATGAAAATCGCAATTTTACGATTTTACGATTTCTAGAACTTATAACTCATTCACAAGTTTTTGGAAAACCCTTTGGAAAACAACTATGTAGATATAGTTTATTATTAATTGTTTACAATGTCCTAAATATGATGAGGTAAATAAAGTATGAAATAAAATAATAAATACAAAATAAAATGGGGTGGGTGGGTGGGTGGGTGGTGGAGACCCACCACCCACCCACCCACCCCCTTTAGGACCAGGAGCAATTGCTCCTGGTCTTATATGGTCAGCGCGCCACTGATTGGACACTTGAATAGCGCTGTATGTGCACAAAACAAGGTAGTTGACTACCAAAACATCTGCTGAAATCAAACTTCACAGAGTTAAAATTTCCGAGAAGTACGACCTTCACAAAGACAGTAAACACTCGTCCCTACAATCACAGCTGCCAGCCACGAGTGGGAGGGGGAGGGGTATAATCATCATCATTATCCATCGCCGTTTCCTGCTTATGGCAGGGTCAGCTTGGGTTTAGCAACCAAATTTTTCTACTTCTTTCTATCCTCTCAATAGTCAATAGTCCTGGTCGGGCCGGACTTTTTTAATTTCTAAATTGTAGTAAATAAAAACAATTACACCCATGGGAGTGTTTCCCGACTAACCAAATCGAGAAATAAACCCTCGCTCAAACCTGCGTAAAGGTTTATTAGGCTATTAAATTTATTATTTTTAAAGGTTTATTATGTTTAATGGTCAGTTCAAAGGCAACAGATATTTGTTGCAGTACTGTTCCATCCATTCAGATGCATATTGCAACTACAATTCAGAGATTAAAATGTAGGCCCTACACGTCCTGGGCCCCGATTCATGTACATTTTTATCCCGGTATAAGCCGAAGTAGGTGGTATAAGTGCGGTATAACTCCGAATCCAATTCATGAAGACTTATCCCGCCTCGACCGGGGATAAGAAAATACGTAAAACAGATGGCGGACATTTTAAATTTTGCATCTATGTGTAAAACGAGAAAAGTTGTCTTTACTCTCATAAAACAAATCAGAAACCGTCCCGGACCTAGGCCCAGATGTAGAAAATTATTCATAATACAACAGTGTAGGCCTAAAGTTCCATTAGGCTATAGGACTACATTCAATTAATGCTAACATAACACGTTTGACAAGCCCTAGGCCTCTCCTAGGCAACCCTAGACCTGCACGACCTTGTTCAGACACATCCCGCACAAATAACTAGTTTTGATTACTAAAAGCCTAATGCAGATAAAGAATGGTATGACAGTCTTAGGCTATTCCAAAATTTACGGCAATAGTAAGCCTTTTCTTTTCTTTAAATGAATTCACGCAATCTCCTGTCACTAAATGAAAAAGTAAAACAAAAGATGGTGGAAATTTTCAGTGTTCTTTTGCTAATTTGCTGATTTACATGGCTGTGGAATGCAGTGGAAAATAACATTTGTTGTGTCTGTTGTTGCATTGGAAATTTTTGATTGGATGAGAGTTGCCCAGACTTAACCAGGCCTTATCCTGCCATGTCCTGCATTATACCGTCCTTATACCACCTATACCCGGGATAAATGTACATGAATCGGGGCCCTGATGGTCTAGTGGTTAAGACGCCTGTCTGGAATGCGGGAGACCCGGGTTCATATCCCGGTCGGGGCAGACTATTCTAAATTGTAGTAAATAAAAACAATTACACCTACGGGAGTGTTTCCCAACTAACCAAATCAAGAAAGGTTTTATATAATGATGATGCGGTGTATTTTCTGTTCTGCTAGGAATTGACGACTAGAATTTTACCCGCCTCCTGACGTCACGAGGCAACATGGCGGAATGAGTTGGGATAAATCCTCATTTCCCAAGTTTACATCTGTTGAACGGCGCATCACTTATCACGCTCTAACTCTTATTCTATTCATTATTTGCACAAAACTTAAGAGGAATAATATTTATCAAACATATCATTGCTTTTAATAGCGATTATTGCGAATTTTTTGACTCAGCCGTTAACTTGTTATTAGCCCTACAATGTACGCATCATACATCAAAAATAATCAAAACGACTATAAACTTTCTCAACTTCAATTGACAAAAAACTACTGACCGGATTTTGACAAGACCACCTTCAAAAAATGCATCTGGCTGTTTAGACAAGAAATAAATCAACTTCCTAGATAGAAAGTGTACTGAACGAAATTTTATAGCATAGGTTCATATGCAGTGTATGTGTTTTTATGACAAATACGCACTTTTGACGTGCGGATGAGCCGTGAAAAACTGCACGCTGCATATTAACCCATGCTGTAAAATTTCGTTCAGTGCACTTTCTATCTAGGAAGTTGATTTATTTCTTGTCTAAACAGTCTGATGAATTTTTTGAAAGAGGTCTTGTCGAAATCCGATGAGTAGTTTTTTGTCAATTGAAGTTGAGAAAGTTTATAGTCGTTTTGATTATTTTTTTATGTATGATGCGTACATTGTAATAACAAGTTAACGGCTGTGTCAAAAAAATCGCAATAATCTCTATTATAAGCAATGATATGTTTGCTAAACTAGGAAACGCTCAGTTGGACGCGTTGATAAGCGAGCACGTGCTATAGCTAGACCCACATTGCACATTTTTTTAAATTTTAAAATTTGCGACGTTCGCTGTCCACAGGGCAATGTTTCCAATATTATTTATTATTGCCAAGGTATTTGGGTAAACCCGTGTGTAAATCTTTACTTTAAAATCCACCGCCATCTAGAGGACCTTGACTCCTTGGGAAAATTATTTAAACTCTTTGTTGACAAATAATAGACTGCTTCCTCGAAAGTATTTTGATTACTTCTAGGTGGCAGTGCATTAGAAACTTCGCGCGTCTTTTCGTTGCCATGGCAACGTTACTTTTGTTATAATGTAATTTCCATCTACACTACTTATCGGATCAAAAGAAAATTAACATATTCGTGACCGGACGGACATTCTAAATGATTTGGCCATCTCAGATTTTGTCGCCGGTTAGTTTGAAAAAAAAACTTTCGGTTAACTTTAATGTAACTTTTTAACTTTTTGAACGATTTTTGCCACAAAAACTAATGGCATTCAATCGAGAACGAAGCTTGCCGATGGTCAAAATTTCAACTCGATCCGAGCCTCCGTTCGAACGTTATGGCGAGACATACAAACAAACAAAAAAACAAAAAAAAACAAAAAACCAGTGACTAATTTTTCCGGCAAAGTCAAATGGAAACGCTCGCTTCGCTCGCTTAATAATATTCCTCTTAAGTTTTGTCCAAATAATGAATAGAATAAGAGTTAGAGCGTGATTAGTGTTGCCCCGTTCAACAGACGTAAACTTGAGAATTGAGAATCTATCCCAACTCTCGACACTTGGCCTATCGATCGTTTTAAGCTCCGCCCATCACCAGTCGTCCATTCCATCAAATCCACGATTCAGGCAAAAATAGTATGTTTGAAAAAAAGAAATTGTTGTAATGACTCTTTAACATTACGAACGTAGGAATTCAGGGCGCGTGACGAGCGATAACAAATTAACAATAACCTTGGGTAAACACAGGCTGGCTCAGACTTGGCTCAGACCAATGCCGTCCCTAACGAATCGACGATCATTAAGGACCTGTTGACGGCGCGGACGGTTAGGTTTGTGGCCATCCTGGGGGGGTAGAGTAACTGACGAGTCAAAGGCCGCTGATTGTGCGATGAGGAAGGGGAACTTAGAAGGAACTTTGTTGTCTGTGTTTACAATGGAAAAATTTCACCTTGGACAGGAAAAAATGGGTAATATTAAATTAGAACCGAACCCTGCAGGCAACAAGCGGGTAACGGGTACCCGTTGACATCCCTACTTATTAACCACCCAGTTAATATATTTTTAAACTTTTCGAGGCTAGATTAGCCTAATCTGAAACTTATTGAGAAATATACGTGTGAAATACTATATGTAGGACTATATTGTAGGGGTGTGCGAATCGCCCAATAGTGATTTGTCAGTTTGAATACGAATATCGAATAATACGTGTCACAAAAAAGTTGAATATCGAATAATTGCCAAAACAGTGCAGATTAACTTGTTGTACACATAAAAAATACTTTGTAATTTGTAAGTTTCTATTTATGGCCTAGGCCCCAATTCATTGCATTAGGCCAATCTACTCTTAGTCTAGGAGGGCCTAGCTAAGAAGGTTAGGCTATAGGGTTTTTGCCCTAGGCTTAAGGTAGGTAGACCTAGCCACTGCTAAGAAGAAGGCCCTAGCTAGGAATTGGCCTAGCCTAGGCTCAAGATAGGTAGGGGCCTAGAGGTAGGGTAGGCCTAGGACAAGGCTTAAAATGGGGGGGGGGGGAGAGTGGAGAATTGTAGGCCTACGTTGTATTAAGGGAACATACAATTAGGTTAGGGTAGGTCTACCGCGTTTTTGGAATGAAAAAAATCCTAAATTGCACTTTTCTTCCCCAAAGACTTGGAAGTGGACATGTCAGTTTCTGGCCCAAGGCCTGTCTCTTCTTCATTATCTGTGAGAACGAGAGCCCTAGTCAGGATCTAAAACGGGTGTTTACTGTTTACCCCTCAACACGCCCATGTTTCAAAGATTTTCAAAAACCACAAATTTGAGTACTTAGTACTTACTATTTGAGTTTTGAATCGAATATGAATAGTAAATTTTGCGCAAATTCTTTGAGAATTTCGAATATTTGCACACCCCTAGTGGTATATTTGGATGAGCGTAGCAAGCGAAGCGAAGATTCCATTTCACTACACTGGAGAAAAAAATCCGGAATGTTTTTTTTTTTTTTTATTATCTTTCTGTTTGTATTATTGTGTGTCTGTTAGCACGATTCCGGCTAAACCGATACTCCAATGAAATTTTATGGAGGCCTTAGAAATCTCTGAACCAAGAACTGCCACGTTTTTGAGCGCAATCAAAAAATTATTTCTCATGAAAATCGCAATTTTACGATTTTTTTCGATTTTAAAAAAATTCTTCGACTTATAACACCTACATGCTTTATCCGAATGTAATGATTTTTTCACAGAACCTTTATTTTATGAATTTATATATTCGTGTGAAATTCGAGCGCAATCGAAAAATAATTTTTCATGATTTTACTATTTTTTCGATTATTTTAAACATTCTTTGACTTATAACTAGGGATGACGAAACCTGACTTTTTTACGACCCGGGTACCCGTCCACATTACCCGCGGGTTACCTGGGTAGTAAAACAAAAAAATCGTGTGGGGTGTCTAATGAACTGTGAAGAAACACGCTCATCAATTATCGTAATATCTCAGACGTAATGCTGTTCTATAAACAATGACGTGCCGATGAAGTAGTATTTCATAATCACGAAAGAGGAACAGCAGCGGGCCATTAAGATAACACTCACTGTTCGGTTGCATCTGCTTTATAACTTGTCACAGTCAAGTCAAGGTCACGACTCACGATGCGTTGGCTCGGGGCGCGTGAAGGGGGGACTGGAGCCCGAACGAGAGTAAACAAGATAAGGAAAGATTTATCACTATGGTCCATGGGTGATAGCTTTTAAGTTTTGACTTCTAGCAGATTGAAAACATAAGTGATGTTGTGGTAATTATTTACGCGGTATAATCTCTGGAAGATCGCACAAGTGGTTAGGCAGGAGGGGGTGGGGGAGCATACTCAGCACACTGCCACAAGTCGGCGGCATGAACAAAGGACATTATAATTCAAAAGAAAAACGCCGCAAAGCACAAAAGATATGAGAAAGCGCATGTTTACAAATTAGTCTTCCGCCTACAATGTGACACCTCAATTCAGGAACCGGGTTTTACGGGTAGTGGAAATACAGTCCCGTACCCGACTTCGTCGGGTGGGTACCCGATACCCGGGTACCCGTTGTCTTCCCTACTTATAACACCAACATGCTTTATCTGATTGTAATGATTTTTTCACAGAACCTTAATTTTATAAATTAATATATTCGTGTGAAATTTGAGCGCAATCGAAAAATAATTTCTCATGAAAATCACAATTTTACGCTTTTTTTGTTTAAAAAAAATTACGCTCATCCAACAACGCGCCTGAAAAAGCGTTTGCGAAGCTTCCTAGTGTATACACACTCATAAAATTATGCTGATGAGTGATGATGTTCTTAAAATTCTATGTATGCAGATGACCTAACTTTTTAAAAATTAAACTCAACTTTTCTACGTATTTTTAATTGAGTGAACGTAGCGAGCATCTCCACTTGACTCTTATGGCTCGAATGTCTGTTTTTTTTTTCCTGTTACTGCTTCGGTACAGGTCGCACCGTTTCTCTGATCGACCTGAAATTTTGCACACATGTACATACCACCTATGCGGGTTGCTGTATAGTTTTTGAACAAAATCCGATCGTTGATTATAAAAAAAAAAAAAAAAAAATGTTCCGATCGTTATGAAATTTTGCAGGGTCAATAAGTACACCATTCTCTCCTATTTTACAAATTTTCAGCTAAATCGGTCAAGACCTTAGTAGTGTAGATAGAAATAACAAAAGTAACGTTACCATGGCAACGAAAAGTCGCACGAGAATTCTGGTCACTATGCACTGCCACCTAGAAGTAATCAAAATATTATCGAGGAAGCAGTGTATTATTTGTTATCAAAGAGTTAAAATAGTTTTCCCCAAGGAATGATATCAAGGTCCTCTAGATGGCGGTGGATTTTATCCATTCTCTCCTATTTTACAAATTTTCAGCTAAATCGGTCAAGATTTTAGAGACTTATTGGTATGTAACATTATGGGAATGTCGTACTCGGGTCGTGTTGCACGTACCGGTGCTCGCTCAACAACGTGACGGGACTTTAGCGTTTTCCTAGTATAGTTTAATTGTAAGATGACGGTGACATTGACAAAAAAAGTAGAAACGGTACAGTGCCATTTGTCATTGCCATTTGAGGGCACTGCCTATTTTGCCGCTCTTCATCCGAGCGAAATAAGTACCGTAGTCTTGTAGACGTGTCAATGTCAACCCTTAATTCCTCTTGGCGCGCGCAACAGACTTCGGACAGCGTTGCCGATATGGAGGCTCCAGTCCATTCAACATAATAGTAAAGTCATTTAAATGTGTTGTGTTTGAAGTGGGACCACATTGTTAGTTTAGATTTCTATTTGGCTACGTCGAGACACGCGTGTCTGGTGGTGGGTCCGGCATTTTACGAAGGTATAAATTGGTACATGAGTTGGCCTTTTTGTAAATTTAGTTTCTTTGAGGGAAAAGCAGTGCACTCAAATGGCGGTCGAGCACTATACTTGTTCATTATCAAGACCCCCTTAAAGAATAAACTAGGAAAACGCTAAAGTCCCGTCGCGTTGTTGAGCGAGCACCGGTACGTGCAACACGACCCGAGTACGACATTCCCATAATGTCCATTTTATCAGATAACAGTCTTTAAAAGACAAAAATTTTCAATGTTGTTGTTGATCGCTGAATTGAATGACGCCACGGGACAACAATGTAATCGAAATGCCTTCTAAAGTGTATCTTTGTTTCTTCACTGCCTCCTTGACAAATTTTATAACGATCGGAACAACATCATTTTTCGAATTATGAATACCAATAAGTCTTTAAGGTCTTGACTGATTTAGCTGAAAATTTGTATAATAGGAGAGAATGTTGTACTTATTGACCCTGCTAAATTTCAAAACGATCGGAATATTTTTATTTTTTTATTTTATTTTTTTATAACCAACGATCGGATTTTGTTCAAAAACTATACAGCAACCCGCATAGGTTGCGACCTGTACCAAAGCAGTAACAGAAAAAAAAACAAAAAAACAAACAAAAACAACAACAAAAAAACAGACATTCGAGCGATAAGAGTCAAGTGGTGACGCTCGCTGCGCTCGCTCAAAAATTGGCCAAAAAACGTCAAACAAAAACTAACTTAACTTATAAACAACTAACCTAATTTAACTTAAATGTACCTAAATTTAACGTAAATTACAGTTGAAACCTGCTTGTTAAACGGGGTAGCGTGGCAGCAAAGCCCCTTTCTAGACACTCCGTTTTAGCAACGGCCTCCTCCTCAGTGCTCGGCAAGTTAAAGATATTCATTCTAAACAAAAACAATGGGGGGGGGGCGACTTGTCAAAAAAAAATAAAGGGGGTCCCGATAAACAAGTACTGTAAAAACCAATGTAGGTAAAACTTTTGAGCCAGAGAAGCCAAACTTAATGATATGTTTGTTCATCAAATACACAGAGCCTACCAGTGACAGTGTAAACAATGAACATTTGAAAGTGCAACAGTTTAACAGTAGTGAATCTTTTCTTAGGTAGGGCCTAGTTGAATATTACACAATAGATACTTCTAGTGAACTTTGAAAGGAAAATTCATTATATAAATATTAATCGCACATTTCTTACAAAGTCTGCTTAATTTTGTATGTTTGCACTGTACACTTAATTTGTAGGGCTAAGCCAAAATGACTCAAAGTAAAAACAAACATGGCACCAAAAACTGTAACATAATGTATTGCTCTATTTCATTGGTGAAGAGAAAGTGCTTGGCTGGCTGGCTGGCACTCTGAAACCAGTGCTGGTGAACAGGCGCGTCGGAAGTCTATTTTTCCAGGGGGGGCGAACTTTACCAGGAAAAGTACATGCTTCCATACATATGGTTACATAATATGCAAGTTATATCATTGAGTCAGTGGCGTATGCTGAAATATATTTCAGGGGGGGCTAGGACAAACAACGCAATGGAGGGGTTCCCCCCACAATTGCGCCGCAGGTAATTTTTTGAAAAATACGTATTTCTGAAGTGGTTTATATGTGTTTTAGAAGCAGTTATGGGGCTTTGCTAATGGAAAAAAAGAAAATATAATATATGAATTAATTTATTGCGTAAACCTCGATGATTTTATAAGAATATAACATTTATTATATTGTATATATATTATATTGGTAGCTTTTAGTGGTGAAAAGTACCAAACACTTTGCTACGATCACTAGTTTTGTTTACATACTTAGTAGTACAGATTTGGTCTGTCTCTAAATCTATCACGCTGGCTACCTTCTTATGAAGTAGTAGCAGATGATCTCATTTGAGAACAATTCTCCCTTGTAACACGTTTAAGTGCACTAAAAGATCGTTCCGCGGTTTTTGCCATGCTAGTACGTAGTAAATATAGGCTTAGCTCTATGTACAGTAGCGGTCATCGCAACTCGCGAGACTGCAGCGGTTTCCTCTTTCTCTCGATTTGTGCTTGTTTGCGGGGAGTGGGGGGGGGGGGGCGCTGTTTGTGCCAAGAGACATCCACCGTCTACGCCTCTACGGATACATTCAAACCCCCCAAAAAATACAATATCTGACTGACATCTCTGAGATACTTTCCATCTTTACAAGAATGTGCAAAGCTATAGTTACACTTCAATGTTTGTAACTGTATTAGACACCTCCACAATAGCGCCGCAGGCCATTTTTTTTTTTTAAATACACATTTTTTAAGTGGTTTTTATGTGTTTTAGAAGTAGTTAAGAGGAATCCGGCGATGCAATCCGTTATCTAACTCTAATCTATATAACGAAAAAAATAAAAGATTATAGATGAATCAAAACGAAAAACGCACTTATTTTGGTTAATTTGTCATTTTTCTAGGGGGGGCAAGAAGATACTTTTGCCCCCCCCTCCCCTCTGTAAGCTCAGGGGGCAAGCTACCCCCCTGCCCCCCCGGCTCCGACGCCGCTGCTGGTGAAAAGGGTTTATACTTGTGATACCGGTGTTGGTGTGCTCCTTTGTAAATAATGTTTTTAACTGAATAGGATAGGCGTTAAATAAATACATATTATGGATTTGCGATTAGCAGAAATTTCGAGCCAAAATAGTGTTTGATAATCATCTAGAAAATTAGCTGCTACTCTAAATCGAGTAGTATCATCTATCATCAAGTCATCAATTTTGGAACCAACACTCAAGCTAACATAGGCCTAATACTAATAATAATCAAACACCTGGTTCCAACATAAGTCAGGTCGGGGGGTGACGAATCCGGTATCACCAGTTTCTCGGGCTGTGTACTTTCAGTGCTTGCTAGCCAGGCTCAACACCTCCTCATCTTCTTCAATGTCTTCTATGACAGGCATTTCTACCAGTTCTATCCTATCCTCCCAGAGTATTTCGTCATTAATTCTCTCCATTGATTTCCCTCTTTCTTCAACGTTCCATTTTATTTGGTCCTTCCATCTATCTCTTGCGCGTCAAACTCTTCTTATTCCCCCCATGTGCGTTCCAATTCTCTTTTTAGGATTCTATCAAGCTTCATTCTTTGTATGTGCCCATACCATCGAAGTCTTTCTCTTCCTATTTTATTCCGTATAGACTTTCCACTCCTAATTTGTTTCTTATTGTTTTGCTCCGTACCTTGTCTACTTTTGTTAAGGCTACATAACTTCTTAAAAATTTCATCTCTGCTGCTTGTAATCTGCTGCTCCTATTGTCCATGTCACTGATGCATAGGGATGCACACGTTAATGGTTATAATTTCGATTATCGAAAACCAAAATTCATTATCGATTATCGAAATATCAAATAATTGGTCATTAGTGGCACGAACCAAAACTCTAAAGACAGAGATTATCTCACGTTGTGCCATGCACTGGCTGGGCTGATGGTGCCACACTTGAGATATGTTTAGAAATTAGCTATTAGTCGATAACGGAAGCCAAACACATGCGTCGAAGACAGCGAGGCAGCGAACGGAACGCGATTGTAGGCCTATTGTTTTAAATTACACTTGCCCACACTTGAGGTTCCCTTTATAGGTCGAAACAGGCTTTGTTAGTGATATCGATAATATCGATTCGATTATGTCATTACCATTTTGATAATCGAAAATGAAAAAAGTATTGATGTGCATCCCTTCTGATGCATATGATATTATTAATAAACATTAATATTAATAAACATTAATAAATAAAATTAATGAGATATTGTAGGCTTTTACGACAATAAAATTAATTTCTTGCTTCATGCTTTCACAGCCCGAAATATTAGAGAAATCAAATATTTTACGAGTCATTTCGCTGTGTTTGCTTTTATTAAAAATACCTGACATTTCGATACGACTGTGCGTATCATCATCTGAGGCAACACTGAAAAACTTTACATTTGAGATTGTTTTTGTTGAATTCTTTTGCTTCTTCTTTGGCTCTGATTGTCATTGTCCAAAGAACTAGAAACATCTTGACTTCCTTGATGCTGCTGCTGCTGCTGCTGCTGCTGTTGTTGTTGTTGTTGTTGTTGTTGTTGTTGTTGTTGTTGTTGTTGTTGTTGTTCAAACCGTGGAAGAAAATTCAAAATTGTATGTTGCCAGTTAAAGATAAAATTCCTTTTCAAGCTAGTGGTGTTAATGAAATCCCTTGTAAATGTGGTTCGGTCTACATTGGACAAACTTGTCGTACAATTGGGACTAGAATCAAAGAACATAAAGCGCACTGCAACCACTACAGAGAGGACCTTTCGGCAGTAGCAAAACACGTGGGGGAAAATGCTAATAATCCCACGCACAAGATCCTTTTTGAAGATACCAAAATTCTATGCACAGAAGAAAACCTTTTTCCTCGACTCATAAGAGAATCGATTGAAATTGCCAAGCACCCCAATAATTTTAATGGGGATATTGGTGATTGTAAATTAAGCAAAACATGGAGTCCGATGATAGGGAAACTACTCTCAAGACAACAATAACAACAACAACAACAGCAGCAGCAGCAGCAGCAGCAGCATCAAGGAAGTCAAGAGTTCTTTGGACAATGACAATCAGAGCCAAAGAAGAAGCAAAAGAATTCAACAAAAACAATCTCAAATGTAAAGTTTTTCAGTGTTGCCTCAGATGATGATACGCACAGTCATATCGAAACGTCAGGTATTTTTAATAAAAGCGAACACAGCGAAATGACTCGTAAAATATTTGATTTCTCTAATAAAATTAATGTTCTATTTTTTATATTTCATCAAAGTACATTGAAAGAGTAAGTTTTAGTAAATATCAATGACTTAAATTGGACTCTATAAGTCATTTTTAGTACTCTGGCTGAACCTTGGTCCCTAGTGAATATGCTTCATCTTGTTTCAGGGTGTGGCTAAGCCGGCGAGGAATGTTCTTGCCCCGAATTAACTTTGAGTGATTATTCATCATGCCAATAGTCTGTTGCTTAAGACGGGACAGATGGAAACTGGTTATATGAGAAGAAGACTGACGAAGAACTTTTCTAATGTGGAACATTTGATAACTTTGTCATGTGGGAACTTTTGCCAAGCATGCCTATTTTTTTTTCTGCATGTACATAGTTTGCTAAATATTCTCACGGGTTTAGAAGAAGATTCATCACAGTCACAAACACTTAATGTAATTTGCAAGCAGAATGGCAAAACAGGCATGGGGTGGGAACTTAAAATGATATGTAGGCCTATCTTACATTTACTTCCCAGACATTTTAGGATAAGGGATCCAAAGCCGTAACAAAGACCAACACAAATATTTCATACCTTGATTTAAAGTTATTTGAATTGCAATTTTATTTCTGCTGTCGAAATCATAATTAATTAAGCACCATCTAGTAAACTAATATTTTCCTTTCCAAAGGCAGTAAACTGTTATATTGAGAGCGTTCAGTTATAGCAAGAGGAATGTGGTGAACGTTATTGCTTTGAAATTCATTTCATATAACCAGAGCTGGGTTAGTTCCTTTCCAATTGAACTACACTGGTAACTGCTTTAATAACTCATTAAAATAATGGAGCCAGGCATCCGTTCAAGTGTAAATCCTCATAAAATAAATTAAACCCAATTATGGCATTCTTAGTTCCTTTCTAAAAGGCATTACAATTCCATGGTTTTAGTGTTGACTGGGTAGGTTTGGAACCACTTTATCTTAAGTCCCCTACAAAAAGTCAGTTTTGTGACTGAGTGGGTCGACTCTGAATATGTAATTGATTTTGTTCCTTCAAAAAGAAAAATATAGATCATAATATTAATATTATTTATTATTAAAAGTTCAAACCATTTAAAGATATTTGTTGTATGAAGTAGTATAACATAATTTTGGAGTAAATACAGTTGGCCTACCTTGGGAGGGGATGATGCAGTGACTCGTCGTATGTGCACTGGTTATGAAGCTAGGAAACAATATATTGTAGTTCATTTAAAGTTAAAGTTTCTCAATTATTGGAACTTTTGACATTCCTATGAAATAAACGGGAACGTTTCCAGTCCAAAGTTCCTAAAGAACGGCAACTAGTTAGTATGTAACTAGCTAACTACCCAACTCTGGTTATGATAGGTCTGCTTTGGAAGTACCAATTGAAAAATAGTCTGCTGCTGGAAAATAGAGCTTTTAAAGTTGGTTTGAGTATGCTTGGGAATAAGTACATAGCTTGTAGGGTTGGGACTTGACATCGATTATTCGATTGGACATTGATTTGCCATCTAAAAAAGGGGGAAATCGCTTTTGAAACCATGTAAAAACCATATATTTTACTTTTTGCATCATTACATTACCTATTTTTACATTTTTTAATTTCAATGATCATTTTTGTTATGTGATGTCGAAATTATTTGTTTGACATCGATGACGAATTTATAATCGAATCCCATCACTAATAGCTTGTTATCATTTTTATTAAAATAGCTCTTAGTCACTTACCTAAGAATCGATTCCTTTATACCAATCAATTCCAAATTTAATAACTCAATTCCCCAAATTTAGTGTTCTGCGGTTCAAGTACAGTTCTGCACAACAGAATATGGTGCGGTAGCCAGTGATCCGAGAGGAATGTAGGTAGTTTCCTTGAGCTCTTGTCAGTATGCATTTGCCATTGATACAACAGCTGAACAGTCTATGCTACAATGTACGGAGGTGTCGGAAGTACTGAAAAAAGGTTTTTTACTTGGTAATCTATTCCTAGTTGATTCCAAAGCCACATTAATCAATTCAAAGTCTTTGGAATCAAAATCATTCCTACATTAATTAACTAATAATTTAGCTATCCCATCTTATGGGGTATTCGACTGGCTGCTCTACACCACCCCGAGTGGGGTGTGCATATACGACTTTAATAGTGATTGCAAACTGCGAGTGCTCTCAGTGCATGCCAGTCGAGTACGCTATTTGAGTTTGGTCAGGACTCTATTTATTTGCTAGTTTACCAATACTGCTTGAAACGGAATAAGGCTCATGTCAAGGTCACTTGTAAGGTGATGGCCAAAGGGTAAGAGGGGAGAAGAGGATTTTTAAGCTAATGGATGATCATTGATGATGCTCCAGAATTGTTTTCATATGTTTACTCAGTAGATTTGTAAAATGTTTAAAACATATTATATATACATGCAAGATAAGTAAGATTTGGTTTAGAGGATATTAATAGGAAGTTCATTTCAGGCAAATTCCTGCTCGCTTGGCTATCTGACACCTCAGTTAAAGTACGAAACTTTGCACAGTTGTCACAGAAGCCAAATCAAAGGTTTTTATTTTTTGTTATCATTCACTAAAAAATTATTTAAAAATATATACATAGGGGATGGGCTTGTTAAAAGAATATTTAAATTTTGTTAAAAAGTACAAAATTTATCATTTTCACAAATTTTACTGGCTGATTTAACTAAATTACTATAGGGTTGTCCATATAGTATTCTTGTGTGACAATTATGCACAGTTTTGTGCACATCGGGCGCTTTCTGATCGAGTGAATAGCTATTTGTGAAATGCCAAATGTGTCTCATTCCTTCTTGAGCCAATAAAAAATTACGAGGTATGATATGTATGAAGTCAACAAAATTATAAAATAACCGTTAGTAGAGTAGGAAGGGGTAAAAACCCGCACAGGGCAAGATTCCAATAAGTGAATAAAATTTATTGTGTTGAAACTGGCTAATTTGACTAGTAATTACAGAAGAATGTTAAGGAAGTCTAAACAAATACACAGTATATGGCCAACTGCCAAATATGTAGTATTTTTGTCTCAGAAAGTTGGCTTATTGTTGTACAACTACTCCAGTGTGTTAGAAAGTTCATTCAATGTATGGTTGATAGCAGCACGTTGCAGTGTGAAAATGCTTTCGGTGGGGCAAGAGTCCAAATTTGGGGGGGGGGGGGGCAAAAATCCGGGCAAAAAAGACGGACACTTTTTATTTCAAGAGAAAACTGCAAGTTATGACACTTAGCCCCAAGGAAAGAGGATATTAAAATTAAAAACCTCCTGGATGACTAGACAAGCCAAGAAGACTTGTAATTAATTTAAAGTGGGGGTCACCCCCAAAATTATTATTTGCCACACAATCTAGAGCCTAGGCCTACACTGCATGCAATGAAAGTTAAAAAATTATATCTTGAACCTGTGATTTTGCATATTTTTCCCAGCTTTTGACTCTAAAATTTGCAAATATTTACATTTTTTGGGGAAATTTCTTAAGGGGCTTTTAACCAAAAAAATTATTTTTTACCACATAATCTATAGCACAATACGACACTAAAATGACCATTCAAAAAATTATATCTTGTAACTGTGATTTAATATCAATTTTTCAATTTGTTTTAGCCAGAAAATGGCAAAAATTTGCGTTTAGGAATTTTTTTTAAATCGGCTTTAACCTGCATTTTTTTATTCCACATAGATACTAGAGCATCATACCAATCTAAAATGGCCCTTTGTAACATCGTGTCTTGAAACTGGGCACAAATAATACTCTCAAACATGCAAAAATATGCATTCCAAAATCACACCTATTCATGGTAATCTGCATATTTTGACTGAACCACTTGCCCAAATTATAAAACAAAATATAGAGGATTTACAGAAAAGGCTGTAGAGTACGTTAACCGTCCGTCACTTGCGCGGAATTTCTTAACACCATCCCTCCCATGGGGTTTCTCAAACCCCAAATTATTTTGGGCTGTAATTAGTGCAGTAGGATGTTTTGGGTATTTCTTTCTGTGCTCATATGATTTGTGGAACTACTATGTAGCTGGTTGTTACTGGGAGGACAGTGAAATAAAATGCCAATGAATCTTTTTGTATGAAATATTTTTTTATTGTATTTTTCAGATTAAAAAAATGGACATTTTCAAAATATTAAAAAAGGTGTCAAAATAATGCAATTTTAAGTTTTGTTTCACGTTTTAGTTTTTTTTTAAACATGAACCAGTTAGTAAATTGCAAGAAGAATTTTTCCAAAATTTCAAAATTTAAGCCAAAATAGCATTGAGTTTCTGTATACAGTTACATTAACGTGATCACTCGCGCGGGGTTTCAGCAACCCCAGTCACGTTCAGACCGGCAATATAACAACACTAAAAGCCTTAATGATTAGAGGGTTACAAATTTTGCTAACAGATAGAGTGACTTGAAGGTACTTAGAATCTAGAGTCGGTAAAACAGTCCGATGCAGAGAAACAGAGTCGAATGTAGACCCTGGGGTTTGTAGACCCTGGGGTTTGTAGAACCCCACGCGAGGGACCGAGGGTTAATAATGGCCAATATTTATTTGGATCAAAATCCTCCAAGGTCACGGGGCATAAAGATCGTCCCCATTGAGGGAGATTTTTGCTGTAGGGACCTAGCTCGAAAAATACCAAGTTTGACAATTTTTTGGGGGTCAATGGTGGACCCAATGATTTTTCTATTAATTTCTAAATTCATAACTAGCTAGCCTGAATGAAATATATTTTTTGAGTTTAGCGGTTACCCCTTTAAATCGTCTTCAACCTGCTTTATTTTTATTTTTGAATGGGCATTCAGAAAATTGTTTACAAATATACACTCAAACTCACAAAAATATGCATTCCAAAATACACCCCTTCTTGATAATACGTAGACATTATTTTGACTGAAGCACTTGACCAAATTACAAAAACAAACGTGACTTTTCGGTGGCATCTGGTATGCACATCATAATATATGAGTCAATGCAATTTACATGCATGACAACATTATTTCTAAATTACTCTAGTCCCAACAGAAAGGGACTCTTTCCCCATTGGTGGGGTATCATACCCCTTATACACAGCTACATTATATAAATATGCTGTATTTATGCAAGTATAGGCCTCGGGTATATTTAAAATTATCAAGTTCAAAAAATCGTGTGCGGCCATTATGTGAAGAGCCATTTTCCAATAACATTAACATGCTATGCTACTCTTCAAAATTTGAGTGGTCAAAACATAGGTGCGGCCATTACTCGATGGCGGCCTATAATCGAGTAAATACGTAGTACAATAATAATTTTACTAAATAAACATATAATATTTCATTAGTAAAGACACTTGGAGTAATGTGTGCTCTATGGTAATAAAACTGATTTGAGCAGATTGGCACAAAAATAATAAGTTTTCCATTTTTGTGACCTAAATGGCAAATGCCCTTGGGTGCGGATTGTTGCCCCACCGTACTCTATGGATGACAGTGGTGCCCCACTTCCTTTCTTTGCATCTGTTTCTGTAGTATGTAAGTATGTTTAAGTTAACTAAATTATCATAATAATTATGTTAATTTTATGGAGTTTTAACAATTTAAATTTATATAACTACAGTCAAGCCACTGTTGTGTGACTTTTAAGTTTTTAAGAACAACATGTCCTGAATTGTAACACTTTATAACTAATCTGTAGTAGTGAAGGTATAAATCTTTTTTAATCACATTGACATATTATATTTACTGTACAGTGTACAGTATATGCAGTTTAAGTAGCAGTTTGTCGAACTTAGTTCTGTTTTTCACTCGAGTAATAGTAACCCCTATATGCTGCTTCCACTCACTCTGCTTTTTTGGTATTTATAAATCTTTGCTTAAGGTTCATGTTCTACGATGGTAAATCCAGCTTCGAATTGACGACTCGAAATGGGCGGAGCTTAGAACGATCGATAGGTCATGTGACTAGTATTGGGTATAAATCCTCATTTTGCAAGTTGGTGCCTGCTGAACGGCGCATCACTTATCACTCTCTAGCTTTTATTCTATTCATTATTTGGACAATACTTAAATGAATAATATTAAGCAAACATATCATTCCTTGTAATAGCGATTATTTCGATTTTTTTGACAAAGTCGTTAGCTAGTTATAACAATGTACGCATCACACAAGTGAAAATTATCAATGACTTAAGTTTTCTCATTAATTAATTTGACAAAAAACTACTGATCGGATTTCGACAAGAATTCTTTGTAAAAATGCATCAGACTGTTTAGACAAGAAATAATAACTTTCTAGATAAAGTGCACTGAACGAAAATTTACAGCATAGAGTAATATGCAGCGTGCACTTTTTCACGGCTCATCCGCACGTCAAGAGAGCGTATTTTAGATAAAAACACATACCCTGCATATTACTCTATGCTGCAAAGTTTCGTTCAGTGCACTTTCTATCTAGAAAGTTAGTTTATTTCTTGTGTAAACAGTCTGATGCATATTTTTAAAGAGGTCTTGTCGAAATACGATCAGTAGTTTTTGTCAAATAAATTATTGAGAAAACTTTAGTCATTGATAAATTTCACATGTATGATGCGTACATTGTTATAACAAGCTAACGACTGTGTCAAAAAAATCGAATCGCTATTACAAAGAATAATATATTTGCTAAATATTATTCATTTAAATATTGTCCAAATAATGAATAGAATATAAGTTAGAGCGTGATAAGTGTTGCGCCGTGAAGCAGGCGTCAACTTGCGAAATGAGGATTTATACCAACTAATTCCGCCATGTTGCCTCGTGACGTCAGGAGGCGGGTACATTTCAAGTCGTCAATTACCGCTCTTAAATTCAAATTCCAAGGGACCTTAAAAATCCCAACGTGAATTTACAAATTTTCAATCACATACTGTTTGAAAATGGAAATAAAGTCTTATTCCAAATTGTTTGCAGGGACTTCATTGCTACATGTTTGAATTAGGAACCAAGCTGGAATTAATTAGGGTTTATATACTTGTTTGATTGCTTGATTGCAAGCGATTGTGGGATGCATTTAATTCTGACCTTGTTGTTTAATAGCAATTGTCATAAAATTGTTGCTATAAAATGTCAACAACAGTTACTATGTCTTTTAAGTGAGGTTATGCTTAAAACCTTGTAATCAAGTCTGACCTTGATAACAAAGTGGTGTCTGCATACACTGCGGTGGTTTTATGACCAAATGTGTGGCTTGTTGGTCTTGTGGTTAGAGGCTCTGCTTAAAATGCAGAAGGTCCGGGCTTCGATTCCCGCTCTAGGCAGAAGTTTTTTAACTTCTGATTTGGACTTCAGTCCATCAGATCTAGGCTTAGGAATTTGTAAACGGTGACTTCTACTAACATTCTACATCAAGTTCTAACATCAAGGCACATAATAAATTTCAAGGTTGTTAATGAATTACCTTGTTAATTCTGGCACTGTCTGCGGGTGTAATCGAATCCAGCTTGATTGATCGGTGTTTCATACTTAAATATGCCGGTCTCTAGTTGGTCATTGTAAGCTTGTCAGTGGTGTTGGTGCCTTCAGGGTTGGCTTGGTCTGCTTTAAATAGACACTTTTAGTGTGACGTCACAGCCCCCTTATAAACTACTGCCTAACTCCAAACAATCGATACGGCTATGTGAATGGTCGAGGCCGGCAAGGGACGAGCTCGGATTGGTGGAGTTTGTTAGGAGTCAGCTCTGATGTCACCACTTATACACTAATAGTGTCTATTTAATGTCCCCCACTGAAAATCAGTTCTGTGACTGAGTGGGTAGACTCTAAATACAAATTTATTTACTTATTTAAATAAATAATTCCCTTGCAATCAAGTAAAACAAATTGGTGATATCATGGTGTACTATCATGGTGTATGCTTTATGTTATATGCATTCTGCATTATATCTATAGCTTAAGTCTGTTTAGTACTTACCGAGTAGTCTATTTTGCTAGCATTAGGCCTATATTTATAAGGTATGTTCCCTGAATTTATTACACGTACTAACCCTTCCACACCTTGCCTGTACCATCACATATCTTTTGCATGTTTACTTAAGTATGCCCATTGATTGCCTGAAATGTGCATCACATATTAATGTATATTTGTGTTCTTTATACATGTTATTGTTTTTGTATTAAATAAATGTTATGGTTAATGTGGGAAAGAAATAAAACATACATTGTACAATATCGACATAACTATGAACATACACAGAGGCACGCAATTGTGGTTGAAATAAAAGGCACTTAAAAAAACTAGTGAATTTGATGGTAAAATTTTCCAAAATTTAAAAGTTGTGTATGTTCTGCCTCCTGATGTTTTAAAATTTTGGGACAGATCTTGCAAAGCACTGACTGCAGTGGCTGGTAAAACATAAACTAATAAATAAAACCAAATGAAAACAGAGTTTAGAACTTTAAGTCATGTGTATTCATAATAAATTGCAGATTTGTATTGACTAAAAGTGGTGAATTACTAGTTATTCAGAATTGTATTTTCAGTAGGGCCTTACACTTTTCGTTTTTACTACAACAGCTTGCCTCTAACTGTACATTCTAATTTTATCTCAGGGTATGGGTTCTTCTATCCACAGTTGAAAGTCGTATCTCTTGACACTCGACCAAGTTATACATGTCAAACAAGCGTAAAAATATTTTGATTCCAGACACCAGAATCAAACTTTATGAGAAAGTTTAAAACATATTTTAGAATGTTATTTCACCAGGAGACATACTCGGAAGCAAATAAGTCACCTGCCATGGCATCATCAAAATGCCTGCCAACACTAATTTTTAAAAAATATCCTGTTTTTATAATCATCTGATTAGAATCAACCAGGTACCATTTAAATGTTTTTGGAAAAAAAATCAAGAGCTTCAATTTCCATTGTTTCCTTGCTAAAACGTTAATAACAGATATTTATTAGAATTATATTCGATTGGTTTGAACTGCCAAATGTTATGCAGCTTTGACTTTCAGGAATCTTAAATAAAATTCACACTTTTAACATTGTGTTTAGATAGCACTAATGTAATTTTTGCCCACCAGTCGGCCATGACAGTCGGTGTGACGTCATCTGAAACTCTCCTATAGAAGTAGCAGAACCCATGACAGAAAAAGTCACACAAGAGACATCTTAAAGGAGAGTTATTTGAAGTCACGGAGGTCTAGGATTGCCAGATTTGATAGATTTGAGAATAAAGATGCGCGGTGACTCACTGGGGGAAGGCGGTTGCGGAGCAGGGTCTGTGGCAAAGCCCTAGCCGCTAGAGACTAAAATTGCTGATCTGAGCATTTGGGGGATGGCATAAAATGTATTTGAGAGTAATTATAGCTACTGTACCTATAAAAAAATAAATGAATCCGTATTTAGATTCTTCCCTCTCAGTCACATAACTGATTTTCAGTTGGAGACAGTAAATCAAAGCGACCAAGCCAACCCTGTAGATCCCAAGGCAATCGACGAGTGAGCGATAACCAACCAAAGATCTATATTTTTTAATAGGAAATATAGCAATCGGTGGTATGGACAGTGCAAACACCCGCGGATCATCACCAGAATCAACAAGGCCGATTCAGAACAACTTTAAATTTATTATCTGATCTTTCTTTTTATTGATCACCTTAGCGTCGTTTCTAAAAAGGCACTAAGAATTCTTGGTTTTATCAAACGAAATTGTGCCGCTAACTTCTCACCCAGAACTTCAAGAAAGCTGTATGTATCCTTGATTCGACCCCACGTTGACTACGCCATTGTTGTGTGGAATCCACATATCGTTACCAAAATTAAGCAAGTTGAAGGTATTCAATACAAATTTGTAAGTTTTCTTTGTTATCAAAATAATATAAATTTTCACCGATCGCATTATGCTACACTTTCTCAACAACAATCGATTCCAACACTAGCAAATCGACGTAGCGAAACCGACGTAATTTTCCTTTACACACTTCTCCATAACTTCATCGACACGGACCTACTTCAAGATATAACCTTTCATATCCCATCAAGATTTACAAGAAATTATATCCCCTTCAAAATTCCATGTGCTCGTATTGATGTTTTTAAATTTTCCCCCATTTACCAAATAATTCAAGACACCTACTACCAACAACATATTATTATTAGCCATTAATCCATCCATTGACATCAACCACATGAAAACATTTTATTTAAAAGCAGTTTTTTTATGCAATTTACCAACATGACTCACTTTTGTCACCTTATAACTTTTCACCATTTTTGTATTTTAAAAACCTCATTTTTTTTTCATTTTTTTGGGCTTTTAGCGTTTTTTATATATAGGCCCTTTAAATATTTTGTTCATATATTTAATGATTTGCATAGGTAACCGTATTTGTATTGTTTTAATTGTATATTTTGTTTTTATTGTTGAGTTTTAGTTATGCCAACCCTTTGTTTTTTTTTTTTTTTTTTTTTTTTTTTTTTTTTTTTTTGTTTTTTTTTTTTTTTTTTTTTTTTTGTTTTGTTTTTTTTTTTTTTTTTGTATTCTCCCGAAAAACGTTCGAACGGAGGCTGGATCGAGTTTTGAAATTTTGCCCCACCCCGAAAAGTTTTGTTCTCGATTGAAACCCATTGGTTTTGTGGAAAAACGTTAAAAAAGTTAAAAATTACATTAAAGGTTAACAAAAAGTTTTTTTTTAAAAACTAACCGGGGGACAAAATCTGAGATAGCCAAATCATTTAGAATGTCCTCCCCGGGCCCGAGTATGTTAATTTTAGTTTTATCCCCATAAGTATGTAATGGAAAATTTCATTATAACAAAAGTAACGTTGCCCCTGGGGAAAAGAAAAGGGCGCGCGAAGTTTCTAATGCACCCACCCAGAAAATAAACAAAATACTTTCGAGGAGATTCGACAGCTCTCCCCTTGGGTGAAAGTGACAATGCGATTCTGTTTGGTTATCGATACGAAACATTGCGATTATCGTTCGAAAAAAAATGACAAAATTCTCACTGAAATAAATTTTGGGGAAAAATACGGCTACGTGATTGGTCGAGGCCGGCAAAAGGGCGGGCTTTTATTGGTCCGTGAAAAAATCGGGTGAAAACTACTACGCGTTACGCTTTGTGGCCTTAAAAAAAAAATCGACAAAAACAACAAAAATCATAACAATCAAAATTTTGAATAAAATGGGGCCCCCAATTTTCCCTTGTAGTTTTTTAAAAGGGGGTTTTAATCTTTTTTTGGCAAGTATTTTTCATAAGCAAGGGAATTTTCCCGTAATTTTTTCTGATATTCCATTTTATGTTTTGGGAGACGGAACCTAACCTAACTTTATAACCCACACCATCATACCCATATGTTTTTCATGTTCCGTAATTATTTGAACGCCAAATTCAGTAATTTAAATTTTTCTACATATTTTAACCCCTCATAGTTTCATATTTTCACGAGGATATACAAATTTTTACATTTTTAAAACACAAAAAACTCGTAAAGATATTCGAAGTGCAAATCCCCAAAAATAACCCCACTTTTTATTTAATGCGTCTTTTTAAATTCCAACCTCCTGATTGGCAAGAGGTCTCACTTTTTCGAAAACTCGCACTTCCGGTCGACACGTCTTTTTTTGATTTCGAATTGTAAACAAAATCGCACACATGAGAGGTGTCCCCTTTTGGGTGAGATGAGACGTGTCGAAAAAAGTGAAAAGTGAAGCTGTCCGAATCGAAACAGATAAGGGTCCAGTCTATTATTTGTCACCAAAGAGTTTAAATAGTTTTCCCAAGGAGTCAAGGTTCTCTAGATGGCGGTGGATTTTATCCACTAGGAAACGCTCTGTTGGACGCGTTGATAAGCGAGCACGTGCTATAGCTAGACCCACATTGCACATTTTTTTAAATTTAAAAATTTACGACGTTCGCGTTTCCAGTATTATTTATTATTGCCAAGGTATTTGGGTAAACCCGTGTTTAAATCTTTACTTTAAAATCCACCGCCATCTAGAGGATCTTGACTAAACTATTTAAAACTCTTGTTGACAAATAATAACTACTTCCTCGAAAGTATTTTGATTACTTCTAGGTGGCAGTGCATTAGAAACTGCGCGTTTTTTTGTTGCCATGGCAACGTTACTTTTGTTATAATGTAATTTCCATCTACACTACTTATCGGATCAAACTAAAATTAAACATATTCGTGACCGGACGGACATTCTAAATGATTTGGCTATCTCAGATTTTGTCGCCGGTTAGTTTGAAAAAAAAACTTTCGATTAACTTTAATGTAACTTTTTAACTTTTTGAACGATTTTGCCACAAAACTAATGGCATTCAATCGAGAACAAAGCTTGCGGATGGTGAAAATTTCAACTCGATCCGAGCCTCCGTTCGAACGTTATCGCGAGACATACAAACAAAAAAAAAACAAACAAAAAAACAAACAAACAAAAAAAAAAAAAAAACAAAACCAGTGACTAATTTTTCCGGCAGAGTCAAATGGAAACGCTCGCTTCGCTCGCTTAAACAAAGTAAAGAATTTACATACGGGTTTACCCAAATACCTTGGCAATAATAATAATATCGGAAACATGGCCCTGTGGACAGCGAACGTCGCAAATTTTAAAATTTAAAAAATGTGCATTGTGGGTCTAGCTATAGCACGTGCTCGCTTATCAACGCGTCCAACTGAGCGTTTCCTAGTAATTGTAATAATAATAATAATAATAATAATAATAATAATAATAATAATAATAATAATCTATATTCTCAAGACACAACTAAACGGTAAAAACAAGATCACATCAATCTAGTGCCCGTTAGGGCGCCGCAGCCAAGCCGCGGTGCGCTACACACTCAAGCACCTTAGACACCAAGCAGAGTTGGGGTGATTTCGAGGTGTTACCCAGCCGTCATGTAACGTGATGTGAACTTGAAAACTATCACAATCGAGGGGATTTAGGTACCTGACAACACATGCCAAATTTATTGGGGTACGATTATTCCTTCTTGGTGAAAAATGGCTTGAAACATGCTCAAAATCACTTTAAGGATGTTAGCTACTGCTACTGCCTACTACTGCCTACTACTGCTACTGCTAACATCTAATACGTCGGCCCGCGATTCTGACCAGACGGGTGGGACTACAATGTTCATATTTTACATGGACATTAAGGTTATAGAAATATAGTCTCTTTGAAAAAAAAAGTTGAAAAAGTTTGTTGGAAGGCTTCCAAATAAAGGTTTTAAAATAAGCCTTAAACACTTGGCATACAATCAACAAGTAACCATAGTTACTTGACACTTGTTGACGGTATAAGCAGAGTTAGGCGGGAAAGTGCGATACGTAAACAAATAGCGGACATTTAAAATTTTTTCTTCTTGTGTGGAACGAGAAAGGTGTCATTATACTCTCATAAACAAATCAGAAACCGTCCCTGGCCTAGCCCAGATGTGGAAAATTATTTATAATGCAAAAGTGTAGGTCTAAAGTTCCATTTGGCTATAGGACTAGTAAAATTCATACTTACATTACATGTTTGACAGCCTAGCCAACCCTATGCCAGCACAACATTGTTCTGATATGAACTTGCTAACTGTTTTTTTTTACATAATTGCAACAATCAAATCATTTCATACAACTTGTCTTTCGATTGGCCCGCTTTTGAAGGCACTGCCTCTAGAATAAATATAGAACTTTTTCGAGCTCTTTGCTAAAACGCCAAATCTTTTTAAAGTGTTTGGATTTCAACAAACAGCCTACTATAGGGGTTTAATTAATATCAATGCTTTCAACTCACAACCCATGACGTTTTCCCACGATACCGTTCAAGAATACCAATTCCTTTCGAAAACGAAAACGACTTCGTGTTCAAATTGCGGTTTCAACTCATCTCCCACGAACTCAAGAATTGGGGTCCAGTCCTTATACCGTCGTTATACCATGGTTATACCACCTATACCCAGGATGTACATGAATCCCCGGGGCTAGATATTTTACATCCTATATTGTTACTGCTAATACCATAGAATTTAAATCAACTTTGATAAAAATATTATATTTTAGCAAATAATTTTGTAATGGAACTTGAAAAGTAATGAGATCACACACATAACAAAAACTTTTAGAAATACAGCCAAACCTTACACACGCAAAAGGAATGAGATCTAAAAAGGGCCAAGCTCATCTACCCTTCCACATAACGTACAGTGTCCCTAACAGCCATCCTCGAAAAGCTTGGCAAAATAGAATTTGCATGTTATTACGTTTAAATTAAATTTGAAAAAAAGAACTTGGATAAACTATTACGTTAAATTAATAATCGCAAATTCTATTTTGCCAAGCTTTCGAGGATGCTGTTATGGGACACTGTACGTTTATGTGGAAGGGTAGATGAGCTTGGCCCTTTTTTAGATCTCATTCCTTTTGAGTGTGTAAGGTTTGGCTGTATTTCTACAAGTTTTGTTATGTGTGTGTAAATACATATGCTAGACCAGTACCGGTACTGACATATTCATTCGGAATCAGACAGACATCCACGCGTTGTAAATATTTACTCGTAGGCCTACTACACTTACCAAACACAGAATACATCATCCTAAATCAGCAATAGATTAATTGACACTTCCAAGAGAAAAAGGAGGACGGGGCCTACCTAATTGATCTAAACAACTTATATTATAAACAACTAGACATTTTAAGAAAATATTTTTTTACAAAGAGCAACCAATCAACACTACAAAGGGCTGTCTGTGGTGTTAGCTGACAAATCATTAACTCCACTCAATCTAGCAAACAAAAATGTTAATCTAAGGGAACCTCATAACTGACGCTGCAAAAGAGTTACGTCTCTCAGAAAAGACCATGCAGGGTCTTTTCTGAGAGACGATGATGAGATATGAACTACACAAAGATCACACAACAACGGGGAACTATTTGGAGAAACAGAAGGTTTTATGCTGGCTATTCAAGACAGAGTGATTGCAACGAAAAATTATAAAAAAAAACGTTATACACGATGCGACAGTAAACGATCAATGAAGAAAATGTAGTGCAAGGGGTGAAACAATCAAACACATCATATCCGGGTGCCCAGTCACTATGTCAAACAGATTACCTCTACAAACATAACTAAGTAGCTAACATTATTCACCAAAAACTAGCAATCAAGTACAACCTCATTGATACACACACACCTTACTACAAATACAAACCGGAGAAAGTACTAGATAGCAAAAATTTCAAATTATATTTCGACCGCACAGTTTTAACAGACCAAACTATACATCACAACAGACCGGATATAATTATAATTGACAAGAAGAAACAAGAAACTACCCTTATTGACGTTGCTGTCCCAATGTGCCATAACGTCGAGACTATACATGGAAGAAAAAAATTGACAAGTATAGTGAACTTGCAATTGAGATCAAGATCAAGAAGATGTGGAAACAGAAAAAGGTAAATACAATCCCATTCGTAATATCGGCCAACGGCATCATACCGAAGAAGCTACATGGAAGCATTAAACAACTAGATCTTCCACCCAGTGTTTACATCGAGACTCAAAAGGCAGTAATACTCAACACGTGTAGAATAGTTCGTAAATTTCTAAACTAAATAAACTAAATAAAAATAAGGAATGATACTTCGAGATTTCGAGACAGCATCCATCCTGACATGGTTTTCGTGGTTTCCCATAGTCCGAAGAGCAAATGCTGATGGCGACGAGAAATCGGCCACGACCATACACAGCAGAAAGAAAACATCATCTACAAACAATATTATAAATGACTTATTTTAGTTAGAGTTAAGACAAACTGACAAAGTAATAATGTATGTAATAGGTACACATGGAAGTACCGGTAGGCTACTTGATGTAAGTCCGTACAAACATGTTAACTCCGGTTTTAACCGAGTTTATATGAAATACATCCAATAAAATAATAATAATGTGCCTTATTGCTAGGGCGGCTCCAAAGTCACCGTTTACAAATTCCTAAGACAAGAACTGATGGACTTAAGTCCAAATCAGAATCAGAATCCTATTCATTTTCATATAAAAAAATAAAAAAACATTAAAAGTAAGATGATAAATGAAGATTTAAAGGGGTATTTAACCATTTAACTGAAAAAAATATATTTCATTCAGGCTAACTATATAGTAGGCCTAACTAGTAATGAATTTGGCAATGAACAGAAAAATTATTGGGGCCACCATGACCTCCCAAAACATTGTCAAACATGACATTTTTCGAGCTAGGTCCCATCGGCAAAAATCTCCCATAAGAAATAACATGGGGACGATCTTTATGCCCAGTGACCTTGAAGGATTTTGATCCGAAAAAATATTGGCCATTATTGACGTACTCTACAGCCTTTTCTGTAAATTCTCTATTCTTTGTTTTTTAATTTGGGCAAGTAGTTTGGTCAAAATATGCTGATTACCAAGATGGGGTGTGATTTTGGAATGCATATTTTTGCGTGTTTGGGGGTATATTTGGGCACAGTTTTAAGACACTATGTAAAAAATGGGCATTTTAGATTTGTTATGCTCTAGTATCAATGTGGACCAAAAAAAGCAGGTTAAAGCTGATTTAAGAAATTTCCCAAAACACCAATTTACGCAAATATATGGATCAAGTTACAAGATAACTTTTTTAAACTGTAATTTTAGTTTTTATTTACCACAATTCAGAAATTAAAAAAGTCCGCCCCAACCAGGAATCGAACCACGGATCTCCCGCATTGTTGGGGCGGACTTTTTTAATTTCTGAATTGTGGTAAATAAAATCAATTACACCTACGGGAGTGTTTCCCGATTAAGCAAATCGGGAAAAAAAGTAATTTTAGTGTAGTATTGTGCTGTAGAATAAAATATCATGTGGTAAAAAAAAAAATTGAGTTAATAGCCCCTTTAATATGAAAAGTATGAGTAGTTTAGTATGAAAAGAATGTAGATATTTTTTAAAATTTTAGATTGCTTTGTTGCTAAGTATTTTTATTATTACTATTCTATTATGAATTTCAAAAAAATAAGACAGTAAACTCAAAATGTTGAAGAGAGTCAGAGAGGGCATAGCCCCATATGTAGCAAGTTATGCCTGATTCCCTTTATTACAACTAAATAAAAATAGGATACAAATTATTATTTCAATAAACAAACAAAATGTATCAAAATAAGGTAGGCCTAAAATAGAATATAGATACCTTTTAAATAACAATTCAACTAAACTGACCATTTATTCTATTTTTGAAATAATTTGGAGTATCTTCTCTTTAGGAATAGTATTCCATAACGAATACCTTTGTCTAGGGAGTTACTAATTAATTTTACGGATTTCTCTAATATTGTGTCTATTGTGTTTTTTCCCTTTTCTGAATCCGTTTTGTTTGGTTGATAAAATATTGTGCTTTTCTAGAAAGTTTAATTGTCAATCTAATTGCCAGTTTTTTTTTTTCGAAAAATTTTGATATCGCCGGTAAGAGTGCTATGGGTCTATAGTTTTTTATTTCTCGTTTATTTCTTTTCTTTAGTATTGGGATAATTTTTGCTATTTTTAGTTTGTCGGTACCTAGTTTTGTTTACTATATTATTTTATTTAAGTACCTAGGTACCAGAATTTTCTCCCCGTCCAACAATAAATCAATAGGGAAGTCTCTTTCGTCTCGAATCGCAAAATAAATAGTGCCATTAAACGTAGATTTTCCTCTGCATTCTAAATATATCCACTTTTTCGCTGGGAAAAATTTATTTCATGATGTACATGATACATCACTTTAAAATATCGCAAAATTCAAAATATTTCTCGTCCGCTGGGAACGCCACCTGATGGGTCGGCCGTGATTCTACGTCACGATCCGGTAATGCCGGCTGAGGCTCGCCGCGTAGAGGGCGCAGAAGTGTTTTGCATGTATTATAAATTTATATCGTTTGAGACAATTATTAATTAATATAAAACTTGCTCTACTTGAAGCTCCTGCATGTTTTACATATTTTATACTTGTTTGACATTCATAACAACGCAGTTATACAGTTGATAACGTGATCTAAGTGAATTTTGTGAAACATTTAACTAAACAATCGTCTAGTGAAGGCTTATTGAGGCACTTGATCATAAGTTAAAATTGTTTGTTAAGACTTTACTGTAGGCCAACTTATTTTTCTCAGTTGTGTAATTTATTTACTCAATAGCTACAAATACAAAATAAATACCGGGTTTAACTATTAATATGCACGCATACGGCCTACACAAAGTGGCTATAATTATTGTTTCTTATTACTTAGGTACCGTATCTAGCAAGGTGACATTTATTTTTTACTTTTCATAAATGAATATTTTAATACAGAGCATAATATAAGAGTTTTGCAAATATTCCAATGTTGTGGCAGTTGCTTTGAAGTTTTGCAGAGTTTTGTTTTGTGGATAAACTAAGACTCATTAAAATGTACGGGACATGTTTGATTGCATTTTTCTTCTACTCACGAAAAAAAAATTAGACAGAAGCGATTTTACAAAATGCAAGCCAAACGAAAATAATCACTAGGCCCTAATAATTATAATATTCATATATAATTATGATGACTTCAGACCTGAACATAATTTAAACAATATTTTAAGCAAACTTTGGCATGAATTAAGTCATTTTACGTGGTTGCGCGAAAACAATTGAGTTTTGAATGAGTCAAATTCGTTGTAAAAATGCTCTATAAAGTAAGGCCTAGTGTCAATAAGATCCAGTGTTGTATAAACATACAAAAATTATAATTACCCTTTTAAAATGCTTCGACTGCCTTTAAGATGTATAAACACGTTAAATCACAGTGGTAACTTAATTACTAATTAGTGGTAACCTAAACCAGCTGTGTATAACCAACCAGGCCAAAATTATATAATGTTGAAAGGAATGTTGCTAATGGGGGTTTGGCTTGTGTCGCTGTAGCCTGTACACGTTCACAATAACGAAGGCCTAATGCCACTATTATTACACGCAAAATACCATTAGTTATAGTCTTATTGATACTAGGAAAACGCTTAAGTCCCGCCGCGTTGTTGGATGAGCGTAATTGGTGTATTGAGCTGCCATGTGTTATGCGGATTTTCTGTTGTTCTGTGAAAAAATCATTACTGTTGAAGATTTTTTTAAAATTAATTTAAATTAAATAAAAAATAAACTTTAATTTTTAATTTTTTTAGTTAATCGAAATTTAAAAAAAGAAAAAAATCGTAAAATTGCGATTTTCATAAGAAATAATTATTCGATTGCGCGCAAATTTCACACGAATATATTAATTCATAAAATTATGGTTCTGTGAAAAAATCATAACAATCGGATAAAGCATGTAGGTGAAAGTAGAAGAAATTTTTCAAAAATCGAAAAAAATCGTAAAATTGCGATTTTAATGAGAAATAATTTTTCGATTGCGCTCAAAAACGTGGCAGTTCTAAGTTCAGAGATTTTGAAGGCCTCCATAAAATTTCATCGCATTATTGGAGTATCGGTTTGGCCGGAATCGTGCGGACAAACACAAAAATACAAAAAAAAACATTCCGGATTTTTTTCTCCAGTGTAGTGAAATGGAATCTTCGCTTCGCTCGCTACGCTCATCCAATTATGCTAGTGCAGACGAACGAACGAACAGTCAACACTGTTGGTGATAAAAAGCATTACCCTATACATTTGTTACGCTTTCCATGATTATTTAATTCGTTCGGTTAATTTTATATTGTCCGGATTATTTGTCCCATATTTTAATTTTCTCAATATCACATTTTCTGGTGGATATACTGTGATGGTTGAAGAATCGAAATAATTAATATGCGTCTGTAATATTATTTTATGTGCCATTGGTATGAATTGTCTTATTTTTTGCAGATGGTTCACTAATTTATTTTATTGCATGTACACTTTGCAATGTAGGCCTACGTTAGAAACAAACAAATATCATAAACTATACTTTACATAACACTAACAGTGTATGAGTGGGGCACGTAGAACAGAATCAAGCACCCTAGTAAATCATTTAAAAAAAAACATGTTTATTTATTTTTTATTTTTATAACATTAATTTTGCAGTAGGCCTACGGGTACTGCTGGTATGGATTAAGATTTTTAAATTGATTTAAATAGAATATTTGGTTTTATATATAAATAAATATATATTTTAATACAGAGCAGAGCTTCATGGTTATATTCAATTCCCCAACTCAATAGGAGAGGCCTATAGCCATATGAGTACAGTTTCCACGATCCCACACTTTAATACACTTTAATAATCATAGATAATAGAATAATACATAAAAACAGTCTGAATAAAGTGTTAATTTCAAATATGCGAATCATGTGGAAGTGGAACAATCACTGGCGCCGTTCGACAAAACGATGATGTTTATATGGGCTGCACGTAGACTCGACGTAGACTGTTGTCCGCCTTCTCGGTCGATTACCGGATCGTGACGTACGCGGGCAGGCAGCCGGCAGCCAGGCGTTTTGGCGCGCATTCAAACGTGCAAAACTTTGACTGGTGAAAAAAACCTTAAAAATTAAGATAGAAGAAAAAAACATGTTACGTTATTTTTAGACTATGAAGAATTAGAAAAAAAACAAAAAAGTTAAGGAGACTTCCCTATTAGCTGCAGCTTGCAGACTTTGGTCCATTCTACATTTTCTACACTTACTACAAAGCTTCTTGGCACACCACATAAGAATAGCATTCATTATAGGTGTGCCTCACGGCTCAATATTAGGTCCTTCTTTTTTTAACTTCCATGTTAATGATCTTCCAGACTCTGGGTGACTTCTTGATGTATGCAGATGATTCCACATCAATTTTATCTCATGAGAAACTGGATAAACTGATAGTGAACGGCTACATTACCTTAGCGGAAGCCGCACAACGGTAACATGAAAATTACCTAGTACCTATACTCACTGTGAAATTTTAATTTTAAACTAGGGTTAGATACCCTATTATTTTAAATGTGAAATGTGAAATCTAAATAAAACCAAAATAATGTTTGTATGCAGGAAAAAAAGTGCAGTGAATCAATTACTGATACATCTGGAGGCCAATGATGCACAAAATACAACGATTGAGCAAGTTGAAAATATTGAACTTTTAGGGGTAACGATTGACGAACACTTAGATTGGAGTCCGCAGTGTGATTTATTGGCCAAAAAGCTAAGTGGGAGTTTGTTTGTGTTAAGAAAGTTCAAAGTGTATAATAATAGGGAATTATTGCTTTCGGCATATCATGCGTTAATTGTATCCAATATAAGTTATGGAATTTTAGCATGGGGAAGGTCAAGTAAAGACAATGTAAGAAGAATATTTTTTAAACAAAAAGAGCAATAAGGATCATGTGTAACATTGGAAGTCGTGAATCATTTAGAGGCTTGTTTAGAGCTCTAGGGTTGCTGACCCTCCCAAGTTTATACATGATGAAAACCATTTTGTATGTAGGCCTAAGGTTATACAAGCCAGAAATTTTGAGAAATGCTGACTTGCATGGCCATAATACAAGAAGGAGGATGAACGTACATGTGGTCGTCTGGTGGACCAACTTTTGCAGGAGCAACTTTTACCAATGCACTCCCTTTAGAGAAAGAAAGTAGATAATTTTAAACTATTTAAGGAAAAACTGAAAACATACATGTTAGAGAAGGAATTTAACTCTGTCGAGGAGATGCTGGATAGGTATTAATATGGTAACTTATGTTTTAGTGTGCTTTTTAGCTTATATATATTATATTGTTGGATGAGCGTAGCGAGCGAAGCGAAGATTCCATTTCACTACACTGGAGAAAAAAATCCGGAATGTTTTTTTTTTTTTTTCTTCTTTCTTTCTGTATTTTTGTGTGTTTGTTAACACGATTCCGGCTAAACCGATACTCCGATTGCAATGAAATTTTATGGAGACCTTCGAAATCTCTGAACTTAGAACTGCCACGTTTTTGAGCGCAATCGGGAAATTTTTTCACATAAAAAACGCAATTTTACGATTTTTTTCGATTTAAAAAAAATTTCTTCGACTTATAACACCTACATGCTTTATCCGATTGTAATGATTTTTTCACAGAACCTTAATTTTATGAATAAAGATATTCGTGTGAAATTTGAGCGTAATCGAAAAATTATTTCTCATAAAAATCAAATTTTTATGTTTTTTCTTCTTTTTAAAAACAATTCTTTGACTTATAACACCTACATGCTTTATCCTATTGTAATGATTTTTTTACAGAACCTTAATTTCATGAATTAATATATTCGTGTTAAATTTGAGCGCAATCGAATAATTATTTCTTATGCAAATTGCAATTTTACGATTTTTTCTTTAAAAAAAATTACGATTAATTAAAACAATTAAGTTAATTTTTTATTTTATTTTATTTAATTATAAAAATTAAGTTAATTTTTTATATAATTTAATTTAATTAAAAAAAATCTTCGACTTAGTGATGATTTTTTCACAGAACAACAGAAAATCCGCGTAACACATGGCATCTCAATGCACCATATACGCTCATCCAACAACGCGGCGGAACTTAAGCGTTTTCCTTGTACTATTTTGTTGTAGTTACCCCAGATTTGCACTGCAATACTGTTTTTAAACTAGGAAAACGCTCAAGTCCCGCCGCGTTGTTGGATGAGCGTAATATGGTGCATTGAGCTGCCATGTGTTACGCGGATTTTCTGTTGTTCTGTGAAAAATTGATTACTTAGTCGAAGATTTTTTTAAATTAAATTAAATTAAATAAAAAATAAACTTAATTTTTTTAATTAAACTTAATTAAATAAAAAATTAACTTAATTTTTTAATTAATTGTAATTTTTAAAAAAGAAAAAAATCGTAAAATTGCAATTTTCATAAGAAATAATTATTCGATTGCGCTCAAATTTAACACGAATATATTAATTCATGAAATGAAGGTTCTGTAAAAAAATCATAACAATAGGATAAAGCATGTAGGTGTTATAAGTCAAAGAATTGTTTTAAAAAAGAAAAAACCCGTAAAATTACGATTTTCATGAGAAATAATTTTTCGATAATGCTCAAATTTCACACGAATATCTTAATTCATAAAATTAAGGTTCTGTGAAAAAATCATTACAATCGGATAAAGCATGTAGGTGTTATAAGTCGAAGAAATTTTTTAAAAATCGAAAAAAAATCGTAAAATTGCGTTTTTTATGAGAAAAAAATTCCCGATTGCGCTCAAAAACGTGGCAGTTCTAAGTTCAGAGATTTCGAAGGCCTCCATAAAATTTCATCGCAATCGGAGTATCGGTTTAGCCGGAATCGTGTTAACAAACACACAAAAATACAAAAAAAAAAAAAAAAAAAAAAAAAAAGAAAAAAAAAAAAACATTCCGGATTTTTTTCTCCAGTGTAGTGAAATGGAATCTTCGCTTCGCTCGCTACGCTCGCTACGCTCATCCAATGATATTATGATAATATGTGCTTCACAATGGCATTGTTAAAGGCACGAATAAACTGAAATGAAATGAAGGTTGTTTAATGCCCTACTACCTAAGAGAATACAAAGTATACACGTCTGTACAAACTTTCAAACAGGACTTTACGGCATACCTAGAAGATATCTGATTATTTTCTGGCTAGTTAGATCTAGTAGCCTCCTATGTATTGCTGTGATATTTTTTGGATGAGCGTAGCGAGCGTAGCGAGCGAAGCGAAGATTCCATTTCACTACACTGGAGAAAAAAATCCGGAATGTTTTTTTTTTTTTTCTTTTTTTTTTGTATTTTTGTGTGTTTGTTAACACGATTCCGGCTAAACCGATACTCCGATTGCGATGAAATTTTATGGAGGCCTTCGAAATCTCTGAACTTAGAACTGCCACGTTTTTGAGCGCAATCGGGAAATTTTTTCTCGTAAAAAACGCAATTTTACGATTTTTTTCGATTTTTTAAAAATTTCTTCGACTTATAACACCTACATGCTTTATCCGATTGTAATGATTTTTTCACAGAACCTTAATTTTATGAATTAAGATATTCGTGTGAAATTTGAGCATAATCGAAAAATTATTTCTCATGAAAATCGTAATTTTACGGGTTTTTTTTTTTCTTAAACAATTCTTTGACTTATAACACTTACATGCTTTATCCTCATTGTAACGATTTTTTTTACAGAACCTACATTTCATGAATTAATATATTCGTGTTAAATTTAAGCGCAATCGAATAATTATTTCTTATGAAAATTGCAATTTTACGATTTTTTTTCTTTTTTAAAAATTACGATTAATTAAAAAATTAAGTTAATTTTTTATTTAATTTAGTTTAATTAAAAAAAATAAGTTAATTTTTTATTTAATTTAATTTAATTTAAAAAAATCTTCGACTAAGTAATGAATTTTTCACAGAACAACAGAAAATCCGCGTAGGCCTAACACATGGCAGCTCAATGCACCATATACGCTCATCCAACAACGCGGCGGGACTTAAGCGTTTTCCTAGTATTTAAAAATTTTAATCACTAATTCTATCACTGGTTAGGGGGTAGAACAATCATACTGTATTGAACCTCGACTTTTCGTTTCTTTTATTGGTGTCCTAAACAACAAAATTATGTAAAGGCATTTTACAGTATTGGTTATTATATCTTTCCTTTATATTTGGCGCCAATGTTCTTCACGATGGCAGCAGCACTGCAACATACTGGCACTAAAAATAACACCGCGTAACCCGGCTGCAGTAATTTCAAATTTGACTTATGACTTTTTGGTATTAAAAACTATATTTATTATTTATTTTAACAATTTTTACAAATTACATTATTTAAAATCGAAGGAGCAACTGTTGCTACAAAATACAACCACCTGAAACGTTAGCAAGAACGAAATTATATGGTGGTTTCTGCAGTTGGCTGACTTGATTACGAACAGACTTGACAAGCAGCTGTAGGTAGGTTTGACATTTCGTACACAAAAGCAGAAAGCTGGAATCTGTATGTCTGTATCCACAGTAAACGAAATGTCACAAACTCAATTTAAAGAAGTTCATCTATTTTCCAATTGGGACGTAGGAAACGAGCGTAATTTACAAGATTCCTTGACCGTGTTTTACTCTGAACATATTGGGTAAGTAGGCTCTAGGTTGCCTAGGCGGTAGGCCTAGGCCTAGGCCTACCCTACTTCTTCGGTTGGGGGAAGCCAAGTAAGAAAATCATTTAGGGTGGGAGGTGCGCGAAGCGCGTATGAATGGTAAGGCCATTGGCCAAGCTTTGAATGAGTAGACCTAGAGCCTAGGACTAGCTAAGGGCTTAGCCTTAAATCCTTATAATATCTTGACCCTGCATCCATGGGCGCCGGCAGGAATTTTAGCAGGGGGGGGCAACAATCACAATTTGTAGTTTAGTTGGGCAAGCACGGGGGGTTTGGGGGGCGGAGCCCCCCAACAATAGCGCCGCAGGCGAAATTTTTGAAAATCAGGTTTTTAGAATGCATTTGGTGGGTTTTAGAAAAAAGTAGTGGGCTGAATACGATACCGAAATTATGTAATTTTTGTGCAGTAGATACTAGAAAGTAAACAAAAAAACATTGTGTCTCAACTTTTATACGGTTACTAAAAATGGGTTATGAGTTGAAAATGAGACACACGTTTCAAAAATGAAGGCTTTATTTTAATTGCATAAAATTATAATGAATGTGACTGTTTTGATCACATTTTCTTTTCTTACATAAACTGCAAACTTATAAGTTCTCTCCAGTTGCAATGCAATGTGGAATAAAAATATAAAACATAAACACGTTCTTAGAGGTCTACATCGACTTATAATTTACTAGCCTACAAATCATAGAAACGATATCTTGTTACATTATTATTATTTATTTCAATAAATCATACACATAATATCACATAACATAAATAAATGGAAAACGGGCGTGATTGACTAGACCCAAAAAGGAAAATGCGAAATTTCAATACATTACTAAGTACTAAAAACAAACAAACTAGCAACACTCCGCTCCCGATCAGATCATTAAATATATTATTATTATTATTAATATTAATTTTCAATTGAATTTCGGTTTCACAAAACATTAATTTATATGTAATAAACGCATATCACTAGTTAAAATTTATTTTTCCTGAAATCCAGGGGGGGGCCCTTGCCCCCCCCCTCCCGGCGCCCATGCCTGCATCCAACATTAAATAGGGGTTGGGGGAAGCAGTGCATTACTCCATTTCTTGGTCTATCATCTTCGTTGCCGGCTAACCAGGCCTGACACAACCACATCTTCTTTTCCAATCACCTCCTCTGCTAGGCCTACCGGAGGTCTGTTCTCCAACCATCTATCGCAGCCTTCCCACAATTTTCTGCTTCCTACTTCGTTTCATGTAGCTAGTACTACCTCTTTTCTCAACGGTGTCTTTAACCTGTGGGTTTTTAATATCCAGTTGCTAGTCCTAGAGTGTAGCCTATATGCATGGTTCCGAAAAATTATTGACACAAAACCTCCTGTGTAGCTTGGCAACATTGCATGCATAGGCCTACCACGAATTTCTTGTCTTCAAGACAAGATCAAGATTCGGATTTGCTATTGACACAAAAATGCATTTATGCAGTTAAATTCTTAGCAATTAATGTAATTTTTAACGTAGCATAGATAGGCCTAATATACAACCGGGATCGTTAGGATTATTGACGTCTGATTGGTTCATACCCCCCCCCCCTTGGCCCCTACAGAATAAATGTTGGATTTCTTCGAGCTGTGAAAGGTCCTTAACACGGGGAAGTTGAAAAAGTAAAAAGTGAAAAGAACGAGTAGCTTTTCGAAGCCTTCACACGGACAAAGAGAAAAAGTTTGTGCCTTGTGTCACCTCTCGGCCTTTGTGCGACACTGATGCGGCAAGTAGGGTTAACTAACCATGACAATTGTTTTCTTCAATCTTGATCTTCACACAGTAGGCCCCTACTGGCGCGTGTTTGTTTACTATCTATTCTAGGTTCTAGGCCTAAAACCTAGGGCCTAGGTAAGGTACAAATCTGATGCTAAAAACGGCAACGTCACTGCCAGCCTTTCTTCAGCCGCGATCGGGTTCCGCATTGCCTCTCTATTTTGTGGCAAACTAATTAATGTGCTAGTTCGGTAGATGCTATGAAACACAGTTTTTGCGCGTATTTAACAAGTTGACAGAATGACACTCAGCTGACAGTCGGGCAGGAATTTCCACCGCCACATATATATCAAGCTGTGGCAAAGGTGTCACGTTTTTCTGCATCTCGATTTCTTGACAAAGTTGAACTCAATGACAATGTTGTCGACCAATTACGGTCAACTCTTCAAGGCCATTCTTCTTTCCACTTTTCACTTTTTACTTTTCAACTTCCCCTTGTGAAGCCTACAAAAGTCCCATCTACTACAAAAAAGCTAGGCCTACTTTTTCTCCTCACTTTTTCTTTTTACTTTTCCAACTTCCTCGAGTAAAGGGCCCTTGAGAACTGACACATTAGCCAGATAGTCACTTTTAATAGATCTTGGAAGTATCGAATAGGTATAATATGAATACAAAGAATATTACCGGTAGGCCTATGTTAATTAAATAAAAGTTTATTTGGATTGATGGATGGACCGTTGTTTTGCAACAATCATATTGCACCACTTTAGCCTCAGAGGGGATGGATAACCAGCCACAGGTAGGGGGAGTAAACGTCAGAGTCGTCATCGACTCTGTAATCGTTCATGGTGTCATTGTCGTCGAGGAGGGGTAGTGTCCTCGACGACGATTGCCAGAGCTTTTTGTCTAGTTTCAGGGAGTAGGCTTTTACTTGCTAGCATGTTTGCGAGATGGACTTTTCCTCTTTCCTTGCCTTTTATGATTAGAAGAGGCTGAAGAGCCATGCTCTAGGTCAAATTCTATCCCGGGCCCATATAAAAATAAAATAATAAAGAAACAAGTGATTTCAAACAGTATGATGTATAGGGTAGGGCCTATTCCTTAACTAAACTTTATTACATGAGGGAGCGAAGCGTGAGTGTTACAATGCAAGACGAACGGGTCTTCGTCGTGATTAATTTGTCTGTTCCCATACGGCCGAATGGCCAAACAGATTGAGCTGAAATTTTAAACAGATATCTGTGACCAGTGTACTGAGGACTGCTAACAAAATGAGCAAAATCCGTTGCTACAAGAACAAGAAATAATAAATTGAAAAAAAGTCTGAAAATGTGTAGGATTTAATTTAACGACAGTGGTTTTGTTTTTGCATGGTGGCATGCTGTGACCAAGGTGTATCGAATCATTGCACGTTTAATTTCGCTGGGAGATTGAGTAATTCTTGCTTGCTACTATGCCCTAACTAAAATAAAATATCATTATTAGGGATGCATATTGATACTTTTTTCATTATCGATTATCGAAATGGTAATTGTCATTATTGAATCGATAGTATCGATAATATCGATATTACAACAACAAAATTCAAGCCCGTTCCGACATACCGGTAGATGGAATCTCAAATGTGGTAAATGAAATTCAAAACAATATAATCTAATGCCACTTGCTGTCTCGTCCTGTCTGTGTTGTCTTTGTTTTTGCCTCCCGCTATCGGCTAACTTTGCTCCCAAACATAAATCTCGAGTAAGACACCTCGTGATCTATCTCTCTATCTGTCCCAGCTAGAAATACGAATTTTAATTACCCTACATGTTTTCATTTTCAACCAATTAATTATTGATATTTTGATTATGGATTAGCAAGATTTTATTCAATATTGATTATCGATCGATAATATCGATTATTGTGCGTGCATCCCTAATTATTAGGCTATCTTTATTACATTAGGCCTATTTATTAATTAAAAGCCTAGAAATGTTCTCCACTTCCGCCCCCTTAACTAACCCTACCTAGCGGCAAACCGACAAAGCTCTATCTTTTGCATGTCAATTATTTCATCATCATTATCCATTGCCATTTCCTGCTTCTGGCAGGGTCAGCTTGGGTTTAGCAACCAAATTTTTCCACTTCTTTCTATCCTCCCACAATCGTCTCTTCCACATCTTCCCAGCTCTCTCCTCTTCCAATGTCTCCTGCTATTATGTCCTTCCATCTCTTCCTTGGTCTACCCCGTCTTCTTCCTTCTTCAATCTCCTTTTATTTTTTCATACATTTTCTTGGTCATCCTATTTTCCCCCATTCGTTTCATGTCCATACCATCTCAACCGTGTCCTTCCTATCCTGTCACTTAACTTATCTACACCTAGCTTTTCTCTAACGTCCGTGTTTCTTATTCTATCCCTTCTCGTGTTGCCCACTGCGCTCCTCAGGAATCTCAGGAATCGGACCTGTGACAAACAGTCTATTTGTACCTTTACATACATCTAGACACTTGGTGCTTTGATCTGATCTGATGCTTTGAGGGAACAAGTAGCCTATAGAAGAATATTGGCATTCATTCACGGAAATTGTAAAGGAAGCCACTGAGAAATACATACCCAAAAAATTATTAAAACATGGGCATGATCCAGTGTAGGTAGTACTATACACGGGAAATTAAAAGTTTAGAACGGAAATGCAATAGGATATATAAAAATAGACAATTTGATAGAAACAAGTTTAACGAGTGTAGTAAAACCTTACTGGACCTTAAAAGAGAAGCGTATGATAAATATATGACTAACATACTTGATGACAAAGACGGGGACAAAAAGTTTCGCACATTTTATAAGCATATAAGGAATAGAAGGGAAAACAAAAGTAAAATTGCTGTTTTGCAACAAGGATCAAATAGAATAACCGATGACCTAGAGAAAGCAAATGTGGTCAACAACCACTGTGTGAGTGTTTTTGGACAAAAAACGGCATTTGATAGAAGCAAAATAGAAGAAAGTTCAGGCAGCAAAAGTTTTACTTTCAGTAGGAACAGCATTCTCAAAGCTATAAGAAAACTTAAAAACCATAAGTCCCCATGATTAGATGGAATTACAAATGACTTCCTTAAGATAGCAGACGTAGCCATAGTACCATTTTTGCATACTCTTTTTAATTTTTCAATTAATAATGGCCAGATTCCATGTGACTGGAAATCAGCATGCATTTCACCTATTCATAAGGTGACCAGACGTACCGGTTTGACCGGTACAGTACCGTTTTCAGAACACTTGTACCGGTGTCCCGAGAGACTCGTTAAAATGACGTATTTGTACCGGTTTTCAATTTTGGATGGGAAATGTCCCGGTATTCTGTCAACTGTACCGTGTGGAAGGATAATGTTTTAATTGAAAATACACTCCTCTGATAAATACTAACCGTAATAACATTGATATAGTTCTTCCACTCCCATCAAGATAATTCATTTTCTCTAGGGGTGTGCTATAGTACTATTTAATGATTTGGTGGAGGTGCCGGGTCGCGCTTGAGTGTGAAAACGTAAATATCATTATCTATTCTTGGCGTTACCTTACCAACCCCAGTAGCGTAGGAACCAGCGGGGGGACAGAAACTTACGAGAGTTTAATATTAATCTAGAAATTAAATAATATGCACTTACACTTATACAATTCGACAGTCACCTTGGTAAAACGAATGTTTTAATGCTTCTTCATAACATAAAAAATTAGGTTGAAATTTAATAAAATGGGTCACTTCACGTTCATTTCTTGAGTTTTTAGATCGCAGATAGTTGCAGTAAAACATCGTTTCGCTTCGCTTCATCCCAGACCCCAGCTGCCGGCAGCATAATCTTCTGTGGACCCCCCCCCCCCCCCCTACTTTCAGAACGTTCATATGCGCCTGACCAACCCTGAACATCCATTATACTAATCTCAGTCTTTTGATACTACACATTTGTGTTGTTTTGGGAAGCTCTGAACTTTTGTTAGCACAAATAATAACAATATGTCACTATAATGTTTGTATCAACATTTTTAAGCGTGCCGGGTAGATAGTCTAAATTAAATTGACCTGGCTGGTGCATATGGTGGAGGTGCCGGGTCATAAAACGCATCTGTGTAATACCACTTACTACAGAATTATATGCCATAGCCTAGCCCTAATAACATAATTCAGTAAAATGATCTAGAGAGAGATAACATTTTAAATCAATTAGATGTTATACTCTTTCACTTTTGGAGCCAACAAATAGACATATTAGTAAATAAAATTATTATTGAACATAATTGTAAAAAAAATATATATAGGCCTAGTCAAAGCGCAGCAAATTTAAAAAAAGACGAATTACTCGGACTTGACTCGAATTAAAAAAACAGGACTTAAACACCCCTAATTTTCTGTCATAATTTGCATTGATTTTGTTTATAATGAAATATCAAAATGTTATAATCATGTAACTGAAGTACGTTTTTGATTGATTACATACCTACACTAATTATTTCGTTTTTAGACAAAATGTATTAAAAGTTAAATCATCCATATGTTATACAATTTCAATGCATTTTCAATTATCTTTATTATTGATTAGGACTTCATTAGTATGATGTCCTCATCAATACATTACGTACGCATTATTTTCTGCCGAGCGCTTGTGTTTTATTTTGTTCTAACATTTTTAAACCACTAGATAAAGATTTTATGACACGTACAATAACACATTAATTCATATTTTCAATTCAGAAAGTTGTTTTCTGGGCATTTGACCAAATATATCTCGAAAAAAATATGCCTCCTGCGGCTGGGGCTCTGCCCCAGACCCCGAAATGGTCTATGGAATACAAAGTACATATTCTTACACTTGAGTTGTCCCGGTTTGTAACTCTCAAAATATGGTCACCTTACCTATTCATAAAGGAGGTGAGAAAGATAGCCCTGAAAATTACAGGCCTATCAGTCTAACGAGCAGCATATGTAAGGTATTTGAAACATTGATAGGCCAGTACATAAGATCCATCCTAAATAAGTATGATAAATTATCAAAAAAACAACACGGATTCAGAGAGGGTCACTCGTGTGAATCCCAGTTGGCAGGTTTCTATCTGAAGAGGTTGACGAGAAAGGGGAGCTTTCGACGCGGTCCCACACGACATACTAATGGAAAAATTGAACAGGATAGGATTGGACAGCAGAATAGTCAAATGGGTCGATGAGTGGCTCACAGGGAGAGTACAAGTAGTTAACCCATCGGCTTACCTTTAAAAATTGCTGCGCAGGACCCCTGAAATCCATTTATTTTTTACGAAATGGGGTGCGGAGCGCACCTCAGCAAAAAATTCACTGCTCCAACAAAAATAACCCGATTTACCTGAAATAAAAACTAAAATGTAGCCTAAATATATGTCTAGGGTGTATGAACTTTCCTACGAATTTTTCTTGGTGTCAAAATATCACACCCCTCATCTTCGTCACATCTTTCAAAATATTGCAATAAGCCGTAGCCACCGTAGCGCGCGCGCCGCCATACCGCCTACGAATGCAAACATAATCTTTCCTTCAAGCATAGACAGGCTAAAACTTGACCGAGATACGAGCCAAACACATCGTTGGATGCAGCGAAGTGCGTAGAGTACATTGAGCGCAATCTCTTGGTGATTGGACGAACCATTCTCATACAACGACCGATAATGTAGCGCGCTGTTCCAGCCCGTCGATCCGATGGCCAGGTAAGTCGGCGCGCATTTTAAACACCCCGTCGATTCGACCGGCGAGGAAGCCGATGGGTTAAGATCGGGACTCAGTATTCAGACCAATTACCAGTATCATTCGGGGTCCCCCAAGGAAATGTGCTTGGGCCACTATTATTCCTCATATTTATTGATGATATAGGTGCTGGACTAAATGGAAATGTAATTCTAAGACTCTTTGCAGACGACTGTATCATACAGTAAAATCAAAGACATTAATGACTGCCTGATCCTCCAAATGACCATAGATATGATTATGCAGCGTCCTTTAAATTTCAGTATAAAATGGAAGGTAAAGATTTGAAGTACTTGGAGTCCAGTAAACATCTAGGTACTAGGAAAACGCTTAAGTCCCGCCGCGTTGTTGGATGAGCGTAATTGGTGCATTGAGCTGCCATGTGTTATGCGAATTTTCTGTTGTTCTGTGAAAAAATCATTACTAAGTTGAAGATATTTTTAAAATTAAACTGAATTAAATAAAAAATTAACTTTTTTTTTTTTTTAATTAATCGTAATTTTAAAAAAGGAAAAAATCGTAATATTGAAATTTTCATAAGAAATAATTATTCGATTGCGCACAAATTTTACACGAATATATTTACTCATAAAATTAAGGTTCTGTAAAAAAATCATTACAATCGGATAAAGCATGTAGGTGTTATTCACTGGAGAAATTTAAAAAATTAAAAAAAGTCGTAAAATTGCGATTTTCGTAAAAAAAAAAGTTTTTTGATAACGCTCAAATTTCACATGAATATACCAATTCATTAAATTAAGGTTCTGTGAAAAAATCATTACAATCGGACAAAGCATGTAGATGTTGTAAGTCGAAGAAATTTTAAAAAAATCGAAAAAATCGTAAAATTGCGATTTTCATGAGAAATAATTTCTCGATTGTGCTCAAAAACGTGGCAGTTCTAAGTTCAGAGATTTCGAAGACCTCCATAAAATTTCATCGCAATCGGAGTATCGGTTTAGCCGGAATCGTGCTAACAAACAGACAAAAATACAAAAAAAAAGAAAAAAAAACATTCCGGATTTTTTTCTCCAGTGTAGTGAAATGGAATCTTCGCTTCGCTCATCCAATAATTCTTAATGGGAAACTGATCTGGGGGGATCATATAAATAAAGTAGTGAGCAAGGGAAATAAAAATCTTAACTTTGTTATGCGAAATCTAAGGAGTTGTAGTGCTCATGTACGGAGCAAAGCATTCACAGATAGGGTTGCCAACTCTGAACATGGGAAAAACCGGCCTTCCATGTAAACTCGTGGGAAAGGGACCAAGCACGAGGGGTGTGGGGGGCTCTGCCCCCCAACTATAGCGCCGCAGGCAAAAATTTTGAAATTCAGCTTTTTAGATTGCATTTGGTGCGTTTTAGAATAAAGTGGTGAGCTGGATGATGTACCAAAACAATGTAGTTTGTGTGCAGTCAAAACTGGAAAACCACCAAAAATAAAAAAGTCACTGAGGTAATAGATTATAATATTACATCCGCTGATATGCGGAGTATTCATAATTCGAGTAGGCAATGGACATATTTTTATTCATAAGTAATTTAGGCCTAAGGATAATAAATTCCAAATAAACCACGAATAATTTTTTTGTGTGTTAATTTCAATTTGTCATATCACGATTCTCAAAGCAGTAAATTAATACTACGTAAACAGTATTAAAAGATTTAAAGGAATTGTGATCAATTCTGCTTGAAGGAGAGTCTTGTTGGACTTTATTTTTTCGCGGAGAGTCAATTTCATCGTCGAATTCGTGCACAAACTTCCCGTATGAACGGCATTGACAGTGCGGACTGCAGTGCAGTGTGGCAGTCTTTGGCCAGCCTACTGCCTTGTTCGCTGTCTGGTGAGGGGGTTGGCGGGTTAGGTCAAGGGGAAGTGGAGAAGAGCAATGTTTACTAATTAAGTGGGATTTGGGAAACGATTATTAGGATGGTTTTTAAATATTTATTTTAGTTTTTTGTGTATATTTAGTAATATTTTTAGTATAATGGGTTATTTACATAAAAAACCGACAACACTATTGCCGGTCGAAGGGACTGACCGGCAACCGGCGTGCCGGTCAAAAACCGGCCGGTTGGCAACCCTATTCACAGAAATAGTGAGGCCCACGCTTGAATATGCCAGCTGTATTTGGGATCCGCATACTAAATGCCATAAGGAAGCCATTGAAAAGGTACAAAGAAGGGCTGCCCGCAAAGTGCTAGGGAAATATGGGCGAATGTATAGTGTTTCGGAAAGGATAAAAGACCTAGAATGGAAATCTAGAAGATAGGTGAAAATTCTCTAAACTGTGTGGAGTGTATAAGGCACAATCAGGTCAACCAGCTTGGTCAGATATTCAAAGACTGCAAGCAGCCACCTTCATTGGTAAAAATGACCATAGAAATAGACCATAGAAATAAACTCTTTGTTCCTAGATTTAGGACAGAAGTAGGAAAAAATTCATTTGTGGGGTCTGCAGTTAAGATTTGGAATGGTCTGGATAATAAGGTTCTAACCCCCCTACCAGATAACATAGCAGTTTTCAAAAACAGGTTAAAAGAATATTATTAAACTCAAGAAACTGGCCTGTATGGCCAAATTAGTGCTATATTCTAGGTACTTCTAGTAGATAATAGCTGATAATCTTATGTGCATATATCACATGTTTCTTTTTACAAATAATACATTGAAATGTAAATTGTATCTAGTTACTGGATGTTGTAAATGCTATACTATATGCCTTGCAACAGAGCAAAAGAGCTCAAAACATGGTCAATAAATAATACTAATACTACTAATTTGCTTTGATGATTTTGTGAAAACAAATAGGCTATATTGAAGTCAAATTTTTTAATTAAACGAGGGAGCGGAGCGACCGAGTGTCTCCATTCAACTCAAACGGCTCTCATTCTGTGATTCTGTCTGTCTGTCTGTACGTCGAAAATCAGCCGAACCGCTGAACAGATTTGCTGAAATTTTAAACAGACATCCAGTACAAGTTTACTGAGAACTGTTAACAAAATCAGCTAGATCCATTGCGATTCAAGCCTACAATAAATAAAAATGTGATTTTTAATAATATCAATGGCATTTGTTTCGTAGCAGTTAGCGGGACGAGATTGACGTGGCCTGCATGGCGTAGTGGTAACCATTTAGCCTACCGCACGGATGGATGGTGTTCGATACCCGTCAGTTCTAACTTTTTTATATTTTTACATCCACATATTATTTTTGAGGGTTGTTAAATGAGAAATAAAAATTAGGTGATTTTGTTTCATCCTGGAAATTTTGTTAATGTTTTACGCTAATACGTTTGAACACGATTCGCATTTAAAATGTTCAAGTTAAATAACTAGGGAAACGCCAAAGTCGTTGTTAAACGAGTGAGTGAGCCATGTGTTGAGTACTCGGTATCATTCCCCATAGGCCATACTGGGCTAGATCCAGCTTTAGGTATAGGGGAGGAAAGGGGATGTTCCCGGGTACTCAACACTTGGCTCACTCACTCGTTTGACAACGACTTTGGCGTTTCCCTAGGATAAAATTACTAGGCTTATTACCATTAGGGCCTACATTAGAGGTATGTGTAGCCTACATATAGCATTTTCAAGTGTCATTTTATAGCGTTTTGAAGCATCTATTTTTTGGCCACCTTCAAAACCTTGGGTATGAACTTTTTTTCATATTTTTAATTTGAAATTTGGTCTTCAAGGTTGAATTAATATCAACTGAATAAAACAACAAACAAACAAACAAATTATAGATAGGCCTACTATGAAAAATTAAATAAAGTAAGACCGTAAAACTAAAGTTTTAAGTGAAAAAATAGCGCTTTGTCGCGTCTATTCATAAAACGTTATTTTCACGTATCTCTACCTACTGACATTATATATTGTCAATACACTAGTGAACAGCCATGACAATATAGGCTAGCCACCCAAAACATTAGGCCTAATGATTTATTTATAAACAATTGGAAGTTAATTTAAATTTCCTATTTATCCCAGAAAGAACTCTTTTTGTATGATTTTGCCATTAATTTTCAAGTTTTCATCAGCTTCTTACACTCCACTCTAAATCTTTTAGGGTTGTCTTCGTTGCATCTTTCTGAGGGATTTGATTAAAAGCTTTAAACCTAGAGCTAACAAAATATAGAATTTTATCTCTTCTTAGTTCTTTTCTTCACCCTGTAAACATTTAAATTCATCACACTCCTTGTCTCATATGTACGCCGGTACGGCACGTTATGTATATTTCTAATCTGGGTTAGTTTGTCACCCAAGTAGTAGGCCTATTTAGGCATGGCACCTATAAATCTTAAAGGGGTATTCACCCGCTAAACTAAAAATAATATTTCATTCAGGCTAACTAGTTATGAATTTAGAAATCTACAGAAAAATTATTGGGTCCACCGTCCATGACCCCTCCAAAAATGTCAAACTTGGTATTTTTAGCTAGGTCCCATCGGCAAAAATCTTCCATAAAAAATAACATAGGGACGACCTTTATGCCCAGTGACCTTGGAGGATTTTGATCCAAAAAATATTGGCCATTATTGACGTACTCGGCAGCCTTATCTGTAAATCCTCTATATTTTGTTTTGCAATTTGAGCAAGTGGTTCAGTCAAAATAGCTGATTACCAAGAATGGGTGTGGTTTTGGAATGCATACTTTTGCGTGTTTGAGTGTAAATTTGTTCACAATTTCAAGACACGATGTAATCAAGGGCCATTTTAAATTGGTAGGATGCTCTAGTATTTACGTGGAAGAAAAAAGAAGCAGGTTAAAGCTGATTCAAGAAATTTCCCAAAACACCAATTTTCTGGATCAAAAAAGTTGAAAAAATTGTGGAAAATCACAGTTGCAATCTTGATATAATTTTTTAAACAGTCATTTTAGTGTAGTATTATGCTATAGTTAATGTGATAAAAAATAATTTTTTTGTGTAATAGTGTGTGAAAAAGTGCTAACGACAAAGTATTCAAAAGAATGTTATCTTTTACTTTCATCCAATGTTTACAGGTATTCGTATTCGGAAAATAATATTTTTGGATTGATTGTTGAAACTATAAACTGATATAAGCCTAGGTAATATTAACAGTGTTCAAATGAATAAAATCACATCATCACTTCTATCTATCTGTATTTTTTCAGGAGTGACTTTGGAGGTAATGTTTCTTTTGAAACTTGTGTACATTTAATAGCCCAGAAGAATTCATTGGGTCCATGTGAACTGAAAGTAACAGTTCCACTTGCTCATAGGAATATAAAAATTGTACACATCTCCATTTTGTCTGAGGTAAGCTACTAGTATTTCTAGTTGTAATGGCTATGTCTGATTTACATAATTGACATAGAAGGTGTTTCAAAAGTATTTTTTTATTTTGTGCAATTCTCATAGGCATAGGCTAGGGCCTACACAATGTTTGGTTTTAGATGGTGGTTGTCTAACAAATCAACTAACTAGGAAAACGCTCAAGTCCCGCCGCGTTGATGGATGAGTTTTTTAAAGTTTTTAGTTTGCGTGGGATATCTTTACTTTTGCAAGTGCTTTGTTTTGCTACTTACGCATTGAAAGTGATTGTTGTCAAATTTCTTTTGTTACCTGTCAATTGGTATTATTTACCGTAAAAACTTATATTAAAAGCTTTATTTCTATGGATTCTGGCTAACTTTTTCAACTTTTTCTTTCAAAAGGTACTACATCACCATAACCTTAATGTGTATGTATAATATGAACGTTGTAGGCCCACCCGTTTGGTCAATCCTTAATTCAAGTTAAAAATGCAACAAAAAATGAGGTGTTACTTTTAATATAGCACATAAATACCGTTTGTAACGATTTCCAATAAAATACATTCATATTTCACTAAATTGTTATTTATTTGGGTCTTCAGTACTGCTAACTGCAACAATTGACTAGGGCTAATACACGCCTCAGGCATGGCTGCTGAAATGTTGTGCAGCCACCCAGTGAAAACAAATATTGCAAAAAAGAAGTTTTTTATTTCTTCTTGTATGGATCAGTTTTCTTATTTTTAGTTATACATTTCCATATTATATGAACTGGTCTAGAGTTGTTTTGTTATAAGTACATTTTATAAAGTGTAGCACATAATTGGATGAGCAGAGCGAAGATTCCATTTCACAACACTGGAGAAAAAAATCCGGAATGTTTTTTTTCCTTCTATTTCCTTTTCTTTTGTATTTTTGTCTGTTTGTTAACACGATTCCGGCTAAACCCATACTCCAATTGCGGTGAAATTTTCTGGAGGCCTTCGAAATGTCTGAACTTAGAATTGCCATGTTTTTGAGCGCAATTGAAACATTATTTCTCATTAAAATTACAATTTTACGATTTTTTTAGATTTTTAAAAAATTTCTTCTACTTATAACACCTACATGCTTTATCCGATTGGAATGATTTTTTCACAGAACCTTATTTTTATGAATTAATATATTCATGTGAAATTTGTGCGCAATCGAAAAATTATTTCTTATGACAATCGCAATTTTACGATATTTTTAAATTTTTAAAACATTCTTCAACTTATAACACCTACATGCTTTATTCAATTGTAATGATATTTTCACAGAACCTTAATTTTATGAATTTATATATTTGTGTGAAATTTGAGCCAATCGAAAAATAATTTCTCATGAAAATCGCAATTTTAACAACATACGCTCATCCAACAACGCGCCTGAAAAACCGTTTGCGATGCTTCCTAGTATTATGGCCATGAAAACCTTAGAATACGCTTGGCAACATCGCAACGTTTAAGCGACTGAAATCTAGGCCGGCACAGAATAAGTTGTTTATGGTTTCAAAGTGATGCGGTTTTTGCGCGTAATAGGCCTACCAAGGGGTATTTTATCCATGTGCCTTGTAAATCCATGGTTAGACGAGTGAGCGAGTTATGTGTTGAGTACCCGGAACATTTGTATTTAAGTGATTGATAGGATAAGGTATAAGCAATAGGGTTTTGAGTTTAGTTGGTATAAGGGCACGACAACTCCACTGTAAGGCCATAATGCACCACTCAAGCCTATGATGGGCTAGGGAGGAAAGACCAATGCTGGATATAGCCTTAGGTAGGAGAGGAAAGGGAATGTTACTGGGTACTCGACACATGGCTCGCTCACTCGTCTAACAACAACTTTGGTATTTTCCTAGTAATTTTAATTTGTACCTAGTCCACTAAAAAATAACGTAACACGATTATAAATTAACGAGAAAGTCTCTAAAAAGGTAACGCTTCACATCCGTTAAGCTGCTACCCAACTGGTATAATTATTGTTACAAAAGTTTGGAGAAGGCCAACTGGCTAGTTAGCAGGTGAAAAGTTGTGTCGTCCCCAGCCCTTCAGGCTGGGCTTTATGTTCGGTATAATTATTGTGTTATATATATATATATATATATTGATTCATAGCAGTTGTCGAAAAAGTTTGCCCCGATTGGGGTTCGAACCCAGAACCTCAGTCGGGGCAAACTTTTTCGACAACTGCTATGAATCAATAACTATGTCCTTAAAGCGGGCTTATGTTTAAAAACCTAATATTCATATATATATATACATATTAAATCGTATTTAGAGTCTACCCACTCAGACACAGAACTGATTTCCAGTGGAGGACATTAAATTTAAGCCGACCAAGCCAACCCTCTAATGGACACATCTTCTGTTCTCCAGGCAAGAGTTATCGAGCTATATGGTCAGTGTGGAGAGTATCTTGCTACTATGGAAGCAAGTTTTATTGAAGAGTGTGAAGAAATGCCAGTGTATAAAGCCGATATGAAATTAAGTCAGCCCTCTTCTGAATGCTTGTTCAAGGTAAAACTGGGTGGATACTTACTTACACAAAAAATAAAATTACATATAATTTACTCGTATATAGGCCGCCATTGAGTAAAGGCCGCACCCCTATTTTGACCACTATAATTAACAAGAGAAGGATATAATTACTATTTACTAATGGCTTCATATTATAATAGCTGCACCCCACTTTTTAAAGTTGATAATTTTAAATGTACCTGAGGCCTATAATCGCATAAATGCCGTATTAGACCGAATACCTATAGCACGATCTTCAATATAACACCACTCCCAATTTTCAGGAATCATTTAAAAAAAAGATCAAATCAAAGAAAATGAAAATGTGCAAGAAACAATTTAATTTACAATACAATGAATGAATAGCCTAAAGTTTCACTCTTACAACAAAACAATTTGAAAAATGTTAGGGCCTAGGCCTCTGATTTTAACAGTGTAGGGCCAAGCACAAGGCCATGCACAAGCTGACATGTAATACACTCTGAACATGGTCTACATGGGAAGAATATACATTATGCAAATCTATCTATCAATCTATCACATTGGCCAACCACATACAGTTCAATCAGACTGATTTAATTACATACATTCCAAAAAATTTGATCATTGTAACCTTTAAGAATTGATTCCCAAGAAAAAACTTTAATTGTACGCGCAGCTATTTTGATGGTCATTTTCTGCGGAATCCGTGATACACGGCGATATTCCCGCGGTCTTTTTCCGCGGAGCCCAAGATAACTTCACCCGCCCAAGTCACGGGTTCGGCTGGCATCAAGTGGGTGGGCGGGGGGCCGGGGCGATGCACAGCAGCCAATGCGCGGGAGTTGTATTGCGGGTGGCGTATGTTCAGGCACTTTTTCAAATGCAAGAGCGCGGAAATAACGCGAGTGCTGTTATTGAGATTGAATTTAAAAAAAAAACGTATAGTACAACTGTAGAATTATAAATTTAATATTTTATTATTTTTTCAGTTTGTACGAGCAAAGAGAAAACAGGACATTTGGCTTTATGGAGTCAATATACAGCTTCAGAAAAATGAAGCCCCGGATCAGCCAGAAAGCACCATCAACTTTAACATTGTAAATACAATTCTCAAAGAATCTGGCCATCAAATTACAGAAAAAGCAGACAAGTGCAGGAAGTTCTTACAACTCTATAGGTCAACTTCGGATACAATTAGGCCAAAAACCAAACCAGACTTGCAGTCATTAATGAAAATATTTGAATCTAAATATTTACATAAATACAACCCTTTTGAGAGTGACTCGAAAAGCATTCCTCGTTATAAATGCATTACTAGTGAAATACTACCAGATGCTCAAGAGCCTCCAAATGACAGAGGTTCAGAGGCAGTCAATATAGAACAAACAAACATCAACTCCTTGGTCTCACAAACTATAGTTGAATCAAATATCCGGGAGGATATAAAACAGCATGTAGAACAATGTTTTCAAAATCTGGAAGCTAAATTGATGGCCAGGGTAGAAGACAAGTTAAACGAATTGGAGAAAAGGCAAAATGAAAAGTTTAGTTTTATTTATTCCCAGTTAGAAAAATTGCGTATCAAATAATAAAAATATGTTAAAGTTTAATTCACCCAAATCCTTACTATATAATATGGCACATTTCACTGGCTGCACTATGCCACATTGAGTACAGGTCGCGCATTCCACTGGGATTTTATGACGGCCCTGGTGCAAATGTCGCTTACTGTAGGTCTACTGGTCATATTGTCCTCAACGACAATAGTCGTGTCTAGTACGATCCTGAGCAGTAAATCTTGCTATGTCTTCAAGGGACAGTGCATACCTAACTGTTACAGGTTAAATTGAGTCTAATTAAATATATGTATTATGTATTTATCTATGGCAAAATCAATAAAAAAACTATCTATCTATCATCATGTTTAGTACATTTTTGGTGTATATCTTCACTTCATCATTAGGGTGAATTTATTTATTCAGATGGTATTTTTGTGAATCTCAAAAAACAAAATTTTCTCAAAACACTTGTAACAGTAGGATTTTGGTTATTTGTGTGTCAAATATTACTTTTTAATAATTTAACAAAAATATTCATGAAAGGTGTGAAATAAATAATGAAATTCATGCTTAATAGGGAATTTGCATAAGTTCCAGATATCGGTAAAAGTATGTGCAATATATAGATATTCCTCTAAAAATGATATAAACATTAATTTCAGGTTTTTAAAGTTAATCGTTCAATATTTGTTGAGGGTAAAAGTTTGACCTTTTAAATTTCCCGCACATTTATTTTGAAACGGCTGCCTACGAGTGCGTTCCGTTACCTGCTGGACGTACTGAACCAGTAGCCAACTTTACTGTAACCGTTCCGTTAACTGCTGTCAGCAGTGTGCTGAGCGTCCCGTAAATTGCTGGCCCAGCGCCTTCAGTAACTGGAAGTGCTGGAGGTTTCTCGCTCAGTATCGCCAGTAAACCAGCTAGTGTCATGGCGGCGTTGAAATGTCAGTTTGCTTCCAAAGTTAATAAATTGCTTTTTGTTCAGAAAAAATGAGATATTTGATATTGCACTGGAATAAAAATGACAATAATAATTCGGAATGAGCTAAGAATATTTATTTGCGAGCTTACACTTCTTTTTTAATTCATAGCTTGCAATTAATGGGTCGATGACTTTAGGCCTAGGCCTAGGCTAGATGACGGCTTTAAATATTTCGCCAAGAGAATAATTTATTTGTTAAATCCATAACCGAGAATAAACGTGAAATCTTTTCATTTCTCTTCAAGTTTATCCTAAATAATTAATATCATGTTTTAAATTGACTGCACGATTATTTTTCTGACAGCTGCAGTGTTTGTGCTGGATGCTTTTACTGGGAACCATTCCGTTTTCTAGGCCTACTGACCGCGCAGGCTAGCACTTGTAGTTTACTGTGCTCCCAGTAGAGCCAGCAGGTAACGGAACGCACTCTATGTCATCGGCCCTCATGACGAACACGGCCGCCTAGATAAACAATGAAATTCCCTCCTTTTACCAAAGTCTTTGGTTCATACAACAATGGGCAACAATAAACAACAATTGATGTCCTTTTCCAAGTTTTATAATCAACATTGTGTTTTTACTTATTATCAATTTAAACTGCAGTTAAAGCTTACGTTGTGATATTACTTAATGTGTAAAATAAAATATTAAGCCTAACAACCAAGTTGCATAAATATGAGACGTTAAGCAATATCCAATCATCAATCAATTATTAGAACAAACTAGGTGTCAAAATATGCTTCCACTGCCAAGATAATTTCCGAAAGCGAGTAACTTGATATCTCGTTACGTGATTGGTTGATTGGCACCATGAAGGCTGGTGACGTATGACCCGTTTTTTCTCGTCAAAATATGTAGGAAACTTTCACCCTTATTTTATAAATGAAAATATTCTCAAAATCAAGAAAATAAGATATTTTTGTGAAAACCCAGTAGAACCGTAAAATAATGTTATGCAAATTCCCTATTGGGCCATTTGCTACTTTTGGCATAAATTTGAGCCTTTTTAACACTCACTCAAATTAGAAGAAAAACTTTTTACTTTTTACCGAAATAAAACATACATAACAAGTCGATATTAATTAAAACTAACTTTTTGGCCTGTTTGTAATCACTAAATCTACCATATTGATTTGTCGGCAATATCGGAAACTACATCAGGTATAAACAAACACAAACATCTTTGAACCGATTCAACCTATAGGCCAATTTCGAGCTGTGCGATATACGAGGCATTATTTCAATTTTATAAACTGAATTGAAAGATTTTTTCTAACAAAGTGGAAGTTTTTATTTTCTCCTCTTAATTAAAATGCTCCAAAATGTCCAAACAAATTGAAAACCCCAAAATGCTTGGTAATGCACAAGTATTTATTGTTAAAAAGTTCGGCCCTAGACGGATAGACCTAAGCAAAATTTGTAGTTATGTTGATTGGAGTACTACTAACTACTATACTACTAACTACTATAGTATGATATTGATAAATATTGGAAGCTTCAGATGAACTCTGCACTAAATATTTCAAATGCTCAAAATTTTATCAAAGAGTTGCTATTGTATTTTGAATTTGACAACTCCCATAGCAAGAAAATAATGCACTGCTTTTGACTGTCATGTTCCACTGCTTGTTGCCTTCCGAACAAAGCCAGCTAGAGCATAACTTCGCTATGTCGAGCAAGACCGCACTGTCCAGTGAAATGCACCTTATGCTTAGTCTTATGTATAATTGTACTACTAACAAAACAGGTAGCATACCTATGCTATATAGCCACTATATGTTCATACAATGTTTCTGGCACGACATACATTCACATTGTTCTCTGTTATGTTATGTTACAATGATGCTGTGAAAATGTAATAAAAATTACAAATTATAATATCCAAGAAGATTAATTTAATTTATTAAACACCTCTTGAAGAAGAATTCTGTACACACACATAACAAAAACTTGTAGAAATACAGCCAAACCTTACACACTCAAAAGGAATGAGATCTAAAAAAGGGCCAAGCTCATCTACACTTCCACATAAACGTACAGTGTCCCATAACAGCATCCTCGAAAAGCTTGACAAAATAGAATTTGCGATTATTAATTTAACGTAATAGTTTATCCAAGTTCTTTTTTTCTAATTAATTTAAACGTAATAACATGCAAATTCTATTTTGCCAAGCTTTTCGAGGATGCTGTTATGGGACACTGTACGTTTATGTGGAAGGGTAGATGAGCTTGGCCCTTTTTTAGATCTCATTCCTTTTGAGTGTGTAAGGTTTGGCTGTATTTCTACAAGTTTTTGTTATGTGTGTGATCTCATTACTTTTTCAAGTTCCATTACAAAATTATTGCTAAAATATAATATTTTTATCAAAGTTGATTTTAATTCTATGGTATTAGCAGTAACAATATAGGATGTAAAATATCTAGACCCGGATTCATGTACATCCTGGGTATAGGTGGTATAACCATGGTATAACGACGGTATAAGGACTGGACCCCAATTCTTGAGTTCGTGGGAGATGAGTTGAAAACGCAATTTGAAAACGAAGTCGTTTTCGTTTTCGAAGGAATTGGTATTCATGAACGGTATCGTGGAAAACGTCATGGGTTGTGAGTTGAAAGCATTGATATTAATTAAACCCCTATAGTAGGCTAGATTAGCAGTCTCCTATACCTCCGCACAGGCGCGAGCGTGGCAAATTGAAGACTCAACCGGCCCATTTCAAGATGGCGATTTGGTGTTTTAATTTATGCTTTTTTAATGCAATAAAGTATTTTACTGGATTGTTTGATATGGTTTTAGCTTGTGCAGCATGGTATTAAACAAAAGAAACAATACGAAGTGATTGCATAAGGGAATTTAGTAATCATTTGGTGTTAAAGGCTAGTATGCTTACCTGTCAACCTGGCGGCAATCTTGAGAACTATTTGACCACAAATCGCTCCCATTTGATTAACATGTAAACTGTCATTTTAAGATGGCTTCTAATTGTACCGGAAGTGGACCACCGACTGCTGGTCTAGCCAATTATATAGGATGTCTATGGTTGAAAGAGTATCACGAAATCCAAACACTTTAAAAAGATTTGCGTATAGCAAAGAGCTCGAAAAAGTTCTATATTTATTCTAGATGGCAGTGCCTTCATAAACGCGGGCCAATCGAAAGACAAGTTGTATGAAATGATTTGATTGTTGCAATTATGTAAACAAACAGTTGAGCAAGTTCATATCAGAACTATGTTGTGCTGGCCTAGGGTTGGCTAGGCTTGTCAAACATGTAATGTAAGTAATAATTTTATCTAGTCCTATAGCCAAATGGAACTTTAGACCTACACTTTTGCATTATAAATAATTTTCCACATCTGGGCCTAGGCAGGGACGGTTTCTGATTTGTTTTATGAGAGTATAATGACACCTTTTCTCGTTCCACACAAAGAAGAAAATTTTTAAATGTCCGCCATTTGTTTACGTATCGCACTTTCCCGCCTAACTCTGCTTATACCGTCAACAAGTGTCAAGTAACTATGGTTACTTGTTGATTATATGCCAAGTGTTTAAGGCTTATTTTAAAACCTTTATTTGGAAGCCTTCCAACAAACTTTTTCAACTTTTTTTTTCAAAAGAGACTATCATTCTATAACCTTAATGTCCATGTAAAATATGAACATTGTAGCCCCACCCGTCTGGTCAGAATCGCGGGCCGACGTATTAGATGTTAGCAGTAGCTAACATCCTTAAAGTGATTTTGAGCATGTTTGAAGACATTTTTTCACCAAGAAGGAATGGTCGTACCCCAATAAAATTTGGCATGTGTTGTCAGGTACCTAAATCCCCTCGATTGTGATAGTTTTCAAGTTCACATCACGTTACATGACGGCTGGGTAACACCTCGAAATCACCCCAACTCTGCTTGGTGTATAAGGTGCTTGAGTGTGTAGCGCACCGCGGCTTGGCTGCGGCGCCCTAACGGGCACCTAGATTGAATACTATTGATAAACATTGAGGGTTGTTAAATGGACACTGAACTATACTACAACACAAAATTAGTCTTCTTTTGTTCTAGTGTGAAAAATGCCTATCGGCTAGTTAGATTGGAGAAGGGTTGACAGGTTGGGAAAGCAAAGAAAACATAAATCCCAGCCTGAAGGGCTGGGGGCGACAAAACTTTTTACCTGCTGATGACAACTGCAGCTAATTTAAAGTTGTTACCTTAATACACGACGCGTTTCGTCCTTCTGGGACTCATCAGGCAGATGGTGGTCACTAAAAATCAGCTAACTACATGCATTTTCCTTTTGTTTTCTGATCCCAGTCACAATTAGTAGGGCAGCCTCTCTCATTGCCACGGGTCTTGGTTCAAATCCAGGTTAAAAGACATGGTTGTTTTGTCGCCCAAGCACCAGAGTCTAGGAGGAAAGCCCGCTCACTGGTTGTGCTGTTGTGTGACTTTCCACCCTTCCTATCTTTAATCCTTTCTCTAAGTATGAATGAAGAGGCACCCTGGCCGAGCAACAACAGAAGGGGCAGCTTTTCTCTTGTTGCCAAGGGTCCTGGTTCGAATCCAGGTTGAGTCATGGATGTTTTGTCTCCCGAGCACTAGAGTTGGGAGGGAAGCCCCCTTACTGGTTGTGCTGACGGTGTGGCTCAGTATGAATGGTGTTTGAAGTAACCTTGCTGATGATGACAACATGCATGCAGAATTTGCTTCTTGCGTTGCCCTACCACAGGTTTGGTTATGTGTTGTGAGTTTTGTTTGCATGTAGTTAGCTGATTTTTAGTGGCCACCATCCGCCTGATGAGTCCAGAAGGACGAAACGTGCCGTGGATTAAGGTAACAACTTTAAATTAGATGCAGTTGTCATCAGCAGGTGAAAAGTTTTGTTGCCCCCAGCCCTTCAGGCTGGGATTTATGTTTTCTTTGCTTTCCCAACCTGTCAACCCTTCTCCAATCAAACAAAATTAGTCTTAATTTACACAAAATTGAATTGATCAGTGATATCAGTACGAGGGACGACACCACACCTGGTACCCGAATCCATACTACAGAATCGGATCCTCTTTGAGTATGATTTTTGTTTAAAATGATTCAAGCATTCGAACTTCTTGGTTTCATCAAACGCAACTGCATGAGAGAGTTTAAACCATCAACCCTAAGACGAATGTTTGTCTCGCTTGTCAGGCCCCAAGTGGACAACGCTACTGTTATTTGGGACCAATTCCAATCGCGTGGAATCTGTGCAGCGCGGATTGATGAAATTAATGTGTTTGAAATATAATATTGCCTACCATAGATCTAGGTGCCCGTTAGGGCGCCGCAGCCAAGCCGTGGCGCGCTACACACTCAAGCACCTTATACAGCAAGCAGAGTTGGGGTGATTTCGAGGTGTTACCCAGCCGTCATGTAACGTGATGTGGACTTGAAAACTATCAAAGTTGAGAGGATTTAGGTACCTGACTACACATGCCAAATTTTATTGGGATACAACCATTCTTTCTTGGTGAAAAAATGGCTTGAAACATGCTCAAAATCACTTTAAGGATGTTAGCTACTACTGCTACTGCTACTACTACTATCTAATTCGTCAGTTTCAATCGGCCTGCGATTCTGACCAGACGGGTGGGGCTACAATGTTCATATTTTACATAGACATTAGGGTTATAGTAATATAGTCTCTTTTAAAAAAAATTAAAAATTTGGAAGGCTTCAAATAAAGGTTTTAAAACAAGCCTTATACACTAGGCATACAATCAACAAGTAACTATAGTTACTTGACACTTGTTGACGGTATAAGCAGAGTTAGGCGGGAAAGTGGGATACGTAAACAAATGGCGGACATTTTAAATTTTGCTTCTATGTGTGAAACGAGAAAAGTTGTCATTATACTCTCATAAAACAAATCAGAAACCGTCCCTGGCCTAGGCCCAGATGTAGAAAATTATTTATAATACAACAGTGAAGGTCTAAAGTTCCATTAGGCTATAGGACTAGATAAAATTAATACTTACATTAGCCTACATGTTTGACAAGCCTATAGCCAACCCTAGGCCAGCACAACCTTGTTCTGACACTTCCCGCACAAATAACTAGTTTTGATTACTAAAAGCCTAATGCAGATAAACAATAGTATGATTGTCCACCTAGGCTATACAAAAATGTACGGAGATAATACACCTATTCTTTTCTGTCAATGATCTCACGCAAAATTCCCGTCACTATATAAAAACGAAAACAAAAACTGTGCAAATTTTCAATGTTCTTTTGATAATCTGTTGATTTACATGGCTGTGGATGCAGTGAAATAGGTGTAAAATAACATTAGTTGTGCGTTTGTTGTTGCATGGGAAAGTTTTAATTGGATGTGAGTTGCCTAGACTTAACCAGTCCTTATACCGTCGTTATACCATGGTTATACCACCTATACCCAGGATGTACATGAATCCGGGTCTAGATATTTTACATCCTATTGTTATTGCTAATATGTACCATAGAAATTAAATCAACTTTGATAAAATTATTATATTTTAACAAATAATTTTGCAATGGAACTTGAATAAGTAATGAGATCACACACATAACAAAAACTTGTAGAAATACAGCCAAACCTTACACACTCAAAAGAAATGAGATCTAAAAAAAGGGCCAAGCTCATCTACCCTTCCACATTTGCGCATTCTTAATTCATAAACGTACAGTGTCCCATTACAGCATCCTCGAAATGCTTGGCAAAATAAAATTCGCATGTTATTACGTTTAAATTAATTAGAAAAAAGAACTTGGATGAACTATTACGTTTAAATTAATAATCGCAAATTCTATTTTGCCAAGCTTTTCGAGGATGCTGTTATGGGACACTGTACGTTTATGAATTAAGAATGCGCAAATGTGGAAGGGTAGATGAGCTTGGCCCTTTTTTTAGATCTCATTTTTTTTGAGTGTGTAAGGTTTGGCTGTATTTCTACAAGTTTTTGTTATGTGTGTGTCTGATTACTACAAGTTTTGCATGGACATAAAAATGCCTCGTCTTAAAACCAGGCGACAATCTACCGATCTCATTTTTCTGTAAAAAATTCTTCACAACTATTACTATTATGACTCTCTATTACTTGATATCAACTTCCTAGTACCAGGCATGTTCACCCGTAGTCATGACGTTTTTATGGTTTCTCGAAGCCGAATAAATGTTTACAAATTTTCTTGTCTTAACCGATTACAGTATCTAGGTGCCCGTTAGGGTGCGCTACACACTCGGGCACCTTATACAGCAAGCAAAATTGGGGTGATTTACGAGGTGTTACCCAACCATCATGAAACGTGATGTGAACTTGGAAACTATCAAAATCGAGGGAATTTAGGTACCTGACAACACATGCCAAATTTGGTTGGGGTACGTGCATTCCTTCTTGGTGAAAAAATGACTCGAAACATGCTCGAAATCACTTTAAGGATGTTAACTACTGCTACTACTGCTACTGTCTAATTCGTCAGTTTCAATCGGCTAGCGATTCTGCCCAAACGGGTGGGGCTACAACATTAATATTTTACATGGACATTACGGTAATAGTGACATAGTGTCTTTTGAAAGAAAAAGTTGAAAAATTTTGCTGGAAGGCTTCCAAATAAAGGTTTAAATATAAGCCTAAAACAGGCATACAACAACAAGTAACTATAGTTACTTGACAATGATCGCCTACATTGTTTACAAAAAGCAAGTCTTGGACCACAGATGTTTTACATTCTATTGTTAATTGGTTATACCATAGTAATTAAATCGACTTTGATAAAATTATTATATTTTAACAAATAATTTGCAATGGAACTTGAAAAAGTAATGAGATCACACACATAACAAAAACTTTTAAAAATACAGCCAAACCTTACACACTCAAAATAAATGAGATCTATAAAAAGAGCCAAGCTCAACTACGCTTCCACATTTGCGCATTCTTAATTCATAACGTACAGTGTCCCGTAACAACATCCCTGAAATGCTTGGCAAAATAGAATTTGCATGACCATTACGTTTAAATTAATTAGAAAAAAAGAATTTGGATGAATTCTATTTTGCCAAGCTTTTCAGGGATGTTGTTTCGGGACACTGTACGTTTATGAATAAAGCATGCGCAAATGTGGAAGGGTAGGTGAGCTTGGCCCTTTTTATAGATCTCATTTCTTTTGAGTGTGAAAAGTTTGGATGTATTTTTACAAGTTTTTTGTTATGTGTGGGATATACATATAACACTGCTGTAGACCAGAGAGTTGATATCCACAATATGACTTTGATTGCTTTCAAAAGTCTATCTGTAATCTTTCAAATGACCCTCCTTCTGAGAGTTGAAGATAACCCATATTTTTTTTTCTTCTTTTTCTTCTCATTGTTACATGTATTATTCATTGTAACTTAATTCTATTTTAGCACAATTTTTCTTAGTATACTATGATGTAAAACTCTGTTCTCTATCTGCTGATGCATAGAATATTCAGATTCTCTATTGTGTTAACAAGGATGAACAATAAAATAAAAAATTGAAAGGAAATGTTAGTTTGTTTCTTTGTTTCTATTTTTTAAGATTCTATGTGTATCTTCAATATATTATATTGCACTTGTGGGATCTCGATCCTGTTGCAAATAAAGATCTTATAATAATGAAACATCAATACTAGAGACGACAAGTGTTCACGCTTCGCCACTGCTTATTTATTACATATGAATTAAAGTAATGAAAGTAAAAAAGTGGTAAGATTTTACGAAAATCGGTCGAGTTTAAGGTACCTACACATAACCAAAGTGATCAAATTTACTAGATTGCAATTAATTAGATAATTAATTAATTAAATACTTTTTTTTCATATTTTAATTTTTCATAAAAAAGCTTTCATTTGATACCCAAGTCGACTATGTTGTAATCATTTACACATTTGATTGAAATATATCTAATTAATTAATTTAATGATAATAAGTGGAATTCAGTCTGGACCCATCACTATTTTGGTCTTTATAGTAATCATATTATTTTTGTAATACTACAATTTTCAATCGTAGCGCATAATTGAATGTCAAAACAGTTTTAAGGAGATTTAGCTCATTCTCAATTTCATTAATCCATTAATCTGAGAGTTGCAGGAATTTCGTTTGGGCCATCAAAATGAGGATTAATTGGCATTATGTTAGTAAAGTGGCAACATTTTATGACCATCGGTAAAGTTTTTGGAATACATAATTATACAAGTAAAAAATGGTGTAATTTAACTAAAATATAATTAATTAAAATATGATTTATTCATTCATGAAAAATATTTTTTTACATATTATTTACTTGCAAAATAAGCTTTCATTTGATACCCAAGTCGACTATGCTGTGTTTATTTTGTAACTTAAATTTTTAATCTATGTGATTGTCATTAATTGAATTAATGGGAAAGTGATAGGAACCCGACTTTGGGGCCATCACTTTTCTATATTGCATCATGCTTGTATTGTTATTGGATGAGCGTAGCGAAGATTCCATTTCACTACACTGGAGAAAAAAATTCGGAATGTTTTTTTTTGTATTTTTGTGTGTCTGTTAACACGATTCCGGCTAAACCGATACTCCGATTGCGATGAAATTTTATGGAGACCTTCGAAATCTCTGAACTTAGAACTGCCACGTTTTTGAGCGCAATCGGAAAATTATTTCTCATAAAAATCGCAATTGTACGATTTTTTTCGATTTTTAAAAAATTTCTTCAGCTTATAACACCTACATGCTTTATCCGATTTTAATGATTTTTTCACAGAACCTTAATTTTATGAATTTAGGTATTCGTGTGAAATTTGAGCGCAATCGAATAATTATTTCTTATGAAAATTTCAATATTACGATTTTTTCCTTTTTTAAAATTACGATTAATTAAAAAAAATTTAAAATTTAAGTTAATTTTTTATTTAATTTAATTTAATTTTAAAAAAATCTTCAACTTAGTAATGATTTTTTCACAGAACAATAGAAAATTCGCATAACACATGGCAGCTCAATGCACCAATTACGCTCATCCAACAATGCGGCGGGACTTAAGCGTTTTCCTAGTTATTAGATACATCAGTTGACCGAGGTTTGTGAATGTCAAACATTTAACTGATATTAAACTAATTTATAATTTCATTAATCTATTAATTTGCAAGTTGCAAGAATTTCGTTTTGTGGCCATTAATATTTAGATTAATTGGGATTATGTTAGTTAAGATAAACTTATATGGCAATCAGTAGAATTTTAGGTGTACATAACAAAAGTCAAAAGTGATAAAGTATTAGTAAAATTAAAATTCAATTAACTAGGCGATAAATTAATTAATTTTAAAATATCTTTTCATACAAGAATTTGCCAGTAAATATTAAATAAGCTTTCAACTGTCAACTGTGTTGTCTCCATTTTTTTGTTTTTGTTAATTAAACAATTAATTTGATTAATTCAATTAATAAGAAAGTTACAGGAACTCAACTTGGAGCTATCGATTTTTGGATTCCTTGTAATGATCATATTAGTGAAAACACCAATTGTCATGCTTTCTTCACAATTGTTATATGTACTGGAGCTTATGGTCCCCACTATTGTGAATTTTTGGATTTGCACCCCTCCCAATGTCTAAACTCTTGTGATGCACCTGGTGTAAAGTTAGGTAAGTAGTAGGTAAGTACCAGTTAGGGCAAAAATTGCAAATGTGCCACTTAAAAAACTAAAACCACTTTTAAAAATGTATTAGTTGATAGTGATACTAATTGGCTTTCACATTTTTAACAAACATTTAAAGCAGTAGCGTGTCCATGATCAGAAGGAATAAACCATGGACTGGGTCGCTGGAGTGTGGTCGGTATTCTGAGGTAAAGTTCCAATAGGGTATGTGCATTAAGTCCAAATATTGACGTGGGTGTAAGAAATGGATAGAAAACCCCTTCAAAGCACATTAAAACCGATTGAAAATAAATATTTTAAATTCTAATGAGACACAAAGTTTGTAGTGTTTTATTTCCCGCGCAAACAGCACGTGACGTCAAGATTTGGGTCTAGAGTTTTATGACCAATGCGCAAATCTGTTGAATGTCAATAAATAAATAAATTTGTATTCGGAGACTACCCACTCAAGTCATAACTGATTTTCAGTGGGGGACCAAGCCAACCCTGTAGGGCTCGACGCAATCGATGAGTGAGCAATGACCAACCAAAGATCGATATTTTTTATAGGAAAGATAGCAAACAGTGGTATGGACAGTGCGAACACCTGCAGAGAGACGCCAGAATCAACAAAGCCAATTCAGAACTTTGAATTTATTATGTGCTTCGTTGCTAGGACGGCTCCTAAGTCACTGTTGACAAATTCCTAACTCAAGAATTAATAGACTTAGTCCAAATCAGAAGTATAGAAACTTCTGCCTGTAGTGGGAATCGAGCCCTGGACCTTCTGCATTGGAAGCAGAGACGCTAACCACAAGACCAACAAGCCACACATGGGATTTATCAATGACATTCAATTAATATGTTAAGACTCTCAGTATGGCCGTGGGGAGCATGCCAATTACGGCAATTAGCCATCATGAAGGAGGAAAAACAGCTATCTAAATTTACGTAAATTTGTGCAAATTTACATACAGACGGCAGTGCTCACCCATCCACTCAACAACAAAGTACAAACACAACTCCACAGCCACTTGAATTGGCAGCTAACCAACTAGCTGAAGTATCTATGTGGCAAGGAAATGATTTTCCCCTTTCATGATGGCTCCTAATAGGCACGCTAGCGCTCGGAGTGAAGGATAGGAGACTGAGCGTCTAGCGCTTTGCTACGCAAAGCTTATTAATGTTATTGGGATTAATGAATAAACAACCGCCTTCTAGATTACATAGTTAATATCACACCTTATTGGTCAATTCGTAATAATAGCTAATAGTGACGTAATGGCTCGTTTTTCCCGCCATTATTATTGGTGCAACTTTCAGCTTACTTTCATCAATGAAAATTTTATCTAAATAATAAAAAAAATCATAATGAATTCCTTAAAATGAAATAGTGATAAAAAAGTTAAGGAACATTCCCCATTGCAAAATTGCAACTTTTAAAGCCTAAAAAGTAAAAACATGTAGTAAACATTTTTTTAAATTACCAACTCCGACGGGTGAACAAGGCTGTTCAAGCCGAAACATTTCATCGTAATGTAATTTGTTTTTATTTACTACAATTCAGAAATTAAAAAAGTCCGCCCCAACCGGAGTGTTTCCCGACTAACCAAATCGAGAAATGTAATTTGTGTATATATTTATGTGATCTTCAACTCTACACAGCCGCCGAACTTTTTCAAGGTAAGCTGTTGGCTCCCAGCCTCTATCAATCTTTCCCCAACCAACACTACTTAAGGTCAGGTTTTCCCTTTGGTTAGTTTCAAGCAAATCCGCTAGTTGGGCGCTACTGGTCAAAACTACGCGGGCGGTTGGAATGTGGTTTGGTTGAAAGTGCCCCGTAAAGGTAGGCAACTTCTCAGACGTCTGTGAGTGGAAGGCTGATCTCTTTAGGGGTTGCGGGGTGGGGGGCGAGGGGCGAGCGGTTTAGAGCAAAAAAAGGGTCTTCTTCTCTAGGTATTGAAGTATTGACATAAAAGAATAACAGATTCGGAAGAAGGGTCCGGCCATTATAAATATCTCTTTGTGTGCAAAACTTTACAACAGACCAATTTAGTTTACAACCATTATCATCCACACTGCTACCTTCATCAAATCTGTCAATCTAACAATCGCGACGAATTTAAATAATTATTGAAAAGTTTACTTTTGTCAAGGAACAAAAAATTGATTCCTACAGCATTTATATAAGTTAAGTTGTATTGTGATATAAACGTTTCACTTGTAATGAGAGTGAGACACAATCTTGTGTCTCATTGGGGGATAATACACATATTTGGAATTTACATTGTATTTTCTGAAAACACTGAACAGAGATTTCATTTGATTACGTATTGATAAGTGTTTTTAGTCACATATGTATCAAGATCATTTTTATAATAACAATGCACAACACAATGAGTACTAATCATCCGAATTCTATTCCTTGTACACGAAGTCAAAGTGGAAATGGAATTTATAATCATTGAACAATTGCGATTGAATCTTCTTCCTTTTGTTGATGATGAAATGACACAACCGATTGATTCGGGAGATGGAAATGAGACAAGTAGCAACACCATTGGAAGACAGTGCACGAGGTGACGACTGACGAGGAATGTATACAGGGTTTCTGTCCGACCATTGATTTACATCCGTCTGCGTCTGCGAGTGGAGGAGACTTACAGATGGGTTCCCTAAATTTACCTTCAATTAAACGGGAAAACACAAGTCACGTCACGACAAGTCCACACTAAAAGCATTACGGTATAGGCTACAACAACAAGATGTGTTTTGTGGTTGATTCTCGATGTGTATGATTATATTTGGAAGGATGTTTTTACACACATAATGATAGAAATTTTCATATCATAATCACCATAATACATTTCGTCGATTGATTAGAACTTTGCCTGTCAGATTGTACCAGTTATTACAAATCCTCTCAACAAGAGCCCGAATGTGAGTTTGATGAGCTAATATTGCACTCAAAAATATTATTTTATTGTTTGAATAATTTTTCTAACGTGTTGGAGTCAAATACTTCTCTCAAGTGAATGATTTGTATCTCTTGAAAAGGGTTTCATATAGGTTTTCAACTCGGTCATAGCATAATATGGCGCGTTATTGTTAATATTGAACGTGAATATTACCTCCAATAAAAATGTAATTAAATATTTTAAAAATCGTATTAGAATCTACCCCCGGTCACAGAACTTATTACGTGATGTAATTTGATTTTACTCTAAGCCTCAACGATATGTATAAAATAAAATAAACATTTAATCACTAACATAATCGTTCCAGATCGTTTCATAATCGTTTCATTCACTATTTGGCGCAGATAAACAAACTCTCCAGAAAGTGGATAATGCAATCAGGTGTCATAAATAATTCTAGTGTGAGAATGAAAATACAAAAATTGATAACAATTATAATTTATGTTCAATCTTTCCATCAGGGTATACCTTTCTAGAGACTACCCGATCCGATCCGATGTGATACGACTACTTTTAATTGCATATATTAAAAAATAAGCAATGTCACATTTATGCTCTTATGCCAATAAACCCCGTTAAGGATTCGATCAAAAATAATGAACACACACACAAAAATTTAAGACACTATCATGTCATTATAGCCTGTTCAATCTAATGATGTCGGGTAGGTAGCAACTTGTGAGTAGAAGCCCCCCCCCCCCCCCCCCGCCCCCCAAGCCGGCCAAATACCCATTTCGATTCTGAAGGAAAGGTCTGCCCATTATAAATATATCTTTTGTGTGCAACAGCCAATTTCGTAAACCATTTAGGTGGTCCGCCACACTGCTGCCTTCCCCAGTTATGTCGATTTTCAACCTCACAATGTCAACAATTTAAATAATAATTATATTTGAATAGTTATAATCCAAATCTTTTTTTTGTAATGAACACACATTTATTTCTACAGCATTATAGTAAATAATTGTGAAAGAAATGTAGGGCAAATTCAATTTGTGTGTGTGTTTACATATTTGCTACAGAAAATGAAGTGTAATTTTACTCATTTACACCTGTCCACGTTATGTACCCAATAAATCGAACTACAATTCGAAACTATAATATATACAGTATTGTCGTAGTACTGGTACAGCAGTTTTAATTATTTTCACAAACTATTTTATAGAACCGAATTCAGAACCTTGGGACTCGACAAAGCAACGATCTCCTTATCCGCCCGAGCCAGTTCTAGGAACCAAGGTGGATTTTGTTTTCATCTTGCAATGTTTGAAAGGGACCATGATGAGTGACTGAGTAGACCTCCCCTTCCAAACTCGAAGCAGGCCATAAATACAAGGATTCAGTGAATGTAAATTTTGGGGTTTGTTTTTAGCATGCTTACTTTTTTATGTTTTGGCAATTTGCACCATGCCAGTGCCATGCTAATGGCCACCGGCCATAGCATATGCGTTGCACGCTATTATAGATTATAATAACACACACGAGCAATATATGCATAAAATAAAATAAAACATAAATTATACAAAACCAGTGCAATATTTCAATAATTTATCCAATTGCTATCAATGACACTAACGAATATTATAGCCCATTACGGAAGGCGATAAAAAATAATATACTCATACACATAAAACAGTATACTCAATGATAAAATCAATGACACTCCCGTGTCAGCACAGCACAGCATATCAATAAATCTATGAATAATGTTTTTCTGCAATTATTATCTTATGACCGACTTACATATTCGTATTATTTCAGGGGATGAGAAGGACACAATATCGCCTATAACCGGATTTATAACATTTACTTTTGTTAAAATTGTTACTACTGGCAAATAATATGATTGTGTGAAGGATAATAATAATAATAATAATATATTTTCGCATCGGAAACGCCGGACTCGGCTTCGGCTATGATGCTAGGGAGTCGGACAACAACCGTAGGCCTACTGTTATTTTGCTGGGATTCTGTCGACAAGTTTAGAACCCAACAAATTTCTGCCTCACAGCCCTCAGCCCCCAGACCCTAAACTCATCAATAAACGTATTTCTGAATTCTGAGAATCGCCTTCAAAGGGTATTTTCTATATTACTTTTTTTATCTAGGGTATACTATGCATCCATTCACAACAACCTTGTGCAAAAAAACAAATACCATCTCTAAACTAAAAGTAGAGTTGATAAGCGTTATCTCGGTTTTAATAAATTCATTGTCTTATTTACATTTTTCTAAGCATTTTAGTTTTTTTGCGAAGTGTTTATCCTCATATTTAAGGAAATATCCGATTAAATCATATCAAATGGTTATTTGATTTTGTTTTGCAATTTCTCTTAGAATTGAGCTACAATTTTGATTGAAAACAATTTTAGGCCTTGTTTTGACTTGATGAATTGAATAACTATATATATAATCACTAAATGATAAAAATTACACTATTTAACTATCACTTATACAAGAATACCCCACCTTTCAAGCCATTCCTTTCAGGTCATTTCACAGGTCGTAAAATCGCTCTATTGTATTCGTCATGCATCTCTCCATCCTTTCTTCAAGCCAAAAAAAGCCAAAAAAAAAAGTATTTACTTTTGGAAAGGGTTGGGTTGTTGTCATTTGTAAAACGTTCGCAGACTGTATAAATTAATGTATTGTGCAAAACTCAATCACAGGCCAGTAATGTAACTAATATTATTTCAATCTTATCACTTAATTGATGAGTCGAGTCAAAATTATACTACACACACACTGTCTAGCCTGCATTTTCCGGTTATTTGAGTTTTTGAGAGGCGATTTTAGCTTTAGTTTCATTTCATGGATTCTCATCTGAGTAGGCCTACTGGTTATACACTGTTGAGCAAATGATAATCATTACGAACTTCAAAATGCATCGTGGATTATTTCTAGTTTAAATTTAACCACGAGTGGCATTTTCGAGATAATTGTAAGCGTATGCAGAATGAGGTGACTATCGTCGAGTTGCCGCGCCTTCAAATTCACTAATATGAATTTCAGTATCGAACTACTCACGTGGCACGTCCACATAGTGTAATTAGTAATTAGATATAATATGTGACAGGTGCTGAGGTGATATGCATAAATTTGTTTCAAAGTTGCATTTTGTCCTTCCCGCGTACGACTGGCAAACTTACTACCGAGTTCCAAACACTGCCACTCTGAACGCTCCTTGACGGACGAAATTTTTGTTCAATATTTATAAACTAATTTCACTGATAGTTTGAAAACGGTGAAAGATATCTTAAAAATTTAAAAAGCATTAAACTACAACAATTAAATGCAATTTCAAAGTACAGCCCCTTTAGTAATTTTTTTTTAGGGACAGAAACAAAAAGGTAATTTAATCAAATGTCATTAATAATTTTTTTAATGGACTTCAATTGGAAATCGAAAAATATATCGTTACTTTGAAATCACAATTTATACGTTTTATATTTCAACGTTCGAATTTCGTTTCTGAATTGATATTTGCTCTAAATATCGCTGAAATTGTCAATTGTGCAGATGCTAATTAAAAGTGCATTATAATGATGTTATTACAAATTTTAGTAATTAACGTTAGGTATGATTGAAGCTAAACATTTTATGCTTACTAAAAAGTCCAAAATCGCCTTCATAGCTTTATTAGTTCCGAAGATATGGCTATTTTACTGCAAACCATGGCAAATAATGTTGCATTCCCCTTACCCCTCTAGAATGCCCTAGTGCTAGCGATATCCTAACCTTAAGTAAGTATATTTAATCTGCCCCTAATGTTGACATGTGATAAAAGGACCATCTAATTTTTACTGTCCTACTTATTACCATATGATAGGCCTATACGTATTTTATATTATTTCATGTTCACATTTTTTTCAGGTTTTCAGTGTCTTAATTTGTATTTTTTTTTTTAAATTTTCACGTTTTTTGCAAATGGGGACCACCACTGCTACATAATACGTACCGTATTTACTCGATTGCAAGCCGACCCCCGATTAAAAGTTCATCTAACAAAAAACGTGTAGCATTTAAATACTCATAAGTTTGCCATCAATTTGAAGCCAGGGTGCCAGTTTGAACTGCAAAAATGTGTCAAAAAAGGTAGGCTTGCAATCAGGTAAATAGGGTATATACAACACTGAACCAAAGTAGGAATTGGGTAGCTACTAGCTACCATCCATTCTTCCTAAAAATTAAAAACTGCAGACTTGGTTGAAAAGTAATTTCTGATTCAGTTTGACCACATTCAACGCATATACGGTAATGTTATGTTTCTAACAAAGTGAGTTCCGTCTTGTCTTCTTCTTGTAGCATGGCCTAATGCAGGGTTGCCGTTTTTACGGATTTTATCCGTTTTAAACGGATTTTGAGGGTGCAAAACGGATCGACAGATTTTTAGTCCAATTTACGGATTTAAAAAAAAAAAAAATTTGTTCCTTTGTTTTAACGCCGTTTTTAACTAGGGCTGGTCAAAAAATCTATATTTCAATGCGATATTGATAAGTGGGAATATTTTGGATGTATAAATATCAAAATTTACACCAAAAATGCAAAATTTCGGAATTTTGGTGGAGGTGCCGGGTAGATAGTCTAAATTAAATTAACCTGGCTGGTGCATAATGGTGGAGGTGCCGGGTCATAAAACGCGGTTGTGTGTGAGATCGGAAAAATCGTAAAAAAATGCATTTATTTATGGTGATACCTTGTCCACCCTATTTGGCCTCAAATCATTTTTTTGCTTGGCTTGGTCGCTTTGATTTACTGTCCCCCACTGAAAATCAGTTATATAACTGAGTGGGTAGACTCTTTATACAATTTATTAATTTTTTATTTATTAAAAATAGGTCTACCTACTCTATAAAAAATTATATATTCAATTTTTTTACAACAATTACATTATGATATATCGATATCGTATCGAAATTGGTACATTGGTCTTGTGGTTAGCGTATCTGCTTCCAATGCAGAAGGTCCAGGGTTCGATTCCCGCTAAAGTCAGAAGTTTTTTAACTTCTGATTTGGACTTAAGTCCATCAGTTCTTGTCTTAGGAGTTTGTAAACGGTGACTTTGGAGCCGTCCTAGCAACGAAGCACATAATAAATTTCAGAGTTGTTCTGAATCGGCCTTGTTGATTCTGGCGTTGATTCGCGGGTGTTCGCACTGTCCATACCACTGATTGCTATATTTCCTATTAAAATTATCGATCTTTGGTTGGTTATCGCTCACTCGTCGATTGCGTCGGGGCCTGCAGGGTTGGCTTGTTCGCTTTCATTAAAAGTCCCCACTGAAAATCAGTTATATAACTGAGTGGGTAGACTCTAAATAAAATTTATTTATTTATTTAAAAGGATTTTTAAGGATTTGGGTGCTTCATTTAAGGATTTTTAAGGATTTGGGTGTTTCATTTAAGGATTTCTAAGGATTTTTGATCTGCTCAAACAGGATTTTTATTTTTTCTTGGTGGCAACCCTGGCCTAATGTACCCGTTGAATGAAAGAGTTGGCGGTAAATGATCTTGTTAGCGAGCGAAGGAAAATTCTATAGGCTGAAAAGTTATTGAACTGTGAACTGAAAACATTTGTTGAGAGTGATGATGCATTTACATGACAATTAAAGTGCCTAATTAATTGACAACACAATAAGAACACACATACATTCTGTAGGCGACGAGTTGTTTTATTTACGAAATATTTAAATCGTACATAGGCTACACTTTAAAGATGTTTCATACTTGAAACAATATATCAACACACATTATACTTTACACACACATACCACATGTTAAAATAAACTTGAAATATTCCTGCAAGTACACAACTTGAGAAACATTACAATCTAAAAGTACCCAAGATATGCACTTCAGTAGTGGTTTGCATGTCCCGCCACTGTTATGATAAGACGTATACCTACCTATACTAAAACTGTACTATGTATAAAAAGACTGAAGTACTGTTATAGTCTTATGCTAACAGTGAAAATACTTTAAATTTATTAATTTAATATAGTCCAAGTCAAAATGGTACTTGGGGAATCCAAAGTATCGTTACAGTACTTGTAGGTTATACTATACGTTCATCGGAAATTTTAATATTTGCTTGTCATACCAAAATTTGCTTCGGCATGTAAAATAGGTACCTCTTGGAAACAGCAACATTTGAAGAACCACCTCCAAAGTTTGGTGCAGGATTGATTGTAGCAGGCATTGAGTGGACATGCTAGACGATTCTGGTAACAGAAAACAGCATATTGATAAAGTAGAATGTGATATAAGATCCCGTTACATATTATATTTTAAACTATAAAGTGGGTTATGTTGATAGAATGCCAATCGGCTGGAGTATAATGGTGGAAGATAATATACAACAGCTTACCTTCAAAAAGTGATGGTGGGTGCTGAATTTCTTGATGAATAGACACAAGGCAAATATAGTACATGAATATTCAATGTCATCACTTTGTGAAGGTAAGCTGTTGGATCCTATATCACACCATTAAACTATTACGTGAATTACTTTGTTATGATATTTGCAGACAATATATGTAGTGAGATGGGGAGAGTCTATTGAAGAACTACAGGAGAGTGTAAATAGGTGGAATAATGAAACAAACGAGTATAACATGAGAATAAGCATTGAAAAAAGCAAAATACTAACAGTATCTGAGAAAAGCCCAAATAATCGGACGAAGGTAACATTGCGAGGAGAAGAGCAGTTGATTGCAGAAACATTCAAATACCTTGGAAGTATGCTAACAAAAGATGTTAAAATACAGAAGTAACAAGAAGAATCATACTAGCGGACAAATTCTACCAAAGGGTTCGTAAACTGCTATGGAAAGAAGAAATATCAAGTGTAAGATGATCATGTACAAAATGCATTATATTCCGATATTAACTTACGCAGCAGTGATCTGGACAATAGGAGGAATGGAAGAGAGCAGACTACAAGCAGAGGAGATGAAATTTTTAAGAAGTTCAGTGTCCATAACAAAATTGGATAAGGTGCAAAGCAAAATTACTAGAAAGAAACTAGGAGTGGAAAGGCTACGAGAAAAAAATAGGAAGAGAGAGACTGCGGTGGTATGGACACGTGAGACGAATGAAACAGTAGATAATACCGAGAAGAGAATTGGAACGAGCATGGGGAGGAGTACGAAGAGTTGGCTGCCTAAGACATAGGTGGAGAGACCAAATTAAATTGAGTATAGAAGAAAGAGGGAAAAACGTGTGAAGAACGAATGAAGAAAAACTCTGGGAAGACAGAAAGAAAAGGAGAAAACTAGTGGAAAAGCCGGTCTTCACAGACAGCGAAGAAGAAGAGGTGCTGAGCCTAACTAGCAAGCACTGAGAAGCTGTAGCCCGAGAAAATGGTGACTCGTCACCCCCCAACCCGACGCATGTTGGAAAAAGGGTCTGATATTATATAATGAGTCTTACCATTCCACATAAACAGGACTTAGCCTGTTTTTAATTTGTGAGTTTGCCCCAGAACGGCTAAACAGATTGCACTGAAATTTTAAACCGACATCTGGTAGGGCTACAAGTCTAGCATTCAGTTAACATTTTGAGCAAAATTTGTTACGATTTAAACTCACAAGAAATAATAAATTGAAAAATAGTCTGTAAATGTGTAGGATTTAATTTGAACTTGAAGACAACGGTATTGTTCTTCAAAAAGTCATTTTTATCAAATCATGTTTGTCGTGCGGTGAGTGCATGCAATGACCAAGGGCAAGGTGTATCCAAAATTTTGCTAGGAGATTGAGTAAACCTTGCAATCTTTACACATTTTGTACTGGCTATGTTTTCCATATAGTATTGATGTGTCGGCACTAGGGATGAGCAAACGTTCGAAATTCAAACTCGAACCTTTTTTAAGTTCGAGTGCGGTTCGAGTTCGAAAAAGTTTGAAGTTCTTTCTTTCTTTTTTTTTTAATTTAATTTTTTACTAATTTGTAGTGGTGTGCGGTCACACATTATTTGACAAGTCAAAAAATGGTTCTCAGTTTACAGGTACAAATTTAAAAACAAAAACATGGATGGTGGAGGTGCCGGTCCAGAAGTTACATACTTTCTTGGTGGAGGTGCCGGTCCAGACTTATCACTATTTTACCTATTAAGACGGTTTGATATAGCTTTAAGTTGGGTTCGAGTTCGATACAGTTCGAAATTTTAGTTAAGTTTGAAGTTCGTTTTTTTTAACTGGGACAGTTCGAGTTCGAAGTAAAAATAGTGGGTTCACACACATCCCTAGTCGGCACGCAAGCCTTGTTCTTCATCTATCCCCACTCATCGTCTTGAATAGTCTTAATGCATTCATAATGTAATATACTAATATAACACATTTTGTATGTTAAAATAATAAAGGAGTATACTTATTAGATGAGTGAGCGCTGCGAATGTAGTCTACAACACAAGTCAAACGGGCCTTCGCCGTGATTAATTTGTCTGTAAAATGTATGTAAGTCTGTTCAGTTCCATACGGTCGAACGACAAATCAGATAGAGCTGAAATTTTAAACTGTCATCCGTGACCAGGTTGCCTAACTGAGAACTGCTAACAAAATGAGCAAAATCCGTAAGCTGCATTACGTAAGAAGTGGGGTGGGGGGAAGCCCCGGTTGGCAGCCAGCCAACTGATAAGCACAGCGTTCTCTAGTGTAATAAAATTACTAGGAAAACGCTAAAGTCCCGCCGCGTTGATGGATGAGCTTTTTAAAATTTTTAGTTTGCATGGGATATCTTTACTTTTGCAAGTTCTTTGTTTTGCTGCCTACGCATTGTAGGTGATTGTTGACAAGTTTCTTTTGTTACTTGTCAATTGGTGTTATTTACCTTAAAAAAACTAATACTAAAAGCTTTATTTCTATGAATTCTGGCTAACTTTTTCAACTTTTTCTTTCAAAAGGTACTACATCACCATAACCTTAATGTCCATGTATAATATGAACGTTGTAGCCCCACCCGTTTGGTCAGAATTGGCCCAAATGGCACGAAAATATCGCACAAAAAATAAAAAAAACTTATATTAAAAGCTTTATTTCTATGGATTCTAGCTAACTTTTTCAACTTTTTCTTTCAAAAGGTACTACATCACCATAACCTTAATGTCCATGTATAATATGAACGTTGTAGCCCCACCCGTTTGGTCAGAATCAGCCCAAATGTCACGAAAATATCGCACTAAAAATCGAAAAAAATCGTAAAAGTACGATATTCATGAGAAATATTTCTTCGATTGTACCCAAAAACAATACACCTCTAAGTTCAGAGATTTCGAAGGTCCTGCCAAATTTTCATCAAGATCGGATATGCCGTTTGCCTGGTAGAGAGTTAACAAACAGACAGAAAAACAAACAAACAAAAAAACAAAAAACAAAAAAAAAACACCCGAGCTAAATTTTTTGGGGGTCAGTGAAATTGAAGTCTTCGCTTCGCTCATCCAAAAATTCCCCCCTAACCCCATTTTCAAGTTAATTGCAGTTAATATCATTTCAGTTCAGTTTTATTAGCATCCTTGTAGGAGGGGTGGTCCCAGCCATTTGTGAAATTTCACATATTTTTCACATTTGAAAATTGCAATTTTTCACACTTTTACACATCTGGAAAATGAAGTTATTCACACTTTTTCACACAAATTTTCCTTAATTAATCATCACATTATTACCACACGGTAATTATGTTTTTACTTATTTAACGAGTATTGGGATGCAATGAGTTGATAGGAAATTATTCGGCACATTCAAAATAAAAACAACATGAATTAGCTATTAGTTCATAGAATGTTGTGTAAAATTTTTATTGTTATGCAATTCATAGGGCTACAACCAAACATATTAATTAATGAAGTCGAAACTTGTAAAAAGTGTTCCTCATTAACCCTACCTCCCCTAGTGCAATATGTAAATTATAGCTAGAAATGTTCAGATAATTAAGATAATTTAGATAGAAATGTTTAAATAAGTTTACAATTAGGGATGACAACCTTCGACAAATCCACGAGGAGTACTCTCGCAAGGCGTAATATCCACTCGCAACGAGGTGGCGCGGGTAAACCGGGGTCTAAGGCGAAGTCCCAGCCAAACAGGTTTTCACACAGTGTCTAAATTTTCACATTTTTTCACATGGGGACCACCACTGTTGTAGATAACATTGTAACATTGGGCCGATTAATCGATTAGGTTTAGGTAATTAACCGATTTATCCCACCCCTCCCCTACCTATGTGATACCTCAATTCAGGAACCGGATTTTGCGGGTAAACGGGTAAGTTGGAAACATGAACCCGTACCCAACTTGGCCAGGTAACGGGAACCTAGGTACCCATCGTCATCCCGTGACAGTAGATGACACTATAGGCTTATTAAGCGAGCGTTTCCATTTGACTCTGCCAGAAAAAATAGTCACTGTTTTTTTGTTTTTTTTGTTTGTATGTCTCGCCATAACGTTCAAACGGAGGCTCGGATCGAGTTGAAATTTTGACCATCCGCAAGCAAGCTTTGTTCCCGATTGAATGCCAATAGTTTTGTGGCAAAATCGTTCAAAAAGTTAAAAAGTTACATTCAAGTTAATCAAAAGTTTTTTTCAAACTAAACGGCGACAAAATCTGAGGTGGCCAAATCATTTAGAATGTCCGTCCGGTCACGAATATGTTAATTTTATTTTGATCCGATAAGTAGGGACATGAAATTTTCGTGAAGCATGTTTTCACGAAATTCCACAAAAAATGTAATCCAATCTCAATTTTTTCAATAATTGTCGACATATGGCAGTTCGGCCTATTAAATAACGTTCACGACTTTTTGCGAAATTATACCGATTTTGAACACACCCGCGAAAAAAAACAAATTGGTGCCAAAACGCGAATTTTTTTATACCGAAAAACGGGAAAAATCAATCAAAATGCATAATTTTAAGTAATTTTGACAGAATTTTGCGGTCTCGCGTAAAAATAATCGACTTTAAAAAAAAAACTACTTGATCGACCAACTTTTACCGACCGATCGACCAACTTTTACCGACCGATCGAGGTAATATCAAAAGTCGAAAAAAAATAGGCATCAAGAAGGCTGTGGACTCTGTGCCATCCGTGGTGTAAACTGCGACTTTGTGAGTGCTCATTGCAAGTGCAGCGTCATCAGCGTGTTTTCCATCGTGGTGTGTACACTCGGTTGTAAAAAATGCCTAAGGTTCTATCGATTTTTGACCGTGAAAGTGAGTTCAAGTCGGAAGGTTTTTATGTTTTCGAAGCCTAGCCCTTAGGGCCTAGTCCTAGGCCTGGACCCATTTAATCAAGGCCTCTAACATGTAGGCCTAACCTAGGCTTGTGTAGGCCTACACAAGGCTAGGCCTAGGTCTACACAAGGCTAGGCCTAGGCCTACACAAGACTAGGTTAGGCCTAGTCTTGTGCAGGCTCAGCTTAGGCCTTCTGCTTGGACATGGCATGTTGCGCATGTGTTGGCATGTTGCATGCGTGGACATGTTTTAACAGACTTACGCACCAATTTAAAAGCAGAAAATCTAGAAATCATGTTGATATCCTACTTTGGTAACAAGGCCTGACTACACAGGACACTTCGTGAATGAATCTAACTTGTTTTGTACATTTAGAATAAAGGCTGTGTACTGCAAATAAATCTTACGTTCAGTTCAGTGCTTTCCCGCCGTTTACCCGCCGAACGTAAGAATTGTTTAGGCCTATTACGTTGTTATTACGTTCCAAACTTGTAAGAATAGAATATGCCTACTGGTGCGTTATTATTTCGTTGTAAATATACCCAAGAGTAGGGGCCTAACGAATTGGATAGGAATTATGAAAAATTGGAAAATAAAGCCTCTAGACTCAATTTATTGAAGCAAAACTGCTGGGGAAAGTATGTATTTAATTAGGGACACCATTGGATACACAAAGATTAGGGCCTACAACGAGGTAGGCTAGTGCCAACCATCAGCTGCTGCTGCCGCTGTGCTAGGCTCAATTCATTGAAGCAAAACTGCTGGGGAAAGTATGTAGTAAGTAGGGCCTACTACGAGATAGCAGAGATAAGCCTAGAGTAGGGCCTACTCTATTATCTGTGGCCTGGGTCCTAGTGCCTGCCCTCAGTGCTGCAGCTGTGCGGCGTCCCGTTGTCCGTTGAATGTGTGGGCGACTGCGTGGGCGTGTTAGTGTGGGGCTGTGGGCACTCCTACTTATTGTAATATAAAATTGAACAAATCTCTCTTCACCATATCCCTTAACTATCTCCTCAACTTCCGCGCATTCGCAAATCTATCGTCAATATTCAGATCCATCTCGTCAACACGTCGTGCTAACATACCAACTTCTCGTGGCAGATTGACAAAATAAATATGGCCGACGAACCCATGACGAACCTCCAGCGTACGAGTTCGGAACTAGCACGCTCCGACCTCTTCGGCTCGGTCGGTAGCAAATAGTTCCTTGAACGTAAGAACAACTTTCAGCAAATTTTACGTTCGAACGTAAGATTATACACTTCGTAGAATAAAACATGCCTTACATAACTATGCTATTGGTACCTATTTAATTGAGCATCCCATCAATTTTCCTTTTTTTATGTTATTTATTTTACCGCAATTAATCACCGCTTTTATAGATTTGCGGCTTTTTATACCGCTTTTATTCACCGCTTTCACCATTTTTTGGTACCGCTTTTGGTAGTGTTTATTTACCATTTTTGTATGTCCCTACCGATAAGTAGTGTAGATGGAAATTACACTAGGAAACGCTCAGTTGGACACGTTGATAAGCGAGCACGTGCTATAGCTAGACCCACATTGCACATTTTTTTAAATTTTAAAATTTGCAATGTTCGCTGTCCACAGGGCCATGTTTCCAATACTATTTATTATTGCCAAGGTATTTGGGTAAATTCGTGTGTAAATCTTTACTTTGTGGATAAAATCAACCACCATCTAGAGGACCTTGACTCCCTGGGAAAACGATTTAAACTCTTTGGTGACAAATAATACACTGCTACTTCGAAAGTATTTTGATTACTTCTAGGTGGCAGTGCATTAGAAACTTCGCGCGTCTTTTCGTTGCCATGGCAACGTTACTTTTGTTATAATGTAATTTCCATTTACACTACTTATCGGATCAAAATAAAATTAACATATTCGTGACCGGACGGACATTCTAAATGATTTGGCCACCTCAGATTTTGTCGACGTTTAGTTTGAAAAAAAAACTTTCGATTAACTTTAATGTAACTTTTTAACTTTTTGAAAGATTTTGCCACAAAACTAATGGCATTCAATCCAGATCGAAGCTTGCGGATGGTCAAAATTTCAAATCGATCCGAGCCTCCGTTCGACCGCTATCATGAGCCAAAAAAGCTGCGCGACTTTCCGTTGCCATGGTAACCGTACTTTGTTATAATGTAATTTCTATCTACACTACTTATCGGATCAAAATAAAATTAACATATTCGTGACCGGACGGACATTCTAAATGATTTGGCCATCTCAGATTTTGTCGCCGTTTAGTTTGAAAAAAAAACTTTCGATTAACTTTAATGTAACTTTTTAACTTTTTGAACGATTTTGCCACAAAACTAATGGCATTCAATCGAGAACGAAGCTTGCGGATGGTCAAAATTTCAACTCGATCCGAGCCTCCGTTCGAACGTTATGGCGAGACATAATACAAAAAAAACAAAAAAACAGTGACTATTTTTTCCGGCAGAGTCAAATGGAAACGCTCGCTTCGCTCGCTTAATTATTTACTAGGAAACGCTCTGTTGGACGCGTTGATAAGCGAGCACGTGCTATAGCTAGACCCACATTGCATCCACCGCCATCTAGAGGACCTTGACTCCTTGGGAAAACTATTTAATGGCGTTTTACATTGGCCGCACTCAGGTCACACTAGTGCGCCCTAGTGCGCACTGGATTGCCACTTGTCTTTTCATTTGTTCAGTTTTAAGTAATGTTATTCAAATGGAGGTTGACAACAATGACATCTCTGCACTCGCCGAGTGCATGCCAATGGAAAACGCCATAATTAAACTCTTTGTTGACAAATAATAGACTGCTTCCTCGAAAGTATTTTGATTACTTCTAGGTGGCAGTGCATTAGAAACTTCGCGCGTCTTTTCGTTGTCATGGCAACGTTACTTTTGTTATAATGTAATTTCCATCTACACTACTTATCGGATCAAAATAAAATTAACATATTCGTGACCGGACGGACATTCTAAATGATTTGGCTATCTCAGATTTTGTCGCCGTTTAGTTTGAAAAAAAATCTTTCGATTAACTTTAATGTAACTTTTTAACTTTTTGAACGATTTTGCCACAAAACTAATGGCATTCAATTGAGAACGAAGCTTGCGGATGGTCAAAATTTCAACTCGAACTAGCCCCCGTTCGAACGTTATGGCGAGACATACAAACAAAAAAAAAAAACAAACAAACAAACAAACAAACAAACAAAAAAACAAAAAAACAAAAAAACAAACAAAACCAGTGACTAATTTTTCCGGCAGAGTCAAATGGAAACGCTCGCTTAATTATTGCCAAGGTATTTGGGTAAACCCGTGTGTAAACCTTTACTTTGTGGATAAAATCCACCGCCATCTAGAGGACCTTGACTCCTTAGGAAAACTATTTAAACTCTTTTCTGACAAATAATAGACTGCTTCCTCGAAAGTATTTTGATTACTTCTAGGTGGCAGTGCATTAGAAACTTCGCGCGTCTTTTCGTTGCCATGGCAACGTTACTTTTGTTATAGGCCTAATGTAATTTCCATTTACACTACTTATCGGATCAAAATAAAATTAACATATTCGTGACCGGACGGACATTCTAAATGATTTGGCCACCTCAGATTTTGTCGCCGTTTAGTTTGAAAAAAAAACTTTCGATTAACTTTAAGGGGAATCCCTAGACCCAAATATGATTTCTAAAGAATACAGTAAAGACGTCTGAAAAGTAAGTAAAATGTAAGAGGGGCTTAATAAAAGAGCGGATTATTTTTTTGACGGGACATAACCTCAGAATCAACAATTATACTCAAATTACTGGAATCAGTTGCTCAAGTTCAAAATTGAATTTTGAGCAGCGGTTTTTTGTACATTTTTTCTACACTCCTTTATCTACAACCTAAATAAAAGGATTTTTGGTTTTATATGATTTGTTGCGTTGAACATTTTTTTTCACTTGCCGGTACAATTTCAAATTTTGTACCGTTTAACAGAAAAAATCGTGCAACGCCTGAAACCATATAAAACCAATTATCCTTATATTTAGGTTGTAGATAAAGGAGTGTAGAAACAATATACAAAAACCCGCTGCTCAAAATTCTATTTTGAACTTGAGCAACTGATTCCAGTAATTTTAATATAATTGTTGATTCTTAGGTTATGTCCCGTCAAATTTTTTTAAAAAATAATCCGCTCTTTTATTAAGCCCCATCTTACATTCTACTTACTTTTCAGACGTCTTTACTGCATTCTCTAGAAATCATATTTGGGTCTAGGGATTCCCCTTAATGTAACTTTTTAACTTTTTAAACGATTTTGCCACACAACTAATGGCACTCAATCGAGAACAAAGCTTGCGGATGGTCAAAATTTCAAATCAATCCGAGCCTCCGTTCGAACGTTATGGCAAGACATACAAAAAAAAAAAAAAAAAAAACAGCGACTAATTTTTCCGGCAGAGTCAAATGGAAAAGTAACGTTACCATGACAACGAAAACTCGCACGAGGTTCGCACTATGCACTGCCACCTAGAAGTAATCAAAATACTATCGAGGAAGCAGTGTATTATTTGTTACGTTTTCCCAAAGAAATGATGTCAAGGTCCTCTAGATGGCGGTGGATTTTATCCACAAATTAAAGGTTTACCCAAATAGGCCTACCTTGGCAATAATAAATAATATTGGAAACGTGGCCCCGTGGACAGCGAACGTCGCAAATTTTACAATTTTAATAAATTGCAATGTGGGTCTAGCTATAGCACGTGCTCGCTTATCAACGCGTCCAACAGAGCGTTTCCTAGTGTATTTAAATTGAACATTAACCTCAAATTAGCTATTAATAATTTATTAATTTAATATGCATTGTAAAAGACAAAACACATTTTACAAAAAGTTTTTTAACCTTAAAAATTTGATGACTCGTAGCATAAAATTTCATATACCCGCACCCCCTAACAGTGGCTGGTTCTGTCCAGAACAGGCCTGTCCACCCCCTGTCCCCCCGCGTCTCCCCTTACATTCCTCCCCTTGAAAAGAAGTATACATGGTGGTAACTCACATTTATAGAAATTGTTTTATCTTGGAGGCGCGAAAAATCTTAGCTGTTACAGCGCCCTAAAACTACTAATACTAATAATTGACAGGTGATGAAAGATAATGAATTGTACAAAGACAAAGAAGGGGTTGCCAGTCAAAATACTCACACGTCATTGAATTCTTCTATGTCGAGGTCTAGATAGTCGCCAGCGCCGATATCGATATTGCTAACACTCCCCGAAGGTGTCGACGTGCTCAACTTAGTGTGTTCATTTAGTGGGCAGTCGGAGATGGCGTCATCGCTACTAGTGACGCTGCCCAGTTCCAGAGATATATCAGACACGGAATCACGGATATTTCCACTGATGAAAAAACAAACAAAATTAAAGCATGAAAATGATCTAGCCCATGGAACTTTGTTTCAGTTCAGTTCATTGACACGTACATAAATATTAAATATACACCACTTGTAGGAAAGATAAACATTACATAAACATTTACCCTTAACGTAGGTCATATTATGTTGGACGGACTGGATCCAACATGGGTGTTTCTGCAAGTGCACACTTTACTACACACATATAAAAAATACACATTTAAATGGTTCCACCACCTTCTAAATAATAAACAAAAGAATTTAGCCCAAAAGGGTTAATTGTTACATAATGATGCTTTATTTTTATTCTCTTAGACATATACATAATATTATACATAAAAACATATATACATAGGCCTATTGTATATTCGTGGTTAAAACCTAACCAGGTAGCAGCACGGTCATATGCCAACATGGCCGTCCGAAGGCAGATAAAAACACGGTTTGCATGGGGAGTAAGTGTTTTTCTTCTATAAAGCATAATATTGCATTTGAAACATCGGCTCTAGAAGTATTTCCAGTAGTTGGGTAAGATGGGGTAGGACAATCACTTTATTTTGTAACCTTCAACTGCAAAATAACTAGCAAATTAAGGAATGTTATCTCGTAATTAGGAGACATGTAAAATCTTATAGGCAATATGTTTGCAGTTACATTACCTTGATGGCAATACCTGTGAATTTAGTATGATTATTGGCCTTTATTAATTTGATTGAAAGCTTTATTTCCATGGTTCACATTGTATACACAGGACATGCAAGTAATGATGTTGACCCTTGGTTTGAAAGGTAGGTATGTGGAAAGTAGATTTATGATTGTAATAAAAAATAACAGTCGTGAAACTATGCTATACTATACTAAACTATACTATTCAGTTTACAAAGTCAGTTAATAGCAATTTAATGATAGTAAATATTATTAAATTATATATAATTTTAAAAAAAAAAAACTAGAAACTAGTAAACCATATTTTTTCAACTTTACGCCTTCAGAGAATACAATAAAATTGTAATTAAAATTTGTAACTAAGATATAGGCCTAGTAGAAACAATTTTTTATTTTTTTTTTAAGCTGATAGACTTTGACTAAGATAATGTATCTGCAAAGAATTCTTCGAGCGAGTAGTATGCTTTTTCATTCAGTAATTGTTTTAGCTTAGTGCGGAATGTGTCAGTATTTTTTATGTTGGTCAGATCTGTAGGTAACTTATTTAAAAATCTTATAATTTATGTACGTACATTGAGTTGTTTTGTGTAAAATTTGTCTTGTGCTGAGTGAGTTACATGTATTTTGTTAATCTGTTGTGTGTTGTGGGTATGGATATGGTTGTTGAGAGATGGTGCATTAGAACCGGTTTTTCTTTTTACAAGGGTGGATACTTCAAGAATATAATATAATATATTATATAAAAGTCAAAATGTTATGTTTAATAAAGAATTCTCTACAGTGTGGTCTGGGTTTATTTTTTGGTGATCTGAGGCCACACATTGCTCTTAGGGCATTTTTTTGGATAATAAATATTAAAAGGTAACACCATATCTTATTTGGGATTCAAAATTGGAGTAGTACACCATATGATAGATATCTACCTAATTATTATGTCACAAGTTATGAATCTTCCCCCCCGAAATAATTTTTTAGATGCTTCCTCAAGAATAAAATATCAAAATTGATTTGTTATTAAATTTGTATTTTGTCACGCCATTGAAACCTCTTATTTTAAAGCCCCCCCCTCCTTCCGCTAAAAGTCGTACGCAATATAAGGACGGCACCGGCCTTCACCAAACTTTATACGGGTGCAATCAGTAAAACCCGTAGTTAACTAATTTTATTTTGTACCTAAACTAGTCCTAGAATTGTTTTGTTGTTGTTTTGGTTGTGATTAAAAATAATTAAGCCTAAGCATAATTTGCTTTTCACGTCAGCAGACGGTACAAATCTCTGAGTAGGCCCTATTTAAGAATAAAAATCAAGGTAGTTTACGTTGAACGCGGTCGTACAAATAAAAAAATTAAATTATGGACATAGGTATATATATATAATTAATAATTAATAAATAATAATTTAAACAATTCAATATTATATCTATACCCATAATACCATTAACGTTAACTCTTAGCACGCTTTGGCTTTGTATCACGCCGTATACCGCCCACAGCACATCATTGTATTAAATTAACTAGGCCGCTTCGCGAACACTTTTTTTAGTCGCGTTGATAGATGAACTTTTATGCAAGTTTTTAGTTTGCGAGGGATCTCTTTACTTTTCAGTGCTTTTTGAACGCATTATAGGCGATTGTTGTCAAGGTTCTATTGTTACTTGATAATTGTTATTATACACCTCAAAAAACTCATATTAAAACCTATATTTCTATGGATTCAGGCTAACTTTTTCAACCTTTTCTTTCAAAAGGTACTACATTACCATAACCTTAATATCCATATGAAATATGAACATTGTAGCCCCACCTGTTTGGTCAGAATCGGCTCAAATGTCACGAAAATATCACACTAAAAATCGAAAAAAATCGTAAAAGTACGATATTTATGAGAAATATTTCTTCGATTGTACATTGTATTGTGGGGCAGGTCTAAGTTCAGAGATTTCAAAGGTCCTCTCCAATTTTCATCAATATCGCATATGTCGTTTGCCCGGTAGAGATCAAACAAACAGAAAAAAAAAAAACACCCGAGCTAAATTTTTTGAGGGTCAGTGAAATTGAAGTCTTTGCTTCGCTCATCCAATTATCATTATGGTATGACGATTATCGGTTGGTGGTATCCATGACAATGACAGTTGCGAAAAATGTGTTTCAAGGTGAGGGAATAGAGCTCCCATCAACCCACAGTAATGTACGGAATAATATACACATGCAGACTTTTGGCTTCATTATTACGGAACACTAAAATAAGTTTTTTATTTACTACAATTCAGAAATTAAAAAAGTCCGCCCCAACCGGGAATCGAACCACGGATCTCCCACATTCCAGGTGGACGTCTTAACTACTAGACCATCAGGACTTTTTTAATTTTTTTTTTAAATTTCTGAATTGTAGTAAATAAAAACAATTACACCCACGGGAGTATTTCCCGATCAACCAAATCGAGAACTAAAATAAGTATTTCTTATTTTATGATCTTTCTTGCTTACTACCTAAATAATAACTGTTCAATATTGCATTGGTTTAACATTGAATGCAGACATCCAGCCCCACAGTATCTGCCTTAGAGCAGTTCTCCACTTCATTGCCAGATGTCAGCCCCTTTGCTTTTTGCTTTTAAACGCGAATCATATTATACATACTTATTGTGTATACATATGACATGTTGACATGTTTTTTGTCCCAGTGCAGAAAACACCACAGTGCTATTTTATACATCCTGCACTATCGACTGTTTCTGGCCACCGCAGAAAAGCGCTGGACAAAAGAACGAACCTAATGATGAATACAAGGTTTTTATGCATAAATCCACTTTGAGGACATTATTAGTGAATGATAGCACTGAAAATCAGTTATACGACTGAGTGGGTAGACTCTAGGGATGTCATAGGGTACCCGGGTTACCCGAATCCAGAAATTACCCGAATCCGTTTTTCGGATTTGAATCTTTATCGGGTAGTTATTTTACTGAAAATGAAAGGTTTTTAACCGCTGCGCCGTGCGTAGTAAGGAGCGATTAGAACGCCGCAGACCACCCACCATGCAGCTGACTGAGTGCAAACTGCCGGCTGCCCGGCCCGTCGAGCGAGGCTGGCCGGCCGGCGACCCCCCTCCCCCTCCCACCGCTATTGTGAAAGGCTGGGCTGCCGAGCCAGACGCGTCATTGTTCAAGCAACTTCCAAGTTGCGATGACGTCACAGAAGAGGACGTGACGGAATGGGTGGCCGCCGACCGCTAAATTTTGTCTCACAACAGTAGAAGATAAGCTTATCACTTCCGAACGACCTTCAACCGCTCGCGGGGGGGGGGCGACGACGACGATAAAATGACGTAATTTAGGCTTTCAGGATTCGGGTAACCCGATTCCTGGAAGGTCAGGAACCGGATCCTAATTTTACTACCCTATGACATCCCTAGTAGACTCTATATACAAATTTATTTATTTATTTTCTGTCATAAAAGCTCAGTTGGTAGAGCATAGGTTCGAAAAGCCGGAGGTTCTGGGTTCGATCCCCAGTCGGAGCAAACTTTTACGACAATTGCTATCATTCACAAACCTAATGATGTTGATGATTCGTATGAAATGTAAAGTGGAGTTAGAGATAAGTACAAACACAAAAACATAACAAACACAGCTTCTGTGGTTGTCTGCAACAGAGCAGTTGATATTAAGAGGATTGGGTGCGATTTAAACACCACGCTGAGCGCGTCATGTGCAGTACTTTCGTACTTTTCGAACTACAGGCAGGGAAATCAATATATTTTGATTCTGTTTTTTTTTTTCTCTTAAAGAAAACTTAATTCTTATTTCTCGCACATTGGCCTTTTTTTAGATTAAAGACATAGCTTTTTCCCCACTAGTCCTCAAAGTCCATAGAAAATGGTCATTTCCGGTCAAAGTTTACTGCCTTAGTGTGACCAAAAGGGAGCAAAATTGAAAAATCGGCCAACGTACGTAGAGTCACATTAACCGTTTTGAGTATGGAAAAAAAAACTTATTTTTGTTGGACGAAAAATATAGACGTAGGACGAAAAGTACAAACTCCTTGCAAAGTACAATATTGGCTCCATTTGGTGGCGCTCTCTAGCGAAATCCGATCGTCGCTTAACGCGTAACGTCACTATTTTAAATATAAAGGACTGTCAATGGAAAAGTATTTTCGTTTAAAATAGCGACGTTAAAGGTTTTGAAGGTTCATTTGGTGTCCGTGAATGTCAATATCAGCTGCACGGCGACGACTGCTCTCATGTAGGCCTACACGTTCCAATGGACTGTACTCGCCCAAGTCACGTTGAACGTGTGAGTCAAGTTCATTGTCAGAGTCATATTCAACTCCTCGCAAGTTGTAATTATTTATTGTAAACAGAAATAAGTAAAAAAACGACGATGGGGGGGGGGGACCAATTAACAAAAAATTGAGGGGGTCCCTTAATGAACAAGTACCGAATTGCCTAGGCAATATCAACAGAAGATACAGTTATAAGTTTATTGAACTAGAGATGTCAAAGAGCACGCGCGCCCGCTCTGCTTTTGCTTTTGACCATGAAATGAAGTAGCCACTGTGGGGGCGGCTAGCGCAAAAGTACTCGCTACTGAAGTGGTTAAGCATAATTTTATTGGATAATTTTAATAATTATAATGTTTACCTAGAATACAAACTAGAACCAATTCCAATTTTAAGGGATGGTAGAGGGCACTAGGGGTGAAATATCGTTTGCCTCCCAACGGAAAAGTAATTCTTAAGTATATTTTTATCTACCACCATGCTAAAATTCATGCTGGTGATCAAGTATAATTATTAGGGTTGGGGGTAAAAAAATTGTTTTTTTTGTGTGAATGATTTGTTGACTGGACTACTATAACACATTGACGCATAATTTTAATCAGCAATTAAAATATTCAAATTGTATTAAATACGACTTAACGTTTTCCCCAAAGTTAAGGGTGGTAGGGAACAGTGGGGGTGAAATATCGCTTGCCTCCCGGCTAGTGATGACATCGAGTCCCAAAAAGTCCGAACCAGTTCCTCCGCCCCGAAACCGGTTCTAAAAAAAAAAACTTTTTTTCCCTTCTTTTTTAAAGGTTACAACTTTCAATCAGCAGGTCCAAAAGTGCCCTTAAAAAGCATTCTTCAAATTTCAAACAATGCGCGCGTCCTTGAACACCCACAGCCTATTGTGATATCTGGAGTGGAGTGGGAGACCCTAGATGGGGGTGTGAGAAAAGAAGGTGCTGCATTACATAGTTAGGTACAAAAAAGAAATAAAAGATTCGAATTTAAATTATCAATTATTTGTTACCAAGTTATAACATCACTTGGGTAAGATTTTTTTTGTGTGGGGGGGGGGACCGGTTTGAAAAGTCGGAACCGGTTTCCGGGTACCCGATGTCATCACTACTCCCGGCGGATTATTATTTTTCATATTATTATATACCATCATGCCAAATTTCATGCTGATAACTCATTAGGTGCCTTCATGATGAATGCTGGAAATCAAGGAAAAAATAATATAAATTATAAACTATTAGGGATGGGGTTTGAAAAAATGTGGTTTAAGAAATGAGAATAGGCTGATTGGGTTAAAATACATTACAAAATGATTTTAATAACTAATTTTAATAAAAATTCAATTTTAAGTTAGAGCAATGAATTATTCCAATTTTAGGGGATGATTTAGGGGTTTTTGGGGGTGAAATATCGCTTGCCTCTCGGCGGATTATTTTTTATGTTATTATGTACCATCATGCCAAATTTCATGATGATAACTCATTAGGTGCCATCATGGTGAATGCTGGAAATCAAGGTAAAAATAATATAAAGTATTAGGGATGGGGGTTGACAAAATGTGGTTTATACTAGGAAAACGCTTAAGTCCCGCCGCGTTGATGGATGAGCGTATTTGGTGCATTGAGCTGCCATGTGTTATGCGGATTTTCTGTTGTTCTGTGAAAAAATCATTTCTAAGTTTAAGATTTTTTTTAAATTAATTTTAATTAAATAAAAAATAAACTGTCATTTTTAATTTTTTTAATTAATCGTAATTTCAAAAAGAAAATAATAAAATAATCGTAAAATTGCGATTTTCATAAGAAATAATAATTATTCGATTGTGTTCAAATTTCACACGAATTTATTAATTCATAAAATTAAGGTTCTGTAAAAAAATCATTACAATAGGATAAAGCATGTAGGTGTGATAAGTCAAAGAATTGTTTAAAAAAATAAAAAACCCGTAAAATTTTGATTTTCATAAGAAATAATTTTTAGTTTGCACTCAAATTTCACACGAATATCTTAATTCATAAAATTATGGTTCGGTGAAAAAATCATTAAAATCGGATAAAGCATGTAGGTGTTATAAGTCGAAGAAATTTTTTAAAAAAAAAAAAAATCGTAAAATTGCGATTTTCATGTGAAATAATTTTTCGATTGCGCTAAAAAACGTGGCAGTTCTAAGTTCAGAGATTTCGAAGGTCTCCATAAAATTTCATCGCAATTGGAGTATCGGTTTAGCCGGAATCGTGTTAACAAACAGCCAAAAATACAAAAAAAAGAAAGAAAAAAAGAAAAAAAACATTCCGGATTTTTTTCTCCAGTGTAGTGAAATGGAATCTTCGCTTCGCTCGCTACGCTCATCCAATTATGAGAATAGGCCGATTGGGTCAAAACACATTAAAACATAAATTTAATAACTAATTTGAATAAAAATTCAATTTTGGGTTAGAGCTATGAATTATTCCAATTTTAGGGGATGATTTATGCCTTAGGGGGTGGTTCTGATATTTTTATCTACCCCCATGCCAAATTTTGCGCATCCCATGTGTTAAGATATTTATTAATGGTTTTGAATTTAAATGGTTTAAAAATGGCTTTGGTTTTGGTTTTGAAAGCAAAAGTATATGAGTCTGAGGTACATCTAAGTGTGATCCAAGTTTCATAGTTCTAAGATGTACCGTTTTCTCTGAAGGCTCTTATTCCTATCTCCGTCAGAACCCACCAACCAACCAACCAACCAACCAACCCCACCCAGCCAGCCGGAAGGTTTTCAACAAGTTGAGATACTTTTGTAACACAGAACGGGTTATCGGATCGGGCTGATTTTTTTTTTGTTAGGTCATGGACCACATATCAGATCATATACCGAGTTTCAAGATTGTAAATCTTTCGGGGCGGCGTGTGCAGATAGCTGAAAACCCCCCAACTCGGGCAGGAGTAAACAGGGTCGAGTTAGTCATCGCCTACTAGCAGTCGCGTACGCTTGGCTGCGGGCGAACAACCGTCGCCCTAGATGCAAATTACTATAGTCCTATTGCTACAATTATTAGTAGGAAGGTGATGATGTTATTTCTTCAAAGTGATTATTATCTAGGATTTGTAGTATAGGTCTACAATGCCCTACAACAGCGGTCTTCAACTTTTTCACCCAAGTCCCAATTATTAATCAATCAAATCGCCGCGTCCCAACACTCCTTTGGTATAAACCCCCCCCCCCCCCCCCAATCGTCAGGACCGTTATTACTGTCACTTTAAACATTTAAGCTCATTTTTGTTCAGGCTTGGGGCCTATATATGGTAACGGTACACAATGCCACTGCTTAATCAAAGTTTATACTAACCACACCTCCAAAAATATGTCAACTCGGTAAAATATTTTCATTGCGTTGGATGGTCTCTGTAGGGGGCTACTGAGCAACTGAAAACGTAGACCTGATGAACCAAACGGTATTCTACTGCCATCCTTGTACTGGGGGCGGCAATATGGACCAAAGCAGCAAGACATATTATTATAAGCAGTCACACAAACGAACCTCCAGTAAGGTGGGGTTGCAGTTCTGAGATTTTCATGGGGGAGCGTCATTTTCCAGGTGTGCATCTTTCATACATATCTTCAAAGAATGAGTCATTTCGACTTCAAAAGATCACAGTCAAAAGATCACAACAGGAGTTGTGCTTATAACGGGACAATACAGGAAGTGACACTTTATTTGCAATTTACTTATTAATTTTGTGAAAACAATTATTTTTATTATATATTGACACTATTTTCCATATACCCAATTTTCTTGGTGTCCCAAAAGCAAATCCTCACTGTCCCAAGTTTGGGACGCGACCCAGACTTTGAAAATCGCTGCCCTACAACTTGAAACATTGTTGTAGGCCTATTTAATGACTATTTTTATTAATTTGAAATTATTTGTCATAACAATCAATAAAAATGATAAAAATACAAAAGTATGTATAGACCCAGGCCTCACAATACAACTCTCTTTGACATTAAAATTAAATAATTTCTGCTGCCAACCCGGTACCACCACCAAAAACAGAAACAAAACTTTTGAAGTGATTTTGAAAAAACTTATCTTGCAAGTTTTTTGTTGTGCTTGGGCAAATTTAATTGTGTTACTTACAATAGTATTGTAATACATAGGCCAACGCCCAACTAAAGAGAGAAAAAAAATATATAATAAAAAAACATTTTTTTCAATTTTTCTTTTGGGGGGTGAAGTCAAGCTATGCCGGGCGGCCGCCCGGCTTACCGTCTCTGGGGAGAACACTGCAATGTAATGCGTGGGGTGTCACAAATCCCACACGAGGAATGGTGATGAAAATGACCTCACATGAACTTGAAGGTTAAAAGCCCAACGAAGTGTATAATAGTATCCTTGGTTAAAAGCATTTAATTATCCTATCTCCAAGACCTAAGCCAACTTACGTCTCAGAGGCAGGATCCCATCCGTGCAGTTGTTGGCGCCATATTCGAACCATTCCATCCCAACCTCGGCGACTGTATTTTAGGTGCTTCGGAGGGGTCCTAGGGTGACGAACAGTCCGCATTTCCCTGAAAAGTTATTTAATAAGGTATGCAATAAGCATAGTAAGTAGCATGTCCTAGACGCTACTCTCACTCTAACGAATCTTGTTCTTTTTAAAACAATTAGGTTTTTAAATCAGTGCAATATCCTATTTTTTATTTTAATTTGATATAATAACTTGTTAGGCTTCATAGCTTCATTCTTCATAATTAAAACACATTATACTACACTCTTTGATGAAACCCTAAACATTATTTGCAAAGAAACTTTCAGAGAGTAACACACTACGTATAGGTACCACAGCAGTCAATCCGAATTGACTGAATTCGGTTTGAGTTCAATTCGGTTTGACTTGAAGTGTACATCACGGACATTCAAAATGACTTCCTCAATCCTATTTCGATTCGAATTGAAGTTGTTGTTGTGGCAGTTTAAATTGATGCTACAAGATTCTATTAATAACACTTGAAAATTCTATGTACTTGTATCTCTACCTACAGCTACGCAAATATAAAGCCTAATGCAGGGTTGCCACCAAGAAAAAATAAAAATCCTGTTTGAGCACATCAAAAATCCTTAGAAATCCTTAAATGAAACACCCAAATCCTTAAAAATCCTTTTAATGCCCAAATGTACTAATTTCGATATGATATCGATCGATATTCTCATATGTAATTGTTTTGAAAAAATTGAAAAATATATATTTTGTTAAGAGTAGGCCTAGGCCTATATTTAATGATTTGAGGCCAAATAGGGTTGATGAGGTATCACCCCATAAATGCATATTTAACGATTTTTACGATCCCATAACCGCATTTTATGACCCGGCACCTCCACTACATGCACCAGCCAGGTTAATTTAATTTTGCCTATCTACCCGGCACCTCCACCAAAATTCTGAAATTTTGCATTTTTGGTGTAAACTTTGGTATTTATACATCTAAAATATTCCCACTTATCGATATCGCATTGAAATATAGATTTTTTGACCATCCCTAGTTAAAAACGGCGTAAAACTAAAAACTAATTTTTTATTTATTTTTTTTTTTTTTAAATCCGTGAATTGGAATAAAAATCCGTCGATCCGTTTTGCACCCTCTAAATCCGTTAAAACGGATAAAATCCGTAAAAACGGCAACCCTGGCCTAATGTCTTCATTTAAGCCTCCAAGACGCCATTTTATTGTAAACATGTAATAAACACCGCCTGCCTAATAATGGTATTCACTGAAATCTAAATCTCTAAGGCAGTTTTGAATCCGTATTGAACTGTATATCAAGCAATTTACTCATGTCAGTCCACTTTGGAAAGGGATTGACTTCAATTCGAACCGAGTGTGTATATCAAAAGACTGAAACCGAATTGAACTCGAACCGACTTGAGTTAATTCGGATTGAGTGCTACTGCTGTGATATACGTAGTGACTGACTTTTAAAAAAAAAAAAGATAGTTTACTATTTATGCACAAGTTTAGAATGTTGCATATCATGATGAGAGTGACCTGGAGATAGGCAACAGCTTACAAGTGAAGTAGTAGGTGTGCAACAATATAAAATACATAGGAAAAACAAGTTTACTGCATTCCAAACGTTGTTGATATACCATACCGTCCTCAGTAAATTAAAAATCAGTTCTAGGTTTATTTAGAAATCGTGGATCAGAAATTTACCTTGGAATCTGCTGCCTGTAACGATCATAGCCAAGGGTATTCTTCCCATAATCAATTTGCTTCTGTCGTCGGGCTAAAATTTCTGGATCATTCTCATATTCCTTTTTTAGTGGGATACTGTTATTGCTACTACTACTGCTGGCATTGCGTTCTCGTTTAACATTCACGCTTTCTGTACTGTTGTCCAACGCCCTTTTCCGGTTTCTAATACACAAGTCACTGTCATCCTCATTATCTGAGCCTTTGCTGTTTGATTCGTCTTTTATTTTTATTTGTGTGGTTTTAGTGTATTTGTCTATGGGCTGTTTAATTAACTTGTCATTAGTGCAGGCATTTTCATTCAGTTTGGCCAACGGAACTTCAGTTTGCTCTTCGTCTACTTCTTGTTTTATACGTTTACCTTTCCTATGTGAATCTACCCTTCCAATGTTGGAGGAATTCCTCTCTCGTTTCAGTGGTACAATATCCAATTGTTTCTCCTGTTTGATAACCCTTTCTTCTAGATTTTGTTGGGGTCTTGCTTTTTCCAAACTTTTCTCTTGTGTTTGACCAATGATTGCACATTTTTCTTTTTCTTTTGAATAGTCAATATTTTTCTCTTGTTTCACCACTATTGGCAAGTCAGTTAGAACAGGTAAATGTTCAGTCGTTGCTTCACAATGATCCTCATCATCTGCTTCATCGATTAATTCTTCCTTTATCTTAATACCCAGCATGTCTGTGTGCTTATCTGAAGTGTTATGTTCTCCGACAGACAGATTTAAAGACTGATTTTTACTTTCAGCCTCATCTTCTTCAACCAAATCAAACCAGCTCTTGTTCTTAGATGATTCAGAATCATTTTCCCACGACGAGGTGGAGTTGTAAAGGACAGAAAACGAATTCTCTGCTTTACCATCACCTGGCATCTTGTCTTCAAACCAAGGCTCCTTTTTCACCCCCTCAACAGTATCTGTGGCTTCTGATTTGTTGCCATCCATGCTGTTAAAATACAAAAAGCAACAACATTAAAGAAAACAAGACTCATAATAAAAAGGCTTAAGTAGGGTAGAGTCCTCCTACAAATTCTGGTAAATAATAATTTCAAATAAGTTTTCAATTTTCATTGTTTGATGGTAGGCCTGATATCCACCTGACTCAATTAACATTTCCAACAGAAAGAAAATGCAGAAAAATGCATTACATTTTTTTGAGTTTGATGTGGACATTAGCCTTGTTTACATGGAGGACTGAGTACGGTATTGAGTTTGGTTTTTGTACTCAGTACGTCATGTAAACACGTAAAAAACCGTACCGTACCGGTTGGGGTTCGGTCCGACGAAAAGTAGCTACCGTACTGGAAGACCGTACTGAGTACTGCTGAGTACTATCATGTAAACAGGTTTCTTAGACAAAACCGAACTGAAAATCATATTGCCAACCTAATTGGCCTAGTACTACGAAACAAAGGTTGGTAATCGTTACAAATTATTTTCCCTGCACTTTCATGTGACATGTCAGTTTCTTGTTACTAACGTGGCCTACGTATCCAGATCGTTTTTATTTTTAACTTTCCTCTTGGGGTAACATCATGGCTAAACGAAATGTTGGCAGTGTTGGCAGTGGCTTTTAGTTTTGTCAGCCGCCGATAGGTAGAGTTGATGCTGAACTGAAAGTGAGTTCAGTTTTAGGTTCGGTACGAGTCATGTAAACGCTTTGACACCAGATAGAATTCAACGACATCTCGGTACCGTACCGTACTCAGTCCTCCATGTAAACAAGGCTATTAAGTGTAGAGAGCCTGTTAAAGAATCCTGGGTGAAGTGAAGTAATTTGTTGTCAAGATCTACAGTTCCTCTTCATAGTAGGCCTACCGGTAGGCCTACAGACCACAGATCTATAGCATTCTTAGAGCGAGTGCAGAATCTTGCTATGAAATGTAGGCCTATTCTACTCTAAAAGAATAAACTAAGAATACGATTCAGTAAAAACTACTACCTACGCCTACGCCTAAAGTAATTTATTTATTTATTTTTATTTATTTATTTAACGTCTATCCTATTCAGTTATAAAAACTGATTTACAAAGGAGGACAACTAAATAAATCTAATTACATAGATGCAGAAACAACAATAAATTACATTTTCGTAAATATTTGAAATAGTAGCATTACAACAACAATGCATTTAACACAAGAATTTTGGTAACAAATTGAATGATATTATATGCATTTAATGAATGAATCAAAATATAAAAAAGGGTGGAGAATGAAAAGAAAAAAAAAGAAAAGAAAAGAAAAGAAAAGAAAAGAAAAGAAAAGAAAAGAAAAAAAAAAAACAATAAAAAAGAAAAACGAAAAGAAAAAAACTGATTTATTAGACGATCCCACTCAAACGAATATGAGTTTAATCATGAACAGCAAATCAGGGAGTATAATCAAACTTTCGCGGAAGAAACCACCGAACGCGAAATCTTATTCTTGGGTTCAATCTTCATTTTTGTGTTCAAATCTTGACTCATATATATAATTATATCAGATAAAATAATTATTTAAAAATTTCATGTCAAACTGATCACAGCAATGATACAATGGAACTCGGAATGATACCGTACCTACTGGTACTTAAAAGTTATCATAAAAAAATCAACTTGCTGGCAATAGGTTAGCATCATTATTCAAGTATTCTTCCTTATCCAGGTCTGGCAGCATTAACGCAGATGTGTTTTGATGAGTTTTACGCATCACGTCATCTTGGAACAACTTCCTACCCCGGCAGGTGTTAATTTGGTTTTGGTGAATTATTGGTGTGTTATTATTAGCATGCAAACTAAATGTTACAGCGTGAACAGTCAGTAATAGCCCTACACACTAGGGATGGGACGTTTCACGTAAAGTGGACGGTTAGAGGTTATTAAATTCGCAAAACGTTTAGTAAAAGAATGAAATGTAATTTTATATCACTTTTGGAGTCTACACAAACACGGGCTAACAAATTAGGCCAATAATTTTCTAAAAGTGCTTACTTTTGGTGGAGGTGCCGGGCCCCAGGCTGTCTAACTATTAATACTACGTTAACTCTGGACTGGCGGCGGAAACCGAGTTTTTCCACGCAAGACGTTTTCTCCGCCAAGTAGCGTGATAAACGCGTACATTTTGGACGCTCCTCCACGAGAAAAGATCGACATTTTCAAAAAAAAATACAAGCGACCCGACAAAAATTTGCTTCCGGGTCAAAAAGTCAAAAATCGCGAAAAACGTGGTTTTTGACAGTTTTTGTACTCACGGTTGCCGCGCCCAAAGTATGCTACGCACCCAAAACGTTCCACGGTTCCTACGCATTCGAAATAATTACGGGTACAAGCGACGCGAAGGGTTCCGAGCCGACAATCATAATTTGGCCGGGATGGCGAAAAACAATTTGGATTTGAAAACGAGAAAATTTTATAAAAAACGCAGATATTACTTGGAGCATTCCTGAATTTTCGTTTTTTGTTTTAACGTGTAAACATTAACAAAAACTGGCGGCCTGGGGAAAAACATTTTCGGAAAAACAATTCGTTCTCTTTTTATGGGACATTGTTTGGATTTTCCGGTTCCAAATTTTTGGAAATTTTTGGATTTACGGTAGAGCCCCAAAGTTTGCCAATTACAAAAGCCAATGAATTGGGTAACAAGCTTTAAAAAAATTGGTCCCACTTCTTTTTCAGAATGGGTGAAAAAAATTCCCAAAGTTGGACAATATTGAAAATTTGACAGTGCAATTTAAAAAAATAAAAAATTCGACTTCCCTAGGTTTAATTTCCGCTAACCAAGGCACATTTATGTAGAGAAATGATGAAGGAATTTTAATAAAATTAGTTTGAGAACCTTGGTTCGAACCCCGGATCAGTAGATGCCTTCGAACACGATTCGGGACACTTTTTTACAGTATGAGTTTTCATTTAAAATCGTAAAAAGCATGGTACACATTTTTTCTAAAATTCACGGATGGTTTAAAGGCATCGATCGGACCTTTACGATAATCGTGATACCAAACATGACCCATTTTGTAGCATTTGTATATTAGTTATGGAACCCCCCAAATTGACATGCGTGTCCGTTTTGGCATCAAAAAATCATAATTATTTTATCTCACGGTTGCCGCGCCCAAAGTAGGCTTTGCACCCGAACGCCGACGGTACGGGCGCGTTTGGAATCTTTCCGGGTACAAGCACCGTTAGGGGTTTTAGGGCCGTTACAATACTTTTGCCGGGGCGACGATGAACATTTTGAAATGCGCGTAATTTTGAAAAAAGTAAAAATTGCTGTTTAAATAAAAAATTCTAAAAAAATCCTGAATTTTCAAATTCACTTACAGCGTGTGTGAAGTGCCCGTGCGGAGTTAACGCGGGGGGTCCAGACGGCAAAAATGTTTACCGTTTTCTTTTTTTGGGACATTGTTTGGATTTTCCATTTTCCATTTTTTTGAAAAAAATTTCAAAAATTTTTAGATGCGTGGTAGAGCCACGAGGTTTGACAATTCTGAAAACCAATGAAATAGCGAACGGGTTAAAACAAAATTGACACGATATTTCTTTCCGATTGCGCAGGAAAAAATCGCAAAGTTAGAAAATTTTGAAAATTTTCCAGTGCAACTTTAAAAGATTAAAATGTTGGTTTTCCTCTGTTCGATTTGGAACGACCAATGCTCGTTAATGTAGCGCAAGTATAAAGAAATTTAAATAAAATTGGTTTAAAAACCTGGGTTTGAACCCGGGTTAGGGCAAAGCCTTCGAGCTCGGTCCGGGACACTTTTTGATAGTTAAATTTTGCATTCAAGGTCACTAAAAGCACGGTAAAGATTTTTTGTAAAATTCACGAATAGCAAAAACCACTGTATCCGATCATTACGGAAATTGTCATACCAAACATCACGCATTTGGTTACGTTTGAAGGGTAGACAGGGGAGGAGACAAGATTGCAACGTGTGTCCCGTTTTGCATAGAAAAATAAACATTCTTTTACTAGGCCTACATGCTTTTTTTTGAATGACCTTTAATGACTTTTTATGTCCCTACCATGTTGCTCTCATTAATTTCTAACAACATTAAACTTTCTAAAAAAAATTACTTCGACTCCTATTTCGAATGTCCTGAGCGCCAAAACGGCACTCAAACGTGGTTTGTAAAACCAAGGACGATAAAAAAAACTCATTTTTCGTATGCATGCAAATGAAAAACGTCATTTAACGGGTATGCCTTCAACGATTCGATTACCTTTGTTGTCTTATAAAATACATCAACGGTTCGGCGATTACGGCCAACAACAACTTAACCCTTTGTTTTCAGATCCTGGGCGCAAAAAACGCACATTACAATATTGTATATTGTCGTCAGTGTATTTTTTGCCGCAAATTTATACTGATCACAACATATTAATATAGTGCGTTCGTAAGCTTGCAAGACGCTCCCAACAGAACAGACAAACACGTTCATTATAAGAAATCTATTTTTAGCTATGAAGTGATGTAATAAGTCAGGCATTGAGTCTGGTTGAAGTTGGATTGGAGGCTCTGATTGAGAAACTATTTTTAAATCCAGTCATGAATGTCCATATAAAACTCCAGGATATGCACATGCACATCGATAACATCATGACATATTAGCGTTTAGACAGCCTTAGTGCAATCGAGACAACATAGACTTCCACCAATAGTGGGGTTCTGGTTCAGCCCACCTAAGTGCAACATATGTATCGAGACGACAAAGACTTCCGTGAAAAGAAATAAATGTTTCATAATAGCGACTTCCTTTACGATTGGGCAGTGGCGGGCTTTGGGAGGGGGCGGGGCAAAGTCAACTCGACGAACACAACGAGGGAATCGAGAGGACAAAGTAGTGAGGAGTGATGGGGGGGGGGAGTAGAGTTTTATAATATCTAAACCTTGATTATTCAGTGAAATTTATTAACTTTTTTCAGTACGATCCCTAATTTTGAGGACTGTTTTGATTGAACGCCGCAATGACACTGTTTTTTTTTTTTGGGGGGGGGAGGGGGGGTTTTGGAAATAGAAATTAAGACCTTTCGTTAATATCTTCAAGCCATTTCATTTTTGGGGCGATTCCAATGGCGTCAGAGGGCTGCATCAGAGGTTAGTGTCCTAATACTTATTTAGTTTAGTTTCTTTTAAATTGGTTGGTCATTTTTGGAAAATCAAAAAAACATTGATTCTTTTATGTCTCGGGCTCTTTTAAAGTCAAAACAGTGATCCGGGCATTCCGTCACCCTTTTTGAGGCATGTTCAAAATTTATATATTTTATTTCCTTCCGATTACGTCAGGGGGCCGCATTCCCCGAAATACCTTCATTTCAACGTGGCCAAAAAAAATTTGAATTTCTCAAAATAGAAGTTGGTCTTTTTGGGGATAAACAATTTATTTTTTATTATATTTCCACAATTACAGTCCGATCAGGTACATCTCGGGCTCTACGGAACCGGACGGACGAGGTGCATATTTTAAAATGTCTGATCCTGTCCATCTTGGGCTTTGCGGATCGGCGCGGACGAGGCGAAGATTTAGACGTACCGTAAAATCTTTTGTCCCGGATTTTTACAAAGGGCGCAATTATTGTCCGATTGGGTCCATCTCTGACTCTACGGAACCGCGCGAGTTAGGCTAAGACTTTGACATACCCGAAAGTTGCCCAACCATGAGGTTTCAATTACACTGTTTGAGGGGGGGTTAAGTGGTGTTTTGGAAATGGAAATTAAGACATTTCATCAATATCTTCAGGCCTGTCATTTTTGGGGCGATTCCAATGGCGTTAGGGGGTTGCATCAGAGGTTACGGCCCAAATAATGAATAATTTTCTTTTAAATGGTGGTCATTTTTGGGAAATACTAAAAACATTGTTTCTTTTAATAGCTCGGCATTTTTCGGCCGATCGGGTCCATTTAGGGATACAACCGGACGGACAAGGCAAAAATTGTTTGTACCGGAACAGCGTCCCAAAAAATTTGACGTCCCGAATAATTTCGAAAAATTGTTAAAGTGGGTCAATTTTTTTAACACGCTGGGGACGGCGATTACAGTCCACGAGAGTCTCGAACAATTGTCCCAGGAAAACATTTCTCACACATTTTACACAAAAGGTTTTAAAAAGATCCGATTTCGAAACTCCTTTTGCACCGTACTTAGAGGCGGCGGACAGCGTCCGGCGGCGTACCGAAAGTGTCCCGGAAAACAAATTTGTCACAGGACTTTGGATAAACGACAAACGTTACCCACAAACTATCGTATCGCGGCCGTACGCGGACCGATTCACGATTTTGTCGCGTCAACGAGGTTTTCCAACTACGAGGTATTTCGAGTACGAGGTTTTCCACGCCCTCCGCGTAGCGGCTTTAAGCCGCGCGCTAGCGCGACTTGTATTAACACATCTTGTCTGTTACACATGGTGGAAGTGCCGGGTCATTTTATGCGAAAGTGAGAATAAAACCGTTGTTAATTATTCGTCGGCCGGTCATAAGAACAAAATTACGGTTTTTGTTGTAAAACCTAGGCCTCCGCTCTTTTTTTTTTTTTTAAAGAAAATAGGGCTTAAAACGTTTAAACGCGATTATTTCAAGGGGTTAAACGTTATGGAAATTAAACGATTTTTCCCATCCCTACTACACTCAAAACATTGGATTTCTTTACATTTAGGACCACTGGTAGGCCTACATTGCTTTCTTCTAGGCCAAGATAGTAGACGGACTAAGTGATCACAAGGCGATCATAGCCACTCTAGGTTAGGGAAAGATAAAAAAGAAAAAAAAAGGACAATGCTGCAACCTCATGGCAGTATAGGAAAGCGGAAGGGACTTTCTGAAGGAATCTTTTAAGGAATGGAACGATACTGAAGGAAATGTTAATGACAAGTGGAACATGTTCGTTACGTACTCTATGTAATAAACTTAAGCAAGGGATAACTGGGTACCCCATAAAACATGTAAAAAGAATGCAGACCCTCCGTATTATAACAGGGAGATAAGGGCCCTTAAGAGAAAGGGGAGGAGAGTCTATAATAGATAAAGAGTACCTACACAGATTAGAGGAAGACAAAACTGAACTCAAGGAAAATGGCCTAGAGAGTAAGTTAAACAGAATTACGAGACTTAAATGGGAGGAATAGGTACATGAAAGGAATGTTGGATGAAGGAAAATGGGCAGGGAAGTTGGAATAGAATGTTAAGATACCCTATATTAAACAGAAAAAAGGTGGAACGGGGAAATCCCCTCACTAAAGGATGCAGGGGGAAAACTACTCGTGGAAACAAGGATAAGGCGGAGCACTTAATGCTACTATGCAGAAGTTTTTCAGGCAAATCAATTGGCAATGGGTTTGAAGGCAATGAAAGTGGTGAAAATGCCCTGGAAATTAATGTTGATTTTGATGTTGATTGTTGATTTTTTTTATGCATCATGTCTCCTTGATTAGAATTTAAATTTAATTTTCTACTGCGCTGCCCACACACAGGGTTTACCCTATGTGGGCTTTCTTTTTTTTTTCCAAGAATGTTAATGTGCAGTGGTTTTTGTCTTGTTATTTGTGATATTGCATGGTAAATGGTTTAATGTATTTTTAAAAAAAAGAATAACATTTATTGAAATTGAAATTGAATTGATAAAGTGACCAAGATAATAGCTTCACTAAAAAAGGGTAAGGCTGCGGGAACTGATGGATTGACCGGGGATTTCCTTAAACTGGCAATGGGTGAAACAGCTCTATATGATATATCTGAGCTACGTTTACGAAGAATCGCTGAAGTAAGGAAAGGTACCAGATAGCTGGAGGGAAGCTACAGAGATACAAATGGGCAAATACAGGCCTATATTATTGACCTTGGAAGGATCCAAATAATGGAAAGGGTTTGGGAGGGGACTATTAACCCGAGAGTAGTCTCGACTCGCGCCCCTGTTTGTAACATTAGTAGTCGCGCCCGGTCCTTTAGACCGCATTATTTATTATGGGCTAATAATGTTAGGATGACGTTTTGATTACCAAAAAAGATAATTTATCATATTTGTGACAGCATACATGTTTATATTAACCAATTATCAATCAATAATCAATAAATAATCAATATATAATCAATCAAACACAGAATGTTGCAAACCTACAAAAAAGGGATAAAATTTGTTTTGAAACTCCTGTAGTTCGAATTATTAGTAACCAAGACAGTTATATTATGCCAACACTGTATGTTGAAGAATAATCAACCTACAATAACAAAATACATGTCTCATAATAGTGATTGAGTATGCATATTTTTGCCTCCCTTAGTAGTCGCGCAGCGGTCGAAAGACCAAGCAACCGAACAGGACCTCTTATCTTAGTTTTAAGTTCTGCAGAACACTGATCGCGTATTGCACACTGGCTTCAGAAATCTATTTTGGAAGGTAGGCGGAACTAGACAAGCCATGCATGCGCGCTGTACAAATACCAACTGTTGGAAAAAAAAGTTGGTCTAAAAGACCACACGCGACTACTCTCGGGGTTAAAGACATAGGCCTACTAAAAGAAAAAAACTGGTTGACAGAGAGTCAAAACGGTTTTAGGAAGGGATACTCATGCAAGACCCAGTTGATAGGGTTAATTAACGAACTGGGGATTAGTATGGATAAAGGAGAGAAAGTAGATGCTATATTTAACCGGTATAGACTTTGAGAAAGCGTTTGATGAAGGTCCCTCATGATAAGCTACTAATGAAAGTTGAAGGTCTACTAGGGCAGTGGTTCCCAACCTTTTTCATCTCACGGCCCGGCAAAATGATAAAGAAAATTACATGGACTGGCGCGGCTACAAGGGGTCTGGGGCGCAGCCCCAGCCGCCGGAGGCGAAATTTTTTTGGGTGTTTTTATACCCCTAGACAGCCTGTACAGCGATCTGAGCAAAAGGTAGACGAAGGGAAGAGGCAACCGGAAGACAGTGTACACATGAAACATCATTCAAATCATCGTTAAAAATTTATTAATTTATTACTACTAATTATCGATTGTTAAACTTTTTTAGTGATGTTGATTATAATTATGTACGTATCACTAATATAATTTAACTTAGGATTGCGCGTTTACAATCGTGGTTGTTTCTACGCTCGGGTTTCCGTTCAACAAGCCTGTCATACTATCGTACTTTTTAATAAAAACGTCTCACAGGGTCAGGGTTACCATACGTCCGGTTTAAAGCCGGACATGTCCTCTTTTTTGATGTCTGTCCGGGCGTCCGGCGGTTTTTCAAAATAATGCAAATGTCCGGTTATTTCACCCAATTCCATGCAGAGGCGCATGCGTACCCTTCTGCCCCCTCACTTACCATCCACCGACCGTAATCGCCGAATACGAGCAGCCGATCGTGTCCGAGCCGGTCTGAGCGTGTCACACAACACGCCAGGCTGTGCAGCAAGCAGTGTACTATCACGTGATTTAGTTACCATTTCCGTACGTTTCGTGCCTTGTGCCCACGTCGTACGGCGTACGTAAGGAAGTGTTGTAGGCCTAGGCCACTTGTCTTAGTTTGTCTTAAAATGTAGTGTTCATTTAAAAAATAACCCCTCAATTTAAAAGGCATTGGCATCGGCACCACTGTCTTTCCTTGACCCTTGTTCAGATCGCTCTAAACGCTATCCTGACGGTAAAAATGTCTAAAAAAAAAATCACCTCCGGCGGCCGCCCTTGTTGTCCGCGAATATCTGTGAGCGAAATGTCCTCTTTTTTGCTGAGTCACTTGGTAACCCTACACAGGGTCTTCTCTTAACTTTTTCGTATGTTTTTCTCGGCAATATCACTAACATTACACGAAAATTGATATTGATATTGATATTTATTAGCCATCTTTTTGCACTCATGTGCCAACACAATTATACATGGTAGGCGAGTATTAGACGTTGTCATCAAGTGTGGTTGAATATAATACCTGGTTATAATAGTATAAATGTACAAATCATTCTACAAGTGTAAAGCGTCAATAACAAGATAAACTAATTAGGATAGCCTATCAGTATCTTGCAAGATATCACATTTCTAAGATAATGTAAAATACATTACAATGATTAAGTCGCCTACATGTACAAATAAGTTTCCCAATGTAAAACAAGTCAATAACAAGATAAAACTATAATAAGGGTATATAACCCAGTAGGCAATAGTCATACTCTTACAAGATATCACAGTTCTGAGCTAATTTAAAACACACATATTACAAAATTTCATAACTAACAAGTACAATAAATAATACACACAACTCACATGGAAGAAAGTCCACAGATCAATGACTAAAATACTCTGCAAGAGAGTAAAACTCTTTTTCCAGCAGCCAGATTTTGACACTATTTTAAAACTACTTTCACCTAATCTGCCTTTTATATTATTTGGTAAGTGATTAAAAATTTTCCTTCCCGCTTGGATAGGGTCACTATCTGCTAGCCTAAGCCTAGTTTGGTCCTGGTGGAGATTGTCTTTAAGTCTAGTGTTGTGGGTGTGCACATTACTGTTCCTTTGAAACAAGGTGGGATTTTCATTGACAAAGCATGCCATTTCAAGTATATAAGTACCAGTTATAGTGAGAATACCTAGAGTTTTGAATGCCTGTCTGCAAGATGCCCTATTGGGTAAGTTAAGAAGAATTCTTACAGCCCGCTTTTGAAGACGAAAGACAGATATTGTAGCCGATGCATTACCCCAGAATAAGATCCCGTATTGAATTAATGATTGGAAAAATGCGAAATACACCATTTTTGCTATCTTCTGGTTGCACTGATTTACTACATTCCTCAATACATAGCAAGCGAACTTAACCTACTACATAAGTTTGTGGATATGGTCTTTCCCATTTAAGCTTGAAGTCTACAGTTAGTCCAAAAAACATTGCATGCTCCACCAGTTCCATCTCCACATTCTCATGTTCAACCGTCATCTGTGATAATTCACCTTGAAACCTGGAATTTTAACAGCTGTGTTTTCCCACAATTTAACTTTAAATTTGTTTGCATCAACCATTCTTCAAAGGCCCTCAGTATAATTAGGAATTTATCTTTCAAACCCATTTCGCAGAGTGCCCGTATTATAGCACTAGAATCATCTGCGTAGAGAACAATCATACAACCCAGCGGTAGATTTTTTGGAAAGATCGTTGATATACAGAATAAAAATACTGGCCCCACGATTGACCCCTGCGGTACTCCATGTTTGACAAGCCTCCATTTTGAGTGAGCTATCGATTTTCCTTTTCCTATGGCCACCCTCTGTTTCCTATTCAACAAATATGAGGAAACCCCAAACTAGTGTTTTGTCTCTTACCCCCATATGCTCTAATTTAAACCCAAATAGAAGTGAGTGGTTGATAGTGTCAAAAGCCTTTGACAAATCACATAAAAATTGCCCCCACAACTTCTTTCTCTTCCAATGCATTTGGACCGCATGGGTGAGATTAAAAGTTTGCTGATTTTGTGGAACGGCCTGAACAACATATTTTATTTTCAAACTATTAACAGTTAACACAACAATAATGACACAACACTTTCACAAATCATTTTTAATTTCGTACACGGGCTTCAAGAACGAGGAACTACACAACTGACTATTCAAGGATGTGTCTACAGACTGAAGATATTCCTATTTCCTACAAACCAAGTTGCATCTGTGAACCTTTACCGTCATAAAATCATTTATGAAATGGCAGTTTGTGCCGCCTTACAGAGGAGAGGGTAGGTCCACAAGCAAAGTGCAATAAATGTGGCTGTTTCCGGCTTAGCTGACCTTCGGAGAAAACCCTTGTCGTTACGCCTGTCATTGCCGTCAATGCTCTCAACTTTCTGTGTCGGTAGAAGTAGGTGAGTGTTTGTAATCGGTATTGATTGATTTATATACAAGTGTCCCCTCCTAAGAAAATATAATTTGGTCTCCATCTAGAGTACAGGTAAAATAATAAAGTGTAAAACCAAATTTTTGAATTTTTACACATTTCTAAATTATTATTAAAATTACAACAAATATGCAGCAGCACTTCGCGGACCGGTAGCAATTAGTCCGCGGACCAGCACCGGTCCGCGGACCACCGGCTGGGAACCACTGTACTAGGGGATGATTGGGTAATTCGGTGGATAGGGGACTTCCTGCGAGACAGGAGTCAAAGAGTCAAAGTTGGGGGGGATTTGTCGGAAGGAGTGGAAGTGACATCAGGGGTCCCACAGGGGAGTGTGTTAGGCCCGTTACTGATTGGATTGGATATTGCTTAACGTCTCATATTTATGCAACTTGGAAGGGGGTCCGAGTGGTGCGGCGGTCTACGGCTCGTCACGTGTTGCCAGGCCTGTTACTGTTTGTCATCATTGTAAATGATATTGCGGATGGAATGGGAGCCAAAGTCAGGTTATTTGCGGATGATGGTGTAATATATATAATTATTAAGGGGGACGATGATGTAAGAGGGCTAAGAGATGACTTGGAAGCACTTGACATGTGGGTGGAATAGAACTCATTGAGCATAAATCTTGAGAAATGCAAATATATTAGGTTTTCAAGGAAAAGAGAAGATAGAGTTGTGGGGGAAGGGTACCACTCACTAATGGGTAAACTCCATGAGAAAGTTGATAAAATAAAGTATTTGGGGGTGTGGCTTCACCAACAACTTAAATAGGAGGTACAGGTCAGTAAGGTAACCAAGAAAGGTTTTAGATGTTTGAACTTTGTAATGAGAAACCTAAGGGGAGCTAGTGGGGAACTAAAAGGACATGCCTATAAAACCTTGGTTAGACCAGAGGTAGAGTACCAGTATGCTGGTGCAGCCTGGGACCCATATAGAAGTGGCGAGATAGCAGGAGTTGAGGCTGTAGAGAGGAGAGCAGCAAGGAGAGTAATGCAAGAAGGAAAAGGCTGGACAGAGGAGATGGTAAAGGGAAGGGTAGTAAGAACGTACGAGAGCGTAACAGGGACGATCAAGGAATTAGGTTGGGAAAAACTGTAGAGGATAGGAGGAAAAATTATAGACTAGGTAAAATGTACAAAGTAATCAGAAATCATGAAGGATGGGGGGAACTAAACAGTTTTGCAAGGGGAGCAAACTACTTGGCAAGGGGAGATTATGATTGGAAACTTGAAAGGGAAAGCTGTAGGACGGATGTGGGAAAATTCTCGTTCATGGCCAGAACAACGGTTGAATGGAACAAACTAAACACTATCTTCTATCAAACTACTATCAAAGTAGATAGTGAATGCTAAGAATATAGGGCCTAAAGGTAGCCAGTTAAGCAAACTGAAAGAAGTGGCTATGGGAGACCCTGTCTCAGGGGAAAATGCAGAGACAAATCAATAAATAAAAATTTAACAAGATCTGCATAAATGTAACCAAATGGATGGAAGGGAAAATTATTAACCAGGAAGAATAGAAGAGGAAATCGAGAGGGAAATTAATGAAGAAAAGAAGATATAAAAACCTGTCACCGACAAATTGTCACTAGCAGGGGAAGAAAGAAATACAAACCATTTTTGGGACAAGGAGGTTTCGACTTTTGAATAGTCTTTTGAACAATACGAACAGTTTTTTTCCAACTGTAAAAGAAAGCCACACTCTCATGGTGTCTTCGACGTTTTCCGCAAATTAGCATTAGGGCATATAAATGTTCGGGTTAGTGTAGAGCAGAAGCAGAGGTGCCCAAACTCAGGCCCGTGGGCCAGAAGACATTCCATGTGTCCCCCGAGACACAATTAATTCAATAAACACATTAAATTGCCTGCCCTCCACTTAGGCCTATTGCATCGGATTAGACAACAGGAGAAGATACGTTTCAAAACGGTTCAACCTGAAATCACAGTATTCACGACCTATATATATATATATACCTTGTAAGTGAATCTTGGAACTTATCCTTAAAACAGTTTTTGTTTTGCGAAGCACAAGACTCAAGAGAAGAGGCTGTTCATCCTGGTATCAGTACACAGTATTTAACTCAATGATAAGAAAACATAGGTACCTACTTCTTACTCAATAAAATATATTTGGATAAAATTAAGGATTCTAGTTTACCTACTTTCAAACATTAATAATAACTAGGGCTAGGCTATTCCAACTATCTCCGTTTATTTTCTATTGGTCAATATACATGCCTAAAAATAGTTTTCTTTTACGGAGTGGATAGTCGTACAGTCAGCCGTATTACTAGTGCAAAATTAGTCATACAGTCATCGACGATACCACCTAATTAGGCCAATAGCCGCTAACATCACAGTGCAGTGTGGCAGAGTGGTAGCGCGTCCGAATTCTATGCAAAAGGTTGGCGGTTCAAATCTTTGTTAGGTCATTTTTTTAACCATTCTATTTAGCCTCGGTCCATGTTTTTCTGCAAATGATTTCACTACATTCGGCCCCGTCGCAAACGCAATCAGGGTGTCTACAAATTAACCATTACAAAATTCCCTGACTTTTTCAGGTTTTCCAGATGGAAAATAATATTTTTTCCAGGCTGCAAATTTGTCTTCCGCGCATTCTAATGAGAAAGGTTGTTTAATTCAATGTTGATTTCGAGGAATTTTAACACCGAAATTCAAAATAATTAAAAAATGTTTTTAAATTGAATTCTATTTTCATCACAAAAGTATTGAAATTACTAAAATGATTGACTTTTACATTTTATTTATTAAATTTCCTAACAATTCCAGGTTTTCCAGTCTTGTAGACACCCTGGCAATTCTAGATGATAAAAGTGTTTAAAAAGTACTAGGCCTAGGTCTATTTGAAGGAAAAGCCTTATCTTTACACCTTAACGTGTAGGCAGCCTAAAAAGAACTTTTGTTTAAAATAGCATCGTTACAGGTCTTGAAGGTTTTTTTGTTACTAAAACAGCAAAAAAGGACGACGACAACCGAAAGGACTTTCATTTGAAATACTACGTTAAAGGCCCTGGAAGTTTTTTTATAGATCAAGCATGATGGCATCATAGGCCAATGTGGGCATTTGGAAGAGAAGAAGAGTTTTTTGTTACTAAACAGCAAAAAGGACGACGACATTAGCCTACAAAAAGGGACTCTTGTTTAAAATAGCAACGTTAAAGGTCTTGAAGGTTTTTTTGTTACTAAAACAGCAAAAAAGGACGACGGAAGGACAACACTTTTATTACGGCGCATCTTTATCCAATCAAATCATTGACAGTATGACTAAATTTGCACTAGTAATACGGCTGACTGTACGACTATCCACGGCCTTTCTTTTAAGTAGGCCTAGGGTAGGCCTACATGTTTCAAAGGTTAGGCCTACTGATGCAAAAAATACATAGGCTTACTTTATGTTGCCTTTAAATGCCAATTTAGATACATTTTGTCATGGGGTAGCATGAAGTGCGTGGCCGTGGTCAGCTAGGTCCCACTAACCTACTTTCTTTTCTTTTTTCCCTAGGGCTAGGGTCTAGACCAGTGGTTCCCAAACGGATACGCAAGGATTTCCAGGGGGTACGCGAAAAATTCCAGGATTTATCCTGGTATAACCCAGAAATGGGCAAAATATACCGAGGTCACCATCTCCGATTTTGATGAAAATTTGTAGAGGTCTAGTGTAATATACAATAACTAACATTACAAAATTTTAGCTCTCTAGGTCAACCCCTTTAGGAGTTACAGGGGGTTAAGTTAGGGGTAAAAACCCAAAATTGGGTACGCACACACATTTTGGATTTGCTATAGGCCTATCTCTGGAAGTAATTGACTTAGAGATTTTCCAAATTTGCGGATCTTCGTCCTAAAAACTGTGTATTAGTTGATTTAAGTGGATCACATAATGTATGTGTATGCACGATCCATCAAAATGCAAAACTAATGCTTCAGGGAGTAAAAATAGAAGAGCTTACAAAAAATGATGAGACACCACTGAAAACATATAAGGATTGTATTGCCGTTATTATTTGTAACACGCCCACTCCATCCTGTTACTTGAACAAGTGCACTTTGTGCCCTGGCATACAGAAACTCAGAGATCATCTAACAAACTTGATAGATGACCAAATGATAGACACCATTGTTTATAAACAATGGATTTCAGTTGATAGGACAAATTATTTAGAAACACTCAAAATCCGCTGATGATTTTTTAGATGTGTTGTGTGATAAACTTGAAAAAAATAAATGCCATTCCTTCATAACAAGCCAACAATCTGCATTTCAGTCTGAACAAAAGGAAAAACTAAAGCCAGGGGAGTTCCTGGTCATTTGTGATTTTTTCTGAAATTACCCTGGTGAAAATTCTTGTCAAGATCTTGACAAGAACCTTGTATTAAGTAAGATCTTGCCAAGATCTTGCCAAGAACTTGTGTTAAGTAAGATCTTGTCAAGATCTTGCCAAGATCTTGCATTGAAATAAGATCTTGTTTATTTCTTGCCAAGATCTTGCCAAGATTCTTAACAAGAATATTCTTGCCAAGATCTTGGAAATTGTCAAGAATTCTTAACAAGAATATTCTAGGCAAGATTCTTGACAAGAACTTGGTTAGAGACAAAATATAAACAAGATCTTATCAAAATCTGCCACCTGGTGTTAGCATCTTGAACCTCATCAGTCATCACTAACAATTACATCAAACAAGCCATGCAAGCCTGCATTTGTTCTGTCTCACTGTTCCAGTTTATTTAGAACTAGAGTAGACAGTTGATAATAGACCTGGTCTACATCGTAAGCAAAGCCACACACACATTTAAATAGCTACAGATAGTTGCCATGTCTTGTACAGACCTCAGGACTGCGATTCTATAACTCTGACGGAGTTGGACCCGGGCGTTTTCTACCGTAATCGACTCGGTTGTAAGTGATCGACCTAGTTGAGGTCGATATCGTTGCGATATAATCCGTGACAACCGAGTCCGACTCGGTTATATTTGTATAAAATGGTGGATGATAAGCCTTGGCCTACAACGTAATTTGTTTACACAACCAGATTGTTAGCTTTCTCAAACGAATAACAATGGTATGCTCAAAGAAAACCTACCCTTAGAAAGGGCCTACCCCCAAAAGTCCTGTGCATTCCCTTTTTTCATGAAATTATACCATTTAAATCCAATTTCTCCCCGATTGGAAATAATACACACATCTATGTCATTTCGAATATTTGACAACTGACTGCGAATCATTTGTTCACATTTGACCGTCCACGGCCATGTAAATCATACCTTTCGACCTCGACCAACAACAACCGGAACGATTACTGTTACTACCAAGTCGGTCCCGTGACAGAGTTGAACCCGTGAAGTTACTGAATAGGGGCCCTGACTATGTGAGTATTTACAACCACTAACTGTAGCCTAGGTAGTAGGCTTAGATGACAGTTGACTAAAAGTATTATGCCTTGCACTATAGGTCTAGGCCTGTGTTTGCCCTAGCCCAGGCAAGCCTACTTGCTTTGTGTTCTTGTTCACAGGGCCTAGGTTAACAAGCCACGGATAAATATCTAATAAGGTGGGCACTAGGCCTAGGTCTGTGTTTGCCCGAGGCCCTAGCCTAGATTAACAAGCCACGGATAAACATCTAATAAGGTGCAAAGTGTATATCGAAATTGCATCAAGTAGGCGTACCGGTACCGCATAAATAGACCAACCACAATCTTGTCAAGATTATACAAGATTTTGCCAAGATTATACAAGATCTTGCCAAGATTATACAAGATCTTGACAAGTTCTTGTATAATCTTGGCAAGATCTTGACAAGTTCTTGTATAGGCCCTAATCTTGGCAAGATCTTGGCAAGATCTTGGAAGATCTTACAATACAATCTTGTCTAGAACTTGTCAAGATCTTGCCAAATTTTTCACCAGGGATTCTTTTGTCCTCCAAGATGCCGCACAGGGATTCCATTGGAATAATGCTCAAGCTACGATTCACCCCTTTGTAGCATATTATAAAGAAGAGGACACTGTCTGTAATGTTAGTTTTGCTGTGATATCCAAATGCCTTGTGCACAACACTATTGCTGTTCACTTATTTCAACGCAAACTGATAGATTTTCTCACTCTAAAATTCGCTATCGTGCCCAAAAAAAATTTATTACTTTTCTGACGGAGCAGCGTCGCAATGCAAAAATAGAAAAAAACTTTGCGAACTTGTGTTTCCATGAAACTGACTTTGGTTTTGTAGCAGAATGGCAGAATGGCACATCACATGGTAAGGGAGCAAGTGATGGAATTGGTGGGACTATCAAACGGTGTTTGAGCCGAGATGCTCTGCTCCGAGATTTGTTGTGGACTGTATATTATAGGGTAAAGAATGGACAAGAAACATTGTAGAGTTACTTACATCATGATGGAAGTTTGAGCAGCAACTTACTTCCCGACGTCCTGGGTTCGAAGCGAGTGTGGTGACGTCAGCTTCAGGACGTGTGGTATGGGGAAGTAAGATAGAGAAAGACTGGCCAGTGGAAGAAGTAGAAGGAAGGAAGAAATGAGTCTGAAGACTCTGTGTTCGATGACAACACGCACCGAGGTAATAACATAAAAGCTGTGCGAGAATAAGCGAGCGAGGTAAATGCTTTACGTGAATGCCTTGCCCAGGGCAAGCAAGAGAGATAGAGAGAGAATGTACTAGCCCCGAAGAGCTACGAGTTGCGACTAGAGTAGAGACGGTACTGATAGCAGACAGAACAAAACAAGATAAGCAAAACAGGAAATAAATCTGATAGGTTGAAAATTAAACAAGGCAGACAACCTACCAGATGAGAACGTGAACATACCAACACCCAAACTACAAACTATGGAAAACACAAGCGTCGAAAACCGGCGCCAACATACCGCCCACCTAAAATGAACTATTTTAGATAGACGAGAAGAACAATAACTAGAGCTACAAATATAAAACCAAACCGCAACGTACGACTAAGAGGGGGGGAGAACAACTAACTTGTTTACCGGTCGGGTAAACACTCCCTTAGACGTGCGGATGGAAGCTACTCTGACAACATTGTCTTTACCTGGGCACACTTGTATCACCCTACCGATAGGCCAAGACAAGGGGGTAGTGGCGGGCTCTAGTGCGAAAACTACGTCACCGACCTTGAGGTCTGGGCACGCGCGCACCCACTTCCCACGCTGCATCTGGGTATGTAAATACTCAGAGGACAAGCGCGTCCAGAAGATCTGATGCAGCTGGCGGACACGATGCCAGTGCGAGAGGTGTGAACTGTTATCAGCAAGGTTAACCTCGGGAGGTGCCAAAAGCGAAGTGCCTATCAGTAAATGTGCGGGGGAGAGGTAGTCAGGACCCTCCAGGGGGTCGAATGAAGTGGCACAAAGTGGTCGACTATTCAATACGGCTTCGATACGCGCAAATAATGTAGTATACTCCTCAAAATGAAGAGAAGAATCCTTAATTAGGCGATAAAGGAGCAGCTTGGCGGATTTCACCCCAGCTTCCCAGAGGCCCCCGAAATTAGAGGCATAAGGGGGATTAAAATGCCAGCGAACACTACGTAAGGCAAGCTTGTCAGCTATGGTAGTTTCAGCTGAAGTGAGAAAATTGTGAATCTCGCGGAGCGTGCGAGCAGCACCTACGTAATTACGGGCATAATCGGAATAAATGTCAGCAGGAAGTCCCCGTCGTGAAAGAAACCGGTCAAGGCACGCGAGAAAAGCTTCTGTAGATAGGTCGGAGACCATCTCCAATGAACAGCTTTAGTAGCCAGGCAGATGAACAGGCATAAGTAACCCTTGACGATGGGGCGTTTACGACGAGAGATCGTCTTCACGGAAAAAGGGCCCGCGTAATCAGTGCCGACTTGGAGGGAAACCGCGTGAAGGCTGAACGCGAGGTTCAGGCAGATCAGCCATGAGGGGCTGAACGGGCTTGGCGCGGAATTTAAAACAAGTTAAGCAACGTCGGATACGTTCCTGCAACAACCCACGTAGGGAAACAATCCAATACCGCTGTTGGATGAGCGCTTGCACCGTGCGAGGACCAGAATGCAATGAAATGATATGAAATGCATCACATAAGAGTGAGGACAGATGAGCTTCTTTGGGAAGCAAGAGGGGGTGACGTGCTTCTTCGTTGAGGGAAGAATGGTGGAGTCTGCCGCCCACCCTGAGAAACCCACGGGAGTCAATGAGGGGATTGAGGCTGGAGAGGCGGGGGGAGACAGGCGAGTGTTTAGCCAACTGCTTCAACTCAGTGGCGTAGTGATGTTGTTGAGTGATGCGTACGAACAAGTTCATCGCGTCTTCAAGTTCGGACGGAAGCAGAGGGCCAGAGGGAGGCTTACGATGATCTCGACGAGCAAGCAATATGTGGGAAAAGCGTACCACGTGGCCAAACACGCGTTTAGCTTTCAAGAGCGAGAAAAAAAAAATTAAATTTAGCATTGAATGCTTCCCTCATACTTTAAAGCTCATTTCAAAACAAAAACAAAACACCAAACCCCAGCTTTCTAAGTCAATTACTTCCAGAGATATAGCAAATCCAAAATGTGTGTGCGTACCCAATTTTGGGTTTTTGCCCCTAACTTAACCCTCTATAACTCCTAATGGGGTTGACCTAGAGAGCTAAAATTTTGTATTGTTAGTTATCCTATATTATATAACACTACACCTCTGCAAATTTTCATCAAGATCGGAGTTGGTCACAAAAAAAGCTAGGTTGATCGGATATGGAATGACCCATAACCAAAAATTGCCATTTACTGCTTCATAATAAACCTTGCTTATTTGTTAAAAGCTACTAATTTGTTTGTGAAGAATATTTACACTGGACAAAAGCATAATTACATTCTTCCGAGTTCCACAACTGGATTCTGCGTAACAGCACAATGACTCACTCACTCACTTGACTGGACTACAAGCCCCAGCAGTGATGTATCGACACCTGCTAAGGGGGGGTGGAGCTTATCTTATTGTAGATGGGGCGCGCTGTGCACATATCAGTGCAACGTTAACCAGCAACCTGTCCGCAAGCAAGTAAGTGAATAGGCCGTCACAAGTGAAGGGTGAAGGCACGTTTTTGATGTGTATTTATAGTTAGTTTACAAGTTGGTACCGTAGCGTAAAATGGATCAATGGCTTAAAACAGGCAGTGTGAAAAGGAAAAATGTGACAGTTCTTGAGAGTGAAGAAGAGGTAGGCCTACCTTCTGTAATAGCATGTAGCAGTACATCACAAACGGTGAGTGAACCTCGCAATATAGTGCATACAGTGGGTGGTACAGAAACAGAGGAACATAAATCTAAAAGACGTAAATATGATGAAAAATATATTGAACTTGGATTTACGTCGATTGGTGACAAAGATCAACCTAAACCCTCAGCGCGTGAGTTGTTCTGAAATTCTTTCCCAATTCAAACAGTCTGAAACCATCTCTTCTCCGTCGGCATTTAGAGACCAAACACGAACATACAAAAACAAACCTGTACAGTTTTTCCAACGCAGGTTTTTAGAAGGTGGGGGTACGTGGTAGGATCCAAACTGCTAAGGGGGTAGCCCTACACTGTCTGAAAAGTTTGGGAACCACTGGTCTAGACAGGTCTAGACCTCTTTCAAAAACAAGAAAATAATAACTATAGAAAGAATAAACATCCATGAAATTAGTCTAATTTGTGATTGATTTTCCCCAATTTCTTTCAAACAAATGGTATGGTGCGTACTCTTGACAAAAGAGGTAGACACAATTTACGGCAGAGGTGCTGCCACAGATTGAAACTTTTAGATAACGACCCAGTTAACATTGGTGTGAAAATTTTTAATAGATTGACTGATGTCTTGAAGGCTATTGAGAAGAAAGATGTTTTTAAAATGCATTTAAAGTGATATTTATTGGAAAATTGTTTTTAGGTACGGTACTCTGTGGTTGATTTTTTAGAAGTGCCCTAGAATGGTTACCTTGAATTGATAGATGGTGGGTTATTAACTTTATTAAGGTTTTTATTGTGCTGCTGGTTTTAAACTTGGAAGTGGCTATGTAACCGTAGGCTACGGACAAATTAACAATAACAAATCGTCCGTAGCAGTACGATACCACCTAACTAGGCCAATAGCTTCAAATATCACAGTGCGTTGTGGCAGAGTGGTAGCGCGTCCAAATTCTATGCAAAAGGTCGGCAGTTCAAATTTTTGTTTGGTCGTTTTTTTTTTTTACCATTCTATTTGGGACCATGTTTTTTTCTGCAAATGATTTCACTTCATTCGGCCCCGTCGCATTTACACAATTCTAGATGATAAAAGCGTTTAAAAAGTGCTAGGCCTAGGCCTATTTGAAGGAAAAGCCTTATCTCTACACCTCGACGTGTAGGTAGCAGCCTAAAAGGACTTTTGTTTAAAAAAGAAACGTTAAAGGTCTTGGAAGGTTTTTGTTGTTAATAAAACAGCAAAAAAAGGACGACGACAACCGAAAAAGGACTTTCGTTTAAAATAGCAACGTTAAAGGTCTTGGAAGATATTTTGTTACCGTAGTACAGTCTACGGTTAAATTGTATAACGTAATTTTTCCGTAGCTACGGTTATAAATAGCCACAGCGTTTAAACTTTAAGTACAGTTGTAAACTGTAAATGTACTAATGGTAACTTAGCCCTAGGGCCTAGGCCTACATTGTTTTTCATATAATATATTATTTTTGTGTAGGCCTATGTGTATTCTTAAACTAATTGACAACTTCTGATATTCACATGTCTTTGACATGTGCATGAGTTACAGACCTGGGTAGTAACGTAACGGAAGTAACGCGTTACTGTAACGAAATTACTTTTTTCAGTAACGAGCCAGTAATTTAATTACTAGGAAACGCTTAAGTCCCGCCGCGTTGTTGGATGAGCGTAATTGGTGCATTGACCTGCCATGTGTTATGCAGATTTTCTGTTGTTTTGTGAAAAAATTATTACTAAGTCGATTTTTTTTAATTAAATTAAATTAAATAAAAAATTAACTTTATTCTTTTATTTTTTCTTAATCGTAATTTAAAAAAAAGAAAAAATCGTAAAATTGCTATTTTCATAACAAATAATTATTCGATTGCACTAAAATTTTACACGAATATAATAATTCATAAAATTAAGGTTCTGTAAAAAAATCATTACAATAGGATAAAGCATGTAGGTGTTATAAGTGAAAGAATTGTTAAAAAAAAGAAAAAACCCGTAAAATGTCGATTTTCATGAGAAATAATTTTTCGATTTTCTCAAATTTCACACGAATATCTTAATTCATAAAATTAAGGTTCTGTAAAAAATCATTAAAATCGGATTAAGCATGTAGATGTTATAAGTCGAATTTTTTTTTAAAAATCGAAAAAAATCGTAAATTTGCGATTTTCATTAGAAATAATTTTTCGATTGCGCTCAAAAACGTGGCAGTTCTAAGTTCAGAGATTTCGAAGGTCTCCATAAAATTTCATCGCAATCGGAGTATCGGTTTAGCCGGAATCGTGTGAACAAACAGACAAAAATACAGAAAAAAAAAAAAAAAAAAAAACATTCCGGATTTTTTTCTCCAGTGTAGTGAAATGGAATCTTCGCTTCGCTCGCTACGCTCGCTACGCTCATCCAACAATTTTCCCAAAAGGAACAGAAGAGTAATTTCACTACTTTTATCATTGTAATTTGGCATTAGTAACGCGTTACTTTTGCCGCACGGCCAGCGCCTTTGTGTATCAAAATCAGTCACTGGGCCAGTGCGCCTGCTGCCTTTCTACGTATCGCCCGCTTGAACAATGTGCATGTGCATGCAGCATTTCCGACATTTCGTAGGTCTGATCGAGAGATTTCTAGTCCCGAGTTTTTATTTCAGAACCTAGCCATGTTTACTTTTGGTACTTCCGCCTATGACGAGCGCCGTTGACGACGTAATTATCTACTTGACATCAAACATTCAAGTCTGTGTCAAATAAATCGATAGTCGAATTGTTACACTTGTAGTGTAGTTACAACATTTCGCCGATAGATGTCACCCGCGTAATCAATAATTTACTATACACGTCGATATCTACAATATCTCTGTGATATGCCTCCGCTGGTTTTAAAGTGTGGGCGTGGATAACACCCTGTCTGAGACCCGCCTTCGGCAGACAAAGCACTTGCGTCATACTCGTTCGCTCGTCAGATACATTTTAAATTAAAAAGTAATTTTTGAAAGTAATTTCACTACTTTTTTTCATAAAAAGTAACGTAATTTCATTACTTTCTTGGAAAAGTAACTAAATAGGCCTAGTAATTTTGTTACATTTTGGCTGAAGTAATGAGTAATGTAATTTCATTACTTTTCAAAAGTAACTTACCCAGGTCTGATGAGTTATTTGTAGGAAGGCTTATAAAATAAATAAATAAATAAATAAATAAATAAATAGATAAATAAATAAACCCCAGTTAACTCCTGCCAATGGAAGATCGAAGCATAAATGAGGTGGAGGATGAAGATGGGGGAGATAACTAAGGAAGGAGACAAAGAGAAGAAATATGAAGGGAACAGAATAACAAAGGATAGGGCTACCACCGACTAGGCTACCAGTCATTAGTAAGAGAAGGCAAACTAGCAGATTAGAAAAAGTTTTTATTCTGAAGCGCATCCCCAACTAACTACAAACAAACAAATAATAATGAAGGAAAATTGGTACTCTTTCGGTTGGTATGGACAGTTTTTTTTTATGTTTACCTACAAAACCTTTAACGTCGCTATTTTAAATCTAAAGTACCTACCTACAAAACCTTTAACGTCGCTATTTTAAATCTAAAGTACCTACTGATCAAAAACTGTCCATACCAACCGAAAGAGTTCCGGAAAATTGACGTTGAAAGGAAACTAGGCCTAGGCCTATGCTGAGGAAGGAGATAAAAACCTGTCACCGATCAGTGATCAACAGCAGGAGAACCAACAACAATAATCTAGGCCTAAGCCTAGGCCTTACTGGTTAGGGCCCTATTCAATGCCTAGGCCTAGGCTAAGGGTAGGGGCCTAGGCCTAGGCTAGGGCTAGAGCCTATTGCAAAGGCCTAGGTCCTAGGCTATAGCCTAGACGCCAGTACCCAGACCTAAGCCTAGCCTAGGGCCTATGGCCCTACTAGCCCTAGCTGCTATTAGGCCTAGGCCTAGTCCAAAGCTACTGAGGCCTAGCTAGGCCCTAGGCTAGCTAGCCTTAGCCAAGGCTCTAGGGCCTAGGCCTAGGGCTAGGCGTCATTATTTTGTTGTACCGGGGCCTTTACTGTGTAAATGACTTACGTTACAACTTTTTTCAAGTCCATATCTGCGTTACATTCTGCGCTACGCTTCGACCTAGTATTTCTACTTCCAGACTTTGTAGCAGTAATTTTGCTGTAAGACAACTTCACTTTTTGTTCAGAACCTTGCACGGGAGCCATTTTTATCAATTTAAGCGGGAAGAAGACGGAAAAGTACATTTTCCCACCGCCCTGCCAAGCCGAGGATTCCTTCTGAAAATAAAACCGCCACTGAACAAAACCAGTTCATGTTGGAATGTCATATTATTATTATACATGGTGTTAAAGTAATAAATAAAATGATGTTGAGCTAGACGTGTCGAGTCAAGTTTACAACAAATACAAATGGCAAATCACGGAGATCAAAATACTGATCTTTGGGTTTTAGCACTTTCAGCGCTGAGTGCATTGCTCTCTCGCCCCGTCACGCCCACGCCAAACAGGCTTGCCAGCGTCGTCAATAATAATTTGATAACAAAGAATAACTAACCATGGTTAATCTAATAATCTTTTTGGTGATATCTTATGTTTTGGCCTAATATTAGACGTGATTTTGGTCCATGTCACGGTGATATTAAAATGCATGCAAAAATTTAATAATAAATAATTAATTGATTATGTATCAAGGAACCGATTGTAAACGATTTTATTTTTGTCTTGTTTGTCACATATCCAAATTTACCGCCTTTCCATGGCCTTTCCTTCCTTTTGAGTCTTGTGATTACGGAGTGTCTCGTCTCACGATCGTGACGTTTTTAACAATAAAACACGTTAAAAAAAGATAAAAACCTAGCACGATATGCATTCCCGCGCGGGATTTAAACGCTCACCACGTAAGTTTTAATAAAAATATACAGCTTTTTACAACAATAAAAGAGAATTTATTATGAGAACTACGAGGTTTTCTCATTGGATGAGCGAAGCCAAAACTTCAATTTCACCGACCCCCAAAAAAATTTAGCTCGGGTGTTTTTTTTTTTTTCTGTCTTCTTCTGTCTGTTTGTTTGCTCTCTACCGGGCAAACGGCATATCCGATCTTGATGAAAATTGGCGGGGACCTTCGAAATCTCTGAACTTAGACTTGCTACGTTTTTGGGTACAATCGAATAAATAAAATAAATAAATAAATTTTATTTAGAGTCTACCCACTCAGTTATTTAACTGATTTTCAGTGGGGACTTTAAATCAAAGCGACCAAGCCAACCCTGCAGGCCCCGACGCAATCGACGAGTGAGCGATAACCAACCAAAGATTGATATTTTTTAATAGGAAATATAGCAATCAGTGGTATGGACAGTGCGAACACCCGCGAATCAACGCCAGAATCAACAAGGCCGATTCAGAACAACTCTGAAATTTATTATGTGCTTCGTTGCTAGGACGGCTCCAAAGTCACCGTTTACAAACTCCTAAGACAAGAACTGATGGACTGAAGTCCAAATCAGAAGTTAAAAACTTCTGACTTTGGCGGGAATCGAACCCTGGACCTTCTGCATTGGAAGCAAATACGCTAACCACAAGACCAACGAGCCACACTAAAGACCAACGAGCCACACTACAAGACCAACGAGCCACACTACAAGACTATTATATTTCTCATGAATATCGTACTTTTACGATTTTTTAAAATTTTTAGTGCGATATTTTCGTGACATTTGGGCCGATTCTGAACAAACGGGTGGGGCTAGAACGTTCATTGGATGAGCGTAGCGAAGATTCCATTTCACTACACTGGAGAAAAAATCCATAATGTTTTTTTCTTTTTTTCTTTCTTTCTTTCTGAATTTTTGTCTGTTTGTTAACACGATTCCGGCTAAACCGATACTCCGATTGCGATGAAATTTTATGGAGACCTTTGAAATCTCTGAACTTAGAACTGCCACGTTTTTGAGCGCAATCGGAAATTATTTCTCATAAAAATCACCATTTTACGAATTTTTTCAATTTTTTAAATATTTCTTCGACTTATACACCTACATGCTTAATTCGATTTTAATAATTTTTTCACAGAACCTTTATTTTATGAATTAAAATATTCGTGTGAAATTTGAGCGCAATCGAAAAATTATTTCTCATGAAAATCGAAATTTTACGATTTTTTCCTTTTTTTAAATTACGATTCATAAAAAAAATTAAAAAATAAAGTCAATTTTTTATTTAATTTAATTTAATTTTAAAAAATTATTCGACTTTGTAATAATTTTGTCACAGAACAACAGAAAATCCTCATAACACATGGCAGCTCAATGCACCAATTACGCTCATCCAACAACGCGGCGGGACTTAAGCGTTTTCCTAGTATTTCACATGGACATTAAGGTAATGGTGATGTATTGCTTTCTGAAAGAAAAAGTTGACAGAATCTATAGAAATAAAGCTTTTAATATAAGTTTTTTGATTTTTTGAACGATATTTTCGTGCCATTTGGGCCAATTCTGACCAAACGGATGGGGCTAAAACGTTCATTGGATGAGCGCAGCGAGCGAAGCGAAGATTCCATTTCACTACACTGGAGAAAAAATCCGGAATGTTTTTTTTTCTTTCCTTTCTGTATTTTTGTCTGTTTGTTAACACGATTCCGGCAAAACCGATACTCCAATTGCGATGACATTTCATGGAGGCCTTAGAAATCTCAAAACTTAGAACTGCACGTTTTTGAGCACAATCGGGAAATTTTTTCTCATAAAAAACGCAATTTTACGATTTTTTTCGATTTTTAAAAACTTTCTTCGACTTATAACACCTACATGCTTTAACCGATTGTAATGATTTTTTCACAGAACTTTAATTTCATGAATAAAGATATTCGTGCGAAATTTGAGCGAAATCGAAAATTATTTCTCATGAAAATCGAAATTTTACGGGTTTTTTCTGTTAAATTTGAGCGCAATCGAATATTTATTTCTTATGAAAATTGCATTTTACGATTTTTTCTTTGTTAAAAATTACGATTAATTAAAAAATTAAGTTATTCATTTATTTAATTTAATTTAATTAAAAAAAAATCTTAGACTAAGTAATGATTTTTTCACAGAACAACAGAAAATCCGCGTAACACATGGCAGCTCAATACACCAATTACGCTCATCCAACAACGCGGTGGGACTTAAGCGTTTTCCTCGTTTACGAAAATCGCAATTTTACGACTTTTTTCGATTTTTAAAATTTCTTCGGCTTATAACACCTACATGTTTTATCCTATTGTAATGATTTTTTCACATAACCTTAATTTTATAAATTAATATATTCGTGTAAAATTAGTGCGCAATCGAATAATTATTACTTATCAAAATTTCAATATTACGATTTTTTCCTTTTTAAAATTGTGATTAATTTTTTTTTTTTTTTTTATTTAATTTAATTTAAAAAACCTTCAATTAAGCAATAATTTTTTCACAGAACAACAGAAAATCCGCATAACACATGAAAGCTCAATGCACCAGTTACGCTCATCCAACAACGCGGCGGGACTTAAGCATTTTCTTAGTATTATACATGGACATTAAGGTTATGGTGATGTAGTACCTTTTGAAAGAAAAAGTTAAAAAAGTTAGCCAGAATCCATAGAAATAAAGCTTTTAATATAAGTTTTTTACGGTAAATAATACCAATTGACAAGTAACAATTAGAAACTTGACAACAATGATTTACAATACGTAGGCAGAAAAACAAAGCATTTGCAAAAGTAAAGATATCCCACGCAAACTAAAAACTTTAAAATACTCATCCATCAACGCGGCGGGACTATAGCGTTTTCCTAGTTTACACATTTAAAACCACAATACTCACCACTTTTACAACAATCAAAGAGAATTAAGCATGTTAATATTATTAGAACTACGAGCTTTTCTCATTTACACATTTTAAAACCACAATACTCACCACTTTTACAACAATCAAAGAGAATTAAGCATGTTATTATTAGAACCACGAGCTTTTTTCATTTACACATTTTAAACCACAATACTCACCACTTTTACAACAATCAAAGAGAATTACGCATGTTATTATTAGAACCACGAGGTTTTCTCATTTACACATTTTAAACCACAATACTCACCACTTTTACAACAATCAAAGAGAATTACGCATGTTATTATTAGAACCACGAGGTTTCTCATTTAAACATTTAAAACCACAATACTCACCACATTTACAACAATCAAAGAGAATTACGCGTGTTATTATAAGAACCACGAGCTTTTCTCATTTACACATTTTAAACCACAATACTCACCACTTTTACAACAATCAAAGAGAATTACGCATGTTATTATTAGAACCACGAGGTTTTCTCATTTAAACATTTTAAACCACAATATTCACCACTTTTACAACAATCAAAGAGAATTAAGCATGTTATTATTAGAACCACGAGGTTTTCTCATTTAAACATTTAAAACCACAATACTCACCACATTTACAACAATCAAAGAGAATTACGCATGTTATTATTAGAACCACGAGCTTTTCTCATTTACACATTTTAAACTACAATACTCACCACTTTTACAACAATCAAAGAGTTACAGTGGTGTAGTGGTGCGTATACGGGCGTATACGCCGTATACGCACTGCTCGCGCTAGGAAATGTTCGTATACACACTGCTTTTGCTTGTGATACGAGTGATACGCAATGATACGGTCGTAACCATGTTTGTTTTTAGATGAAATTATTATTCACGTATAGGCGAACTATTTATTATCATGTCATTTTTCCCTCGTCACCTTACTTCGATTAGTCTGACCGTCTGACGCCGAAAGTAACACAACATGTCAAGGAATGACTGAAAATTGACAAATCCGTTTTCCAAAAACACAATCATATTTGAGCTCAAGGCACCGAATTGGCTTATTTATTCCTCCGCCTACTTTCAGGGGAACTGGGAAGGGATGCGTTTTCTGCAGACTGTTAGTTTTTAGTAGTTTTCATGGATTGCAAGTGTGCATGTTATAGGCCTATTAGGATTCGTTTCGTAAAAACTTGTTTTGCAAAACAAAAGATTATCTAGGTGCCCGTTAGGGCGCCGCAGCCAAGCCGCGGTGCGCTACACACTCAAGCACCTTATACACCAAGCAGAGTTGGGGTGATTTCGAGGTGTTACCCAGCCGTCATGTAACGTGATGTGAACTTGAAAACTATCACAATCGAGGGGATTTAGGTACCTGACAACACATGCCAAATTTTATTGGGGTACGACCATTCCTTCTTGGTGAAAAAATGTCTTCAAACATGCTCAAAATCACTTTAAGGATGTTAGCTACTGCTAGCTACTGCTAGCTACTGCTAACATCTAATACGTCGGCCCGCGATTCTGACCAGACGGGTGGGGCTACAATGTTCATATTTTACATGGACATTAAGGTTATAGAATGATAGTCTCTTTTGAAAAAAATAGTTGAAAAAGTTTGTTGGAAGGCTTCCAAATAAAGGTTTTAAAATAAGCCTTAAACACTTGGCATATAATCAACAAGTAACCATAGTTACTTGACACTTGTTGACGGTATAAGCAGAGTTAGGCGGGAAAGTGCGATACGTAAACAAATGGCGGACATTTAAAAATTTTCTTCTTTGTGTGGAACGAGAAAAGGTGTCATTATACTCTCATAAAACAAATCAGAAACCGTCCCTGGCCTAGGCCCAGATGTAGAAAATTATTTATAATACAACAGTGTAGGTCTAAAGTTCCATTTGGCTATAGGACTAGTAAAATTCATACTTACATTACATGTTTGACAAGCCTAGCCAACCCTATGCCAGCACAACATTGTTTTGATATGAACTTGCTCAACTGTTTGTTTACATAATTGCAACAATCAAATCATTTCATACAACTTGTCTTTCGATTGGCCCGCGTTTATGAAGGCACTGCCATCTAGAATAAATATAGAACTTTTTCGAGCTCTTTGCTATACGCAAATCTTTTTAAAGTGTTTGGATTTCGTGATACTCTTTCAACCATAGGGGTTTAATATCAATGCTTTCAACTCACAACCCATGACGTTTTCCACGATACCGTTCAAGAATACCAATTCCTTCGAAAACGAAAACGACTTCGTTTTCAAATTGCGTTTTCAACTCATCTCCCACGAACTCAAGAATTGGGGTCCAGTCCTTATACCGTCGTTATACCATGGTTATACCACCTATACCCAGGATGTACATGAATCCGGGTCTAGATATTTTACATCCTATATTGTTACTGCTAATACCATAGAATTTAAATCAACTTTGATAAAAATATTATATTTTAGCAAATAATTTTGTAATGGAACTTGAAAAAGTAATGAGATCACACACATAACAAAAACTTGTAGAAATACAGCCAAACCTTACACACTCAAAAGGAATGAGATCTAAAAAAAGGGCCAAGCTCATCTACCCTTCCACATAAACGTACAGTGTCCCATAACAGCATCCTCGAAAAGCTTGGCAAAATAGAATTTGCATGTTTACGTTTAAATTAATTACAAAAAAAGAACTTTGATAAACTATTACGTTAAATTAATATACGCAAATTCTATTTTGAAAAGCTTTTCGAGGATGCTGTTATGGGACACTGTACGTTTATGTGGAAGGATAGATGAGCTTGGCCCTTTTTTTAGATCTCATTCCTTTTGAGTGTGTAAGGTTTGGCTGTATTTCTACAAGTTTTTGTTATGTGTGTTTGAATATAGATTGGTTTTAGCCACTATTACGCGTTTTAATAGCCCAAGATATCATCTTGCTGTAAAACCTCGTTGACAGAGTCCGAGTGCAGGAAGTAGTTTTAAGTTTTTGAGCTATTTATTTATTTTAAAACTGTCTCTAATATTGTGCGTAACATACTTTTATACACATGATGGTTTAGTTGTGGTCAATCAAATTGAAGCTTTCGCCTAAAATCAACTAAGTGTATATCCATCATAAACAAAACGGTAATCCCTTTGAGTTGTCATTGTTCAGTTAAAACATGACGAAATAACTATAGAACGTCGAAATTTTTTTTCGCCTTCGGCGAAAGGGCCTCCGGCGGCTGGGGCTTTGCCCCAGACCCCAGCTACCCGCAAAATGAGAAGAAGCGTATACGTACTGGTAAATTTAGCACTACACCACTGAAGAGTTATCGTAGTTAGTTATTGTTGTTTTAGGGCAGAATTACGCATGTTATTTTTAGAACCATGAGCTTTTCTCATTTACACATTTTAAACTAAAATACTCACCACATTTACAACAATCAAAGAGAATTAAGCATGTTATTATTAGAACCATGAGCTTTTCTCATTTACACATTTAAAACCACAATACTCACCACTTTCACAACAATCAAAGACAATTACGCATGTTATTATTAGAACCACGAGATTTTCTCATTTACACATTTAAAACCACCAATACTCACCACCTTTACAACAATAAAAGAGAATTACGTGTGTTATTATTAGAACCACGAGGTTTTATCATTTAAACATTTTAAACTACAATACTCACCACTTTTACAACAATCAAAGAGAATTACGCATGTTATTATTAGAACCACGAGGTTTCTCATTTAAACATTTAAAACCACAATACTCACCACATTTACAACAATCAAAGAGAATTACGCATGTTATTATTAGAACCACGAGGTTTCTCATTTAAACATTTAAAACCACAATACTCACCACATTTACAACAATCAAAGAGAATTACGCATGTTATTATTAGAACCACGAGGTTTTCTCATTTACACATTTTAAAACCACAATAACTCACCACATTTACAACAATCAAAGAGAATTACGCATGTTATTATTAGAACCACGAGCTTTTCTCATTTACACATTTAAAACCCCAATACTCATTACATTTACAACAATCAAAGAGAATTACGCAAGTTATTATTAGAACCACTAGGTTTTCTCATTTACACATTTTAAACCACAATACTCACCACTTTTACAACAATCAAAGAGAATTACGCATGTTATTATTAGAACCACGAGCTTTTCTCATTTACACATTTTAAACTAAAATACTCACCACATTTACAACAATCATAAGAGAAATAATTACGCCTTTTATTATTAGAACCACGAGGTTTTCTCATTTGAGCCCATTAGAATAAAAGTGGGCCATGTCAAAAAACAAAAACGAGCTACAGTCGGACTTGGACCACTGTATAATTCTTGTTATGTGAGTATTTTGTAAGAGCTTCAACAATTATTTGGTATATTGGACTTGGACCATTATTGAATTTTTATTTTCAAAGAAAAAACGAGTGTTGAACAGTTTTTATTTTTTAATTGTCAAATGTGACTTGGTCCACTTTTATTCTAATGGTCTCATTTAGCCATTTAAAACCACAATACTCACCACTTTTACAACAATCAAAGAGAATTACGCATGTTATTATTATTAGAACCACGAGGTTTTCTCATTTAAACATTTTAAACCACAATATTCACCACTTTCACGACAATAAAACAGAATGATGCGTGTTGTTATTAGAACCACGAGGTTTTGTCATAAACCCACCATAATAACCTTAATTTTAAACCACTTTTCCGACACTTTCCCGAAAAAGGTCATATCTTTTAGAACCACGAGGTTTTCTCATTTTACTCTTCGATACACAATATGGCGACGGAAAAAAAATAAAAGTAAGGATGTTCTGGGTGTTTATGAGAAAACCTCGTGGTTCTATAAAAAATGAAAACCCTTTCGGGAAAGCGACGGAAAAGTGTTTAAAATTAAGGTTGTTCTGGGTCAATGAGAAAACTTCGTGGTTCTAATAATAACATGCGTAATTCTCTTTGATTGTTGTAAAAGTGGTGAGTATTGTGGTTTTAAATGTGTAAATGAGAAAACCTCGTGGTTCTAATAATTAATTGCTTAATTCTTTTTTATGTTGTTAAAAGTGGTGAATATTGTGGTTTAAAATGTGTAAGTGAGAAAAGCTCGTGGTTATAATAATTAAACGCGTAATTTTTTTTATTGTTGTTAAAAGTAGTGAATATTGTGGTTAAAAATGTACAAATGAGAAAAGCTCGTGGTTCTTATAATAACATGCATAATTCTCTTTTAAAGTCGTAAAAGTGGGGTAAAAGGTATAAATGAGAAAACCTGGTGGTTCTAAAAACCATAATTAGACGTTTATTTTATGTAAATCCACGTAAATGTGAGATAGTAGGGGGGCAAGAGGTATCCCGTGCACCTTTCGTGGAAGAGTTTTGCGGTAAGTTGTATTCTATTAGGTAGTGGGATACAAGTTTTTTGCACTTTCCTTGCAGGTCATGCTATGCTGCAGAGGGCGTCGGGGGCGTCGCGACGCCCTTACACGTTTTTTAAGATGGATGATTTTTTATCTCGTGTGCCTTTCGTGATAGTGTTGCGGTGAACTACAAATTTTTTGCACCTATTTTGCTGGTCCTGGTACGCTTCAGAGGGCGTCGGGGGTGTCGGGACGCCCTATAACGTTTTTTTAAGAAGGATTATTTTTATCTCATGTGCCTTTTGTGATAGAGTATTGCGGTAAACTGTATTCTATTAAGTAATACCAGACAAGGTTTTTGCCCCAACCTTGCAGGTCATGGCACGCTTAAGAGGGCGTCTGGGGCGTCGCGACGCCCTAAAACGGTTTTTTTACAAGAGGGATGAATTTTTATCTCGTGTACCTTTTGTGCTAGAGTATTGTTGTAAATTGTATTCTATTGAGAAATAGCATACACGTTTTTAGCACCTACCTTGCAGGTCCTGGTAGGCTTTAGAGGGCGTCGGAGGCGTCGCGACGCCCCATAACGCTTTTTTAAAGAGGGATTATTTTTTATCTTATGTGCCTTTTGTGATAGTGTATTGCGGTAAACTGTATTATATTAAGTAATAGCAAAGAAGTTTTTTAGAACCTACCTTGCAGGTCCTGGTAGGCTTCAGAGGGCGTCAGGGGCGTCGCGACGCCCTTTAACGTTGATAAAGATGCATTATTGTTTAGCTCGTGTGCCTTTCGTGATAGAGTATTACGGTAAACTGTATCCTATTAAGTAATAGCATACATGGGTTTTGAACCCACCTTGCAGGTCCTGGTACGCTTCAGAGGACGTCGGGCGTCGCGACGCCCTATAAATGGTTTTTAAAAAGAGGGATGAATTTTATCTCGTGTACCTTTTGTGATAAGAGTATTGCGGTAAACTGTATAGCATACAAGGTTTTTACACCCTCCTTGCAGGTCCTGGTACGCTTCAGAGGGCGTCGGGGGTGTCGTGACACCGTAAAACGTTTTCTAAGTAGGATGACTTTTTTATCTCCTGTGCCTTTTCGTCGGACCTGCTAGGTAGTTCTAAAATCTTGTTGCTATAACCTAATAGAATACAGTTTACCGCAATACTCTTATCACAAAAGGCACATAAGATAAAAAATAATTTATCTTTAAAAAAGCGTTATAGGGCGTCGCGACGCCTCCGACGTCCTCTGAAGCGTACCAGGACCTGCAAGGTGGGTTCAAAACCCATGTATGCTATTACTTAATAGGATACAGTTTACCGCAATACTCTATCACGAAAGGCACACGAGCTAAACAATAATGCATCTTAAAAACGTTATAGGGCGTCGCGACGCCCCTGACGCCCTCTGAAGCGTACCAGGACCTGCAAGGTAGGTGCTAAAAACGTGTATGCTATTTCTCAATAGAATACAATTTACCGCAATACTCTAGCACAAAAGGTACACGAGATAAAAATTCATCCCTCTTTTAAAAAAACCGTTTTAGGGCGTCACGACACCCCCGACGCCCTCTGAAGCGTGCCAGGACCTGCAAGGTTGAGGCAAATACCTTGTTTGCTATTACTTAATAGAATACAGTTTACTGCAGTACTCTATCACGAAAGGCACATGATATAAAAAATCATCCCTCTTAAAAAACGTTATAGGGCGTCGCGACGCTCCCGACGCCCTCTCAAGCGTACCATTTGCAAAATAGGTGTAAAAAATTTGTATGCTATTACTTAATAGAATGTAGTTCACCGCAACACTCTATCACGAAAGGAACACGAGATAAAAAATCATCCCTCTTAAAAACGTGTAATGGCGTCCCCGACGCCCCCGACGCCCTCTGCAGCATAGCATGACCTGCAAGGAAAGTGCAAAAAACTTGTATCCCACTACCTAATAGAATACAACTTACCGCAAAACTCTTCCACGAAAGATGCACGGGAAACGAAATCATACCTCTTGCTCCTCTACTAAGATATGAAAGGTGTTTTTTGAGAAAACCTCTTTTTCAAAAACAAAAATACATATTATAGTTATCTAAAAGTTGGGTACGTAACGCGTTTTATTGTTAAAACGTATGAATAAACATAATACAATACATAAATATGTTTCTCGATTTGGATAGTCGGGAACACTCCCATAGGTGGAATTGTTGATATTTTAATACAATCCAGAAATTAAAAAAACCATCTCGATCGAGGTGCGAACCCGAGTCTCCCACTTTCCGGGTGGACGCCTTAGCCACTAGACCACCGAGACGGTAACTTTTTAACTTCTTTATAGAACTTGAATTGAATGGATGGAACAATAAAGCATCGAAAAACTGTTGTTGTTGAATTGACTAAATTAACATGTTTATAATTTCATTACCTTACGCAGGTATGAGCGAGGGTATGTTTCTCGATTTGGATAGTCGGGAAACACTCCCGTAGGTGGAAATTGTATTAAATATTAACATAAATATGTGCTGAACACTATTTATACATTAATATTGTTTTTTTCCAACTAGAAACCCATTTACTACCCATGCAGTCGTAAGTTGAAAACTCCATGTTAAATTACCACCGTGGGATCTAGGGATACACCCATGATCCAATGATATTCTACACAGAGATATCCTTGTACCATGGGATACACCTACATCCCACGACCGTGGTGTCTGAGGTTTTTTAGCAGCAGCCACGATCGTGGTTCGAGACTCGGCCATAATATTATCTGGAACACTGGGATATTTTTTTTCGCACGTTTCTTATAAATATTCAATTTAAGTATCACGATTATTACACTTTGATTACACCATTCTTGATTTTAAAATAGCTAGTGCTTTTTTATTTATTTATTTATTTATTTATTTATTTATTTAACGTCTATCATATTCAGTTATAAAAACTGATTTACAAAGGACAACTAAATAAATCTAATTACATTGATGCAGACACAACAATGAACTACATTTAAGTTAATATTTGAAATAGTAATATTACAACAATGCATTAAAAACTCAACAAATTTGATAACAAATAAAAAGGATATTAAATGCAATTTATGAATGAATCAAATATAAAAAAGGGTGGGGAATGAAAAGAAAAGAAGAAAAAAAAAGAAAAGAAAAAGAAAAGAAAAAAGGAAATAAATTCAAATGGGAACAGAGTTTTCAACAGAGGTTTTCGAAAAGGTTAATTTGAATTTGCGGTTTTCGGTTATTACAGAACAGCAACACCACAGAATTTATTTATTTATTTATTTATTCAACTGGACACAAATACAGCCATAGGCCATTTTACATTGTGCATTGTAAACATAATAACAAATAAAAAAAAACTAATAACGTCTCTAAAACTGCTTTTGAAGAATAACACAACTATTTTAAAGCCAAAACTCGCCAAATGTATTCCAAAAATAAAGTATTTATGAAGTGTACGAATAAAATCATGACATTTTGAATTTTGATGCTCCTAAACATTGACATAAATCGGTTTTTTGGCTTCCTGGAACTTTGAACACTCTTCCAACTAAGAAAAAATACACTTTCAAACGGATTACTTAAAATCATTATTTCTTTAAAAATCAGACTATGTGGGACAACTACTTAAAAAATCTTATAAAATTTCTATATGTGAAAACAATCACGATTACATATAAAATACGGTAATGTCAGTTGGTTTTGTGTGTAAATTGGCAAGGGGGGGGCGTGCGTGCTCTCGCTTGACCTTTGACGCCGCCAGCTTTCAGCTGGTTCCCCCTTTTGTTGTTTGTTATGTTTTTGGTTTTGGGTCAATAAGTGTGTTTTCAGCCTGGGTTTTTACTGGTCTTAAAATATTTTTTTTATCATCTGTGGGCCTATAGCCCACGTTGCGGTGCTACTACCCAAAATATACTACATAAGTCTTTAGGCGTTGGCCCAGGCTTCGAGTGTTGGGGTATTTATAGGCTAGGGTTTGGGCCCCGGTTTTCTTGGTTTGCTAGGCTAGGCCTAGGGGGGGGACTTGGTTGGCTGTAGACCACAAAGGTGGCTGTAGGGTTTAAAAATAATAGTACCTTGGCTAGGGGTGGTTCCAAACATCTTTGGGGTTTTACCCTTCTAACCCAAACTATGATCGTGGTTGATTTGAAAGTTGTTTTTTTTGGGAGTGAAAAGTGTTGGAAAAAAAAAGTCTATTAGTACGTTTTACCATGATCTTTTTTGGGGGGGAAAATCTTTTCGAACTAAGTAACCCTATTTATGGCACTCTTTCGGATGGGGGGGGGCCCCCCAATTTTCAATACTTGTTTTTTTCAAAGAAAAAAACCACCCGAATCCTTTCCGTTCAAAAATAGGGCCCAGGGCCTACTTACCCTTTGGTTATCGCCCCTTCCCCCTAGTTACCTGCCGTGTAGTTCTAGGATATTTTTTTATAAACGCACCCAAAACCTTTTCCCTTTTCAGTGTTTAAATGTTTGGGGGACACCACCAAAAAGGGACTTCTTCGTCTAGGGGGGTCCAATTTTTTATAACCCCCACTGTCGGAAAGGATTTCGGGTGCGCTCTTATCGATTATATCCTAGAACTAGCGCGGCGCACTGTAGCCAGCGGAAAGTTCGGCTAACCTAACGAAAGTACACCTTTAACATAGGTAGCCTAAGTAGTAACAAGGCAATATAAGCCTAGCAGTGTTAACAAGGTGTATAAAAGTTGGACCCCCCTAGCCGAAGAAGTGCCCCGAAAGAGTACCGCTTTGTGTAGGCTATTAAATATTCCCTACCTCTAGGCCTAGCCTAGGCTAGGTTATAGGTCTCGTCTAGGCATAAACTCTAGATTGGCCTAGGCCTTGGGATACCATACTTTTGCAGTTAGAGTGACCAAACTTTTTAACAAGGCAATGTTAGGGGAAAAGTAGGTTATGTTGCGTTCACAAGCCGACGTTGCGACGAGGGAAGTGAGCTATCGACCAATCAGGTGACGGGACGACGCGACACACCCATCCCCTTCCTTCATCGTCAAAAATAGAACCAAATTCTTTTTTCCACGCCGGAACGTCGCCGGAAGTCCAGCATATAAGCCTGAAATGATTGTAAATACCGTATCTACGAAAATAAATAATGGAGCTACTTGTTGGCATTATAGCGAGTCTTGTATTGTTCTGTGCTCTTGTGTACACTTGAAAATGTCTGAATACGAAATAATCGTAGTTTTAAAATCCATATGTCGCTCATCGCATGTGAACACCAAGGGCTAGTGGCCAACATCGGCGATCGCGACGTGATGTTGACGTCGCAATGTTGGCTTGTGAAACCCACCATTAGGGGGAGTGAGGGGGGGGCCGCAAAGCGCGTGTGTTTTACAATATTATCATTATTAGGCTAGGCCTATTACAGACACATTATGCACATTATAATTATTATATGTTTTATGACAGGGCATGGGCCTAAAAAGGGTTAGGCCTATGCAAATTTAAAAATAATAAAAAATACTATAAGAAAAATTTTTGGTAAACTTTACTGTTTCACCCCCGGGGGTTTTACTGGGCCCATATTTTTTTGGTTTTAATGGGAAAGATCTGTTTTTTTCCCAAGTTAAAAAATTTTGTTTTTCCGGTCCCTTTTTAACCCGATTTTTTTTGAAAGAAAAAGTTTTCTGCGCCCTGAGGTGGGCCCTTACATCTAAGTTGGTCCAAGTTTCTTTTTTTCCTAAGATTTTACCGTTTTTCGTGGGCTCTATTCCTCGCCGTCAGAACCCCTCAGCCACTGGAAGGTTTTCAAAAAATTTGAGGCATTTTTTAAAAACGGGAACAGGTTTATAGGTTGGTCTACACCAAACAATCACCCCCCAATTTCGGGGTTTCATTTTTTTAGTATCTTTAAGCCAAAGTTCTCCTTCCCAAAACATCAAAACAGAGCCCGCATGATTTTTAAAAACCCCAATAACATGAGCCCTTTTTTTTTTTATTTTTTTTTTTTATTTCCCAATTCAAAAATTAAAAAAGCCCCCCCAAAACCGGGAATCAAACCCAAACGGTCTCCCACTTTCAGGGGGGACGCCCTTAACCACTAGACCATCAAGGAGGGGGACTTTTTTAATCTCTAAATTGTACCCGTCCGGATGGTCTGGGGGTTTAAGACGTCCACCTGGAATGTGGGAGATCCGTGTTCGTTCCCTGTTGGGGCGGATTTTTTTAATTTCTAAAATTGAAAGAAAAAATAAAAACAATTACACCCACGGGGGTTTTTCCCGTTTAAAACCAAACGAAAAAACATGAGCCCTGTTCTCATTGAACATAGAGTTCTTTACAAAAGTAAAATTTTTTGTATTTTCCCTTACCCGCGACCCTGAAAACCATAGGCTAAATAAAGAAAATTTTTCACTAAAAATTTTGGATGTGTTTTTGGTAAAGTGGGGGCCCTCTCCCAGCGGGGGGTTTCGGCCACCCCCGAGTTTCCATACAGGGAAGAAAGGTGTTATAAACGAGGGGCAATTTAATATGTTGGTGGAACTGAAATCCAGGTTTAAATTGATGTTTTGCTACTCTGTGGGTTTGCGCTATTAAAATTTTATATTTTGATTGATCATTTTCCTAGGGGATGGGAGATTTTGGGTAAATATTGCATTTTATATACGGGGAGAGTTTTTCCCAGCCGTTCTTTGTTTACCGACTAAATCCCGTGCCCCCAAATTAGATTTGTTGTAAAGTGATTCACGGGTCTAAATTCTGAACTACACAATTTCATTTTGAGCCTATTTATTATTATTTTATGTCTGAAAAACCCCCCAATTCCTTTTGAATATAATCGCCACATATTTCTTCTTGCGTTCCTTGAAAGTTTATTTTATGTGAAAATACACGGAAAGGGTTTATTCTGATAGGAAAAAAACCACAAAATTATCGAAAAAATTAAATCAGTGGCCCGGCGATAACTGGCATAGACAGACGTAACACTTTTTTATGGAAGCCCGGGAGAACAAAATCGGGGTAATTTGATAAAATTTAATTTCAGTTTCCTCTGGGGTTTGGGGTATTTTGGGCCCGGGGGCAGCCGCCAAAACCCCCCTTAAAGGGGGTTTGGGGGCCCGGGGGCACAACCGCACAATTTTTTTTCCCCAAAATGAGGTATTTTTTTTAGGGAAAAATCGATCCAAAATTTAAAAATCCACCCAAAGGGGGGTATAAAACCCCCTTTTTTCCCCGACTGCAGGCGAGGTTTTAACCCCTAAAAGGCTATATTACTATATTATTTTCTATAATTGTTTTTTTATTTTAAATGATATTATTTTTTATTAATTTTTTTAAAATTAAAAAATAATATTTATATGAAATTTTTAATTTTAAATTTTAATTTAATATAACTATTTAATTTTGGAAAGACCCCAAAGGGCCCGGTTAGTTATGGCCCGGGGGTTTCAAATCCCCGGGGTGTAGTAAATTTTTTTTTTAGTTTTAAGTACAAAACATAAATAAAATTATTTATTATTTTGACATAATTTTTGTAACTCGTATTTATTTAATTCTTTTTTGGTATAAGTTGGGGAAAAAAAGCCCTCTTTTAAAATTTCTCCTTTTCATAAAAAAATTAATAAAAAAAAAAAAATCGGACCCATTTGCAAAGGGTTTCCATCCCCCCCCCGCCCCCCCCCCCTTTCATTCTGCACGATCTCGTACTTTACACGGGGAAAAGAGCTTTAAACCCTTATATTTTTTTTGGGGAGAAACCACTGCACTGAAATCACGTCCCCTTTTAATGGGTCGTGCGAATTGATTTTTTGGGGTTTAAAAAAAAAGTTCTTTTCCCCCGGGCCCCCCCCAAAAAAAAAAAGGGCGTTTTAAGCATTTGTCCCAAGATAGTTTTGCTCCCTTGTAGAAAATTGGGTCCCCTCCGACTGTTAAAGGGCCCTACTAATCATGTAATTTAAAAACATAGATCTTCCAATTTGTTCATTTGTAATAAAAATGTCTCTTTACCCACATTTTTACGAGGCCTAGCTCATTTATCGCCCAAATTTCCGGCAAAATTACAAGTGCGGGCAAAATAGGGGGGTTTAAAAATGTTTTCCATTTTTCCCAAACTGCGAGAGATAAAATTATTTTTAGTAAATGTTACATGAGCCAGAGCTGTGACTTAGGGTTTCATTACTGGGCATCCCCAAAAGATTAAAATTTTATAATTTTCCCCAATCGAAATCAGACCCTAGCCAATCAAACTAAATCAAAAAAAAAATTTAACAAATTTTGTAATAACCTTTTTAAATCGAAAAAGGGTAAGTTTTTTTTAACGGCCCTTTTTGACGGGTTGGGTTTTCGACAAGTGTATTTTTTTGTGGACATATCGCACTACGAGCGATAATGGATTAAGGGGCCTTTGATCTTTCCATTATGAAAGAAAACCCAAAAAAAAAAATCATTTGAAATTTAAAATTTTCTCGCCGTTTCCCGTACTTTAGGCCTATACTGAATTAAAAAATAAATTTTATGGAATTTGTTAGCTCTCTTTCTTGTCCTTCAAATTATTCAAAATTTAATTTTTTTGGGTTTTATGACATCATCATTACCCAATCGCCGTTTTCCTATTTTTGGCAAAAAAAAAAGCAATTTTTAAATGCATGACAAAATGCGGGGCAATTTGTAGTCTAGGTATACGTCTTATGTTTTAGTTTTTTTAGGATGTAGGGCTATTCAGGAAAAAATTTACGAATTTTTGCGGGGGAATCCGGGGGGGCCCAGTATTATTCGTATGGTCAAAAAACCCAAAAACCCAATTTGTAGTCAGGATTCCCAGTGGTGGGTATCAAACCCAGAGACCTTTCGAATCTTTTACCTATGAGGTACCTCTTTGGCAGCCCGGAGAAATAATTTTGGGCCATAAAACGGAAATTTTTAACAGACGTGAAAAAACATCTATTTTGGGGAATTTAATAAAACATATCTATACTATAAGTTTATTTTTTTAAAATAAAGTACAAATCACTTCAGGGACATAAAAATAATTTTAAAATCAACTAAAATTAATATATTTTTCGGGTTCCAATTCAAAGACAAATTTTATTTTGGGGCCGAAAGTAAACTACACCCTGGGTTGCATTTTCCCTCTATGTTGAGTGTCAACGATATTTTTTTTTCACATTTAAACCCGTTTTTTAAAGACAAAAATTGATGAAAGTATATTATATTTGCCTACCAAAATTTTTGTTTAAATTGATTTCTTGAAAGAAAAAAAAATTATGGTTTTTTTTTTCATTGGGTCAAAAAACGCAATATTTTCACTAAAAATTTTATAGGGAAGTTGCCCCCTTTTTTGAATGAAAAGCGTTTATTTGTGGGCCTACTGTAAAAAAAAAGGGGGAAACTTGACAAAAGTTTTTGGTAAATTTGAAAGGGGGTATTTCCCCTTTGGGGTGACGAAAGGGAAAAAATTAAATGTCATAAGCATAAAGTGTGAGTAACGTTTTAACCCAAAAAAGGGAATATTTTATTGTTTGTTGGGTGTAAAAAATTGAGGGGTAGATCATTAAATTTATATAAAGAAAAGAGGTCCAAAAAACGGGAACCTTGTGGGACGCCGTTTTGTACTTTCTGAGGTTTATTGGGAACGGGTACGCTAGGGGGTTGCTTGCTTACTTTTCGTTGCATTGTAGGTGATTTTTTCCCAAATTTTCTATAGTTACGTACTTTTTAATTTATTTACCCCTTTCAAAAAACGTATGGCTTTTAAAAAATTTTAAAAACCCTTTATTTCTATGGTTTCTGGCTAATTTTTCAATTTTTTTTTTTAAAAAAGGTACTACTACTACTTAAACCCTTTATTTTTAATGCCTTTGAAAAAATATGGAACGATGTAGCCCCCCCCGTTTGTTTAGAACGGCCCAAATATCACGAAAAGCACTTTAAAAAATCAAAATAAATCGTAAAAAGAACGAATTCATGAAAAAAATATTTTTTTTCAAATTTTTCCCCCAAAAAGGGTGGGGTCTAAGTTCAGAGATTTCAAAGGGTTTACCCTCAAATTTTTAATAAAAATTTCACATGGGTTTAGGGCCGTTTGCTCGGTAGAGCGCAAACCAAACGGAAAAAAAAAACAAACAAAAAAAAAACAAATCACCGGGGCTTTTTTCTTGGGGTAACGTAAAAGGGAAATTAAAGTTTTGGCTTTTGCTCACCCAAAAATTTTTTATTTTATTTTTTAAAGCTTTTAAATTTTCTTTCATTCGAATTTAGAAGAAACTTTTTCCCCCTTGTATTAAAGGCTTATTTTATTTGCATATTTTTTTTTGGGCATTTTTTTTCTAGGAAATTTTGGAGCGCATTTGCGGGCAAAAAAAAGTGGGTGGCTATGAATAAAAAGATGGTTTTTGGAATCGGGGGAATACTGCCGGCAGTGAAAGGTAAATGGAACCGAGGGGGGTTTTCACTTCCAGAAAACCAAAATGAAAAAAGGGACACATAAATTCATTTTAGAATAGCTCCAGAGCAGTGGCGGAGATCTGGGACATAATCATGGGGCAGGGGGGGGGGGGACTCGCCCCATTCATGTCCCATCCGTAGGAAAGAAATAGAGGGCAGAGCCCCCCATTATTGTGCCACGGTGAAATGTTTTAAAAACGGGTTTTAAGAGGCATTTGGTGCGTTTTAAAAAAAATTTTTGGTGGGTTTTCCCTGTGCGTAAAATTGATTTGTCGCCCAGTCGAGCTTACAATTAAAAGCATACATGCTGAAAAAAAAGGCACCCCTTGAAGCTCAACACCCATCCCCTTTGAAAGGCCTAGCGTGCCCCAATCCAAAAACGATAAAAAACTTCATTTCCCAAAACCCCAAACACACAACTTCACTCCCCCCCCTTTTTCCCTAGGGGGGGGGGGGGGGGGGGGGGGTTTTATCTTCCTTTCTAGGGGGGCCTTTTATATATGCTATTTTTAATAGCCGTTCCACTAGGCTTTTTGCCCCAATAAAACATTTTTCAAAAATAAATTATTTTTTTTTAAAGGGGAGTCATGGGGGAAGTGATAAACCCCCCCCCTTTCTACCCGCCACAAACCCTTTGGGTAGGCTACGTGTTTTTCGCTCCCGGGACGATAAAACCAAAATATTTTGTAAATATTGAATTTCACAAAATGAGCATGGATTGATAAAACTAGAAAAAAAAAAAAGCAAAATTGAATCACCGCCAAACAGCGAATTATGGGGAAAAATTTAACAAAATAACACCAAAATTTTAAAAAAAAATTCGTTTTTTTTAATGACAAAAAGCACAAAAAAGGGGAAGCTTTTAAATTACGGGTAATTTTCAATATTGTATGCAGTACAGAATAAAGGGAAAAGGTGTTAAAAAAATAATTTAGGCCTATCAGATTTATGAATTTTTTTTTAGTCTAAAAAACTAAAACCAGTCTTTTTTTATAAGTCCCTCCAAACTTTTTTTAAAATGTGGCAGAATAATACGACAGTCGCGAACGAAAAATTACATGCATTAAAAATTTGGTTTAAATATGAAAAAACCCGCTTGGAAATAGAGCTTTAAACCAATAACACCGAAATCTCCAATTTTAAAACAAAAATTTCTACAAAATAATATTACATAAAAATTTTTTTTTTTTAAAAAAGAAACGTTTGGGGTTAAATGTACAAAAAAAGTAAAAAAAAAATTTTTGCGCCAAAAAATTTTCCCTGCCTTATGGGAAAATTTAAAAGCTTGGGCGTTTTGGGGTATTGACAAGATTACAGAATTTTGTTGTTAAAGGGAAAGGGGAAAGGGGCCCAACGTTTTTAAATTTTCCGAGAAGGGGCAAAATTTTTTTGGGCAAAAATTTTTTACTTTTTATTTACTTTTTAACCCAATAAGCGTTTTTTTTAAAAAAAAAAATTTTTTTTCATGTAATATTTTTTTAAATATTTTTTATTTCTTAACGAAGTTGTAATCGAATTGTCCCTCACTGGACGTGTCCGAATTTCTGCATCTGGTTGGCCCACCTTACTACTGTGCAAATTTTCCCAAAATTATGAACTTTTTTTGGGTTTAAATTTTAATTTACGTTTAATTAAATTTTATTAATTAGAAAATCTTTTAATTATTCATCTATTTTCACAAGAATATAGGGCTAGTAAAAAATTTTCAGTTTCGATCGGACTTTGGGGAAAAGTGAGTAAAACCCCCCCCCGTTTCCCATAAAAAAAATTTTTAATTTTTAAATTTAGGGATGAAAAAGGTTTAAATTAGTGAATCTGAAAATTGATTCATCTATTTTCATAAAGAATACTTATGTGTGAAAAATTTCAGCTCGATCGGACATTCCCTCGGGGTTGGGCCCCATCCTTACTAGCTGTAAATAATTTCCCATTAAAACTTTTTTTGGGGGCTAATTAATTACGATAAATTTAAATTGTTAATTAGTAAAATTGTTAATTTATTCCATCAAATTGTCATAAAGAAACGTATTTGGAAAAATTTCAGCTCGATCGACTTTGGGGAAAGGGTGGGTGAAACATCGTTTTCCAACAAAAACTTTAATTTTTAAATTTTACGGGGAATTAATTAAATTAAATTTAAAGGAAAATCTTTTAAATTTGATTCATCTTTTTCCCTAAAGAATACGTATGTGTGAAAAATTTCAGCTTGATCGGCCCTTTGGGGAAATGGGGGAAATTGGGTTTTATAAGATTCCGTCCAGACGTGACAGACAGAAAAACCCACATAAAGCAATATAACGTTGTAAAAAACCTTTTTTCCCACGGCCCTTTCTACCCTTTGGTGGGCCTATATAGTAGGGTTTAAGTTTAAATTGTCATCCTGGGGCCCTGTTTCCCAAAGGGGGCATACTACTAACACGTGGTCAAGTAAATTTTTAGATTTTAAAGGGGGTTTAACCCAAAAAAAAAGATTTGACTCCGGGCCCAAATCCCAAAAACTAAAAATTTTATTTTCACTTTAAATTTTTTTTGAACACAATTCACTGAAATTTTAAATTAAATTTAATATTTAAATACTAAAAAACTGCCCACCATAGCCATTTTTTTCCCAAAGTTCTCTTTACAAAACCCTTTAAGATTGCTTTTTTTTGGGAAATTTTTAACAAAAATATTACTATGTATGGCCCTACTATGTTTTTGGGGCCCTAAACCACCTTTACGCCATTTTGTTTTTTTGTGTTAATAACATCATTTATAAATTATAGGCTAATAAAAATTAATTACAAATGAGGGAAAGGCCTACTTTTTTTCATTACCCGGGACCACCTATTTGGTTAGGTTGACATTTTTGGGCTATTAATAATATTTTTTATTGATTCTTAGCAGTTGTCGTAAAAGTTTGTCCCCGGGGGGGTTTTTGAACCCAAAACCCCCCGGGGCTTAATGTCCCCATACTCTCCCAAATTTTTTTTTTTAGCCCCCGGGGAACAACAGAAAAAAACCCTTTTACTAAACCCCATTTGGTTGTGGTTCCCGTTGGCTAAATTTGGTAGAGCTTTAGGCATTTTAAGCCGGAAAGGTTCTAGGGGTTAAAACCCCCAAAGTCGGGGCAAATTTTTTACGAAAAACCTGCTGTATAAATAACTATGCCCCCAAAAGGGGGGGTTTTATGTTTAAAAAACCCTTTATTAAATTTTTTATAACTAGGAAAACGCAAAAAGTACCCCCCGGTTGAGGATGAGCGTTTTTTTGAAAATTTTTTTGGTTTCTTTTTTTTGCGTTTTTTTTGAAATTTTCCCTTTGAAAGTGCTTTTTAAATGCTTTTGTAGGGGGATTGTTGTAAAATTTTTCTATTGTTATTTGGGTTAATAGGTTTTAAAAAACCCCCAAAAAAAACTCATTTTAAAACCCTTTTATTTTTTGTGGATTCTGACAAACTTTTTAAATTTTTTCTTTAAAAAGGTTTCCTAAAATCACCAAAACCCTTTTAAAATGTCCAGTGAAATCTGAACTTTGTGGCCCCCCCCGGGTTTTGGTAAGAATCGGCCCAAATGTGAAAAAAATTTATTCGCACTAAAAATTGAAAAAACTAATTTAAAAACCCTTTTAATTTCTATAGTTTCCCTAGTAATTTTTAAATTTTTTCTTTCAAAAGAAAATAAAATAAACCCATAATCTTAATGTCCATGTGAAATATGAACGTTGAAAGCCCCCCCCCTTTTGGCCCAGAATCGGCCCAAATGTGACAAAAAATGCCCCTAAAAATTAAAAAAAAAAAATTTAAAAACCTTTATTTTTATAGATTCAGCAATTTTTTAACTTTTTCTTTAAAAAGATACTACATCCCAAAAAAATTTTAATGCCAGGGAAAAATTAAAACGTTGTAGCCCCCCCCTTTTGGTCAGAATGGCCCAAAGGGACAAAAATTTTGGCCCCTAAAATAAAAAAAAATCGAAAAAAGAAACGATATTATGAGAAATATTTCTTCGATTGTCCCCAAAAAAGAAATTTACCCCTTTCTAATTTCAAAAAAAACGGGGGGTTCCCCTAAAAATTTAAATCAAGTTTCGCTTATGCCGTTTCCCCCGGAATCCTGCAAAACAAACAGACAAAAATAAAAAAAACCCAAAAAAAAAAAAAAACATTGGAGCAAAAATTTTTTGGGGGGTCAGTGAAATTAAATTTTTTTTGTTTCACTCGCAGGCCGCAAACGCTCACCCCTTTATTTTTTATTTTTAAATTATTTTTATTATTATTATTATTATTTTTATTATTAAATTATTTATCCTAACCTACCCCCCAAACCCCCCCTACCCCCCCCCCCTCCCCTTAACCCCTAACCCCCCTAACCAAACTAGCTTAGGGGGTCCGGATAATGAACAAGTCCCCAAAATGAGAAATGATACGGGCCCTTAAAAGGTCCAATTTCAACTGGCTACCTTTCCCGGGGTTGGCCTGTGAGTAGGGGAGTAGGGTTTTCCCCAAAAAACAAAGGGGCCGAGCTCGGCCGTTGGGGTGCTTTGTTGCAGAGAGAGCTCTCGCGAAATTTTTGTACACATCTTTCTTCTTTCATACACCCTTTGGCCATATTTATTTTCTTCTTTCACTTTTTTTCGTTTTCCATACTTGCCGGCCCTCTCTGCAACGAGCCCCCTCCTTTTCCCAAACCCATTTTTAACCCACCCTATCCAACTTTCCTCACCCCTTTCCCCAATTAACCCTCTCGCCCTTCCCCTTACGTTTTTCCCCCCAGGAAAGAAAAAAACTTTGGGGGTTAATCCAAAATTTATGGAAAAAAAAAATTTTGGAAGTTTCCAATAAAATTGACATGGGCACGATAACCCCTACTTTTTGAGTGTCCAAAAAAAACATTAACTAACTTTTAACTAATTTAAAGTTAACAGCTTTTTTGTAAAACCTTATGTAACCATTGGGAAAAATTTAAAAAGAAAATTTTTAAAAAAAAATAAAAAAATTTTGAAAAAAAAAAAACGGAAACCCAAGTTTCCCCTTTCCCAAAAGCCCTTGACTGTGAATCCCTTGGAATAGAATTTGACCCAAACATTCATTTTTTTCCTCCCTAGTTTGCATTAAAAAAAAAATTTAAGATTTTGGGGCCTGTTGACGAGCCCCAACCCAACCATATCGTGGAAAAAAAAAGGGAAAAAATTTTAAACCCAAAATCATAAAAAAATTATTTGGGGCTTTTGACTATTTAGGGGTTCTCGTTTTAAAATCAATACCCAAATTTTTTTTTTTAGGGATTTTGATTTTAAAATTTTTTACTTTTTTTACCACGAAAATGGTAGGCTTGGTGCTCGTAAACAGGCAAAAAGATCTTACTTCTTTTCAATGCTAAACAGGGAAAAGAATGAAAAGTTTGGTCAACTTCTATATCTCAAAACATTCACAAAAAGGGATTTTGGAAGGAGGGGCTTGGCGTTTTTTTTTTTTAAAATTTTTTGGTTTTGTGGGGGGATTCACATCTTTTTGTTGTTTGTATCTATCAAGGGCGTAAAAATACGTTTTTAAGGTGGTTTCCCGTCCCTTTTTTAAAAACAATTGTCAGAAAAAAAAACTCCCAAATCTTTTGTTTTTTTTTTTAAAATCGTTTTGGCAAATACAATGTTTTTTTTAAAATGTTTATGTTTAAAAAGTTGTCTTGGGTGTTGTTGAATGATTTGTTGGGCCCGGAAATTTATAACATTTGAGCAAAAATTTTTTAATCAGCAATAAAAATTAAAAATTTGTATTAAATAAAACCCCTAAAGTTTTTCCCCAAATTAAGGGGGGTTTAGGAAACAGTGAGGGGAAATATCGTTTTGGCCTCCCTGGCGGATTTTATGTTTCAAATTATTTGAAAACATTGCCCCCCAAATTTCATGCTGATAACTCTTTGGGTTTCCCCTTTCATGGTGAAGTTTAAAAATTAAGGAAAAAAAAAAATAAACTATTAGGGATGGGGTTAAAAAAATGGGGTTTGGGAAAATGAGAAAGGCCGATTGGGTTTTACAACACTTTAAAAAAACAAAATTTTACCAATGAAAAAAAAATCAATTTTGGGTTAGAGCTATAAATTTTTCCCAAATTTTTAAAGGGGTTTGATTTGGGGGAGTGTTTGGGGGGGGAATATCCTTGTCCCCTTGGTGAATTAAATTTTTTTTTTTTTTTTTTTCATTTTAGTATGTCCCAAATTCATGCTAAATTTCATGCTGATAACTCATTGGGTGCCTTCAGGGGAATGCGGGAAAATCAATTTAAAAAATAAAAAACTTTTAGGGATGGGGGTTGACAAAGTGGGTTTTGGGAAATGAGAATAGCCAAATTTGGGGTTTTAAAAAAAAAAAAAATAAAATTTAACAAATTTTGAAAAAAATTTTAAAATTTTTTGAGTTAGAGTATGAATTTTTCCCAAATTTTGGGTTTTAAAAATTTTTGGGGGTTTTTGGGGGGTGGAATATCGCTTGCCCCCTCGGCAATCATTTTTCATATTAGTATTTTAGGTCCAAATCATGAAAATTTTCATGCTGAAACTCATTGGGTTTCCCCTTCAGGGTGAATGTTTGGAAATAAAGGAAAAAAATAAATAATCTAAAAGGGGAGGGGGGTTTGAAAAAATGTGGTTTAGGAAATGAAAATGGCCCAATTGGGTTAAAAAACACATTAAAAAAAAATTTTAAATAATAATTTGAATAAAACACCAATTTTAGTTTTAGGGCTAGGAATTTTTTCCCTTTTTGGGGGGGTTTTCGGGGGGGAAATATCGTTTTGCCTTTAGGGGGAAATTATTTTTAAATTTTATTATGTACCATCATGTGAAATTCATGAGATTCTCATTAGGGGGTCTTCATGATGAATGCGGGAAAATCAAGGTAAAAATAATATAAACTTTTGGGGGATGGGGTTGACAAAATGTGGTTTTAGGAAAAGGAGAATAGCCCGTTTGGGGTTTAAAAACACACTAAAAAAATAATTTCTAATTTAAATTTAAATTTTTAAAATTTTTGGGTTTAGAGCTTTTAATTTTTCCCAAATTTTTAGGGGATGATTTAGGGGGGGTTAGGGGTGGAATTTGTTTGCCTCTCGGCGAATTTTTTTTAATATTAGTATGTGCCACATGAAAAATTTTCCTGCTGATAAATAAAGGGTCCCCTTCTTGGTGAATTTTGGGAAATCAAAGAAAAAAATAATATAAACTAAAAGGGATACGGGTTTGGAAAAAATGGGGGTTTGGAAAGAGAAAGGCCAAAATTGGGGTTTTTAAAACACTTTTAAAACAAAATTTTTAATAACAAATTTTTGGAAAAAAACCCACCTTTTTTAGTTTAGAGTTAGGAATTTTTCCCAAATTTTGGGGGGTGTTGGGGGTGGAATATCGTTTCCTCTCGGGGAAATTTATTTTTCATATTATTTATTATGTCCCCTCTTTGTAAAATTTGGGGCACGTGAAAAACTCATTAGTGCCTTCGTGGAAAAATGCGGGAAAAATATGGTAAAAATACTAAAAACCCTATTAGGGAGGGGGGGTTGACAAAATGGGGTTTTAATAAATAAGAATAGGTTTGCTTGGGGTTAAAAAATTAGAACATAATTTTAAAAAACTAATTTGTTTAAAAAATTCTTTTTTGGGGTTAGAGCTATGAATTTTTTTAAAATTTTAGGGGATGTTTTTTGGGGGGGGTTGGGGGTGGAATTTTTGCGTCCCCCGGGGGAAGTTTGTGGTCTGAGGTACATCTAATTTTTCCAAGTTTCATAGTTCTATGATGTACCGTTTTCTCTTTTAGGCTCTTATTCCACTCGGGCAGAATCCACAAACCCCCCCCCCCCCCAACCCAACCCAACCACCCCAGCCAAAGTTTATCGTCAATTTTTACCCCCCTTTTTTTAAAAAGAAGGGAAAGCGGACGGGCTGATTTTTTTTTGGTCCTTTTATGTCATGGACCACATATCGGGGTAAATAAACCGATTTTAAAAAGATTGTAAATCTTTGGGGTTTTATTTTTTTCGTGAAAAAAGTGAAATACGTTTTAAGGGGATGCAGTCCCTTTTTAAAACAGTTTGTTTTAGAAACAAAAACTCCCATTTTTTGGTGTTTTGTTTCCCAATCGTAGGGGGCCCAATTACAAGGGTTTTTATTAAATGCCCTATTTTTTAAATTTGTTTGGGGTTTTGTTTGTGTAAAATGATTTTTTTGGGGCCGGAATATAACACATGACCCCATATTTTAATCACAATTAAAATATTAAAATTTTTTTAAATACGACCAAAAATTTTTTCCCAAAATTTAAGGGGGGGGAAAGGGAACAGTGAGGGTAAAATTACGTTTGCCTCCTGGCGGATTTTATTTTTCATATTATTTTTTAAACCATCATGCCGCCAAATTTCTTTGCTAAAAAAACCATTTGGTCCCTTCGGGTGAATGCGGAAAAAATCAAGGTAAAAATAACATAAACTTTTGGGGGGGGGGTTTTTAAAAAAAAAAGGGGGTTTTAAAAAGGGAAAATAGGCCGATTTTTAAAACCCCTTTTTAAAACATAATTTAAAAATTTTTAAAATTAAAAATTAAATTTTTTGGGTTAGAGCTATAATTTTTCCCAAATTTTTTAGGGGATGTTTTTAGGGGTTTTTGGGGGTGGAATATCGCTTGTCTCTCGGAGAATTAATTTCATATTAGTATTTTACCATCATGCTAAATTTCATTTTGATAACTCTTTTAGGTCCCTTTTCATGGGAGGTTTGGAAATAAAGGTAAAAATAATTAAACTATTTTTGGGGTTAAAACCAAAATGGGGTTTTTTAGGAAATGAGAATAGGCAGATTGGGGAAAAAACTAAAAAAAAACAAAATTTTAAAATTTTGAAAAAAATTTAAATTTTTGGTTAGAGCTATGAATTATTCAAATTTTTGGGGGATAAACTTGGGGGGTGTTGGGGGGGTGGAAAAATCGCTTCCCCTTCGGCGATCTTTTTTAAATATTATTTTTGTACCATCAGGGCCAAATTTCATGGGGAAAAAACTCATTAGGTGCCTTCATGGTGAATGTTTGGAAAAAATAAAGGGGAAAAAAATAATAAAAAATAAAAAAACGAAAAAAGTCCCGCCGCTTGAGGATGACCCTTTTTTTAAATTTTTTAGTCTGCTGGGGATATCTTTACTTTTGAAAGGGGCTTTTTTTTCCCTTTTTTTTTGCGCCCGCATTGTAGGGTTTGTTGTCAATTTCTATTGTTTTGTAAATTTGTTATTTTTTACCATTAAAAATTTAATTTTAAAAAAGCTTTTTTTCTATGGATTCTGGCTAATTTTGGTAAAATTTTCTTTAAAAGGGTTTTTTCATAACCATAACCTTAATGTCCAGGATAATATTTATTTTGAAGCCCCCCCCCTTTTGGGTCAGAATTGGCCCAAATGGCACGAAAATTTCGCAAAAAAAATACAAAAAATTTTTTAAAAAAGTTTTATTTCTATGGTTCTGACTAAATTTTCAACTTTTTTTTTAAAAAAGGGACTACATCACCAAAAACCCTTTTATGTCCAGGGTAAAATATGAAAACGTTGAGCCCCACCTTTGGTCAAATCGGCCCAAAGCCACGAAAATATTGCACTAAAAAGTCAAAAAAAAAAATCGTAAAAGTACGATTTTATGAGAAATATTTCTTCGTTGTACCCAAAAAACAATACACCTCTAATTTCAGAGTTTTCGAAGGTCCCCCTAAAATTTTTCATCAAGATCGGATATGCTTTTTGCCTGGTAGAAAATTTAAAAAAACAGAAAAAAAAAAAAAAACAAAAAAAAAAAAAAAAAAAAAAAAACCCCCGCGCAAAATTTTTTTGGGAGTCATTTGAAATTGAGTCTTCGCCTCGCTCATCCAATAAAAGGGGAGGGGGTTAAAAAAAGGGTTGGTTTAGGAAAAAAGAATGGGCCCCAATTGGGTTAAAACACTTTTAAAAACCCAAAATTTTAATAACTAATTTGATAAAACAATAATGAATAATTTTAGTTTAAGTTTATAAATTTTTCCCAAATTTTTAAAGGGGGTTTTTGGGGGGGTGGAATATCGCTTGCCTCTGGCGGATTTTTCAATTATTATTACCTTTCATTTTCAAATTGCATGATGAAAACTCATTATTAGGTTTCTTCAGGTAAAATCCCTGGAAATAAAGGTAAAAATAATATAAACATATTAGGGAGGGGGTTTGAAAAAAATTGGGGTTTTGGGAAAATGGGGAAATAGGCCGTTGGGGTTAAAACACTTTTAAAAAAAAATTTAAAATTTGAAAAAAATTTAAAAAATTTTGGGTTAAGCTATAAATTTTTCCAATTTTGGGGGATGTTTTAGGGGTTTGGGGGGTGGAATATCGTTTGCCTCTCAGCGAATTATTTTCAAAATTAATGTTACCACATGAAAAATTTTCATGCTGATAAACCCTTGGGTGCCTTCTTTTTGAATGTTGGAAAAAAGGTAAAAAAAATAAAAACCTAAAAGGGGGAGGGGGTTTGGGGAAAAAAATGGGTTTGGGAAACGAGAATAGGCCGTTTGGGGTTTAAATCACATAAAACAAAAATTTTTAATAATAAGCCTAATTTGAATAAAACCCCCATTTTAGATTAGAGCTTTAAAATTATTGCAATTTTAGGGGGTTTTTTGGGGGTTGGAAAAACGCTTGCCTCCCCGGCGGTTTTTTTCATTTTTTTTTGGGTCCCAAATCATGTCAAATTGCAGGGATGAAAAAACTCATTAGGGGGCCCTTCGGGGTAAAGGGGGGGAAAATTTAAAGGAAAAATACTATAAACTATTAGGAATGGGGGTTGAAAAAAATGGGGTTTTATAAAATGAAATAGGCTTTTGGGTTAAAACACTTTAGAACAAAATTTTAATAACAAATTTTGTTAAAAATTAAATTTTGGGTTAGAGCTATGAATTATTCTAATTTTTGGGGGATGTTTTTGGGGGGGGTTTTGGGGGGGAAATTGTTTGTCTCTCGGGGGGAATTTTGGAGTCTGAGGTACATCTAAGTGTTGTCCAAGTTTCTAGTTTAAAAGTCCCAAATTTCTCTGAAAGCCTTTTTTCCTCTCGGCAGAAAAAAAACCCCCCCCGCCCCCCCCCCCCCCCCCCCCCCCAAACCCAAACCACCACCCCGAAAAAATTATCTCGATTTTTAGGGCACTTTTTTTAACACCGAACGGGTTATGGGGATCGGGCTGATTTTTTTTTTTGGTATGTCATGGACCACATATCGGTTCTATCCCCGAGTTTAAAGATTGAAATTTTTGGGGACGGCTTTGTGCAGATAGCTGAAAACCCCCCAAAACCCGGGTAGCGTAAACAGGGCCGAGTTATCGTCGCCTACTAGCAGGGCCGTGTGCTTGGCTGCGGGCGAACGCCCTCGCCCCAGATTGAAGTAGGGCCCAGATGTTTTGGTTTTTAAAAAGTAAAAAAAAAAAAAACTTATCAATAATTGCACAAAACATAGGCCTACATAGGCTATTTTGGAATTTTTTTTTAAATTTTTTCTTTTCCTTAAAGTCAAGAAAAAAAATGCCCTTTCCCAAAAAAAGATACCCAAACGTGACAAAATTTTTTTGAATCACATTGAAAAATTTTATCTTAAATTTTTTTAAAAAAATTAAAATTTTTTTAAAAATTTAATTAGTAGTTTTGGTTAAAAAACCAAGACCTGCCCTTTTAGCCGTTTTTTCAATATTTTCCCCTCTAAATTATATATTTTAAAAATTTTTTTACATTTTTTAACCCATAAAAGGGGATTAGTTACGACATCCTTTTTCGGGAATATTGTAATTTATTTGGGAAAAATAATAATAATTTTTATTTTTGTTTTTTATTATGGTTTACACCTAGTGTGGGGGGGAGATTGGGGTGGCAAAAACTAAGAGGATCGTGCCCCACAAATTTTAAATATACCCCCCCCCTACTATCGCGGGAAAAAGGGGGGCTGGGGGCGTGCCCCCAGTTTAGCCCCCCAGGGGAAATTTTTTTAATTTTTTAGATCCTAGAATGAATTTGGGGGGTTTTTTCCAGCAATTAATTTTGATTTTATAGATGTTGATAGCCTCATTTTTTGTAATGAAATTTTTAAAGAAAAGGCTGAATTTTTTTCGTGTTGAAAATCATAAAAACCCAAAGGTTTAATTTATTTTTTTTGGGCTTCCACAGTTTAGCCCCGCAGGGAATTTTTTTAATTTTGGGCATCCTAAATGGGGAATTTGGTTTCGTTTTTACCAGCAATTAATATGATTTTTCAAAGTTGGGTATCATTTTTTTTTTTGAAAAAAGAAAAATTTTAAAGAAATTTCTGAAAAAAATTATTTTTTTTTTTTAAATCATAAAACCAAAGGTTTGTAATTTTTTTTTTTGTCTACCCCAGATTAAACCCCTCCGGGGAAAATTGTTTTAAATTTTTGGGGATCCTAGAATGGATTTGGGGGTTTTTAACCCGGGAATTAAAATGATTTTTTTAGCGAGAAACAAAGCGGAATGGGGTTACTATTCAAGAAAACGGCGTTATTCTCTGACTCTGTGCGTGGGTGCTAGTGTGAAATATAAAAATTTAGCCCAATCGTGAACAGATTGCGCTTATGGTTTTTTTTGTTGGGAAATCATAAAGCCCAAAGGTTTTGGGTTTTTCCTCTTTTGCCTCCTCGTAGCGGGGGACCCCAAAATTTTGGGGGAAAAAAAACAAAATTTGAAAATAATCAATTTAAGAATTTTGTACCTACAAGAGGATTCCCCCGGGGCCCTTCCCATTTGAAAAAAATTGTATTTTTCCCAAATTTGTTAAGAATTGTGCATTTTGGAGATAATTTGGTTTTTTTGTTCATTTTTCTCCCTTTTTTGGCAGAGCCATTATTTGGGGTTTTGGGAAAAAAACGGGAAAAGCATAAAAATGAAAAAATAGGGGCCTTTCCCTGGGCTTTCCCCCGGGAAAAAAGAATTTTTTAAAAGGTTTTTTGGGACAAATCGCAGTTTTTAAGAAACACTTTTTTTGCAATATTTGGAAAAGAAAAGATACGATTTTTTTTCTTTTTCGAACAAACTTACTGTCTCGATTTCATTTTTAACAAATGCATTTTTTTCTAGAAATTGGATTCGAAAAACTTTTAATTAAATAGGGCCAAGAATTTTTTTTATACTGCATTCACGACCCTTGATAATCCTGCTTTTATATCTAAGACGGTAATTTAAAATTAAAACAGAAAACTCGGAAAAAGTTTAGACTTTCCCCCATGCCCCCCAGCTGTTTTAATTATAAATACCTCAAATCAATTATTCAATCAAATGAAAAAAGTTAAAAGTAACGAACGTGTTATTTATTTAGCGAATTGTTTTAATTTCTAAACCCGGTTTTTAGTTTTTTTTGAGAAATACTTGGGTGAAACCACATTTCATTTTTTGCTGCACTTTTACTAAAAAAAACAAGATTCGACAAACTTTTAAAACAGTCCCGAACAGTTATTATTTTTCTTTCAATTCCCGAAAAATAAACTTTTTTAATTTGTAAAAGAAACAATTTCCCCCTACGGGATTTTTTCCGGGGCTAAACAAACGAGAAAAAAAGCCCCGTAAAAATTTAAGGTAAGTAAAGAGCTGTAGCCATTTTCAAATTTAGTTTGGGGTGTTTTTAAAAATTAAAAAAGTTTTATAAAAATATATAAAAATTATGTTTTTATTAAAAAGAAGAGGGGGGGGGTCCCCCGGGGGGCCACCCCCCCCTTTTGGGATCGGTTTCCTGGGCCCCCGATTTTTGGGATGTTCGCCCCCGCCCCTGGGGGGGAAAACAGCTGAAGAAGTCAGACAAAAAAAGAAGAAGGGGAATTGTAACAAAAAAAATTGGGCAAAGATCGTGTAGGAAAAAGTAAAACTATTGGGGATTTAAAAAACTAGAAAAAAAGAAAAAAGTAAAGTAAAATAGAGAGAAAATTAAAATTGGAGATTAGGAACTTGGAAAAAGGCCCGAAGGTTTTCGTACGTAGGGAAATTATCACAAAAGGGGGCAAAAAATGGGAAGGAGATCAGTAAAAGGGTTTGGGCCCAGGCGAATCCTTTTTTCAGCAAGTAAAGGGAAATAAAATTTTGGAAAAGAGGATTTTCCCCAATGAATGCAAGGTTTTTATTGTAAAAAGGGATACTAAACTACCCATCCTTACATATCTTCAGTGACCTGGGGCACTAGGAGCCCTAGATGCAAGTAGGATTCAAGCCCGCGAAAAGAAGTTTGTAAGAAGCATAGCGGGAAAATCGAAGTTAGACAAAAATTAAAACCAAAAAATCAGGACAAAAAATTTGGGGTTGAGAAGCTATTTTTCAAAAAATTTGGGCGAAAAGGTTTAGATGGGATGGAAATGGCCCGAAGAATTTGGGAAAGAAAGAAATTTCCCAAGGGGCAGAATTTGGAAAATGGGGACAAAGTTAAAAGACGAGTCGGGAGACGAAAAAAGAGAAAATGGAAAAAAATCAAAAAAGAAAATGTATACAGGAAAGAGGTTTAGAAAATGGGAAGAAGTTGAAAACAAGGGAAAAGTGGGGGAAAACAGAAAATGGATTTGGCTGGAAACTGGGGGGAAGGAAAATGCGAGTGAACCTGGAACCCCGGGCATTAAAAAGGCCTGGGAAGCCGGGGTTAAAAACTCATAAAAGGCCCTAGAAAATTTGGGGGCTATAAACCACCCCGATAGCTAACTTAAGTTTGGGAAAAACCCGGAGTTAGATTATTAAACTAGGAAAAACCCCCAGATGGACGCGTTTTATAAGCCGGGGCACGGTGCTATAAACTAGAAACCCCATTGCAAAAATTTTTTTTTTTTTTTTAAAATTTGGGGACGGGTTTGCGCCACAGGGGGCCCGGGATCCAAAATTATTTTTTATTGCCAAGGATTTGGGTACAAAAAACCCCTGGGGTAATTTCCTTTTCTTTTTTGGGTAAAAATCCACCCCATCAGAGAACCTGACTCCTTGGGTTTCCCCTATTTAAAAAATTTTAAAACCCTTTTTTGACAAAAAATGACTCTTCCTCGAAAGTATTTTGGGTTACTTTAGGTTTTTGGGGAGTGCATTTTGAAACTTTTCGGGGTCTTTTTGGTTTCCATGGAACGTTTCTTTTTTTATAATGTAATTTCCCTTTACAAAATTTCTTTTCGTATCAAAAAAAAAATTAAAAAATTCGTGGGCCGGAAGGGGCATTCCAAATGATTTGGCTAAACTCAGAATTTTTTTCGCCGTTTTGGGATTTAAAAAAAAAAATTTTCCTTAACTTTAATTAACTTTAACTTTTGGGGAAAATTTTGCCCCAAAAATAATGGGTTTAATCGGAACGAAGCTTGCGGATGGGCAAAATTTAAACCCAGCCGAGCCTCCCCTTCAACGTTTTTTGGGGAGACATACAAAAAAAAAAAAAAAAAAAAAACAAAAAAAAAAAAAAAACAAAAAAAAAAAAAAAAAAAAAAAAAAAAAAAAAACAGTGACCCAATTTTTCCGGGAGATAAATGGAAACGCTCGCTTTGTTTGCTTTTAAAACAAATTTTATCAAAATGGAAAAAAATACAAAAAAACATGGGAGTTCAAAAAAAATGATGTGTCGAGCTTGGGAGAACCCATACCCTTTTCCCGGGATGCCCAAGGGCCAATGGGGGGAAAAAACCCCTTTTTCCAACCCATTTTTGTTTTTTGGGAAAAAAGAGTTTCGAATTTATTTTATAATTATTATTAATTATAAATTTTGACATTTTTGGAATTGGGGACGCCCCTGTTCTCCCAGTGCAGCGGAAAGGGGGATAAGGGGAAAGAGGTGGGCAGAAGAAATTTTTTATGGAGAAGCATTTTGAAGGGCGAGGGGATTTTGTGATGGGAAAGAAAAGAAAAAGGCTCCAAAAACAAAAAAAAATAGGATTACACGAGGGGGGGAGAACTGAGGGGAAAAAGGAAAAATTTTCCCAAAACTTTGGAAATAAAAAGACAAATGGGAAACAAAAAAATATGGGGAAAAAAAAAATTTTTGGGAAAGCGAAAAAGGGGGGGCTTTGGGAGAAAAAAAAAATTTTTCCAAAAAGGTAAGAAAATGATTTGAAATGAGCAGTTCCCCAAAAAATTGGGAAAAAGCGCTAAAACAAAAATATTTCCTACCCCAAATTTTAAAATATGGTGCGGGAACTGGGCCCAAAGGGAAAGGAAAAAAAGAAAGTTTCGTACCCCGGCAGCTGAGAGGGAAATTTTTCCCCAGTGTGGCAGGTTTTCACTAAGAGGACAAGTAAGGGGAAATATGTGATAAAGGGAAAGGGAAAATGGGGTTTAGAGCCTAAAATTCAAGATGGGGAAACCCAAATACGATGGTATGGCCCCAAGAGAAAAAAGGAGAAAAAAGGATCCAAAAACAAGCATTTGAAGGGAATGAAGGAGAAGAAAGTGGGAAGACCCCCGGGAAGATGGGAAGACCAGGTAAAAGCAGATGTGGAGGAGGGGAGGAGAGGAAAATTTGGGGAGTGGTGGGGGATAGAGAGGATTTTTTTTTTTTTTTTTTTTGGGGGAAACAGGAAAAAATTGGGGAGATTGGGTCACGACAAGAGAAAGAAAACACCAAGACCTGTTGGGTTTAAGAAAAAAGATGTGTTCGAGCTTGGGAGACCGATAAAGGGTTCCTGGGATGGCCCCCCAAGGGGCCCAAAGGGGGAAACACCCCTTTACCCCAAAATAAAATAGTTGTTGGGGAAAAAAAGGTAGCGTATATATTAATACTAGGAAAGCTCATTTTGGGCGCGGGAAAAAGCGAGCAAAGTGGGTATAGCTAGAAACCCCCTTGCACATTTTTTTTTTTTTTAAATTTTGCGACGTTCGCTTTTTACAGGGCCATGTTTCCAATATTATTTTTTTATTGCCAAGGGATTTGGGGGAAACCCGTGTGAAACCTTTACTTTGTGGATAAAAAACCACCCCACTAGAGGCCTTGACTCCTTGGGGGGAAAAATAATCTTTGTTTTACAAATAATAGACTGTTCCTCGAAAATATTTTGGTTCTTTAAGTGGCAGTGCATTGAAACTTTGCGCGTCTTTTTGTTGCCATGGCAAAAGTTACCTTTTTTTATAATGTAATTTTTCCCCTTTTTCCATTATCGGATCAAAAAAAAATTAAAAATATTTTCCCTTGGGGCCGGACGGGGCATTTTAAATTATTTGGGTTCTCAGATTTTTTCGCCGTTTTAGTTTGAAAAAAAAAACTTTTGATTAAATTTTTAAAGTAACTTTTTTTCTTTTTTAAAAAATTTGCCCAAAAAAAACTAATGGCATTCAACGAGAAAGAAGCCGCGGATGGTCAAAAAATTTTAAATCGATCCGACCTCCGTTCGAAAGTTATGGCGAGACATACAAACAATTAAAAAAAAAAAAAAAAAAAAAAAAAAACAAAACCATTTAATAATTTTTCCGGCCCGAAGTCAATGGAAACGCTCGCCTTTGCTGCTTTAAAAATTAAAATTAAGAAAGATACATTAATTAAGTTTCCACTCTTTTTTGAAAACTTTGTAATCCCTTGTTTTTTCAAGTAAATTTAAAAACCGGAAAATACGCCTTTTACCGAAAATTATGGGTTTAAAAAAGTAAAAAAATCCCATAAACAACTTAAATTTAGCTAGAACATATTAGTGTAGTTTTAACAAATAGGTAGGCCTACCTATTTTATTTCAATATTTTTCCGATTTTTTTTCCCCAATGTCGATAAAAGAAAAGCTTTCATTGTACCAAACAAAGGGAAATTTTGGCTCACGTTGAAATTTTTTTGGGTTAAATTTTAAATTATTAATAATTTAATTAATTTTAGTTTTAAAAACTAAAAGCTAAACATTTAGCCATTTGTTTTCAAAAAATTTTTTCATTAAAAACCCATTAAAGTAATTGCAAATTTTTTTCGCTGGGAAAAAATTTTTCACTATAGTTTGTTTTAGAAGACAGCTTACGCACTAGAAACACACAAACACCTGCATTATTTTGTTACAGATATGGAAAAAAGGCCCCTTTTTTTTTAGGCCAGAATTTAATTTTTCGAGGGGGGCTAAAAACCCGCCCATAATAGGGTTTGACATTGGGGGTTTATGCGTCGGGGGAAAGGGCCCAAGTTTTTTGGGTTAAAGGGGCTTTGCGACAAAGAAGGAATGCCAAATATTTTAGGGGGGAACGAAAGTGGATACAGCAATTGAACGAAAATGGAAAAAAAAAACAGCTGCCCAATATCTCGTGGTTTCCAAGCCTTTGGTTTTTTGGGGACTTTTAAATAAAACAGGAAAAATGTTGGTCAGTAACTCTATGCAACCCGTATTTTTTTAAATTAGCTTACTTACAAACAATTACGGTTTTTTTTTAAGGCATGGTTTTGGGGGGGTCGCGCTAGGGGGTTTTCAACCCTTATTTTTTTATTTTTTAAATTTTAAATTTTGATTCTGGGGCAAGGTTTTTGCAAATTCCGCTTTAAGGACATAGTAGCTAAATTTTATTGATAGCAATTGACTGTTTAAAAATTTTTCCCCCCACTGGGGGGCCCAAACCGAATCTCTGGCCAGTACCGATGCTTTGTTCCATTTGGGGCTTTAAAGGGGCAAATTTTCCATAAATTGCTGTGTATTTTGAAATTTTTAGTTCTTTAAACTTTTATAAAAACCCCAAAAGTACCAGTATAGCTATCACAACTGAAAGATAGTAAATTTTTTTAAAGCCCCTAGCCAATTTCTTTCATCTCCCATTGATAGGGGTTTCCCGGAAAATTTCCCATAAAAAATTTTTACCTGCCCCCCCACCCTAAAATGCCCAGTGAAATCATTTAAATTTTATACACGGTTTTTCCCCTATTGTTTTTGGGGTTCAGAAAAAAGGGTTTTTTCGGCACTAGATTTCTTCATGAATTTCAAAATGTTTTTTGCAAAAAAAATTTGCTACGTCGACGCCGTTTCTTGTTGTTGTTGAAGTAATTATGACCTGGATTAAAAAAATAAAAAAAAATAAATTGGGAAATTTAACCCTTTTTGTTATTTTTTACTGTTTTTTGGGGAAATTTTTAAGATCTTTTTCTTAATTTTTGAAAAAGCTACGAACCAATTTTTTTTTCAAAATTTATTTTTGATGAAGGGCGAATGGGGGGTTTTGGGGTTTTGCCCCAAAAAAATAACTGTGTTTTCGGATGGGCATTATGTGAAACCCCCCTAATATTATTGTGTTTTTCCCCTAATGTGCAACAGAAGGGTTAGGCCTAAAAAAACCAATTAAAATTTAAAGAAAAGTAGGAAAATAACCCAAAAACCCCAAGGGAAATTTATTATTTTTTGGCTTTGGAAAACATAAAATTATCTTAAGACAGGACCCTGTCTTAAAGTTTTTAGCACTTTTTTGTACCAATTTTTATTTAAAATACAAAAAATTAATGGCCTTTTTGGGGGTTTTAAGTTTTTAGGCCCATTTTATTTTTTCCATTTCAATTTTTTAAACCATTTCAAAATTTTACTTTTCTTATAATACACCCGGGTTTTTTTTGTCCACATTTGGGAAATTTTTTCAAAAAAATATCAAAAAGACTTTAAGCAAACCCGGATAATTTGCGACCAATGGAGCAAACTATCACATAAGTGCCAATGAAACAAAAAGTAGTTGGTTTTTTGACCCCAAAATTTTAACAAAATGCAAAAAGCCTAGTTGAAGCGGTAAAAAAAAATTTTGCCTAACAAATTTTTCCCTTTCCTACTTTTTGCATGAAAGAACACAATATTGTAACAACCAAAAAGACACATAGTATGTGGAAAATTTACAGAATTAAAAACCGGAAAAACTCCCCCTTTTTTAAACCAAATTTCCCCATGCCAAGAAAAAATGAGGGGCCCAAAACTGGCCCCAAATTTTCCCCATGCGTTTTTGTAATTAAGGGTTCAACATGGGGGTATAACAAGATAATATTTTTGGGGGAAAAGGTTTGAAAAAAGTGAAAAAAATTTTTTGTTTTAACACCCCAAAGCTCACTGGCAAAAAATGCCCCCCGAAAAAAGCCCAAAAGATGATGGGGTTGTTTTAAAAAAAACCCCTGTTGCCTGTTGGTAAATTTGTAAATTGTAAGTTTAAAGTTAAAAACCCTTTTTGTATTTAAAAAACCCGACCTAAAAAAACAAAAAAATTTCTTGCCAGCACCACAAGTGAAGATCCCAAAATCTTCTCTATTTAAAATTTTAAATTTAAAATTTTAAAAAGGCCCAAAATTTAAAACATTTAAATTAAAGGGGGTAAATGCATTCAGGGTTTATTTTTTTTTTAGGGCTTTTTCCTTCCGCCCATTTAAAAAAATTTTCCTTTAACTCTTTTTTTTTAAAGCCCTATTTAGGGGCCCGCCCTTAAAGTAAAAGTATAAGAAATTCCAAAAACTTTTTAAAAAAAATATTAAAAGGCCAAAATTTTAAACCCAAAGGGTCTAATGTGAATTTAAACCAAAAGAATTCTTTCTTTTATGTTTAAAAAATTTAATTTTTCCAAAAAAAATAGGGTAAAAAAGCCCCCATCAAAAAAAATGGGCCCCTGAAAAGTTTTAGCCCCTTTTTTTGCGTTTTTTATTTAATTGCTTTTTAAAAAACCCCTAAAAAAAACACTGGCCAACATTTTTTTTTTATGGGGTTTTTAAAATTTTAAAAATTTTATTTTTTTACTACGAAAAAAGGTTGGATTGGGGCTCCCTCAAAAAAGGCAAATTTAAATATTTCCTACTTCTTTTTAAAAAGCAAAACTTTGGGGAGGGAAAAAAATGGAAAAGGGTTTTGGCCCCAACTTCCCAAAATCCCAACAAAACCTTCAAAAAGTCCCAAAAACTTTTTTGGAAAAAGAAAAACTTGGGGCGGCCCGTTATTTTTACAAATTTTCTTTTTTTGGGGGGAAAAAGGGGTTTCCCCCATTTAAATTGGACGGGTTTTCAGCCAAAAAAAACCCGTGGCTAACAAAAATTCCCAAAACTTCACATCCGTTTTAATGGAAAAAAAAATAAAACCCAATGGAAGGAAACCCAAAAAAGACTACACCTTATTCCTTTTTCCTTAACCCCATTAAAAAAGGGAAAAAATTTTATGTAATTGGGCCCTATTTTATTTAATTTAATTCTAAAACCAAAAAAAAAAACAACCCATGGGTTTTTACAGTTATAAAAAAATTTAAAAAAATGAATGAAAAAAAAAGGGAAAAAATTGGGAAAACCTGGAAAAAAATGGGGCCCGGAAAAAAAAAAAAAAATTTTGGGGGCGGTTTAAAAGGAAAAAAATTTTTAAAAAAATTTTGGTTCAAAACCCTTTAAAACATGACCCAAAAAACTTTGCCCTTTTTTAGATAAGTTTTTTTATAAGGAAAAATATAAAAACCGGGCCTAGTTTTAAGTAGAGATACTTTTTTGCATTTTAAAAAAAGGTATTTTTCCCAAATATATTTTATTTTATTTGGTATTTTTTTTTAAGGGGTGTTTTGTGGGATCTAAACTCTTTTTTCCCCCAAACCAAAACCCTAAGTGGGTGTTTCTTTCCCCCTTTTTAAGGGGAGGCCTAAAAAAATGAATTATGGGAAAATTTTAAAATTTAAAGTAAAAATTTCCGGTAAAACATAAAAAAAGTAAATTTTTCATTTAAAAATGCCTTTTTAAAAATTTGTTCTCCAAAACAAGGGATGAAAAAATTTTAAAAATTTTTTTCTTTTTTTAGTAAAATTGCAATTTTTTAAACATTTTTGAAAAAAAATATACCCCCTTTACCGGGGGTATTTGCATCCCAAAAACTAAAAAAGCTAAAAAAAAAAATAAAACTCTGAATTTTTTTTTTAATAAATTTTGTTCTGGGAAATTTGGGAGTAAAAAACATTTTTTTATGTTTAAACCCTTTAAGGTTAATATTAGTAATTTTAAAAAAGTTTTAAAAAAAAAAAATTTTAAAAAGCCCGCTTTGGAAATACGGTTAATTAAGGAAAAAAGATACCGAAAAAGGTTCCCCAGTTCGGGCAAAAAAAACGTTTACCCACAAAATTTCCAATAATTTATTAAATTAAAAATTAATTTTGATTTTGAAAAGATAGCAAATTGACCAAAAAAAATTTTCCAAAAGTATGTGGGGGACCGACTGGTAATTAAAATAAAAGGAACCCGTAAAATTGAGCCTTTCCCGTTCGTTCATAAACATGGATGTCAAAAAAGGCACAACCAAAAAGCAATTTAAAAGACGGGGGAAAGTTTTTGGTCTCGGGTAGCTCAAAAGGGTTGGTCAAATTTTTGGGGTTTTTCATTTTAAATTTTGGGGGACTTGATTTCCAAAAAAAAGATAAAATTCCCAAAGTGCCTTTAAAAGGAAAAATAGAAATCACTTCCAGTTTCTAAAATAAAAAACTTTAAAATGAAAACGTTTTGTGGTCAAATTTTTAGTGTAAACGGGGGGTAAAAAAACCCATGGTGCAAGGTGTTTTCGGTGCACACGGGCCGGCCCGCGATCTAGGGCCCCCTCGAGCTCGACAACCACCGATTTGTAAAAATGTGTTCACAGATTTCAAATGTGATCTTTCCATTGACTGTTGTCAACAAGAGCAGTTTAATTAAAGCCCTGAAGTGTGATTGAACCTGTCCCGTCTTGGACCCTCGTCAATAGTCGTCAGGCGCACTGTCCAGACGATTTCGGTATATACAATAAAGGGGCCACATGAGCAGCAAGCGATGTTATCTTACTAATTGGCGAGAGTTTTTGTAGGGTTTTAAAAGGGACATGTAGTAGGGCTTTACTGATATATTTTATGAATGTCGAGGCTCATGATGGAGGACTATAGGAACCACCCCCTTCCCTTTCTCCAACGAAAAAGGTAGGCACATTTGTCCACCGCGTTCTGCCATTTAGTATGACTTTGGCTGTTGTTCGTTAAATACGTGTTACAACTGTCAATCGATTCGGTCAGATTCGATATACGTATAAAGTGCTACTGTGTTGTGTTTACTGTTTCTACTTTCTTTCAAGATCTTCCGAGTGTCAAATATACTAAAGTTTTGTAGTGTGTATGGTGTGGTATTAATTTGTATATTGCGTATTGTCTACGTCTACGTGAAATGAGTAACTCGTGTGAAGTAGACCAACTTTGTATCCTGACACAGTGACTTACCCTGTTAGTTGCGAGCATATAGGTTTTTCAGCAACCCCGAATATGATGAAGGCATGTGGTAAGTGTGAGAAAGTAGCTACTATACAAATTTATATACAAAATAGGTTTAGGAATAACAAAAAAATACTATCTTAACTTACTCAACTAAAATCAACGTGATACACGTAAGTAATCTGGTGCTAGGAATAAATTAATGTCCTACTATAGTACTTAGATCACTATTTCTACATTTTAGTTTTCAATCCTTAAGAAAGAGGGGCCCCAAAAATCCAACTTGCATACGGGCCCCGTAATTTTTGAGTTACGCCACTGAGTGTAGACATGTTCAGGCAACAATTACATGTAGTTGTAATGTATTACAATTGATAAGATCCTTATAAAATTAATGGTATTTCAATTTTATTCAATATTAAAATTTCATTGGGAAATTTTTTTGGGCAAAATTTTTTCTTGAAATCACATTTTTAATTTTTTTTTTATTTAAAAATTTTTAAAACCCCTACACCCCTTTACCAGAAGTTTTCACAAATTAATTTACACCGAAGACTTCTTTCACTGACCCCCAAAAAAATCTTTTTTTTTTTTTTTTTTTTTTTTTTTGCTGTTTGTTTAACTCTCTCCCGGAAAGGGCAACCCAATTTTGAAAATTTAAAACCCTTTAAATTCTAAATTAGATTTTTTTAAAATTTTTTTGGGGTACAATCAAAAAGAAATATTTTTCCATAATATCGACTTTTAAACGATTTTTTTCGATTTTTAGTGCATTTTTCGTGACATTTGGGCCAACTGAAAAAAACGGGGTGGGGCTAAAATTTTGGATACGTACAGCTTTCGAGCGAAGGAAGATTTCCCCCCCATTTCACTACACTGGAGAAAAAAATCCGAATGTTTTTTTTTTTTTTTTTTTTTTTTGTATTTTTGTTTTTTTGCCCACGTTCCGGTAAACCGTCTCCTTGCTAAAATTTTTGGGGGCCTTTCGAAATTCTGACTTAAACGCCACTTTTTTTTTAGCGAAATCGAAAATTTTTTCTTTTAAATCGCTTTAAATTTTTTCTTTTTTAAAAATTTCTTCGTTATACCCCTAATGTTTTATCCTTTTAATGATTTTTTGCCAAAACCTTATTTTAAAAATTAAGTTTTTTTTGTGAAATTTTGGCGAATTTGAAAAAAAATTTTCTAAAATCAAAATTTCGTTTTTTTTTTTAAAATTTTTTAATAACCTACATGCTTTATCGATTGTAATTTTTTTTTCCAAAAACCTTTTTTTTAGGGGAAAATTATTTGAAAAAATTTCCTCGGTTTTTTTTTTTTTTGATTTTGTTTTTTGCTTGTTAATTAAAAAAAAAAAAGAAATTTTTTAAAAAACTTTAAATTTTTTAAAAATTTAACTTAGTAATGTTTTGACAAACAAAGAAATTCCATAACACATCTTTTTCAATGCCCAATTTCGTCATCCAACAAACGGGGGGACAACGTTTTTTATATTAACTGGACTTAAGGTTATGGTGATGTAGTACTTTTTAGAAAAAAAAGTTAAAAAAATTAGCCGAATCCATAAAAATAAAGCTTTTAATATTGTTTTTTTGTTTTTTGTGCGATTTTTTTCGTCCCATTTGGCAATTCTGCCAAACGGTGGGGCTACAACTTTCATTTATACATGGACTTTAAAGGTTTTGGGTATGTAGTACCTTTTAAAAAAAAAGTTTAATTTTGGGCCCAGAATCTATAGAAAAAAAGCTTTTTAATTTAAAAGTTTTTTACGGAAAAATAAACCAATACATTAACAAAAAAACTTGAAAACAACCTACAATGCGTGGGCAAAAAACAAAGAACTTGCAAAAGTAAAGAATCCCTGAAAACTAAAAATTTTAAAAAGCTCTCCATCAAAAGCGGCGGGACTTTTTTGCGTTTTCCTAGTTTTTGAATTAACATATTTTTGTAAAATTTAAACGCAAAACGAAAAAAAATTACTCATGAAAATGGCACTCTGCACCAATTTACGCTCTCCAACAAACCCCCTCAAAAAGCTTTTTTAGTTAATCACAAAACATTTTACATAATTATCCTGTCAAATAAAAACTTTTTGACGTTTAGGAAAAAATTGCGTTTCGCTGAAATTTTTGCCGAGACCATCCCTTTTTGATGGGGTTAGCGGGGAACGAAGTTCCATTTCACTCACGAAAAAAAAAAAAACGGATGTTTTTTTTTTGTATTTTTTTGTGTATGTTAAAACGATTCCGGGCCAAAGGGGACCCAATTGGGGATGAAATTTTCTGGGGCCTTCGAAAACTCTGAACTTAGAAATGCCACTTTTTTTTGCACATCGAAAAAATTTTTCGCTGAAAAACGCATTTTTACATTTTTCTACTTTTTTTTGACTTATAACACCTACATGCTTTCCGTCGTAATGATTTTTTTCCCGAACCCTTTAAAATTAAAAATTATAATTTGGCTGAATTTGAGCGAATCGAAAAAATATTTTTATGAAATCGCAATTTTACTCTTTTTCGTTTAAAAAAATTACGCCTCATCACCCCCAAAGCGCCTGAGAAAGCTTTGCGAAGCTTCCTAGTAAATTGGATGAGCGTAGCGAAGATTCCATTTCAATACACCGGGGAAAAGATCCGAAAGTTTTTTTTCTTTTTTCTTTTTTTTTTCCCTATTTTTGTGTGTCTGTTAAAACGTTTCCCCTAACCGATACTCCAAATTTCAATTAATTTTTTGGAGACCTTTGAAAACTCTGAACTTGAAATGCCACGTGCGAAAAAAACGATCGAACAATTATTTCCAAAAATTGCAATTTTTCGATTTTTCGATTTTCTTGTTTTTCTGTTTTATTTTTTTGGGTTTTTTACACGATCAACTAACCGATACTCCAATTTCGATGCAATTTTCTGGAGGAAACAAGAACATAAAAAAATCGTAAAATTGCGATTTTCAATTTTTCGATCGATTTTTCACACGTGGTAGTTCTAAGTTCAGAGATTTCAAAGGTCTCCAGTTTAGCCGGAATCGTGTTAACAAAGAGACAAAAATTCAAAAAAAAAGAAAGAAAAAAAACATTCCGGATTTTTTTCTCCAGTGTAGTAGAATGGAATCTTCGCTTCGCTCGCTACGCTCGCCACGCTCATCCAAAAATAAAAGGCCTACCCTAATACTATAATTAATAATATCATTTCAAGCTGCATAATTTTGAGTTGCATGAGCAAATGGTATGAGTGCATAGGCCTACAAGCCTATAAAATATTCGCAATGATTACAATTTATAATTCAAATTTTCCACCATATAGACAATAGTCAATCAGTGGTTATTAAGCCGTAAATCCCGTAACCAATCAGGAAGTTTGCTTGACTTAAATAAAATAAATAAATTCGTATTTAGAGTCTACCCACTCAAGTCATATAGGGTAACTGATTTTCAGTGGGGGACAGTAAACCAAAGCGACTAAGCCAACCCGTAGGTCTGACGCAATCTACTTATTTCTTCCTCAGTTTTCAAAATGGCAGTTAAGCCACAGCATTGCAGGTGGAGTGACCGAGTGATAGAGTCTCCAAATTAGAAAACAAGTTTGGCTATGTTAATAAACTAGGAAACTTCGCAAACGCTTTTTCAGGCGCGTTGTTGGATGAGCGTAATTTTTTAAAAACGAAAAAAGCATAAAATTGCGATTTTTATGAGAAATTAAAACACTACTAATAATAACACTACAGCAGAGAAAAAAATCAGGAGATTTTTTTTGTATTTTTGTCTGTTTGTTAACACGATTCCGGCTAAACCGATACTCCGATTGCGATGAAATTTAATGGAGGCCTTTGAAATCTATGAACTTAGAACTGCCACGTTTTTGAGCGCAATCTAAAAATTATTTCTCATGAAAATCGCAGTTTTACGTTTTTTTTTTCGATTTTTTAAAAATTTCTTCGACTTATAACACCTACCTACATGCTTTATCCGATTTTTATGATTTTTACACAGAACAATAATTATATGAATGAAGATATTCTTGTGAAATTTGAGCGCAATCGAAAAATATTACTTATGAAAATCGAAATTTTACGGGTTTTTTCTTTTTAAAACAATTCTTTGATTTATGACACTTACATGCTTTATTCGATTGTAATGATTTTTTCACAGAACCTTAATTTCATGAATTAATATATTTGTGTGAAATTTGAGCGCAATCGAATAATTATTTCTCATTAAAATTGCAATTTTACGATTTTTTTCCTTTTTTAAAAATTACGATTAATTAAAAAATTAAAAATTAAAGTTAATTTTTTATTTTATTTTAATTAAGAGTCAACCGGAGTTTGGCCTGTAGGCCTAAGTTGGGTGATAATGGGAGCTTGAAAGAGGCACTGGAGGTGGGATTTCGCAAATGTCACTCAGAATATTCGAAAAATAGCCGTCCAATAGACGGCCGCAATTGCAATGTACGTCTGTGGCTGCACGATGTACTGCAGAAGCTCCGATACGGTGCGGCGCCGTGAGTCCGGTCTACGGTCCGCGAGGCGCGAAGCACTATTATTTCACATCGTTCGCAGTCTCGCTCCGTGGACGAGTTACAACAGAGGGTGCTAGATCTAGGGTGATTGAGTAAATTTTATGATCAGGAAATTCCAAATTGGTTATTAATGTATGTGATGAATGAAAAAAGTGTATAAATCTTACCGACTGAAAACTGTGGAATCGAAACACGCCCGTAAGAAGTATATGTATATTCGAAACGCTGATTTAAGACCACAAGACATACTTGAGGCATGATTGGTACATATTTTAATCTACTTATTATTACAATTTATTATGCGTGGGTACGTGTAACGTGCCGTTTATTGCGCTATAGCTAAGTACATAAGTATACCATAATATTAATATGGTTGTGCATACATTTAATCAGGATAATATTTTAGCTAGCTGTGCAAAGCCACCTCCTGATGCAACCATGCACTGATCCATTGATGACTGGTATATAAGAATGGGAATTTGAAATGGCTTCTGAAGAAAGTGCTGTTTTTTATTATTCATTTGACATTTGCTACGATTGAAACTCGTCACATTTTCTTCTATCAAGTCCGTATCCATAAAAGTACAGTATGTATAGTGTACAACAATAGTACCTATCATTGAGTTTATGCTTCCGATTTTTTTCTGACTGCATTAAACGGAAAGATGGAAAAAAGTCAACTTTTCTCCGGCCTTTTGATTATGACATTTGTTCTGTAGGTGGCGGCCTAATAAGAAACATAAATATTTAATATTCGTACAAACTATTTCCATGATATACCTATACATTAAATTCATTCAAATATATTTCTTCAATACCTATTACCTATACCCAATAGCTGTACCCAATGACATCCAATGTAATGCACGTAAGCTACAACGACGGCAAGGCACGTATGTTAATTAATGAAGTGAAAAAATAATTGTGAAAGGAGAAGGAACACCAATGTAATGTGTGTTGAAATTATGAAACGGTAATGAATTTCTTTCGAAGTATATTTTTATGTTTGCTAACTTGCGTTATTATATTATTATTTCTCGGGATATTTGAAATAACCTTTCACATTATTTTCTCTATTCAAGAATGCATAAATAAATTTTAAAGCAACACCATATTTTCTCGCTAAGTAAAATACGTAACGAAGTACATCATTGATACAGAATGAACATTGCTGCCTTCATTTGATGTGTCAACCATTGTGTAAATGTTGAAGTACAACTTCAATTCAGCTTTCGATTTCGATTCCCGGGTGTGACCGTTTTGCTGTAATGAGCCAATGAGTGCATGAGAGCTCGAACCAAGCCCATTTGGATTATAGAAAACACTGGAATAATTACAAAATGAAACGCTCTGGCATTATTCCCTTGCCTGCATTGACATACTATAAAACATCCTCGGAAGGTCGGTAGAAGTGCGTAAAAGTTGTATATATAAATTGTCTTAGTAAAGTGTTGAATGACTCATCGCCGGGCATTGGCAATGTGTTTATTGGATCACTCGAGGCGGCAGGCGGCAAATGCATATTACACGAAAACACGCCTCTCTGTTTGTGTCCGTTTGGAACAAATTTTCCAGACCACAAATATTGCGACATGTTCTCCAGCATCTCTGACATAGCATTTGTCGAACCCTGCATGGCTTGCTTTGACCGAATAACCGTTAGAGGTAGCTCATGCATAACGCGTGAGACTCTGATTTGGAAGGAAACGGTTGAATCCCGTCACCAGCAATCCTAGCTGAAAGTTTCATCCGGGAATTCTTGAGCCCTTAGGCGAATGCCGGGATGCAAGCCTATTTTAGTTTTTATTTCTAGTGCAGTGCGTACAATGTTTTCACTTATATTCAATTAACAAATTCTGTAATTAGCAAAATACATACTAAATAGGTACGTCGTCTCTATAATGCTAAGTTGGTTGGAATCCGCCCGGAGAGTGAAAATCCTGAGATCTATATATATATCTTGTGGAGACAATTTTTAATGTCTGTTTCATGATAAGTGATAACCCACATGCACTTCTCAGGCTAAACAAAATTATACGAACATGTCAATCGTGTGGATGTGTGCGTGTGTCATACAATGGATCTACTGAAACACGCGCCATCGAAATAATGGATGGTCCATGTAGAATCGAACACAAAATAATTCCAAAACTGAGCCCTACTCATATTTTTTATATGCACATTACAACAAACCACAATCACTGCGTGAAATGGTCCCCCTATCTCGAGCGGAAAATTTATTAGTTATGTTTTATTTTATTAAATCCACACAAATATTAAGTTCCATTAAAAAAGTAAATACGGCCTAATACAAAAATACTAATAGTAGACCATATAATACATTACCGTTAGACTACGTTTTAGCATTGTTTTCCAACGAAAATAATATATGTCGACTCTAATACATTATATTTACGAGTATATATATTTATATATAATTCAAAAAGTGACTACACCGGGGTTTGAACCCGGGACCTTAGCTGTCCGGGCTATGCTCTTACCAACTGAGCTATGCAGCCACCAATTTAAAACTGTCTAATTCTTGGTCTATTTTGTACATTACATGTACGGACAGCTAAGGTCCCGGGTTCAAACCCTGGTGTAGTCACTTTTTAATTTCTGGCTAAAGTACTAACATAACAGAGTCATAGTCGCCTACATATAAAGCCACATCACACACACACAAGGTTAATCGTATATCCCCTAGATCATGGTATATCCCAACTCTAGGGTTATAGAGATGGTTTGTATTCTCTAGTTTTTTTCAGTGCTGCTCTACAAATGTACAAAACAGACCAAGAATTAGACAGATTTAAAATTGGTGGCTGCATAGCTCAGTTGGTAAGACAAGCCCGGACAGCTAAGGCCACGGCCCGGGTTCAAACCCCGGTGTAGTCACTTTTTAATTTCTGTCTAAAGTACTAACATAACAGCGTCATAGTCGCCTACTATGAAGCCAAGGTTAAACATATAAATAAAACCATCGACCCAAGTCAAATATTATTACACACACAACACGAAATGTCTTACAATTACCGTATTCTATAATAAACACGCATGTGACCAATTGTTATAGCTTATTTTTCATGGGAGATGACACACTTTCTAAGTATGATATTATTTTTCATGGGAGATCACACACTTACAAAGTATGATAACTAGCACAGAGGTCACCAAAAATAATTGAAAAAAAATAAACCAGATATGCCAATATCTCGATGTGACAGAATTGCGTCGGTTACAAGGTCACTGCATGTTACGAACGAAATGAACGTCTGGTTGTCCGCTTGACACTGGTAATTTACGAATCGGTGGCTGTCATCGTCTACAGTTGTGTCAATCTTTCAAATATAAGTAGTATAATAGGCAGATAACTTATCCAGATAAAATGAGGAAATACGATTTTAATTTCGTCTATATTTTTGGAACACAGATTGATTTTTTAAATTCTTTTTGGCATAACTCGTTCATTCCTGTTTCCTTCCAGAGAGTTAGAGTTAGAGTAAGTAAGAGAACTTTTCATAACATCGTGGGTGCAAGTGAACCAAAGGTGAATTCACATCAGAGCGCTTTGCTTTTGCTTGATGTCCAGATATTATTTATAGTTGGCGACTATGACGCTGTTATGATGGTAGTCTTATCATAGATATAAATTAAAAAAGGTGCCTCCACCGGGGATTGAACCCCGAACCTCTGATGTCTGGGCAGATGCTCTCACCCCATTTTATTATTAATTTTCTTAACTTCAAATAAAAATGGTCCCGTGCCGTGGTTGAAATAAAAAATATAATTTTCATCTACCAAAATTTAATATTCAAGCCATAGCCAACAATAAAGCCACTTTGTTACGACTTATCTCATCTTAATTTGACAGCCGTGTTCAATCCCCGGTGGTAACACTGTTTTAAAACCATTATAATATATACAATGTTAATTGAAATTGCCAAATAAAGTCGAATAAAATACTGTATTTAGATTATGTTTGTTATCATCATGGAAAGTGGTTTTTCCGCGTGCTTCAACCCATTTTTTTCACCTATTAGAGATTTTATTTTCGTACCCAAACAAATGGACTTGTTGCCATGAACCCTCCTCCCCCCCCCCCCCCCCCCCCCACTTCCGCCTCAACTTCATATTAGTACATCACACGCTTTCAATAGGCCATACACTAAAATTATCTTACTTCAATTCACGTGCAGTAAAAACTTGAAAGCCTCAGAGATGCATAAAAATAATAACGCGCCGTGGCTGGATGTATTAATAATTGTTTCATTCTGTTGTGTTTGTGATATAATAACAAAATTGTCACGACTGGGGATCGAACTAAAAAAAATACTGGTCCCTGTACATATAATAATTGATATTTGGGATGTTCCGGTATCGAACAATTGTCTGTAAGAGTGCAATAAACATTGACGCCAAGCATAGCATTCTATAGCGCAGATCTATGCATAATGATTCAAATGGTGTCCTGCAGTAGTTCACGAGCAAAGTCATGCAGCCAATCAGAACAAGTTGATTACAAAATTATATGACCTGTCACTCAAGGTGGTGAAAAAGCTTTGTATCGCTAGTTGCGCCACTTGCTGGAGTCAAAAAGCCTAAAATAGCACCGAAACATGCTTTCGTACTTCCATTTACAGCGGACACCCCTTGTCCAAAAATTCTCAGATTTTTAGGAATGCTAGTTAAAGGTGTCCTATTTACACGTGTGTTGAGTACTTTTTCCAAAAAGTGCTTGGTAACGCCTAAAAAATTCGCGAAAAAGGGTAAATGTTAAAATATTCCCCAAAAGTTAACAAAATTTATTTAAAAAACAAGGGCAATATTGGAAAAAGTACTCAACACACGTTTCATTGGACGTCTTTACTGAGTAAAATAAAAAAAAAATTATAAGATATCTCAATTGTGTCGTTAGATACGATGGAAGTACGAAACCACTGCAACACACCGAAATAATACAGGGTCCAGTAGAGCCTTAAATTTAAAAAAATCTTCAACTTAGTAATGGTTTTTTTACAGAACAACAGAAATCCGTATAAAACATGGCAGCTCAATGCACCAATACGCTCATCCAACAACAGTGTAAAATTATCACTAGAAAACGCTTAAGTCCCGCCGCGTTTGTTGGATGAGCGAAATTTGGGGTGCTTGACTGCCATATTGATTTACTGTTGTTCTGTGAAAAAATCATTACTTATCAAAAGATTTGTTTAATAAAATTAATAAAATTAAAAGTACTTAATTTTTTTTAAAAATCATAATTTTTTAAAAAAAGAAAAAAAAGTAGAAGGGGAATTTTTTCATAAGAAATAATTATTCGATTGCGCTAAAATTTAACACGAGTATATTAATTCAAAAAATTAAGGTTCTGGGGAAAAAATCATTACAATGGGATAAAGCATGTAGGTATTATAATTCAAAGAATTGTTTAAAAAAGGAAAAAAATCGTAAAATTGCGATTTTTATGAAAAAAATTTCGATTGCGCTCAAAAACGTGGCAGTTTCTAAGTTAAAGAGTTTTCGAAGGCCTCCATAAAATTTCATCACAATTGGAGTACCCGGTTTACCCGGGAAATCGGGGTTAACAAACCACAATAATACAAACAAAAAAAAAGAAAGAAAAAAAACATTCCGGATTTTTTCTCCAGTGTAGTGAAATGAAATCTTCGCTTCGCTCGCTACGCACGCTACGCTCATCCAATAATTTTGATAAATTAATCCTTAAATTATTAGATTTTAGTTAAACTATGGACCACTTTACACATAATATTATCATTGTTTTTACTTGTAGTTGTTTTGGGGATTGGGGTATAAAAAAGTAATAATTGATGAGCGTAGCGAGCGAAGCGAAGATTCCATTTCACTTCACTGGAGAAAAAATCCAGAATGTTTTTTTTTCTTTTTTTCTTTCTTTTCTTTCTTTCTTTTCTTTTTTTGTATTTTTTGATTCCGGCTAAACCGATACCTACTCCGTTTGCGATGAAATTTTATGGAACCCTGCAAAATCTCTTTACTTAGAAATACCACGTTTTTGAGCGCAATCGGAAAATTTCTTGTGAAATTTGCAATTTTACGATTTTTTTCGATTTTTAAAAAAATTCTTTGACTTTTAACACCTACATGCTTTGTCCGATTGTAATAATTTTTTAACAGAACCTTAATTTTATGATTCGAATTTTGAAATTTCTTCGGCTTATAACACCTACATGCTTTATCCGATTGTAATGATTTTTTTCAAAAACCTTGATTTTATGAATTAATATATTCGTGTGAAAATTTTAGCCTTATCGAAAAATATTTCTTATGAAAAACTCTATTTTACCTTTTTTTGTTTAAAAAAAATACGCTCTTCCAACAAAGCGCCTGATAAAGCGTTTGCGAAGCTTCCTAAATTTACATAATATTGTCCTGGGTACTTTTTACTGTGGGCCTAGAAAGATTAGCTTACCATTCATTAAAATTAATTAATTTAAGGGGATATTTCACTGAAATTTGAAATTCTTAAAACCCTTCCATGTACACATTTGAAAATGTTAGTATTTCTGCTTATATTATTGAAATTTAAAAATTCCCCCAAAAAAGTTCAAAATTATTTGTTATTTTCCAACATGACTCTACATTGTTAAACGCTTTTTGCTAAAATACTAGGCTTCACAGTTTTCATGTTTTTTTAATAGGGGGTATGCGTTTTTGATTTAAAACATACATAAAATTCACAGGGAATTTGATATTTTGTTTTGTTTGGAATATTTTTTTTTTTTTTCTTTGTATTTTTGGGAAAATGTATATTTTTCTAGATATCCATATTTAAATATTTTTTATTAAAAATCTATTAATCTTATCAAAAATGTTCTGGTGAATTTGTCACAATAAGACTTGTGGACTGCTAAAAAAATTATCCATCTATTTAAAAACTGTAGAAGAAGTGGTAAAATTTTTTAGCAATGTGCTAAAATAAAGTTCGAGCTAATAGATTTTAAGTTGTTTATGTTTTTTTTTTTCGAAAATTTTTGAGTGAAACACTACCTATAATATAATATACTAAAATAGTCATGATAGCACTCTATTACAGCCCTGATTAGCTTATATCGTACGACCGGGTAAGCCAGCAAATAGCATGCAGCTTTTAAGAAAAAAATTAATGCTTAAAAATTGTATCAGCATAAATAAATTATGTAGTCAATAAATCAACGTTAATGTTAATAAAAAATAAAAAAGCAAAACTTCTGGCTTTTCCAACATTTTCAGTGAATTATCCCCTTAAACAATTGCTTTTAAGTATTATGAATTTATTTATTTATGTTTAATTTTTTTTTTACACAATTTATTTTTCACGTAAATAACTTGCAATGGTTACCAGTTGGCTTGTTTTATTTAACAAACAAATTGTGATTATTAAATTATTAACGGGAAATTTTTGAATGACTTAATTTTGGTATTTTTTTTTTTAATTGTAAAGCTTTTGTTTATATTTGAAACTTTGTGACAATTTGTGGTGCTATGTTGTGTGTAACAACTAGGAAACGCTTAAGTCCCGCCGCGTTGATGGATGCTTTTTTGTAAGTTTTTTATTTGCGTGGACACTTTTCCTTTGCAAGTCTTTTTTTGATGCATTTGTAGGTGATTGTTTCAAGTTTCTATTTTTTATTTTGCTAATTTTTATCATAACCTTTAAAAAAAACTCATATTAAAACCTTTATTCTATGGATTTGGCTAACTTTTTCAACTTTTTCTTTAGAAAGCATACATCACCATTACCATTAATTCCATTTTAAAATATGAACGTTGTTGCCCCCTCTTTTTTGGGTCAGAAAATCGGCCCAAATGTCCCGAAAATATCGCACTTTAAAATCGAAAAAAATCGTAAAGGTACGCTTTTCCCATGAAAAAATTTTTCCCGATTGCATCCAAAAACGGGGAGATTTAGAGGTAGAGAGAGAGAAAGATTTTAAAGGTCCCTTTAATTTTCATCAAGATCGCAATATGCCGTTTGTCCGGTAAGAGCGCGAACAACATACAGAAAAAGGAAAAAAACACAAAAACCAAAACAAACTAAAACATGAGCTAATTTTTTGAGGGTTTCAGTGAAATTGAAGTCGTCGGCTTCGTTTTCATCCAACAACTTTTGAGATAAAAAAATTTCTTCATTGGCATTATGTTGTAAAAAGGAAAATGTTTAGACGAGTGTCTATATAACGCTACTCGATCGGGCCTTGGCAGGGGCATGTCTCGTGTCTGTATCTAAAAAAATAGGGCTAAGCTCATCTACCCTTCCACATTTGCGCATTCTTATTTCATAAACTTACAATGTTTCCCGTAACAACATCGTAGAAAAGCTTGGGAAAATAGAATTTGCAACTAGTATTAATTTAAACAGAATAGTTCATCCAAATTCTTTTTTTTTAAATAATTTAAACGTAATGGTCATGCAAATTCTATTTTGCCAAGCTTTTTTTTAGTATGTTGTTGTTGTTGCTGTGCGTTTATGAATTAAGAATGCGCAAATGTGGGGGGTAAATGAGAGCTTGGGCCCTTTTTTTAGATCTCATTTCTTTTGAGTCTGTAAGGTTTTTGCTCTATTTTTGCAAGTTTTTGTTATGTGTGGGGTCTCATTAATTTTTCAAGTTCCATTGCAAAATTATTTGTTAAATAAAAATATTTTTTCAAAGTCGATTTAATTGCTATAAAATTAACAATTAACAATAGAATGCAAAATATCTTGGGCCCAAAAACATGCTTTTTGTAAACAATGTGAGCGATCATTGTCAAGTAACTATACTTACTTGTGGGTTGTATGCCTGCATAAGGCTTATATTTAAAACCTTTATTTGGAAAGCCTTCCAGCAAACTTTTTAACTTTTTAAATTTAAAAGGAACTACATCACTATTACGGGTACCTTATTGTCCATGTTAAATATGAACGTTTTAGCCCCACCTTTGGTCAAAATCGCTAGGCAATTGAAACCGACGAATTAGACAGTAGTCAGTAGTAGTAACTAACATCCTTAAAGTGGGTTTTGAGCATGTTTTAAGTCATTTTTCACCAAGAAAGACCGTAGCGGACTTTCGAGGAAAAAGGTAAAAAGTACACGTTCTTCTTCTTTTTCTTCTTCTTCTTCTTCTTCTTCTTCGTCTCTCTCAACGTTTCTGCTCTCCAGGACATAACATAACGTACTCTAATAAATTAAGCGTTAATTTATCGATTGGATGAACTGTTTACATGTGTTCATAAGTTAATGTCCATTCTAAAAGGGTTATAAAAGGGAACGATTGAATGTATATTATAAAGTCCAACTCCATGTTATTTACTGTGTTATTACAATTCGCTTTTCGATTATTTAGAATTCCGTTTTTTGGTTTTCGTTCTTTAATGATTCAAATTCAATTTTGATATTGTTGTTAAAACGTACATATCGATGTTGAAATTGGTGTATTTATACTTATGTTTAACGATTGTATGTTTATTGATTTAACTCTAGTCAAATTTAAAATAAGCCCACTCATATTATTGGAATGCCTTTAAAAAGGATGCAAAATCTACTCTTCTTAGTATGGTGAAGTATGGGAATTCGAAAATTGGATTATTATAATTTCCCGTATTTTAAGTTGTTATTGCAAAAGTGGGGGTTTTTTCCCTGAGTGAGGATGCTGCATGCAATCTAAATATAGGTTTCCTGGAAAATCTCGATACAGTTGGGTTTGAGGTTGGGAAAAAACCTCAACGGAGGGCAGAACTCGGTTGATGTAACATACATACCCTCTGTCCAAACACCAATAGTTATAAATCGAGTATTTGATTAAAGTACACAAAAAATAGCGTTCGTAATAAACATAGTTTTAAAAAAATTGTTTTATAATTTGAATGTGGAAGTCATTTTTCGATTCTCTGATGAGCGTTATACACTGGAGAAAAAATCCGGAAAGTTTTTTTTTTTTTTGGGGGGGGGGGGATTTTTTTGGCTGTTTGTTAACACGATTCCGGCTAAACCAATACTCCAATTGCGATGAAATTTTTCTGGAGGCCTTCGAAATCTCTAACTTAGAATTGCCACCTATTAAGCGCAATCGAAAGTTATTTCTCTTGAAAATTGAAATTTTACGATTTTTTCGTTTTTCTTGTTTTTTTTACCTGCTTGTATTTTTGTGTGTTTGTTAAAAACGATTCCGGGCTAAACCCGATACTCCAATTTCGATTAAATTTTCTGGAGGCCTTTAAAATATTTGGACTTAAAACTGTCACGTTTTTGAACGCAATAAAAAAATTATTCCTCATAAAAATCGCAATTTTATGGTTTTTTAAAAATTTAAAAACGTTTTTAAAACATTTCTTCGACTTATAACACATACATGCTTTATTCGTTTAAATAAGGGTTTTTTAAACAGAACCTTAATTTTATGAATTATTAATATATTCATGTGAAATTTTAGGGGCAATCGAAATGTTTTTTTCCTCATGAAAATCGCAATTTACTCTTTTTTTCCGATAAAAAAAATCTTCAGCTTATAACAACACCTTATAACCCTCCGATTGTTTTTGATTTTTTAACAGAACCTTAATTTTTATGAATTAATATATTCGTGTAAAATTTGAGCGCAGTCGAAAAATTATTTCTCATAAAATCGCAATTTTACGCTTTTTTTCGCTTAAAAAAATTTCTTCGACATACACACACCTAACAACAAACCTACACCTATACATGCTTCCACTCGATTGTAATGTTTTTTTTTTCACAAAACAACAGTAAAACTGAATAACACATGACAGCTCAAAGCACCAATTACGCTCATCCAACAACGCGCCTGAAAAAGCGTTTGCGAAGCTTTCCTAGTAAAATTAAAAACAAATCGTAAAATTACAATTATCATGGAAATAATTTTTTGATTGTTTCTCAAAATTTCACACGAATATATTAATTCAAAATTAAAGGTTCTGTGAAAAATCTTACAATCGAAATAAAGCTGTTAGGTGTTATAAGTCAAAGAAAGTTTTTTTAAACAAATCAACAAAAAATCGTAAAATTACGATTTTCATGAAAATAATTTTTCTATTGCCTCAATTTCAACGAATAATTTTTTTTCATAAAAATTAAGGTTCTGTGAAAAATAATTTACAATCGGATAAAGCATGTAGGGTTATAAGTCGAAGAAAATTTTTTAAATCGGAAAATGTAAATTGCGAATTCTTGAGAATTATTTTTCGATTGCGCTAAAAAAAGTGCAATTCTAAGTTTTGAGATTTTCGAAATCAAAATTTCTCGCAATTGGAGTATGGTTTAGCCCCCGGAATCGTGTGGACAAAAAAACAAAAATACAAAAAAAAAAAAAGAAACAAAACTCCGGGTTTTTTTTCAGGGGGTAAATGGAATCTTTTCTTCGCTCGCTACGTCACCAAATAAAAACAAAACAAAACCAAAACAATCAATACAACAAACAATCAATACAATAACTACAATACTAGAAAAAAAGGCTTAAGTCCCGCCGGTTGTTGGATGAGCGTAATTGGTGCATTTAGCTGCCATGTGTTTTTGCGGATTTTTTTGTTGTTCTGTGAAACAATCATTACTAAGTTGAAGATTTCATAAAAATTAATTTAAATTCAATAAAAAATAAACTTTTTTTTTTTTTTTTAATTAATCGTAATTCAAAAAAAGAAAAAAATCGTAAAAATTGCGTTTTTTTATAAGAAATATTATTCGATTGCGCTCAAATTTCAAGGAATATATTCATTATAAAATTAAGGTTCTGTGAAAATCAATACAATCTGATAAAGCATGGAGGTGTTATAATTAAAAGAATTGTTTAAAAAAGAGAAAACACGTAAAATTTCGATTTTCATGGAAATAATTTTTCGATTGCACTAAAAATTTCACACGAATATCTTAATTCATAAAAAAATTTGGCTCTATGAAAAAATCATAACAATCGATAAAGCATATGTGGGTTTTGTTATAAGTAAAAGACATTTATTAAAAATCGAAAAATATCGTAAAATTACGATTTTAATGAGAAATAATTTTTTGATTGCGTCAAAAACGTGGCAGTTCTAAGTTCAGAGATTTCGAAGGCCTCCATAAAATTTAAATCGCAATTGAAGTATCGGTTTTGCCGGAACGTGCGGACAAAAAAACAAACACCCCCAAAAAAAAGAAAGAAAAAAAAAACTTTCCCGGTTTTTTTTCTCCGTGTGGAAGGGAATTTTCGCTTCGCTCGCTAGCTCATCCAAAAATAAAATGAAATACATACAATAAATACAATACTAGGAAGCTTCGCAAACGTTTTTTTCAGGCGCGTTTTTTGGATGAGCGAAAATGTCATTTGAGCTGCCATTTTTTAGCGGTTTTTCTGTTGTTCTGAAAAAAAATCTTTACTAGTCGTTTTTTTTTAAATTTAAAATTTAAAATTAAATAAAAAATTAACGTAAATTTTAATTAATCGAAATTTTTAAAAAAAAAAAAGATCGTAAAATTGCTTTTTCAAAAGAATTTTTAATTTTTTAAATTATTAAATTTGAAATTGCGATCATCAGGGAAAAAAATTTTTTCGATTCCGCTCAATATCCACGAAACTCAATTCAAAAAATTAAGGGTTCTGTAAAAAAATCTTACAATCGGATAAAGCATTGGTTTTAAATTATCGAAAAAAATTTTTTTAAAAATGAAAAAATTTCGAAAAATTGCATTTCATAAAAAATAATTTTCCGTTGCGCTAAAAAAACGGGGCAGTTCTAAGTTCAAGTTTTCAAAGGGCCTTCAAAAAATTCCATCCAAGGAGATCGGTTTTTACCCGGGAATCGTGCTGACCAAAACACAAAAAAAACGAAAAAAAACCATTCCGGTCTTTCTCCAGTGTAGTGAAAGGGAACTTCGTTTCGCTCGCTACCTCACCAAAATAGTGTCTACACATATCATAAAAAACACTAGAAAATGACGGCATTTTTCAAGGGGCGTGTGAAAAATTACTAGGAAAAGTTTAAAAGTCCCGCCGCGTTGTTTGGGTGAGGGAATTTGGGGCATTTAGCTGCCAGTGTTAGCGGATTTCTGTTGTTCTGGAAAAAAAAACATTACAAATTTTAAAATTTTTTTAAAAATTTAAATTTAAAATTAATAAAAAAAAAAAACTTTTAAATTTTTTGTTTTTTTAATTAATCGTAGTTTTAAAAAAAAAAAAAATCGAAAATTTCGTTTCATAAAAATAATTTTTCGTTGCGCTCAATTTTCCCCGAAATATATTTTCTAAATTTTAAAGGGTTGTGAAAAAATTATTTCAATCGGTTTTAAAACAGTGGTGTTAAAGCAAAAATTGTTTTAAAAAAATAAAAAACCCTAAAATTTCGATTTTCATGAGAAATAATTTTTTTATTGCGCTCAAAAATTTTACACGAAAATATTAATTCATAAATTTTGGGTTTGTGAAAAAATAATTACAATCGGATAAACATATAGGTGTTAAATCGAAAAATTTTTTTAAACGGAAAAAACTAAAATTTGCGAATTAGGATTATTTTTTGATTTCCTAAAAAACGTGGGAAACTAATTCAGGATTTCGAAATCAAAATTCACGCAATTGGAGTATCGGTTTAGCCGGAATCGTGTGGACAAACACACAAAAATACAGAAAAAAAGAAAGAAAACAAAACAATCCGGATTTTTTTCTTCAGTGCAGTAGAATGGAATCTTTGCTTCGCTCGCTACGCTCATCCAAATACAATACAATACAAAACAATACAATACAATACAATACAATACAATACAATACTAGAAAAAGGCTTAAGTCCCGCCGCGTTGTTGGATGAGCGTAATTGGTGCATTGAGCTGCCATGTGTTATGCGGATTTTCTGTTGTTCTGTGAAAAATCATTACTAAGTTGAAGATTTCATAAAAATTAATTTAAAAAATAAACCTTTTTTTTTTTATATTAATCGTAATTTTAAAAAAGAAAAAAATCGTAAAATTGCGATTTTCATAAGAAATAATTATTCGATTGCGCTCAAATTTCACACGAATATATTCATTCATAAAATTAAGGTTCTGTGAAAAATCAATACAATCTGATAAAGCATGGAGGTGTTATAATTAAAAGAATTGTTTAAAAAAAGAGAAAACCCGTAAAATTTCGATTTTCATGAGAAATAATTTTTCGATTGCACTCAAATTTCACACGAATATCTTAATTCATAAAATAATGGCTCTATGAAAAAATCATAACAATCGGATAAAGCATGTAGGTGTTATAAGTAGAAGACATTTTTTTAAAATCAAAAAATATTGTAAAATTGCGATTTTAATGAGAAATAATTTTTTGATTGCGCTCAAAAAAGTGGCAGTTCTAAGTTCAGAGATTTCGAAGGCCTCCATAAAATTTCATCGCAATTGAAGTATCGGTTTTGCCGGAATCGTGCGGACAAACACACAAACACCCCAAAAAAAAGAAAGAAAAAAAAACATTCCGGATTTGTTTCTCCAGTGTAGTGAAATGGAATCTTCGCTTCGCTCGCTACGCTCATCCAACAATACAATGCAATACAATACAATACAATATAATATTAGGAAGCTTCGCAAACGCTTTTTCAGGCGCGTTGTTGGATGAGCGTAAATGGTGCATTGATCTGCCATGTGTTATGCGGATTTTCTGTTGTCTGTAAAAAAATCATTACTAGTCGATTTTTTTTAAATTAAATTAAATTAAATAAAAAATTAACGTAATTTTAATTAATCGTAATTTAAAAAAAAGAAAAAGATTGTAAAATTGCAATTTTCATAAGAAATAATTATTAATTATATTAATAATTAAAAATTGTGAAATTGCGATCATCATGAGAAACAATTTTTCGATTCCGCTCAAATATCACACGAATACTCAATTCATAAAATTAAGGTTCTGTAAATAAATCATTACAATCGGATAAAGCATGTAGGTGTTAATTAGTCGAAGAAATTTTTTAAAAATCGAAAAAAATTCGTAAATTGCGATTTTCATGAAAAATAATTTTCGATTGCGCTCAAAAACGTGGCAGTTCTAAGTTCAGAGATTTCGAAGGCCTCAGAAAATTCCATCGCAATTGGAGTATCGGTTTAGCCGGAATCGTGCTGACAAACACACAAAAATACAGAAAAAAACATTCCGGATCTTTTCTCCAGTGTAGTGAAATGGAATCTTCGCTTCGCTCGCTACGCTCATCCAAATAGTGTCTACACATAATCATAAAAAACACTAGTAAATGACGGCATTTTTCAAGGTGGCGTGTGAAAATTACTAGGAAAACGCTTAAGTCCCGCCGCGTTGTTGGATGAGCGTAATTGGTGCATTGAGCTGCCATGTGTTTATGCGGATTTTCTGTTGTTCTGTGAAAAAATCATTACAAAGTTGAAGATTTTTTTTAAATTAATTAAATTAAATAAAAAATAAACTTTAATTTTTAATTTTTTTAATTAATGTAGTTTTAAAAAAGAAAAAAAAATCGTATAAAATTGCGATTTTTCATAATAAATAATTATTCGATTGCGCTCAAATTTCACACGAATATATAATTCATAAATTTAAGGATGTGTGAAAAAATTATTACAATCGGTTAAAGCATGTAGGTGTTAAAAGTCAAAGAATTGTTTTAAAAAAGAAAAAACCCGTAAAATTTCGATTTTCATGAGAAATAATTTTTCGATTGCGCTCAAATTTCACACGAATATCTTAATTCATAAAATTATGGTTCTGTGAAAAAAATCATTAAAATCGGATAAAGCATGTAGGTGTTATAAGTCAAAGAAATTTTTAAAAAATCGAAAAAAATCGTAAAATTGCGATTTTCATGAGAAATAATTTTTCGATTGCGCTCAAAAACGTGCAGTTCTAAGTTAAGAGATTTCAAAGGCCTCCATAAAATTTTATCGCAATTGGAGTATCGGTTTAGCCAGAATCGTGCTGACAAACACACAATAATACAGAAAAGAAAAAAAAAGAAAAAAAAAAAAACAATCCGGATTTTTTTCTCCAGGGGAGGGAAAAGGGAATCTTCCCTTCGCTCGCTTCGCTCCGCTACGCCATCCAACAATACAATACATTAGGAAAACGCAATTAAGTCCCGCCGCGTTGTTGGATGAGCGTAATTGGTGCATTGAGGTGTCATGTGTTATGCGGATTTTCTGTTGTACTGTGAAAAAATCATTGCTCAGTTGAAGATTATTTTTAAACAAGGAAGCTTCGCAATCGCTTTTTCAGGCGCGTTGTTTTATGAGCGTATGTTTTTCTAAACGAAAAAAGTGTAAAATTGCGATTTTCATGAGAAATAATTTTTCGATTGCGCTCAAATTTTTCACAAATATATAAATGCATTAAATGGAGGTTCTGTGAAAATATCATTACAATCGGATAAATATGGAGGTGTTATAAGTCGAAGAATTTTTTTTTAAACGAAAAAAAGCGTAAAATTGCTTTTTCATAAGAAATTATTTTTAGATTGCGCTCAAATTTCACACCAATATATTAACTCGTAAAATTAAGGTTCTGTGAAAAAATATTAACAATCGTATTTAGCATGTAGGTGTAATAAGTCGAAGAAATTTTAAAAAAATCGAAAAAAAATCGTAAAATTGCGATTAAATTGAGAAATAATTTTTCGATTGCGCTCAAAAACGTGGCAGTTCTAAATTCAGAGATTTCAAAGGCCGCCATAAAATTTCATCGCAATTGGGGTATCGGTTTAGCCGGAATCGTGTGGACAAAAACACAAAAGTACAAAAAAAAACATTCCGGATTTTTTCTCCAGTGTTGTGAAATGGAATCTTCGCTTCGCTCATCCAATTAAATTAAATTAAATACAAAATTAACTTAAATTAAAAAAAAACTAATCGTAATTTAAAAAAAGGAAAAAATCGTAATATTGAAATTTTCATAAGAAATAATTATTCGATTGTGCACAAATTTTACACGAATATATATATTTATTCATAAAATTAAGGTTCTGTAAAAAATCATTACGATATAGGATAAAGAATGTAGGTGTTATAAGTCAAAGAAATGTTTTGAAAGAAAAAAAACTTAAAATTTCGATTTTCATAAGAAATAGTTTTTTCAATTGCGCTCAAATTTCACACGAATACCTATATTCATAAAATTAAGGTTCTGTAAAAAAATCATTAAAATCGGATAGAGCATGTAGGTGTTATAAGCTGAAGAAATTTTTAAAAAATCGGAAAAAATCGTAAAATTGCGATTTTAATGAGAAATAATTTTTCGATTGTGCTCAAAAACGTGGCAGTTCTAAGTTTAGAGATTTCGAAGGCCTCCATAAAATTTCATCGTAATTGGAGTATCGGCTTAGCCGGAATCGTGTTAGCAACCACACCTAATACAAAATAAAAGAAAAAATTCCGGATTTTTTTCTCCAGTGTAGTGAAATGGAATCTTCGCTTCGCTCGCTACACTCATCCAAATACAAAACAATAAGTACAATACAAACAATACAATATAATATAATACAATACATATTTTGAGTCCCATGTCAGGGTCGGGGCAAACTTTTACGACCATTGCTATTAACCCTACATTACTCGCGTGGGGACCCCAGTGCTACAAAATCCTGTGTTTCTAAGTAGTGTTTAAACTTACCGCCCTCCCATTTCATTTATTCTCAAGTTATGATGTTTTTTTTACAACTACATGTTAGTTGGGGTTCTTAGTTTTAGCAGAAAAAAATATTAAAGTTGGTTTGGTGTAGTAAAAAAAAAACAAAAAAAAACATCGGTATCAAAATTTTATCTTATCTCTATAATAGTACAAGATATGTCAACAAATTAAAATGAAAAATATTTTAAAAAATTATCGGACTAAGGGAATTTTATATTTTTCGAAAGGAGGACGTACTACATAAATTCCAAGCGAATTATGTTAAGTTTCAATAAAATACCAATTTCATTCACATACATAATACTACGTTTACATGCAGGTTTGAAAACGATTTCAAAACGTTTTGAGTTTTAAAAAACTGCATTTTAAACGCTTGGGAAATCGGGTTTTGGGAAATTCGGTTCAAGTCAATCCTTTTTTCCCTTAGAAAGAGTGACTTAAAAACTATTTTTTAAAAAATTGTCATGTATGGGCCCCTACCACCTGGCTAAAACCCCAAAAAACGCTCCGTTGCGTTGCAATTTGAGGTTATTTTTTCAAAAAAGCAAGTTAAGAACGTGATTTTGTTAAATTCTGAATTATGTTCTAATTTTTACAGCAAATTTTTTTGGGTTCAAAAACCCAAAGTTATCTTTTTTGCCATCCCCAATTTAATTAATAAAACCCCTATTTCCAACTAAGTGGGGTAGGGGGTGGGGGGGTTTCCCCACCACTTTTTTTTGGGCCTCCGGGGTTTATGGGAACCCCGGCGCCATCCCTTTTGACGTTTCCCACCACACATCTTTTTTCTTCCTCTGCTTTCATCAATTTCCCATTTTTCTTCCTCCCCCTCTGTTTTCTTCCCGGGACCCCCCACCATTTTGGTCCAGTTTTTTTTTCCCTTCCCCAAACATTTTTTTTGGGAAACCCTTTTCCCCAAGCTGAAATTTTCTTTTTCAAATCCATTGCTATAAACTTCTTCCCATCCCCATTTGGGGGGCCTCCCTTTTTTTTCTCGTTTTTTTTCCGCATCTTCTTCATACTGTACCTTAGGATCCTGTCCTTCTGAAATCCTTTTCTAGGCCCAAAAAAACCCCCACCTCACCTTTCTTTCCCTAGCTTAAAGTTTAAACTCTCTACTCCTAGCTCTTTCCTTATTTCGTGCTCCTCACCCTTATAAATCTTCAAAACTCCCTTTACACCCCTTTAAAAAATTTTTCATTTCTGCAGTTTAAATTTTGTCTCTCTTCTTTCCCCCCAATGGCCATGTCACTGCCACCATTTTTGTGAGTACCGGTACAAAAGGGGGCTTTGTATTTTAAAAAGTTTGCACTCCTTGGCACTTCTTTTTTTCCAAAACCCTTTTCCCCCTCACTAACTGGAAAAAAAACTCTCACCCCGAAAAACCAGTACGCCTTGCAATTCCGCGTCTTTTTTTCCATCGTCGGAGATTATGCTGCCCAGGTATTTAAACATATGGGGTCTCTACTATTTCTTCCCCTCAAAAGTACAATTTTTTTTCCCATTCCCAGTTTTTCTTATTTTTCCCCCCAAAAACCCCCCCCTTCACCCCTGTCAATGTTTATCTCTAGCCCCAAAATTTTTCCCTGTCCCCTTTAAATTCCTTTTCCCTCCATTTTCTTCTGTACCCTTTTCCCCTGACTTCCCCCATATGGAGATTCGCCAGCAATTTTAAAGGGTTTTTAAAAATATTATAATATATATAATTATAAAATAAAAAAAATTAAAAATTTTTCTTTTTTTAAAAACCCGGGGAATTTGTTTAATACATTTTTGCTGTCCCCGGGGAAATAAGTGAACTAAATAATGTTTGAGATGGTTTTCAAAACGAAATAATCGTTTTAAATTGACTAAAGTAAAAAATTTTTTTAAAAACTCATGTAAACGTAGTAATATTTAAAAATAATTCCAAAAAAATTTAAAAATTAGTGAACCCTACATCTAATTCACCATCAAAACCCCAAAAATACAGGTATTTTACAGGGGTTTAAACATTTTACCCCACGCGAGTACTTAAATAAAAACGAGCGAGTAATAACTAGGCCCCCTTCGCGAACGCTTTTTTGTCGCTTTTGAGGATGACCCTTTTTTGAAAGGGTTTTTGTTTGCTGGGGTTTCTCTTTACCTTTGTAAGTATTTTTTTAAACCCGTACCTATTGTAGGTGTTGTTGTCTATTTTCTATTTTTATTTATTGTTATTATATACCTAAAAAAACTCTTTTAAAAACCCCTTTTCTATGGATTCGGGTTTTAATTTTTTCCCACCCTTTTTCTTTAAAAATGGCAATACTTCCCAAAAAACCCTTTAATTCCATGAAAAAAATATGATGAACTTTTGTAGTGGTTGTACCCCCTCCCTTTTGGTCGGGAATTTGGCCAAAAAATGTCACAAAAAAAAATTCGCACTAAAAATCGAAAAAAAAATCGCAAAAGTACGATTTTATAGAAATATTTTTCGATTTCCCCAAAAACGTGGCAGGTCAAAGGCCCAGGTTTTCGAAGGTCCCCACCAAAATTTTTATCAAGATGCAAAAATCCGTTTGCCCCCGGTTTTAAAAGCAAACAAACCCGACAAAAAAAAACAGAAAAAAAAGAGCTTTCATTTTTTGAAGGGGGTTTGGGGAAATGGTTTTATACTCAATGGTGAAAATTTTAAGTCTTTTTGCTTCGGGGTTCCAATTTAAAATCTCAACTAAAAAATAATAAAATTCTACACTGACAATTTTAAAACTTTGCTTTTTTTATGAATATTTTTTTTTCGTCTACCCATTCTGGTTTAAAAAAATGATTTACAAATAGGGGCAACCCAAAAAAAAGTCATCTTTGCAGGGTATTGATTCAGGATTCATAGTTTGCGGGTTTCTCCCCTAATTAAAAAAAAAAAAACGAGAATTTTTGACTTGGGGCACGCGAAATCCAAGCAAAAAAAATTTTGGGGGCCCCCCCTTGATCTGTGCCTTGATTTCCCATGTTTGTCGGGAAGAACTACTTTACCGGCATAAGTTTTTGGCAACACCGGGGTCGAGTTAGGCTTCTTCTTCGCGGATTTGTATGCCTACTTGACTCACTTTCCATGTATTCCGATTGACGTACGCTGCGAGGAGTCACCGTATTTTGACATACCGGACGCCACCTGAACCCCACCATTTATCAAACTAAACAGAAAACTTCAGCATCCCCGGTTGGGCCCAGGGCCCACCCAGGCCTAATATCCATTGTACCGTAGGCTGCAGTTAATTGTAAATCGATGTAAGTTTTGTGCAAATAGATACCTACAATAGTTCTAGGCCATAGGCCTAGCCTAGGCCTAGCCCTAAACCCTACATTATTTTAGACCTAGGGCTAGGGTCTAGGCTTGGGATTACGCTTCGTAGGCCCCTAGGCCTAGCCTAGGCCTAGGTGGCCGTTACATTATTAAAATACTAGCCCAGGCCCCAGGCCCCAGGGATTTGGGCACACAAAGGGCCCAGGGCCCAGGTAGGCCTGGCCCCAGCTAGTAGGCCCACACAAAAAGGGGTTTAAAAAAGGAGGCCTAGGGGGGCTATTAGATAATTTGGGCCTAGAGCCTAGGGGTATCCCTATCCTGACCTTTTAGCACTATTTTGCCCATATTCCACGTAGGCAGGCCCAGGGCCCACTAGGGCCTAGGCCTACCTTGGCCCTTGCTGGTCTAGGGCCCGCTTTGGGCTAGGCTTTGGGGGCCTAGGGCCCCCTGCCTAGCCCCCCAGTACAAAACCCATGACCGAAAGGGCCCAGGGCAAAATTTCCCCTTAGTAGGCCTACCTTTTCATGGCCCCATTTCCCTTTGGCGTTAGGAAAGCTCTAAACGTTCCCCCACAAGGCCCCAGGGTTAAAAAAAAATCGAAAAAAATTTTTTGCGGAAATTTTTCCTCTTTTAAAGTAGCCTATAAACTTTATATAGCCCTAGGCCCCATTATTGGACGGTAACCCGGGGGCGAAGGATCCTCTATGGCATGTTTTTGGCACTTTTTTGTGTTTTTGGTGTCCCCGTCTGTGGTTTCGATGCGTAGGGGGCCCAAAAATCTCCCATTTTTTAACGAAATTTCACCAAAACCCAAAGGCAAGGGCCAAAAGATTTAAAAGTGGTGTTAACATGGAAGCAAAAATTTACCCGGAATCCAAAATAAAAAAAATGAAAAAATTTTTAAAAATTACTGCTTTTTTTTATTTAACTTTAAATTTTTCCCTTTTTTAAAAAAAATACCCCTTTTCACCCATGTTACCCCTAGTGTTGACATCGAGTCCCAAAAAGGGACCAAACCCGGGCCTCCGCTCCCGGAAACCCCGGGAAAATTAAAAATTTTATTTTAAATTTTTTTAAAATATTTTTTTTTCTTTTTTAGATATAAATTTTCAAAACAGCAGGTCAAAAATGGGCCCTTTTATCAGTGTTTTTCCCCCCCAAAAAAAAAGTTTTTACTAGGTATTCCCTAAAATTGCCGGGGAGGGCCAAAAATAGTGGAGGTCCGGGGGGTTGCCCCCGGAAAAAATGGGTTTAGATCCCAGAAACGATTTGGGAGGGTTTTTGAGGTTTTCCCAAAACCCCTTTTTTAAAATAGCTTAATTGTTTGGTTTTGTGGGATTAAATTTTGAAAATTTCAAATTTTTTTTCCGATTTGTTTAGTCGGGAAAAACTCCCTTTGGTGTAATTGAAATTATTTAGGCCCCACTACCACAATTCAGAAATTAAAAAAGTCCGCCCCAACTGGGAATCGAACCACGGATCTCCCGCATTCCAGACAGGCGTCTTAACCACTAGACCATCAGGACGAGTAGGTACATTTTAATCTCTGAATTGTAGTTCAGAACATGGATTCTGAACTACAATTCAGAGATTAAAATGTACCCGGATTCAGAATATGGATTCTGAACTACAATTCAGAGATTAAAATGTACCCGTGTCCCGTCCTGATGGTCTAGTGGTTAAGACGCCTGTCTGGAATGCGGGAGATCCGTGGTTCGATTCCCGGTTGGGGCGGACTTTTTTAATTTCAGAATTGTGGTAAATAATATTTTAAATTTGATTGAAATCATAGTCTAAGTCTATTTTCTCCTTTGTAATGTAGGCTATATTTACAATGAGTACAATAGGCTCTTATAAAGGTGATGATGTTATTCTTTCTAAGTGGTTATTATCTAAGATTTGTAGGTTTACAATTACTACAACTTGAAACATTGTTGTATTTGATGACTTCATTGTTATTACTTTAAAATTTGTCCTAGCAATCAATAAACTTGAAAAATTGCTAAAATTGTTCACTTGTGTGTGCTCCTTGTGTGCAGTTAATGTTCACGATCATAGCGATGATTGCCATTTTGCCAACTAATGTGTTTCGTTCAAATGCATTCCTTGTCGGGTTCTATAATTTAGTGATCAGCGAGATTAGCCTCCACGATTTTGTTTACAATCTGCGCTGCAGTTTAGGGATGGGACGTTTAAACGTTAAATGGACGGTTAGTTTATTAAATTTGCAAATCGTTTAGTAAAAAATATATATAAAAAAAAAAAAAATTGCCGGGCGGCAGGGAATTATCGCCGGGCGGGCCGCCCGGCGGTCCGGGCCTAGGGTGAACACTGCTTTTATATCATTCTTCAAAGTTCAAACAATGTGCGCCTCCTTGAACACCCGTAGGCGTAGCCTATTGTGCAATCTGGAGTGGGATGGGCTTAGCATAGCTGAATAATTCACAACCTGTGAGAAAAGAAGGTGCTGTTACGTAGTTAATGTAGGCGGATGTAGGTACCAAAAAGAAATACAAATTTGAATTTAAATTATCAATTATAATATTAGGCCTACAAATTTTTAACATTAGGGCCTACTTTGTATATTTTTTTTTTTATGGAACCTGTGTGAAAAGTTGGAACTGGTTCCCCACGGAACCGAACCGGTTTCCGGGTACCTGATGTCATCACTAGTTACCACTATGAATAGGGTTACCAACTTGGGTCAACTAGAATTCCGGACAAAGCTCGAAATTTTAGTGGCACACAAGGGGTCTGGGGGCGAAGCCCCTGCCGCCGGAGGCGAAAATTTTTAGGACCCTTTTAACCTTCAAAACAGCCGGATACGTAATTTAAAGATTCAATGACTTGGATATATTCAAGTTTTAATTCTTCTTTTTGGGAGGCGAATTGCCTACCAGTTCCATCTCACGATGCAACAATCCGACAGAAAACACAGGAAAAGGCCACGGTCGCTAAACAAACAGACTAATACTAAGCTGGAAATCTCATGTTTCTGCTTGCGCACCAGTGCTGATTGAGTTACGTTGCCTTGGCCGGCGGGAGTTCAAGTAGCGACTGCGCCTCGCCAAGTGCGCATACAATACAAAGGGGTTGGGGAGGGGTAGTAGTGAGACAGGGCAGTCACGAGCACGACTAGCTAGGAGTAGGACTACGGAAAAGGCGGCTACATGAAAGAAACTAACTTTTATTTCAAATTACCAAACCAACTGATGTACCAACTTTAGAGAGAAAAAACACTAATTCACTGCAATAGGCCTAGGGTACTCTAAAATTCAATAAAATGTAGTACAAATATGACTTTTTCACAAATTCCGGACAAAGTGCCGTCCGGAATGAGGCAATTCCTCTTTCCGGACAAAGGCATCAAAATCAGGACTGTCCGGAGAAATTCCGGACGGTTGGCAACCCTAACTATGAATGTTAACAACAACTGTGAAAAATTTCAGAACTATAGCTTGCCCTGCCAATTTACAAAAAAATTAATTATTGACAAAAATTGTGTTTTGCAGAGCTTTACTAAATTGGATTTGATTTGAGGAGCATTAAAGATGGATGCAGAACATATCAAGTCGAACTCGAGTTCATGTAGGCTATGGATCTTTCTAACACATATTTTGGAATATTTGTAGGCCTAGCTTTAATACTTTGGCGTTGGCAATGTGATATGTTTTCATTGTTTTGGTGTCGCCCGCGTCCAAGTGCATAGCGATCAGTGGTAGTCAAGTCTCAACATGATGACTCATGCAGAGTTGCATGCATGCATGATATGCTGCAGCTGCAAATGTGAATGTAGTAATCGCTCACTCGTCCAACAACGACTTTGGCGTTTTCCTAGTTAGATTAAATTATTGTATCATACTAGTAGCCTAGGATGCCTAGGTAGGCCTATAGTTTTTACGACTACCTATTATTAATAATTAGGCCTACTCTATATTCATACTTTCTAGTCTACATTTTAATTACCAAGGGTCAAGACTCAACTTAGCCTACTTGTACCGTCATGTAGGCCTACTATGTGAAACTGTACAATGTAAAAAATAGTCATGGAAATGAAATGTTGCAGGCTATCTATTTATTTATCTATCTATCTAGGCCTGTCTATCTATAGTCGCCTATGCCTACATTAAGGGTATCGGTAGGCCTACTCGTTCGGTTGGGATCGGCTAACTTTTTCAACACTGTCTTCGGATGGGAAAAGTAGGTTGGGGGAGGGGGGAGTACATTAAAAGTTGTCCGGTCTCAACCGAACAAGTAGGTCTACCTTGTATCTAGATCAGTGGGGCCTACTTCTTCGGTTGGGACGGGACAAAGTGGAAAAGCTTAGGTACGCGGGCGGGGGTGGGGAGGCGCGAAGCGCGTAAGTCTTGCATTATTATTATTATTATTATTATTAAAACATATGCTCTTTGCGCCCCCCCACCCCCATCCGCGTAGGCCTACCTAAGCTTTTCCAGTAATATCACGGTGTTTTAAAATTGTCCCGTCCCAACCAAAGAAGTGCCTCTAGATCCTAGCCTAACTACTTGGATTGAACCATGAATCTAGGTCCTAGGCCTCTTACTACTTAGGCACCTAAGCCTAGGTAGTCCAGGAACAAAGCCTGACAACGTTAATTGGGTTATTTTGTCTAGGGACCTGTAAGACTTTTTAGCGATGATAACTTTAAGTAGGCTAAGAGTTCTAGTGCCATGCATATTATTGAATAAGTATAAGAAGCTACTGGTATATTTGATGTATTCCTTGGTATTTGTATACTTGTGATGTCAGAATATAGCCTAACCATGATAGTTAACTAGGCCTATGCAAGTGGTTCCTGAAGAATATAAACTGCATCATAATTCAAAATGGCTCTACGAGGACGTGGGTTCGAATCCCGTATAAGGCATATTTTTTGTAGCCTGTAAATCATTCTTCATCATCATCTATCACTACTCATTGCAGCCTTAGTGCATTAGGTTATACGTAATGAGACATTAAGCAATAAAAAATAAAAATCATCATCATCATTATCATTTACAAAAATACCAGTAGGCCCTTCCTATGGTGTACTGCCTATTACCTTGTGAACTACATTGACCTACAAACAGCAATTTTCATCCATGATCTTGGACTGGCTAGACTCTAGACTATAAGCATAGTCAAAATCCCAATAGGCCTAATTTGTTTTTTGATAAATTTTAAATTTATTTATTCTTTTTAGTTTAGGCCTGGGGCCTACCAGTGTTTCACGAACATTTGCAAAATTCAATATTCCTGAACCCCATACTAGGCCTAGCCCCAAATTAATGTAGGCTAGGCTATATAGGCCTAGGCTAATATATGTTTTATTTTTCAGATAGATAATTTCAAAGCTTAGCCAATATTGAAAGCAAAACAAAAAACATGGCTGACCACTTCGGCCCAATTGCTTTGAAATGGGACCCAAAGAATTTAGAGATACGAACAATGTCAGTTGAGAAGACACTAGAACCTTTGGTGTTACAGGTAAATATTAGTGGATGCCCCATCGTTGCATCTTGTTAAAAACTTTGGCTTGATATTGGTTGTTTTAAAGTAGGGTGACCACTGACCAGATATCCCGGTTTTCCCAGGACAGTCCTGGTTTTCAGGTACGCCTACCCACATGTCCCGGTTTTCTCTTTTAATTTTGGTAATTTTTTAGGATTTCCAAACACGATCTTGTTTTTCTTTCTAATAGGCCTACTAGGCAGAAATAAATATGTACATAGTAATTAGGGGTGGGATCCTTAACCGGTTAACTGCCCATGGCCGAAAAACGGGTTTGTGATTTGTCTGCGCCTGTTAACCGTGAGCATAATAATTTCAGCATAAACAACACATAAAGTGAAAAAAACAATACAATGTTTTTTGAATGTAGTGATGCGCAGCTTTCAGCTGCTCGCCGTACTCGAGTGAATCTTGGTAGGGTTGCACGTGCATTTGGATGGAGCAAGTATAATCATAGCCACCCACTCAAGGTCGTGACTCTTCAGACATGTGACACCGTGAGAAAGAGCGCTGGGGAGTAAGAGAGATTATGTTGATTGATTGATTGATTCAGGTCTTTATTTTAAGGCGGGATTAAGGCTAGTGAAACCTTAGAGAGAGAGGGGGGTGGGAGAGAGAGAGAAAGAGAGAGCAACTGATCGTGAGCTTGACAGGAATGGAATGAATTCATTATAAGTTCCAGAGTATGTTATTGATGACGTTAATGGCAGGCCTGCTGATGACAAATTAATTTTTATTTCATAAGAACACAAAGATAAGGAAGACTGTTCAATCCACTCCAGTTGGGGGGGGGGAGGCTACAATATGGGATGTCACGAGCGTCGGGCGAGCGAGTAGGAGTTGTGTCACTGTCAAGTGCTGTTTTATTATCAAGGTCATGTGACAGTGACGGTGAATGTGAATATAGCTACGACCTCTGATTCACATATCACCAAGATTTTATTCCAGCTAGAGATTACTGCTGTGGTTATCTATGGTACCGGTACTGTAGCCAAATTTTATTCTGTCATTGTAAAGACGAGATTACTTGCTTCTGTCCCAGACAAGATCTTTATTTAATCCAGTCGTGAGTTTAACTCAAATCATTTCGCGCCGTGCTGTTCATGGAGAAAATATAAACTGGGCCACGTCAATGGTAGTATTTTTTATGAAGGTCATGTTGCCGGTTAGAGCCCGTGGCTTAGAGGTCTGCACGGGCCCGGGCCTGGCCCGCGGGCCGGGTAGGCCCGGGCCTCGCGGGCCGGGCTCGGGCCATGTTATGCATTTTAAGCCGGGCCCGGGCCTGCTTTTCACTGAATGAGACGGGCTTTTTTCGGGCTTTATGATATAATTTGAAATCGGTATTTGCGATTGGGAATTGGGATCATAGAAATGTTCTTCGACCAAAATTTCAAAACGTTTTGTTTCTCGTAATAGTACTTTTCATCCCACCCCATCATATCCCATGGTAAAATCTAAAAAAATCCACATGCTGTTGCTTTGAGTTTAACCTCTGAAAGGGCTGTAACGGGCCTACTTACACTTATGGCGGGCCCGGGCCGGGCCTGGGCTTTGATAAGCTAGTTTAATACGGCCGGCTGAAATTCCGGCCCGGGCCGGGCCGGGCTTCTAGAAGTAGGCCCGTGCAGACCTCTACCGTGGCTCCCTCAGCTGCATTACTAATGTAAGAAGTAGAATCTGAATGGGGGACGCCGCGGTTGGCAGCGGACCAACTGATAATCACAGCATTCTCAACTGTATGGTACCAATAATAAATGTAAAAAATGCCCCCCCTCCTTGCCATTAGGGAGGGATTTCGGTTAATTGGTTAACCGTGGTTTATATCAACGCTTAGGTAATCGATAGCTAATTAACCGATTTATCCCACCCCTAGAGTAATATGACGCGTCACTTTGAAGTGTTCAACATCATAACGCCCACTTTTGTTTCCTGGAACATGACTCTTGCCTTAGTGTGGCTCCAGTGAATGAATGCGTGTTAATCGCATGAGAATCATGACAAAGGCCCCTACAATATATTTTATTAATTTTTTAATTTTTTATTGTACCCTATTAATATATATTTATATTATTTATTCTCTGTGCAAGGAGCACTTGTGGGAGAACCAACTACATCTGCCGTGCTAGTTACACGTGCTTCAGGAAGGCTCTTCGCGGCACGAGATTTCTACATAGATTTGAAGTGTTTTAGCAAAATATTGGCTAACGTCGACGCCGTTTCTTGTTGTTCAATGTAACAAGGATAAACAATAAATAACAAGCCCCTGGGATATAAAAGTGGGTTGACTTAAGTTTCATTACATGGTCTTAATGATGCCACCATTAAATTGGCAACCCCACCCTTGACCCACACTTCACAGACTACCTTCCCCCCAGGGACTGGAACATGTTAATTAATGTTCCTGGTTCAATTATGCCCTTTTTCATTATAAATTCACTTTGTTTGTAATATATCAAGGTGCGCGGAAGCGCACCGGGCCAAGCCACGCGCGGCTCCGCTTCCACTAGCGCCTATTACCGCACGCCTACTTTAGCACTTAACACGGTGTCGCCGACACGAAACCATGTGAGATAAAAACCTGCAACTTGCTTCAATCGATGGGCTTCTACTATGAGATGACCCATTTCAAGTTTCATCCCGATCTGATGATGCGTCTAGAAGTTATTGAGACGTCAAGATCGTTCAAAATGACTTTCTTCTTGGTGTTGGGTGGGTGAGTGGGTGGCTGGCAGGCTGACGAATTATGCATCTGTTTGTGGGCCCTCAATGGGTAATGTTAGAGAAGCCAAAATTTACACCGATGTCAGTCATCTCAGTGGCCATGTGCTTGACAAACGGTAATTGGATTAGATGACCGGAAGCTTAGATTTAACACAATTTTTTTTTAAATTTATAACTGCGATGCTCAAACCTTTTAATTACCAATGAGTAGATTTTATTTTGATCATTGTAAATAAAGTAATTTTTCCTCTACTTGGATGCTAACATCCGTACCGTGTACGTTCTAAAAAAATTATTGATATAACATACAAAAATGCAAAAACTTGCAAAAAAGGGGCCAAGCCAAAAACGAGGAAGATACAAGTGGTTCAACTGCATAAAGTGGCGAGATCTAGAAGTGTGGCCAAGCCCATTATTTTATTTAAATAATAAATATATTTGCTCATCATATAATAATTAATAATATACAATATCCATATTATTATCTAACTATAATTATGAAATAAATATATTAACAAAAATAACACAAACATTAAATAAATTTATTGAAACATTTACATGTAGAAATATCAAAATTAACAGACGCCATTCAAAATTAAAAGGTTGACGAATTATGTGTCTGTTTGTGGGCCCTCAATGGGTAATGTAAGAGAAGCCAAAATTTGCACCGATGTCAGTCATCTCAGTGGCCATGTGCTTGACAAACGGTAATTGGATTAGATGACCGGAAACTTAGATAACGCAATTTTTTTTTTAAATTTATAACTGCGATGCTCAAACCTTTTAATTACCAATGAGTGAGATTTTATTTTGAATCATTGTAAATAAAGTAATTTTCTCTACTTGGATGCTAACATCCGTACCGTGTACGTTCTAAAAAAATTATTGATATAACATACAAAAATGCAAAAACTTGCAAAAAAGGGGCCAAGCCAAAACGAGGAAGATACAAGTGGTTCAACTGCATAAAGTGGCGAGATCTAGAAGTGTGGCCAAGCCCATTATTTTGTTTAAAATAATAAATATATTTGTTCATCATATAATAAATTAATAATATATCAATATCCATATTATTATCTAACTATACTTATGAAATAAATATATTAACAAAAATAACACAAACATTAAATAAATTTATTGAAACATTTACATGTAGAAATATCAAAATTAACAGACGCCATTCAAATAAAAGCTTGGTTGATGGATTTGGATTGGTTATGTTTTGATTAATCAGTAACGACAACCAAGTTAAAAATTCATCGACCAAGCTTTTAATTTTGAATGGCGTCTGTTAATTTTGATATTTCTACATGTAATGTTTCATATATTTATTTAATGTTTATGTTATTTTTGTTAATATATTTATTTCATAATTATATTTAGATAATATGGATATTGATGAACAAATATATTTATTATTTTAAACAAAATAATGGGCTTGGCCACACTTCTAGATCTCACCACTTTATGCAGTTGAACCACTTGTATCTTCCTCGTTTTTGGCTTGGCCCCTTTTTTGCAAGTTTTTGCATTTTTGTATGTTATTTTATATATATATATATAGCCTAGTAGGCCTATAGGCCTCCACCTAGCCCCCCTCCCCAGGCTCATGTGGAGTCCAAATCATTACCTAGGCCTATGATATCTGTCTGTAATTTCCCAATTTGGTATTTACATGTTTTAGACTGTACCAGTAAGTTCCAATCACGTTAATCAAAGGGATACAGTTTTAATCTTGCATTAGACATGGTTTTATGTCTTAGGCCCCTACAAATTGTAGGCCTATATCGTTATCGGTTACCACTCATTGAGTTGTGGAGCAGTTCAAACACCACCACTACTAAATCGTGAACATTTTAGGTTACAACACTGGTTAACACGAAGGGGCCATCTAAGAAGAAAAAAGGCAGGTCGAAACGAGCCCATGTTCTTGTGGCAGCTGTGGAGAAAGCTACGGAGAATTTTATAGAAAAGGGCGAACTTATAGCCTACGAAAATCCTGATATCAAACAAGAAATGCTGTCTGCAGTGGAAGAAGTTCGAAAAACAGGTAGGCTAGTGTAGAATCTATTGGCTAAATAGTAAATAGGGGCCTACTACAGTGATCTCCCCAGGCCCAGACCGCCGGGCGGCCCGCCAGGCGATAATGACCTGCCACCTGGCAGGAAAATTAAAAAAACAAACTTTTTTTGCAAATTTCATAACCTCTAACCGTCCACTATACGTTTAAAGTGACTTTAAACGTCCCATCCCTAAACTGCAGCGCAGATTGTAAACAAAATCGTGGAGGCTTATCTTGCTGACCCGACAAGGAATGCTTTTGAATTTGAACGAAACACATAAGTTATGGCAAAATGGCAATCATAGCTATGATCGTGAACATTCACTGCACACAAGGACACACACAATTGACCAATTTTTAGCAGTTTTCCAATTTTATTGATTGCTAGGACAAATTTTAAAGTAGGCTAATAAAAATGAAGTCATCAAATAAATAAATAAATTTTATTTAGAGTCTATCCACTCAGTTATATAACTGATTTTCAGTGGAGGACTTTAAATCAAAGCGACCAAGCCAACCCTGCAGGCCCCGACGCAATCGACAATAATGTTTCAAGTTGTAGTAATTGTAAACCTACAAATCTTAGATAATAACCACTTAGAAAGAATAATATATCACCTTTATAAGGGCCTTTTGTACTCATTGTAGCAATAGGACTACAGTAACTCACATAGCCTACATCATACAAAGGAGAAAATAGGCTTAGGCCCTAGAATATGATTTCAATCAAATTTGAAATGTTCATACCACAAAACCAACTAAAGTAAGCTATTTTAAAAGGGCTTCAAAAACCTAAAAAAAACTCACCAAATCGAATCTAGGATCTCATTTTTTTTTCGGGGGCAGCCCTCAACCCCCCACTATTTTTTGCCCTACCGGTACCTTAAGAATACAGTACCTAGGCCTACCCGGCAATGTTTATGGAATAACCAGTGAACATTTTTTTCTGGGGAGAACATTGCTACTAGTTATTGTATTGTGCTATGAATTGTAGCAATAGATATAATTATATATTGTAAAAATAAAATAAACATGTAGGCCTAGCATGTAGGTACTATATTTGGATGAGCAAAGCGAAGACTTCAATTTCACTGACCCCCCAAAAAATTTAGCTCGGTTGTTTTTTTTTTTTCCTTTTTTTTCCGTGTTGTTTTTTTTGTCTGTTTGTTCGCACGATTCCGGGCAAACGGCATATGCGATCTTGATGAAAATTGGAGGGGACCTTCGAAATCTCTGAACTTAGACGTGCCACGTTTTGGGTACAATTGAAGAAATATTTCTCGTGAATATCGTACTTTTCCGATTTTTTTCCGATTTTTAGTGCGATATTTTCGAAACATTTGGGCCGATTCTGACCAAACAGGTGGGGCTACAACGTTCATATTTCACATGGACATTAAGGTTATGGTGATGTATGGTAGTCCTTTTGAAAGAAAAAGTGGAAAAAGTTAGCCAGAATCCATAGAATAAAGGTTTTAATATGAGTTTTTTTAGGTTTATAATAACAATTAACAAGTAGGGCCTAACAATAGAAACTTGACAACAATCGCCTACAATTCATTCAAAAAGCACTTGCAAAGGAAAAGTGGTCCTACGCAAACTAAAAACTTACAAAAAAAGCTCATCCATCAACGCGGCGGGACTTAAGCGTTTTCCTAGTTATGTTAAAGGGGTAAACACCCACAAAACTAAAAAAAAAATCATTCATAGTAAGTAGGGCCTAACTAGTTTAACACAAAAAAATTGGGTCCACCCTGACCCCCCCAAAAATTGACAACCTTGGTTATTTTCGAGCTAAGTCCCATCGGCAAAAATCTTCCATAAGAAATAACATGAGGACGACCTTTATGCGGGCCTGTGACTATTGACCTAAAAAAATATTGCCTGTTATTGACGTAGGCCTAGGTAGCCTATTCGTCAGACTTTTCTATGAATCTGCTTTATTATGTTTTGTAATTTGGGCAAGTAGCTCGGTCAAAATATGCTGATTACTGAGAAGGAGATTGATTTTGGAATGCATATTTTTGCATGCTTTGAGTGTATAGGCCTATTTGTGCACAGTTCCAAGAAACATATTATAAAAGGCCATTTTAGATTGGAACAATGCTCCAGTATCTAGATAGACCGGAACCCACCATTAGTGAGACCCTCCCCCCCCCTGCGGAGAAATGGAGACCCATATATTATGTTAAGGTGGTTATTTTGGAGTAGAAATCCACTTGTTGGCCAGTTGGCCAGTGGTGGGTGCGGGGTACAGGGGTGCCCAAAGGGTCAATAATTGTGCTGTTTTTTGTAACTGTTTTTATTTTTTTATGGCCAAACCGTTGAAAGAAATCTATTTTTGACTTTTGATTCGTGTAAGGAATGAAAAATAGAATTTTATACATATTTTTACTTTCTTGTATGTAGCCTACCGGAAATAACAATTTTGAGTTTTCCAAAATCAAAGTCAAAATGGCCCCAAATTGCCCGTTTTAGTTAAAACTGATAATTATGTTAGGGTGAACATTTGTTAGTAGAAATCCACTTGTTGGCCAGTTGGCCAGTGGTGAGTGCGGCGTACAGGGCCGTCCAAAAAGTAAATTTTGGGAATGATTTTTAACTGTTTTTATTTTTTGTATGCCAAATCGTTGGGACAAAATCTATTTTGGGCTTTAGATTCGTGTAAGGATTTAAAAATAGAATGTTAGGCATATTTTTATTTTCTCGTTTGTCCCGGAAATAACTATTTTGAGTTTTCCAAAATCAAAGTCAAAATGGCCCCAAATTGCCCGTTTTGGTTAAAACTGATAAATTATGTTAGGGTGAATATTTTTTAGTAGAAATCCACTTGTTGGCCAGTTGGCCAGTGGTGGATGCGGCGCACAGGGGCGTCCAAAAAGTAAATTGTGGGGATGATTTTTATCTGTTTTTATTTTTTTAATGCCAAATCGTTTTACAAAATCTGTTTGAGCTTTAGATTCCTGTAAGGATTTAAAAATAGAATGTTAAGCATATTTTCATTTTCTCGTATGTCCCGGAAATAACAATTTTGAGTTTTCCAAAATCAAAGTCAAAATGGCCCCAAATTTCCCGTTTTGCTTAAAACTGATAAATTATGTTAGGGTTGTTATTATTTAGTAGAAATTCACTTGTTGGCCAGTTGGCCAGTGGTGGATGCGGCGTACAGGGGCGTCCAAAAAGTTAATTTTTGAGATGATTTGCAACTGTTTTTATTTTTTTAAATGCCAAATCATTTTACTTTATCAATTTTGGGCTTTAGATTCGTGTGAGAATTTGAAAATAGAATGTTAAGCATTTTTTTATTTTCTCGTACGTCCCGGAAATAACAATTTTGAGTTTTCTAAAATCAAAGTCAAAACGGCCCCAAATTGTCTGTTTTGGTTAAAACAGATAAATTGTGTAAGGGTTTATATTATTTAGTAGAAATCCACTTGTTTGCCAGTTGGCCAGTGGTGGATGCGGCGTACAGGGGCGTCCAAAAAAGTAAAATTTGGGAGGTGATTTTTAACCTTTTTAAATTTTTTTAGTGCCAAGCGTTGTACAGGGGGGGTCATATATAAATCAAGAGTCTGAAAGATACCCTTTACCGACATTCGTGGGTCAATTTGGTGCCATTATTTATATCGCCCTGTGAACTGCATTACGACGAGGGAAAGCCCCCTAGCATTTTGTTTTTAATATTATTTAGGAGCTTGAAAGACTTTTGGTCAACAAAATAGCAATACTAGAAGGAAAGTCAAAAGGAAAATAAAATTTTTATCAAAAAAAAAGCATAAAACAAACTTTAGGGGTTTTGAAAATAAGACTTGAAGCCAAGATAGAATTATTCGAAATTAATTAGAAACTAAGGCAAATATAAGATCTGGCATAGTTTTAATGCATGCCTGGGCCAAGGGTATCGAATTTAATGCTCTCCTTATTTCCCAATTATATTTCTTCTAGTTTGTAGTTTCTCTGGTGAATAGAGAATTTTTCCCTTTTGACATTACAGCCAGTTTCTTATTTATGTCGAAAATGCATTCACAGGGCGATAAATAATGGCCCAAGAGTTGACCACGAAAAATGTGGGGAAAAGAGGTACTTTAGCCCTCTTGTTATATAGACCCGGTGTACAAAACTATTTTAGTCTTTAGATTGGTGATATTGAAAATAGAATGTATGCATTTTTTTATTTAAAAATATTTTTTTTTACAAACACTGAGACTAAATCGACCATGAAGAGCGCAATCTCCAAAAGAAGGGCCGATAGTGAATGATTGGGGCTGGAACGGGTACCCGGGTACCCGCCCGTTGAAAATCCCCGGGGTTTAATAAATGATCGTTGGGTACTCTTTTTGACCGTTTTTCGTCCAAACCCCTCAATTAACGGGGGGCCGCCGGTCAGGCTTGACTCGTCGGCGCGCAGCGGCGGCAGAAAGTGATTTTTCTTTAAAATACGCGCTCGTTTTTGTCCGTCGAGCTCCAGGAGTGACTCACCAAAAAACCTGCGGGGCGCACCCTATTCATCGTAATCCCCGAAAAGTAAGGCGGAGATATTTATGCTTTCCCGGCAACATTTAACAGCTGGAATTTAGAAACGAGCATCTCTGCCCCCGAGCCCGCGTATGTTCAGTTTATGACTGGAAATGTGCGTGTTAAAGTGATGACCGTCAATATAAGTAGATAAATTATGAATCACTTTTTTTTTTTTGGTAATCAAAAAAAAAATCTTAAAATTTCGTAATTTTCGGGTCCCCGGGTACCCGCCGTAAATCGAGGGTACCCGGGGAGGCATTTTACCAAATTTTTGCACACCCTAGAATGTGCCCCACTGTTGTCATGCAGCATTCGACACGACCCCTAGTTTTAGCATATTGTTTGTTCTCCTGACCTGACGTTTTCATCATTTATTGAAATACGCGCAGCAAGTAAACGAACAAGTATTTTAGATACTGGTTTTGGAGACAAAAAGTAATTTCTTGAGAGGGAAAAATTATTAAATTTCCCTTACCCCCTTTCAGCTTTTGGGGTTTGCGACACCCAAGTTTTTTTGTTGAAGGGGAATTTTTTTTTATTTGAAACTATTAGAAACACCCCAAATTTCGGAACACTACTTATTTTTTGGCACCCGGTACTGTTAAGAACTACGTGCGACCCTTTTAAAAAGTTTTTGGTTCCCTTATGTATAGGGGACCATACTGTGATGTAAAAAAAACCGCTAACATCTTTTAACAAAGGATTTAAAAAAATCACGTTTAAACCACTGAAAAACTACAGCGGCACTGATCTCAGCTTTACCACCATGCTTCATCTTTAGGGTTGCATACCCCGTTAAAAATTTATAAAGCAATGATAGGGTAAAGCAACAGAGCAGTGCCCGAAAACCCTGAACCCCAGGTCATGCGGGGTCGGTAACCCCCGGATGGACTTCTTTTTGCGGACCGAAGGCAACGGCCCCCAAATGAGTAATTTAAATATTTTGGAAAACAAAAAGACAATGCATCCGATGTGGAAAATGATCCCGCGAACGAGATTTAAAGAGGCAGAAGATGTTTAGAGGAAAAACGAAAATGAAAATAGACTATCTGATTACAGATCATCAAACAAACCCCAAAAGTACCCAAAATAATATCACATTAAATACTGATATGACATTTTTTTTGTTAAAAATAGGGCAACTTCGGATCATTTTGACTTCTTTTTCGAAAAAAAACAAAAATTTCATTTCCGGGGGCACGCAAGAAAGTAAAAAATGTAGATAATTTATTTTAAAATTCTTTACCGAAACAAAGTAAAAAAAAAGTTTGCTCAACATTCGGCCGCTAAAAAAAAAAAAAATTAAAAAAACTCCCCCAAAATTTACTTTTTGGACGACCCTTTACGCCCATCCCCCAGGCAACGGCCAAAAAATGGTTTATACTAAATAATAACCAACCCAAAATAATTATCAGTTTACCAAAACGGGGAATTTGGGGCAAATTTTTACTTTTTATTTTGGAAAAACTCAAAAATTTTTATTTCCCGGGACATACGAAAAAAAAAAAATGTTAAATTCTATTTTCAAAACTTACACGAATCCCAAAAACTCAAAATAGATTTTTTTAAAAAAGATTTTTTGGGATTAAAAAAAAAAAACAGATAAAAATCATCCCCCAAAAATTTACTTTTTGGACGCCCCGTACGCCGCCCTCCACCCCTGGCCAAAAAAGTGGATTTCTACTAAAAAATATTAAACCCAACATAATTTTCAGTTTTAACCCAAAACGGACAATTGGGGGTATTTGCTTTGATTTGGAAAAAAATCAAAATGTTATTTTTCCCGGGGCACGGAAAATAAAAATAGCCTAACATTTCCCTTTTTTAAATCCTTTCACGAATTAAAGCCAAAAAAGATTTTGCCAACAATTTTTGGGATACAAAAAATAAAAACAGTTAAAATCCCCAAAATTTCTTTTTGGACGGGCCCCGTACGCCCCCACACCCCTGGCCAAGGCCAACATTTTGGATTTCTACTAACAAATGTTCCAATTTATCAGTTTTAAACCCAAAAGGGGAATTTGGGGCCCTTTTGACTTTGATTTTGGGGAAAACTCAAATGTTATTCCCGGGAGGTCATACAAGGGAAAAAAAAAATATGTATAAAATTCTATTTTTCATTCCTTACACGAATAAAAGTAAAAAAAAGATTTCTTTCAACGGTTTGGCCATAAAAAATAAAAAACAGTTTACAAAAAACAGCACAATTGACCCTTTGGGCACCCCTGTACCCCGCACCCACCACTGGCCAACTGGCCAACAAGTGGATTTCTACTCCAAAATAACCACCCTAACATAATATATGGGTCTCCATTTCTTCGCAGGGGGGGGGGGGGGGGGAGGGTTTCCCTACCTGGGTTCTGGTCTAAGAGGTAGAACAGAACATTACAGGGAAAAGCCGATTTACAAAATTCCCCAGAACGTACATTTTTCGGAAATTTTAGAATTTTTTTTTTTAAGTTTGTGTAGGAGCGTCCTTGTATGAGTTAGATGTAGGAGTTATGTAGGAGTTATAGTGAAAAGAGTCCAGCCTAAAATCACAACTTTACAAGATATAATTTTTTAAACAATCATTTTAGTGTAGTAGGGCCTACTATGCTGTAGATTATGTGGTACATTTTTTTGGGGGGGTAATAGCCCCTTTGACTACGCCTACGCTACACCCCAAATACATGAGTCATCTAAAATGCTAATGTACATACTACATAGGGTATCTTTGTATCTGGTGAACTTTGAAAGCAATGTAGGTAGGTATCGACTGCTGTAATAGGCTACACCGGAGATGTATGGCATATAATTTTGCGGAATATCAACACATTATTTTTGCTATGCAAAACGAGCAACCTATGGCATCTTCCCATAGGCCTAGGTAGAGAGAACAGAGCATTGCAAAACCTTACTTTATTCCCCTAAACATTCCTACAGTTCCATGCCTTTACATTCTCAAACCAATTTATTTTCACAGTTAACACAAGCATAGACGCTCACTCCCCCCCCCCCCCACACACACACACAAAAAACACCTATTTTCCACTAGTCTGGTCGTATATATAATCATATAGATTAAAGATTTTCAAAAGCAATTAAGGACACCTAGGCTACCAAACCATAAGAGTACCGGTACTTAGAAAACTACAGCACAGGTCTATGATCTAAATCATTGCAGATAAATGAGCCATTGAGAACACAAGTGGTGTAACTCAATATTTTCCATTCTGAGATAAATTGAGGTAAAGTTGGGTCAATAAGGAAATCACTGGGGAATGCATTTCAATTTGGTTATGTTTTCAATAGTTGCACAAAGGTTAAACTTAAATTTGTATCATTTTTAAATTTTTAAATTTAAAAAAATAAAGGTGCAATTTATTTTTTCTGGACTTACACCACTAGTGCTGTAAACCAAATTGCAGATACATTGATTGGATGAGTGACTTATACCACTAGTACTGTGTTAGTAGCACTCGACATTGTAATAATAGGGTACTAGGGAATTAAACTATAATAATATGTTTTCATTCACTTCATTAGAAATCATAATATCTGTCCATATCTGCCAAAGCAGCCATTGCAACGCATTGAAGAACGACTTACACCACTTGAGCTGTGACACAACTTCTCATTCCTGTTAGCAAGAAATGACTTGTGGTGCTATCTAGTAGTGAAAAAATTAACTCATGCTTACACCACTTTACATGTAAATAAAATGTACCTCTCCCAACACTTTACCGCTCCTAACTCAAATGTGACAAAAAGTGAGTTACACCACTTGTGTTCTCAGGGGCTCAAATAGAGGTAGCTTAATAAGATATATATGGTGATATAAAAACCCAAATTTTGTTTAAAAAAAAAATCGCGTTTTTCAAGATTTTTTTGTTGTTGACAAAAATGTTACTAAAAAATAAAACTATAAAAACGGAGCCCATTAACTTTGGGATGACATCGATTCCAAAAAGTTAAAATCGATCATTGTGACCCAAGAATCTATTAAAGGCATTAAATCACAATGGATGGAGTATTTTTTTAATACAAGAAGGTGTACAAAAAATAAGAATGCCGGACATTTTGGCAACCTTGGGTGAGGCCTATACCCTATACAACGGTTTGTTTTGACGCGCGCCTGGGGGCATGTGACGCAGGTGGATGGGGACCTGCTGAGCTGACAAAGCCGGCCGGGCGAGGGTAGACACTCGTTTAGAACACGTGTTGTATAAAGTAAGGGGTTGACATTCTGTGTGGATGGAGTGTTCGCAGATTTGTTCTAGCACAGTGACAGCTCAACAAGTGTTTTTTGTACTAATTTAATTAATGTGATAGTGAATAGCATTACAAGGTTTGTCGAGATATGTGAAGAGTACGGATATGGCTCAGTGACTACAGTTAACAAACATACCTATATAGTTGAAGTGTGGATTTTGTCTTCTTATAGGTTCTAGTAGTTTTTAAAGTTAGTGATACGTGTGTCATACAAAGAGACGGCAAACATACCGAATAATTCTTAGTTTTATAAATAATTACAGTGACTACAGTTTTAACAAACATATTAGTTGAAGTGTGGATTTTGTCTTCTTTTAGGTTCTAGGTTGTTTTTTAAGTTAGTGATAAGTGAGTCATACAAAGAGACGGCAAACATACTGAATAAATCTTAGTTTTATAAATAATTAATTTGTGACACGTGAGTGTTTAAATGTGGATACTGGATTTATTGGACAACAAAATCAAAATCAGGTTTATGATACAGAAATGTGATTTTCATATTAATCCGTGGGTTAAAATCGTGTTACAAATGTATACACTGTTCTAATCCTTACAATGATAAAGAAATCATTAAAGTCGAATCACTTTTAGTCAAAGTAGTCCACAGTACTCCCGTATGCGACTTTAAATCCTATCGTTGGTCTTTACACGTGGAGAGTAACAAAAACTGTTGCCTAGCAGTGTTGAGAGAATGAATGTTAATAATATGCTCGAACCCATCATGGATAGTAATACAATCGAAATTAGCACGCAAATTTGTGATTTTTTCCTATTCTTGACAATAAGCACTCTGTGTCGGTATCCATTGATGTACATTCATTACAACTACACTATTTAAGATCACCTTTCCTGCCACTAAACTGTTTTATCCAGGCTTCTTTTTCTTAATTTTTCTTGAGATTTTCCCTCTGTTCACTTTCTGTGTATGAAGGCTCGAAAATGAAGGGAGCTAATCCTAACATCGTGTACATAGAACAAACACTTTTCAACTGACCCGTCCCGTGCCCGATGGTATTGAATGGGCGGGCAGTGAGCGGCCGCATTCAGTCTAGTCGGTCGGTAGCGAAGCTCTGTACCCATCCAGCTACGTCACGGGTGGTGACGTCACGCACTATACAATTTCCACAATATTGGTCGTACCATGTTTAAATATTGACCGATTTCGTTCATTTTTTTTCTAAATTCCTAAAATAAATTTAGGTTTAACATAAGTAAGCAACAAGTCAATGTGAGAGTATGGCTTTAAGAATCAATTCACAACAAAAAATAAATATTTCTATGCGCCGTTATTTTGGTGGACTATTTTTGCGGAGTCCGTTTTACGCGCCATTATTTTGGTGGTCTATTTCCTTGAAGCCCGTGACGTCACGGTAGGCTGTTGCGTTGTCGTCTGTTTAGTGTATGCATAATATGCGCTCTAGACCGGCACCATCCCGCTACATTTTGCACACTACAAGGTTCAATTTCATGAGTTAATTCGCGTTTTGACCAGTTTGGTACAATTTCGCGCTATACGCGAGATTTTGCACAATTCGCGTTTTCAAAATGTGTTTTCCCATCTCTAAATGATGTAATTTGTGGACAATATTACTTTTTTTTGGTTCATATACTCGTGGCCTGAGAATTAATTGAGGATAGGCGGTATATGCAGTGACCTACTATTTCTACTTTGGTAAATGCAGTCACCTACTATTTCTACTAAATATTCCTTGGAATAAAATGTCGCTACAAAAATAAAACACATGTTTTGGTGACATATTTTATTGCAAATAGCGATTTAAATACACACACACTTAATTAAAATAATTACATAATCACCGAATCACGTAGAAATGACAAAACGCCTGTTTGTTGGCTTGTAGTGGGGAGGTCTTCCATCGTCTTGAGCTTTGAAAATGAAGCAAAATGCACTGCAGCAACCATGCAGTCGTTTCAACATCTGATTGAAGAATCACGAGCCGTTTTTTTCTGAGGTGCTCTCGAGTATAATTGCGAAGTTTATTGTGAATCTTCTGCCAGCAATCTTTGACGATCTTGCTTCTTTTCTTGCTTGCTACGATCGGCAGAGGTGTTGTGGGTATAGGCTAGGAGGCTAGGCCTAGCCAAGGCCTACGACGGGCTCGGCCGCAAAATGAATTTACACAGCGCATATACCTTACAATTACTCGTCCTATAGCCCTTTCTCACCTTTTGTGGTCACTAAAATCACTTTCTATATTGGTTGGGCTGTAGGCCTACATTGCAACATTTAAAACCAAATATTATGCCTTGAAACTTAAACTTTCAAATGAAGTTGTGCGCGCCATGTGACTTTCACGTGCGTTTTTAAGACTTTTGTTTTGTCAATATTTTGAACTTGACTAATCGACCAGTCGACGATAAGTCGATAAGTCGTAAAAAAAGCGACGATGACACTCTGGTGCCTGGCCTGAGAACTATACTAGACTCGAAACAGTTGAAGGCACACTGCCACACGATTTACCATTGCACTTTCAGCACCCTGCCCAGATGGCTGTGTTTTAATTGTCATCTTGTACTTTGTTATTCCATTTTGTTTTTGTTTCTAAACCTTGATAAAGCTAGGTGAAACCCTAGTGAAATGTCGGAAATAAAATATTTTTTTATTAAATAATCACACGCAGTTTTACCTCAAAACATATATTTTCATAGGGATATAGGTATATATACTGCGGTATAGGCCTCCGAAGTAGACTGTGGCGCAGCCCTAGCGGCAGAAAGTGGGTCAACAGGGAAGGTGTCGCGTGCTTACGGGAAATGGCTGGTAAAGATGCGGATTTAAACGCGCGAGGCAACAAACTAATCGCTAGCTTTGTACAAGATGGTACAACTAGCAAGTAGAAGTATTTTTGTGTTGTCAGATGTGGTGACTGATACAAGAGCAAGCAAGCAAAACCCTAGCATTTATCAACTGATCTTCGAATTTACAGATGAAGTAGAAGGGTAAGACTGGAGTAAACTTTAATTTTAATAAAGGGCCTACTATATTAATACTAGAGGAATACCACTATTCTACTAGGCGTTTGATGAAAGTACAGACATGCCCTGAGTTATAAATTTATAATCAAATTATAATTAGGCTACATTATTTTAGTGAATTACCTTGGATTTCAGCTAGGCCTACACGTAGGTCTAAAATCGCAAGTCATGATTCATGAACAATACATTAAAACCTTCATCGACAATAATTATTAGAGATCATGGCATGCAAAGCATTATTGGCATAACATATTAACATAATTTAGACTGGACAGTGGACATATATGTCCAGATAGGCCTACATACATTACACATACCTACACATGGGTGGGGCGACTCTTATCCCCCCCTGCCCCCCATTTTACTGACATAAGCAATATTTATAAGTTAAACTTATGTTTTTTATGGGTTAAGAAAATTAGCCTTTTTGGGTGACACCAATAACATAGCCGTGCTCATAAGTTCATAACCACCCTCCCCCATAATAAAACCCCTTCCACCCTTCTGTACGCCATAAGAAGTAATTTATGTTTATGAAGTGTGCACAAAAGACATTTTTTCAGCATTAGGCCTAACTTAGGTTAATTATGCACTAATGTTCACCCTTGAATTTGATTAATAAAATCACAAAATTTAGTGCATTATAAAGATAGTAGATACTATTAGCCTATATGCAAAACATTCACTGACAATGCACTAAATATGTTCACAATTGAAATGTATTACAACAGATTTGTGAGGGTTTCGTCAAGTAATTTGAGTACATCTTTGAAAATACGTTTGCATTAATGAATGTTTGTGTTTACAAACAAACGATGCATTAATGTCCACTATTGAAACGGTATCAAATTAACTATATGGGTTGACTCCTTCAAGATAGCACCCCTCCCCCCCCCCAATTAACTTGAGTATATCTCTTGAAATAAGTTAACTCCTTTGTGCACAAACTTGCACAATGTACTGTACAAGCAATGTATTGTATATTGTACATTATTTCTTACTTGAAATTCGATAGGGGGAGGGGGGCAGCAACTTGTCCTATACCCCAATTTAACGTCATCCTTGAGAAAGGAATGTCCAAAGACTAGAGCAATTAATTTGTGAACTCATTACCTAGCATTATCTTGATCTTTTTTGTCCGACAACCTCCTGTATGAAGTCTCGAGTGTTGTGTATGACCTGCATCCCGTACTTATTATTGAATTAAAATATAAGTTATATAAAAAAGTACTGATTTTTTTTTGTTATTTTGTGAATGTTATAATATGGAACCAAATCTTGTGGTGTCATAATTGCGGTTGCCATTACTTTTATTTGATTATGTTGGCATGGCATTTTAAGTACGTATCGTAAACAGTAGAAAATAAATAAGAGGCAATGTCGGGCTAACATAAAAATAAGTTATTGGCAGGCGAGGTCCATGATCTATGAAATAGTAATGAACCAAATCTCCTTCAAAAATCAGAATAGCCATCTGCAAATATTATTCATGCATCTAATTGTAGGCCTGCGCGAACATTTCTTTTCACACTGTATCAATCGCCTTATTTGTTCCTTTATATTTAGAATCGTGTAATTTTGTACGTGTTATTATTGATAAGGATCTATGCATTATTTATTCAATAATTTTAATAATATTCTATTGATTTTGGTCCTGGGTTAAAGAGCGTACCGTGCACTTGCCGCATTCTAGCAACATTGGCGGGAAAGTACAACAAGTTAACAAATAATAAAGCTACTATTATTTTCGTACAAATCTACATTGATTTTCCTTTATTTAAGTGTTAATGTTCGTATAGCAGCTCGCCTTTTCCAAAAAACCACTAATAAAGTGCGTAAAGTAATATTTATGTGCATCAATGTAGCACGATCCTATGGTTTACACCAGCCATTTTCAAATCGTGTCACCTTCTAAACTCCTCTCGGGTGCCGCTAGGGATCGACGGTGGCGCGGCGCGCGGCTACTTCGGAGGCCTATTGCACTGGTTTTTGTGGATGGCCAGCATTATTAATTAGTTGATAAATCTAACAAGAATAATGAAATCTTTAGAGAATGACATATTGACAACAAATAAGCAAATGAAGAAGACACCGACTTTTGAGATATTTTAACTTATAGCAACTTTCAGAATTGTTTATATTGCAGGCTGTGGCCTTTTTTACATATGGAAAATGTAAAGAAATGCTATCGATATTTAAAAAAAAAAAATCATTTTAGACTGTGTAATTTCTTGAACTGCAGCTCTTCTCTCATAGACTAGCTCTCTTTCTTTTGGACTAGGCTACTCTGAAATTATGTTACAGTACTTATTTGTTTGTAGCCTTTTAACAATAGAGTATTGATACAATTGTACCACAATGAGTACTTGTTTGTTGCAGGGGAAGCCATGAGTACAGCTGCCCGGGAGTTTGCAGATGACCCGTGTTCATCACTGAAGCGAGGAAATATGGTGCGGGCTGCACGGAACCTTCTGTCTGCAGTCACACGCCTGCTCATCCTAGCGGATATGGTGGATGTGCATCTCCTACTCAAGTCCCTACGTGTGGTAAGATGTGAATCACAAAACATTTTATCACTTGGATACTACTCGATATTTGTATTTGAATAGAAAAATCACTATTTGCACACCCCTACTGTCACGGAAAAAGGAATGTCAAAGTAAAAAAATAAATAATCAAAAATCATTTTATATTATCTTCCAAACTTGAATTAGGCCTAATTATTACATTGTTATCTCTTAGCCGACCGGAAAAAATCAAAGTAAAACTTAGGCCCTACTCTGACAGAATTTTATTGCATCATCATTCATCATTCATTACATCATCTAAAATAGCAAAGGTGTGATATTTATGTGTTTGGAAGTCATTAAAATGACCCATTGCAGGTGTTTAAAAGTGAACCTAAAAGAGTAGGCCTATAATGATTGTACTTTTATTTAATGCTCTGAATTTAAACTCATTTGTACATAAATCCTGTAAAATTTAACTTAAAAGGAAATGAAAATACCATTTGCTCACTGAGGGTGCGTCTGTAATCGACTTTTTGAGCGAGTCTGCTTGGCTAAGTCGACTCGTTAGCCGGAAGTCACGTGATGAAGTTGGCGTCGAAATGTCACAAGAAGTGTGTTCCCAGCCACGGACATAACCTCCGCCATGTTTCAAACCGGCCACGTTGCCGTGCTCATTTAAAGGAAAAGTCAGGGCCTAGGCCAAAAAATTTTCAAGTAGAGTCACACCCCCCCCCGTCCAACCTAACTACCACCTTGGCCAAACAAACTAGGCAAGTGTATAGCCATCCAATTCAGAAGTAGATAGGCAGGGGGTTCAGAAATATCTTATGCATCATAACATACAAGGTATGGGTGGGGGAAAGCCAGAGGAATTAGAAATTTTTGTAGATTCACAAAAGAAATCATTGATCTCATTTACATATCTGAACACTGGTTGGCTCAGGGTCAGGAGTCTTCAGTGTTAATCAACGATTTCACTCTGGCCGCTTGCTATTCAAGGAGGAAACATATTCGGGGAGGGTCAGCTATCTTTGTGAGGAAATCGGCAGGATATATTTATGAAACAGACCCGAACCTAGACAAGTTTGCAGCTGAGAGAATACTAGAAATATGTGCAATCGAAATTACTAAACCACGTAGCATGGTAATTGTAACGGTATACAGACCTCCACTACCGAGTAACTTCAAGGCATTTGTTACCAAGTTAGAATCAATTTTCAAATAACTTCAAAGTAGGCTAAAGATAGCATGAAACACATTGTAATAAGTTGAGATTTTAATGTGGACTTCTCACATCCAAACACAGAAAAACAGGAACTTGAAAATCTTTTTGCTATTTATAATTTATTAGCTCTTATTACAGTCCCAACTAGAATAACAGTAATGAGCAGTACCATTATCGATGATGTACTCACAAATATTTTTACCACTGACAATGCCTAATGTCGTTGAGACTGGCTATTTGGATCATCCGTGCCAAATATCAGTCCACCTTTGACGGGGCCTAATAACAAACTGAGTGTCTTCTCACTGTTGGGGTAGACAGTTTAAGGGTGAGAATATAGGAAACGTTATCCACAATCTAAGTGTGGCAGACTGGAGCGGTGTTGTCAGGGAACTCAGATGGAAAATATAATGAATTTCTAAAAATACTTTTAACACTCTTCAACCTAAACTTCCAGGTTAAAAATTTCAAACAAAAATCCAACATAGGCAGTGAATAACAGAAGCCACTAAAAATAAATGTCTCGTTAAAGAGAAGGCCATACCAGAAAAGTAAATATGACCAAAGCACACAGTTCCTAGAATATGTCCAGGTCATCAGAAAAGAGGTTGCCAAGGACATTCGAATTGCCAAAAAGAAGTACGGTATACTGACAGAGTAATAGGTGAATCCAATAATAAAATAAAGGCTACATGGGGGGTGGTAAATTCATTAGCAGGTTAAAGGGAGTGATAAGGGAGCTGTACCAATTGCTCTAAAGGTAGATGGGAAAGAAGTCGTGGATGCGAACGAAGTAGCAAAACCCGTTCAACGACTATTTCACTGATATTGCAGACAATATAATCGACACCAAATCCGACACAGCTCAAGCATGTATGGCTAACTAGAAAAGGGGAAAGGTTAGGTGCAATCAAAACTTTTCCCTCTTGCCAGTGAGCACCAATGAGGTACTTGAGGTGATAAGGGATCTAAAGCCAAAAAGATCAGCAGGGTGGGACGAGGTGCCCAGTTTTTTGATCAGACAATGTGCAGCATTCATCGCAAAGCCACTAGCAGACATTTGTAATTCTTCTTTCAGTTCAGGGATATTCCCCGGAAAAGTTAAAATATGCCACAGTGAAACCACTTTTCAAGAAAGGTAAGGCACAGGAGATGGCCAACTATAGACCAGTGTCGTTAATCCCAAACTTTTCAAAAGTGTTGGAGAAATTATTTCTAAAGCAACTTAATACTTTTTTAAATGATAACCACTTACTATCGGATTGCCAACATGGATTTAGGACAGGCCGTTCCACAAAATCAGCAACTTTTAATCTCACCCATACGGTCCAAATGGCATTGGAAGAGAAAGAAGTTGTGGGGGCAATTTTTATGTGATTTGTCAAAGGCTTTTGACAATATTAACCACTCACTTCTACTTGGTAAATTAGAGCATATGGGGGTAAGAGACAAAACACTAGCTTGGGTTGGAATGAATAGGAAACAGAGGGTTGCCGTAGGAAAAGGAAAATCGATAGCTCACTCAAAATGGAGGCTTGTCAAACATGGAGTACCGCAGGGGTCAATCGGGGGGGCCAGTTTTTTTTATTTGTACTTTAACGATCTTTTCCAAAAAAATCAAACCGTGGGTTGTATGATTGTTCTCTCGCAGATGATTCTAGTGCTAAATACTGTCACGTTGGAGGTTGATTAGCCCTTTGGTATGGATGTTATTTACCAAAGTAACTATTGTTTTGGGAACGTACTGTTTTTTTGTTACCGGCAATCTTCCCAACGGTGACCGAGATCATGGGTAAAACGGGTGATGATTTTCTAGGACGGATTAGAGATTTAATGAAAAAGAAAGGGTTTCAACAAAAAAAGGAGAAACATGTATTTAAAAATTTAAAACCCTAATCTTGCCTATCAGCGGGTGCAGCACCCTACCCGCTGAACGTATTCGGTCCCTTACTTTACTGGCGTTACTTTTAATAAAATCTTTTAGTTTACACTATTCCTTTGGACCCTGGATGTCAGTGACATGTTTTCGAACCCGGGACCCCGGGACGCTCGCCCCGGTTTTCTCTCTTCCCCACTTGGGTCGGCTGCCGCCTCTGGGTCCCCCCCCGGGACTCCTGGCCTCCTGACTCGCTCTCTTGTTTTTTCTTCCTTCAGTTCTTTATGTCCAACCCATTTATTCCCCAAAACGTTATTATGCCCTCGACGGAACCCTTTAACTCTTCCCCGGGAAAATTGTGTGTTTGCTGGTCAGAAAAACTCCCCGATCAGATCGCACATCGCCCACCAAGAAGCTTCCCTAGACTCTTCTCGACTTTCCCCCTCCAGGGCTCCAGTCGTACGTCTCTAGGGCCTAAGCCCCCTTCCCCTCAACCTCGTCACCACACTCGGAAATTTTATGTATTGAAAGGTCTGCTTCTTTCTATTAAAAAAATAACTTTCTGTTCCAATAGAATTAGTAATCGCCCTCTCACATTCCGCCATTTTATAATAACTTAACTTGTTTAATAAAATGTGTCTAATCATCTTATTGTCCAAACTTCCAAATCCTTGGCATAAGAAACAGACTGTAGTACCAGTAAAAGGGTAGGAATACCCCAACATGACATCTCGCCCCCCCCCTAAAAGATTTCACCCAAATCTTGTACAAGATCTCCTCAAAACCCTCACAAATACGGAAGTTGACTGCCCTTCAGGTTTAAGATTTTCCTCCATATTCAGTACTGATCTAGATATAATAAAACCTGTTTCTTCAGATGTCCCCTCATTAACCCTCTTGTGTGTCTTCATTTTCCTTGCAAATTTTTTGAATTTTTTCTCCAACTCAATCTTTTTTCCCCCCGTTCCTCTTCTTTCCCGCAATCCGTCGAAACATCATCATACCAAAAAAAAGTCCAAAAGCTAAAAATCAAAATTTAAAAAAAACAAAAAAAAAACGACCCTCACCTATCAGACAAAATCAACCACTCCCTTCCGGGTAATACTTCCGGGAAACCTAATAAAAAAATTTGACTAAAATGACAGAAATTTCATCCTTAAACAACGCTAATTCCTGCGAATTAAACACAAAATAAATTGTTTTAAAACCCCTACATTTAATCTAACCAAGCAATTTTAATAAAAAATTTTTAAAACAAAAAACAAACGAAAAATATCATTGCTTGTGCAAAAAATAAAAATAAAAATTCTATTTAAGATTACTGTCTAAAAATTCCCCGAATAAATTAATTGGGAAACCCCCGGGTAAAGTTCCTTTACCTAAACCCTTAAACTTGATGTGCTTCCCCCCCGACAATTGACGTAGCTTTGCCCAGACAGATTTCGGGAAACCCCCGACGTACTGCAGGTAGGTACTGCATCCCTAAAGACTCGCAACGCCCATCTCCCGGGACTCCACAAGATATGAAGACAGTTCCACTAAAACATAAATAAAAATTCGGCCCCACCACTATTTTTACCAAAAACCCCGCGTTTAAAATGTAAACAAACTACTGCAAAACTGCTGACAATGTTACCACACTTGACCGACATTGAAAAATGAAATCAAAAGCAACCTCGAATTCCACTGTTATGTAAAATGACTGCTTATCAACATTTAAACCATTCAAAAATTTTTTTGCCGAAAAAATAAATAAAATAAAACGGACATTTTTACAGAACTGAATTGAAGTATGTAAAAAAATAATAATTTGAAAGCTTTTCGGAACATATCCCAAAATTAATCAAAAAGTGAAAATTAAATTCATTTACAATGAAAATTATTCCAAAAACACACAATTTACATCCTTAATTTCCCAAACAGAAAATTTTAAATTTAAAAATTAATTTAGTCCCAAAATGTTTCATCATTTGTAAACAGGCCACCCACGTCCAAGCCTATAGGCTTGTATTACTTTACCCACAGTGGTTTTAATTTAGCCACATCCTAGAAAAACCCCAAACGAAATCCCCAAAAACCGATTTCCTGATTTTTTGAAAACAGAAACACCTGTGTTAACAGACAAGTAGAAAACCCCAAAATAAACAACTACAAACTACAGTACAAAGTGTCATAACTGAACAACTCCACTGCAAACAATAAATACACAAAACGAAAACCTTAAAAATTCTGACCAAACCGAGCAATAAAAATTCGAAAAATCCAAAAGAAACCAAACATAGAGATGTCCTACTTCTTTAATCCAAAATTTAAAAATTTTTGATACTTGTGACAGTAAAAAAAAAACTAATTTTCAAGGGTACCTTGTTAGTAAGGCTAAACAAATTTAAAAGTAAAATAACCCAAAACCGAAAAATCTAACCATGGGGACCCCCTATCATTTCAACACCAAGAACCACACCCAAAAGACCCCCCCGGGTATACTCCCTAGTTTTAAACCCTATTTTTGACCTGTCTTCCGGGCCGCCCGCTGTTAAAAAGGGAAATGCAAAGCGCCGACGCCCCTTTTTGGCAGTCAATGCTCTGTAGCCCACTGCACAAAACCGCGCACTTTTTTTAACATAAACGAGACCTGCCTCACGTCAAAAAACACACCAAAAGCATCGACCCACGACCTTGTACCCCCAAAAGAGTAAAAAAACCCACTCTTGCAATTTTCCCTTTATTATTTGTTAGAAACACATCTTCTTCAATTGCACCATGCAAAAATAAAATAAATAGACTCCCAAATCATAAATAAAAATCACAATCATCCACATTTCCAAGCTATGAATGAAAAATGGGCCCCGGGGACTCCATATAAACCCCAAAAACTGGGAAATTATCGCACCCCTACCCTCCATATGTTTTACCCAGTATAAAAAAACAAATTATAATACAAAAAAATATACTCTACGAGCAACCCAAAACACACAAAAGTCCGACGGCCAAATGGACTTACTCTATCAACCTCATCATATTTTTTATACCATGTATAAATAATTCAAAACCAATTAATATTTTGACAAAAAATCAAAAAACAACATAAATATTATATGGGCACTTGACTAAACCCCCCTCTTATTAAAAAACCACCTAATAATCGTGATAATCAAACTACCTCAAATCGGGCCAAAACATAATTTAAAACATCATTTTACAATAAAAACAACAACGAACACAAATCGTCGCGCAAAAACCTTACGGGCACCGGAGACCGGATACGACAACCAATAAAAATCAGCGCCCAAATGCTTTCCAAAGGAGAAAACTATAAACCACAAAAACACACTCAAGCACCACCTAGGCGTTTGTACAAAAATATGTTCTAAAAAAATAACTAATATTTTAACCTACATAATAATAATATCGCTCTAATAATATAAAACGCCCTAGATGTAAATCACAAATTTATACTGTAAAATCAATACATAACATGTACTTACCTTTACTATTTACATCGAGGGCCCTCCAACCCTGACCCTCGTCATTATAAAAACACATTAAACAACACTCTATTTTTACAATTCTACAACTCTGAAAGCATCAAAAGAAAAACATAAAAATACATGTAGCATACTTTATACATCCACTACTAATAAATCTTAAAAAGTTATTATTACCTATACAAAGAAAATTAAAAAATTCTTTTTAAAATTTTACTTATTTGTATATCAAATATTATAATATATATCTATATAAAAAAAAAAAAAGGGCGAAAATTGAAGCAAGCGACAAAAAAAAGGATCAATATCGAAAACCCAACGAGCCCTGGTCCTTTTCCCCTTCCTGAGATCGACATCCCCCCTACTTTGGCTGGAAAACAATTTTGCAACATAATCGATTCCCGTCTGTGCTCTCATAACTTTTTTATTGCACGTGTCCAGTTGCGCCGACGCCTTGACCAAACATCGAAAAAGTTATCCCCGACGCTGTTTTGTATGCCTCGCACTCCCCCAGTCTGCGCGAACCAGGACACGCATGGAAAGATTCGATGTACCTCGAGTGTTCCCTAGACGTGGCTACTTGGGTGTCGCCCATGGTCGGGTTCGCCGAGAAAATAGGCACTCGCCGTCAGAACGAGGCCCACCGGGGCCCGCGCTTGTTCACAAACCCCAGCCCACCCCTACACATACATACTATTTATGCACCCACTAAATACTAGAAAAACGACACCTCCAGCTGTTTTTACCACTAGCAATAGCATAGCAAAGGCAAGTCCCAACTGCAAAACCTTTCAAAATCGACCACAAATAAAAATAATAACTAATTAAAAAATTAGACGACAAAAGAATCTGATTTTTTTAAGAAAAATATAAATGCATAGATAAAATTGCCCTTCCTAGGTAGAACCATGTAACAAATGTAACAATCTCGACTATGGAAAAAATTATTCTCGCTCTCGGACCCAACGCAAGCTAAGACACGGACCTTGAAATGATACACACTAGTCAGCATTTAAAGGGGCAGCAAATCTGCCCCGAACAAACAGGCAACCTTTCCACTCTGCTATAAAAGTTTTGTTTTACAAACTAACCAATTATGTTTTCTATCACATACAGATACATAAAACTATGAAACTGAGTTTTTAAGCACAAACGACTCCAATATAAAATCTAAAACATAACTAAATTTTTTTAAAGCGAACCCACTTTTTGAAAAACCCCCTCTAACACCTCAGAAAAACCATCAAAACCCTTTAAAACCTTGTATATAAATCTCTATCATATACAAACCCAGGCGCCAAATCCACCTTCCTTTAAGGTTGTTTTGCCCTTTGGGATGGGGTTATTTACCAAATAACTATTGTTTTTGGGAAATAGCTGTTATTTGTTACACGGCTAACTTCCCCAAAGGTGACCGAGACGATAGGTTAAACGGGGGGAACTTCTAGACATGTATTTGGGGATTTAACATGAAAAAAGAAAAGGTTTCAACAAAAAAAGGAGCACATGTATTTAAAATTTGAAAAACCAATCTTGCCTTCAGCTGGGTGCATGCATCCTACCCACTGAACGTGAGTTCGTGTCCCCTGACTTTAACTGGGGTTTCTGTAATGAAATATTTAGCTTTTACTATTCCTTTGGGGCCCTGGTAGTCAGTGCATGTCTCGAACCCCGGGCCCCTGGACACTCGCCCCCGGGCTTCTCTCTTCGCCACTTGGGGCGGGGCTGCCGCCTCTCGTCTCGCCCGGACCCTCCTGGGACCCTGCTCGCCTCTTGTTGTTCTTTTTCCCCTTTAGTTCTTTATGTCCAACTCCCCTTTTTTACCCAACGGTTTAAAGCCCTCGACGGAAAACACCTTTAACTCTTCCCCGGAGACAAATTTGTGTTTTTCTGTCGAAAGTAAATCCCCGATCAGATCGCACACCCCACCAAAAGCTTCCCCCAGACTCTTTTCGACTTTCCCCCCTCCAGGGCTCCAGTCTGACGTCTCTAGGGCCCAAATCCCTTCCCCTCAAAACCCCGTCACCCCTTTTTCGGCAATCTTTTTGTTTTTTGAAAGGGCTGCATTCTTTTCTATTAAAAATAAATTTTCAGTTCCCAATAGAAATTTTGTACGCCCCCTCTCACATTCCGACCAGTTATAAAACTTAACTTGTTTAATGAAATGTTCCCCCAATCATCATTTTGTCAAAAAACGATTCCAAATTTACTTGGCATAAGAAACGCCATGTAGTACCATAACAAAGGGGAGGAACTACCCCAAAAATGCAATACGGGGACCTGCGAAATGGGGTTTTAAAGATAAATTCTAATTATCTGAGGGCCTTTGAAGAAAGGTTTTATGCAAAAAAACTTAAATTTTAAAATTTTGGGGAAAACACAGCTGTTAAAAATTCCCGTTCAAGGGGATTAAACACAGATGACGGTTGAACTGAAAGGGAGAGGAACTGGGGGGCTGCAATGTTTCCCTTTGGACTAAATGTAGACTTCAAACTAAAAGGGCAGACCATTCCACAACTTATGTAGTAGGGTTTAAATTCTGCTTGCATGTATTAGGGAAATTTGTAAATCGTGCAACCGAAATACAAAAAAGGTGTATTTCGCATTTTTCCAATCATTAATTCAAAACGGGGTCTTTTTCTGGGTTGCATCGGCTACAAATCGTCTTTCGTTTCAAAAGCGGGCTGTAAAATTCTTCTTAAATTTCCCAAAGGGCATCTTCAGCAGGCATTCAAAAATCTAGGTGTTTTACTTAAATGGTTTATATACTTGAAAAAGGCATGCTTTGTCATGAAAATCCCACCTTGTTTCAAAAGGAAAAGTAATGTGCACACCCACAAAACAAATTAAAAAACAAACTCCCCAGACCAAACTAGGCTTAGGCTAGCAGATAGTGCCCTATCCAAGCGGGGAAAGGAAAAATTTTAAACATTATAAAAAAATATAAAGGCAGATTATGAAAGTAGTTTTAAAAAAAAGTGTCAAATCTGGGGTGGAAAAGGTTTTCTCTCTTTCAGGTATTTTAGTCATTGATCTGTGGACTTTCTTCCATGTGAGTTGTTGGGATTAGTATTGTACTTGTTAGTTATGTAAATTTTTAATTGTTGTTTTTAAAAATTAGCTCGAACTGTGATATCTTGTAAAGTATACTATTCCCACTGGGTTATATACCCTATTTAGTTTTATCTTTGGGATTGCTTGTTTTTTACATTGGAAAATTTTTTCATGTGGCTACTTAAACATTGTAAATATTTTACATTTTCTTAGAAAAGTGATATCTTGCAAAACTGATAGGCCCCATCCTAATTTGTTTTAAACTTTTTATTGACGCTTTACCTGGGAGAAAGATTTGACATTTATGCTATTTAACCAGGTATTTATTCAACCATTTATGACAACTCTAAAACCGCCCACCATGTATCTTGTGTTGGCACTTAGTGCAAAAAGATGGCTAATAAATATCAATCAATATCAATATCAGGCATCGGTTCGGCTACTTCGTTAGCACCCGAGCGTAGTCGCCGAAAGTGTATGCTTGTGAGCCTACTTCGCCTACTTCAAGATGGCCGAATGCGAAGAAGTGAAATGCAAGCAGGATTGTAATTAATTAATTTAAATTGTTCCTAGGATCTTATATTTAATTTATTATTTTCTTACCACGTAGAAAATTAGCAGTGTCAAGAATTCAAACAACTAAATGCATTTTATAATTCCTGAGATTCTTAGAACAGTTAGGTTTAATAATTATAATCAATAATTGGACTCGGCATGTTCTTTTAGTAAATTATTATATTAAATTAATGGAAAAGCAATATTTCGGGTACTTTCAGTACCCTTCAAAAGGCAACAAACACAACAAAACAAAAAACTCTCCGTCTCCCAGCCAAGGTTGACACATCTAACAAACACTGCCATCTTGATCTCATAAAAAATATATTCAAATAAAATTAAAATTATACCACAATCATGCCCACAATAGTTCTATGGCTTGGGGACAAACTCCTTCCAAATCGCCGGGAAGTCCAATGCTGGGAGCACTGATGACATCATCAGCTACAGACATCAAGGCAGCCTCCTTTAGCCTCCGTTTATGTGTATTTGCTTCGTGTAGAATGATTGAAGCATCATCCCAGTTCACATAATGATGATGTTCATAGACGTGCTCTGCTAGTTTTGAGGAGTATACCTTGTGCTGTGCAACGTTGTTTTTATGTTCCTTCAGCCTGACTTCCAGAGGTCTCCATTAATTTAATATAATAATTTACTAAAAGAACATGCCGAGTCCGATTCCATTAATTTAATATAATAATTTACTAAAAGAACATGCCGAGTCCAATTATTGATTATAATTATTAAACTAAATGCATGTTTTAGGCCAAGGCCCTAGAGCCTAGGCCTAGCCTAGCTAGACCTCAGACCCCAGCCAAAATCTAGCATTTTGAATGTTTTGTGATATAGTTTGTTGATTTTCAATTTATTTTTAACTTCTTGACCTTGGCTAAGGAGGTTATGCTAGGCCTAGCCCTATGACAAGCCAAAAATGAGAGATACAACGCACATGGCCTAACAAACATAAGAAAGTTTGTTTGTTTACTAATATAGAAAAAGACTCAAGCTACCGCCTTCTCGTGGGTGGGTTTTGAGAGCGACTTAAAAACGTATGTCCGTTAAGTAGGCAGTGGGAAGCCATGGTAAGCAGGCTTCGAGTAGTTGTTGACAAAATCGCTGAGTAGGCGAGGTGTAAGCAGGCAAGCACAGAGCAGGCAAGATTTTAGCAGGGTAGCAGTCGAAAAACGATTACAGACGTACCCTGAGATGAACACTTTGTTCGGGCCTACTTACCCCACATATATTTTTATACTTCCAGTGCAAAGCCATGGGGATTGTTTCTATTTCTACTTACTCCAAATCTTGGGTTAACTAGGAACAAGAGCATATTTTGTTACTTACTATTTAAAAAATGTGTTTTGATACAGACTGTAAAAAAACATATTTATATAGTTTTAAAGACAACATTTCAAAGAAATATAAATGAAGGATAGGCTAAGGTCCTAACTTTATAAAAAACATGCGCATATGTACTCACAACCAACCGAAATTGGATCGTAGGTTGCTCAAGGTCAAACCTTGCCTTTATCCCGATGCATGTACCTCCACTCCCAACTCATTACTTTTGTATCAGTTTATTCAACGTGATCTTCCACTTCTTTTTATTTCATGTTTCACACCAAATATCATCCAAGTTGTCATGTAATAAATATTGGGGACAGAAAATGCACAAAACAAGTAGTAGATTACAAAAACATCTGCTGAAATCAAACTTCACAGATTTTTTTTTCTGAAGTTTGACCTTCACAATGACAGTTAGCACTCATCGCTACAATCACAGCAGCCAGCCTTGAGCGGCAGGGGGAGGGGTATTATATATATAATATATACTATATAGTGTCGTAGAAGACATGGAAGAAGATGAGGCGGTGTTGAGCCTGGCTAGCAAGCACTGAAAGTCCACAGCCTGAGAAACTGGTGATACGTCACCCCCCGACCTGACTTATGTTGGAACCGGGTGTTTGATTATTGGATGAGCATAGCGAGCAAAGCGAAGATTCCATTTCACTACACTGGAGAAAAAAATCCGCAATGTTTTTTTTTTTTTTTCTGTTTGTATTATTGTGTGTTTGTTAACACGATTCCGGCTAAACCGATACTCCAATTGCGATGAAATTTTATGGAGACCTTCGAAATCTCTGAACTTAGAACTGCCACGTTTTTGAGCGCAATCGGAAAATTATTTCTCATGAAAATCGCCATTTTAAGAATTTTTTCGATTTTTAAAATATTTCTTCGACTTATAACAATAACACCTACATGCTTAATTTGATTTTAATGATATTTTCACAGAACCTTAATTTTATGAATTAAGATATTCGTGTGAAATTTGAGCGCAATCGAAAAATTATTTCTCATGAAAATCGAAATTTTACAGGTTTTTTCTTTTTTTAAACAAGTCTTTGACTTATAACACCTACATGATTTATCCTATTGTAATGAATTTTTCACAGAACCTTAATTTTATGAATTAATATATTCTTGTAAAATTTGAGCGCAATCGAATAATTATTTCTTATGAAAATCGCAATTTTACGATTTTTTTCTTTTTTTAAAATTACGATTCATAAAAAAAATTAAAAAATAAAGTTAATTTTGTATTTAATTTAATTTAATTAAAAAAAATTATTCGACTTTGAAATAATTTTGTCACAGAACAACAGAAAATCCTCATAACACAATCATGGCAGCTCAATGCACCAATTACGCTCATCCAACAACGCGGCGGGACTTAAGAGTCGAAAGCAGGGCCGAGCGCTTTCAAATTTTGCGGTGACTACCTAAACTAAATCGTCCGCTATCGGTAGCTCTGTCAATACAGTTGCGTCTTCTCCCCTAGGGTCCTAGGCTACCCGCATTACCAGCCACGTTTCAAACCACGAGATATTATTTGGTGGCGAGTTGGATGATTTTATGCGACTGACTGCCACATCCAGGAAAAAGCTTAAGTCCCACCGCGTTGTTGGATGAGCGTAATTGGAGCATTGAGCTGCCATGTGTTATGCGGATTTTCTGTTGTTCTACTTCATTGAAGTTTATTTTTGAAATTATTTAAAAGAAATAAAAAATAAACTTTAATTTTTAATTTTTATAATTAATCGTAATTTTAAAAATCGAAAAAAATCGTAAAATTGCGATTTTCATGAGAAATAATTTTTCGATTGCGTTCAAAAACGTGGCAGTTCTTAGTTCAAAGATTTCGAAGGTCTCCAGAAAATTTCATCGCAATTGGAGTATCGGTTTAGCCGGAATCGTGTTAACAGACACAAAAATACAAATAGAAAAAAAAGAAAAAAAAAAGAAAAACATTCTGGATTTTTTTCTCCAGTGTAGTGAAATGGAATCTTCGCTTCGCTCGCTACGCTCGCCACGCTCATCCAATTATAATGTACATCTCATGTATAGAGACGTAAATTACACTGTAGAAATATCGGCAGAAGGTTTTAAAACTATTGAAAGTGCCCTAATTGTAATGACAAATGTTTTACGCTCGTCTCAAGTTAGCGTGCATCTGCATAAGTATCACTGGAGACCGCCCGCTCACCGTAGTCGTGTTGGCTCACTGGTCAGCACGCTTGTTTTGAATGCGAGAGGTCGCCTTTTTTATAAAACATTTTTTACTTTTTTTACTCATCCCATTATTAGTCAGGTTCACTATGTATTTTCGTGGATTTTTTTGGAGATTAGCAAAGTGCCATATTTTTGGAAAGCTTGAAACGTCAGGAATTCAAAAATCCATGTTTACATTTGCTCAGATGTTCATTTAGCCGCCATTTTGGATAATCAAAATGGCCGCCCGAAAATATTAATTTAACTATATCTCGGCTTCCAAGTGACATAGGAAGTTCATATAAAATGCTCTTACTATGTTTTTAACACCAAAAATATTAAAATCAAAGTTCAAATTTGTAAATATGCAGCACGGCTGCCATTTTGAATTTAAACTATAGCTGACCCTAAAATACAAATTTCACTATAATTAAGCTTCCAATTGACATAGAGAGTTCATGTCAGTTGTTACTACAATGTATTTACATCAGCAATATATTATTAAATGTTTACATTTGCATAGATGCCTCTATGGTCGTTTTTTTTAACTTTAAAAATTGGCGACCAGAAATAAAACTTGCTTGATAGCTCGACATGTAATTGTCTAAGAACGTTGGTGAAAAAGGCTCTTAATTTGAGTTAATATCATAAATAACCATAAATCCCTACTAAAAATTGCTTACATGCCCATATCGCCGCCATTTTGGATTTTAAAATGACCACCGTCAAACGAGAATTTCATGATATCTCGGCTTCCAAGTGACATAGAAGGTTAATGTAAAATTCTTCTTCTATGTTATAACATCAGGAAGATGAAATTTATATTTAAATTTGCAGACAAGTCAATTGTGTTGCTATGGCCGCCATTTTGGATTTTAAAATGGCGTCCGATACGTAAGAATAACGTAAATCTCTCTTTGTACGTTTTAAAATCTGGAATATATTAATCTACGCCTGTATCTACATAGATTCCTCTGAAGCTGGCACTTTGAATTAAAAATGGCCTCCCTTTATCATCAAAATTTTAAAGAACAAGCATATGTTTCAACATCAAGAAAAGGAATCTTGAAGTTTACATATTTTGCACAGTTCATTTAAAGTGATGATTTCATTTTGTCGGACTACTGGAATTTACAAATGATTGGATTAAATAAAATACTAGTATTAGTAGTAGTAGTAGTAGTAGTAGTAGTAGTAGTAGTAGCTAATTTTTAGTAGTTTAGTGGTAGTTGAATTTATTTGTAGCACAAAAGTTAGGAGAATGAGATGTAAGGTACTGATCGCAGTATTTTTACAGTCATACTTTTCAGAAGTTAAAAGCTATGAATTATTTTTTAAGTATATGTGAAATTGTGAAATTATTTGCATTGAGAAAACATTATCTTCTTTATCTTGATTACACTAGACCTCATCTTCATCACTGTCACTGTCAGCAATAACAATGCTGCCGTCATCGTCATTTTCGCATTCGGTGTCCCACAATCAAAGTTCTGTACATGGTAAGTTATTCTTTCTCTACATGAACATCTTGCGTAGAGGAATTGGTTTTGCATTGGCATCTGACCAACTCGATGATAGCCTGTGGTGCTGAAGAACATTTGTAGTAACTGATGGCAGCATCTCCATCTGTATCCTTACAGTAACTGAATTTTGAGGGGTCAATAAGCTGTTGCTGCATGACTGTGGCTTGACACCATACCTGGCTTTGTATCTGCACGCGCTTGATGTGTTCTTCGAGTGCAAAAAATGTAGGTGGTAACTTGTTGCTTTCTCATTCTGCGAGTTGTTTGCAGAACAGATGTCAACTTAGATCAGGTATGCTTCTGATGTAGAGACTTTTCGGACAGTACATTGAGCAAACAAAGTTTCCCAGTTCGTCTTTCACCTCCTACTGAAGATCACCTTCCATGGACGGTTTCATCAGCGTTCAAGTACAGTTGAAACCATTTGGTGTAACCTATTCCTGAGAACTTCCCAACGTTGTCCGCTTCAGTGAACGCGTGGAATATAGGTATAAAGCTTGTGCTTTGTCCGTGCCTAAAGCTCTCCTGATTGATTCTATGTCCACCATACCGGATACCATCGAGTGTAGCGTTTTTTGCACAGCTTGTCATAGTTTGCGAGAGCCAGAACCAAAATATCTGTATCAGGAGTGAAGAATATCAGTTCGTTGATATCAAATTCGTAATCCTGTCGTTGAAACTTTGTGCAAGATTTCTTACTGTTTTGAGTATACCTACTTTTCCCGTCATTTTCTGGAGAAGAACCATTCCGTCAAAAACGGTGATTCTCGGATTTGTTGATGAAAAGGGTCGTTGCACACTGGTTCCTGGAGTTTCTGTCTGCCCATTGCTTTCGTCAGTATTTGCCAACTTCTGAAGATATTGTATCAGCTTAGATTTGTCATTACGTGGAAACATTGACCCATCTGGAGCAAAAAGCGCTCTCGGCGTTAATTTAAACTCAAAGTTACCAACAGCATTCTTTTGGTCAATATATTTCTGTTGGATCAGCTCAAAACCATCAGGTGATCATATAGATTTTTGGTATATCGCAGTCGCAGGTCAACTGTCTAGTTACAAAGCTTTATCAATTTCTGTTTTGCTTCCAGACATGTACATCTTGTTCTTTTTTTGACTGGGGCCCACAGGCTGACATCTCCATTGATGCGTTCAGGGACGTAGCTTTAATAAAGTTTCTAACCAGTTTCATCAGCATTCAAGATATTCTGAACACACTCTTGTGGTACACATGCATTTGTGATGAACTTGTTCAACATGTCCCTTTCAACAGCAATAGGACAGACGTTGCTGCAAGTCGGTAATTGGGCCACTGTCTGCTCTTCGTAAACGATCCAATTTCTCTATGCCCTATTCACATCATGTAGCACCAACCTAAATGATTTGTGCAAATGAAAAGATAAATTAATTTATTCTTATGTAAAAACTGCATGTTAAATCATCTATCAAAAACAAATAAAAGCTAAAATTCAAGTTATTCCTACTATCGGACGCCATTTTAAAATCCAAAATGGCGGCCATAGCAACACAATTGACTTGTCTGCAAATTTAAATATAAATTTCATCTTCCTGATGTTATAACATAGAAGAAGAATCTAACATTTACCTTCTATGTCACTTGGAAGCCGAGATATCATGAAATTCTCGTTTGACGGTGGTCATTTTAAAATCCAAAATGGCGGCGATATGGGCATGTAAGCAATTTTTAGTAGGGATTTATGGTTATTTATGATATTAACTCAAATTAAGAGCCTTTTTCACCAACGTTCTTAGACAATTACATGTCTAGCTATCAAGCAAGTTTTATTTCTGGTCGGCCATTTTTAAAGTCCAAAAAACGACCATAGAGGCATCTTTGCAAATGTAAACATTTAATAATATATTGCTGGTGTAAATACATTGTAGTAACAACTAACATGAACTCTCTATGTCAATTGGAAGCTTAATTATAGTGAAATTTGTATTTTAGGGTCAGCCATAGTTTAAATTCAAAATGGCAGCCGTGCTGCATATTTACAAATTTTAACTTTGATTTTAATATTCTTGGTGTTAAAACATAGTAAGAGCATTTTATATGAACTTTCTATGTCACTTGGAAGCCGAGATATAGTTTAAATTTAATATTTTCGGGCGGCCATTTTGATTAGCCAAAATCGCGGCCATACGAACATCTGAGCAAATGTAAACATGGATTTTTGAATTCCTGACGTTTCAAGCTTTCCAAAAATATGGCACTTTGCTAATCTCCAAAAAAAATCCTACGAAAGTCGTTTTTTTACGACATAGTGAACCTGACTATATGATTGTTCACTCGTAATTTATGACGGAAACAATTTTTATGACTTTCCGGTGCAAATTACTCTAATGGCGAAGGCCTTCTCGCATTCCATAGTCGTGTTGAGCCCATAGATAATCACAGAAGTTGTAACGTAGATAATTGTGTAATTCTTGTTTATTTATTTAGATTAAGGACGCGTCAACCGTTAGGTCATAATGCACCACTCTGCCTAAGGGGGGTGGGGGAGGAGGGGCCCATGCTAGTCAGAACCAGCCACGGGTAAGGGGAGGAAGGGGGGTTTCTCACGTCGCGGGTCGTCATCGTCTTTGTCATCGTTCGTTGTGTCATTGTCATCGTCGCCAGGGGGTCGTCAAGGGAAGGGGGCAAGGTCCCCGACGACGATTGCCAGAGCTCGCCTCTATTTTCCGGGAGTAAGATACTCCGCTCTTTCTAGCTGATGTTTGCGAGGTGGACTTTTTCTCTTGAATCGCCTTTTACGATAAGCAGAGCCATGCTCTGGGCCAATTCTACACCCCGGGCCCAGAATTACAAATATATTTGCACCAATAGATAGCGCTAAACAAAACGAACACATTGGGATTACAGTTCTTTACGTTTTTTTTTGCCCCGATCATGGTATTGAGGTTTGCGGCAACTTCAGGGCGTCTTTGTACCTAAGCCAACTAGGCACGGGTCCAGGGGCGGCAGCCCTTGGGGGGGGCGGGGGCGGCACAAGAGCGAAACAAATTCAACAATGTTAGTTTTAATTATTTTATTATTTGTTTTTGTTTTTATTATATCGTATTATGTAATTTAGATTTTAAAACGTGTTTTGGAGCTTTTAAAAGTTGAAAATTTGCAAAAATTTCGCCTTCGGCGATCGGTCCTTCGTTACAGCTATAGCATTAGTCGGGGGCCTACATGGTTGGCTTGGTCGCTTTGGTTTACTGTTCCCCACTGAAAATCAGTTATATGACTGAGTGGGTAACTCTAAATACGAATATGTATTTATTTATTTATTTATTTATTTATTAAGTCTTCTTATCCCGATCCCGTAATAAAAGGGTTTCGTAAAGTAAGACTCTTGCGTGTTTTACTGTGGTGGCTAGCTGTTGCATGCAGCATCTGTAGACAGACAACTTTGTTGCAGAATAGAAGAAAATTTAAATTTAAAACCGTTACCTAAACCTTTTAGTAGTGAGTTGGGTGGTGGTGTTTGGTATGGGGGGGGTGGTGGGGGCGGCAAAATTTAATTGTCTAGGGGCGGCTCACTACCTAAATACGGTATATTTCTTCCGGGATGTAGCTTTTACGATGATGTAATATACACAAGAACACCGAAAAAAAACAGCAATGCAATATTATTACTAAATAGATTGCGTACTTATGTACACAAATATAATTTCAATTGAAAATATTTTGTATTTATGATTTTAAATTGTGGATCATAATTATGCCAGTGCTATTCAAAGTCCAACAATGACACACAAAAACACAAGTTGCCGTCGGAGAATAATAAGTTGGTGTTACAAAAAACAATTTTGAATACATGTTTGTGGTGTACAGCACTAAACACAAATACATTAGACTAGGAAAACGCTAAAGTCCCGCCGCGTTGATGGATGATAATTTTTTGTAAGTTTTTTGTTTGCGTTTTTTGCGTTTGTTTGCACTTTTCCTTTGCAAGTGCTTTTTGGAATGCATTGTAGGTGATTGTTGTCAAGTTTCTATTAGTAGTAGTATTTCTTTTTATTTAGCAAATTGCTATTTTTACAATTCATTTCACAATACATTTCACAATACATTTCAGTTTCACAATATGGCCTATAAACTATAATTATTCAATTTCATGTATATAATGCAATTCCCTATACAATCTTCATAGGCATCTTTATAACTTCACATTACGTCATTGTACCTTAATCATAGACATTGTTAACTATTATTATCCCGAGTCGGCGCCCATAAAATACATACATTATAAATCCACATTAGTATAGTATCAGTGTTAGGGTTAGTTATTGTTACTTGTTAATTGTTGTTATAAACCTAAAACAACTCATTAAAACCTTTATTTCTATGGATTCTGGATAACTTTTTCAACTTTTTCTTTTCAAAAGGTACTACATTAACATAACCTTAATGTCCATGTGAAATATGAACGTTGTACCACTACCCGTTTGGTCAGAATCGGCCCAAATGTCACGAAAAATATCGCACTAAAAATAGAAAAAAAATCGTAAAAGTACGATATTCACAAGAAATATTTCTTCGATTGTGCCCAAAAACAATACACCTCTAAGTTTAGAGATTTCGAAGGTCCCTTCCAATTTTCATCAAGATCGGTTATGCCGTTTGCCTGGTAGTTAGCTAACAAACAGACAGAAAAACAAACAATAACAAACACCCGAGCTATATTTTTTGGGGGTCAGTAAAATTGAAGTCTTCGCTTCGCTCATCCAAAAACTGATGTGACGCTCCTGAGCGATTGATGCAAGAACCAATCCCTATGCAAGAATTTTTAAAGATGTTGTAAAAAGTAGCTTACATACACTGCTAGCTGTCATTACATTTACAACCAGGTGTTTAGTACTTACATAGTCCCACATTCCCCACTACTATTTTGTTTGTTGTTTAGGAGAAGCATAGCATAGCTAATGAAGTTTCACTCTAAACAGTGAAACAGTTTCTGTTGATTTGATAGCCATTAGCCACCAAAGGCGAAACATGCAACAAAATGGTCAAAAGTATGGTAACCAAATTGAAAGAATAAAAATACCCGCCACTCTCATCTTGGAGTAAAAGCATGCCGAGTATAGATACATGCATGGGTAAGAATACCACAATGTTGAATGTATAAATCAGTAATCATCGTCTCACAAAGCAACATTGACCTTGTGAGACTGACGAATGGTCACTACTGCAGCGCGAGAAGGATGGGAGCGCACACGCAGAATCAGCTACCCAATAAAATATACTTGTGAATATACTGAGACATTTTAAAATACAAAAACTTGCAAAGCAAATTCGTAGTTTTGGAATAGAGAGATCTCAAAACAGATTTGAACGTGGTTTTCAAATCACTTTTACATTACAGTAACGTACATACATACACTACATAGTTACATTGCACATCTGCCACGTACTAAAAAATAACCCAGTGTTCTTCGTAGCCCATCAATCAAAATAAAATAAAAAAATTTCCAATGCAGCAACAAACACAACAATTGATATTTTCCACCTTTCCCACTGCATTCCACCGCCATCTAAATCAGCAAATCATCAAATGAAACACTGAAAATTTGCACTGCCTTTTGTTTAACATTTTCATTTAATGACGGGAGCTTTGAACAAAAAGAAAAAGGGTATTGTTTCCGTAAATTTTTGTTTAGCCTAGGACTATCATCCCCTACTATTGTTCAACTACATTAGGCTTTCTGTAATCAAAACTAGTTATTTGTGCGGGAGTGTCAGAACACGGTCGTGAAGGCCTAGGGCTGGCTAGGAGAGTCCTAGGAGTTGTCCAAACGTGATGTGTTTGTATTCATATTTCTAGTCATATAGCCAAAGGTAACTTGAAGCTTACACTGTTGTATTATAAATAATTTTCATCGTCTGGGCCTAGGCCCGGGATGGTTTCTGTTTTTGTTTTATGAGCGTAATGACTACTTTTCTCGTTTTACGCATAGACACAAAATTAAAAATGTCGTCCATCTGTTTACGTATTTTCTTGGGCGAGGCGTTCGTATAGCCTGAGCTGGCCGTTATCGTCTTTCGTACATACGATCCTAACGCACAGACGCGGAACTCCGTGCAGCCATCAATCCCCATTTTAGGCGCAATTCCGTGCCTTTTTTGTGTAGCTTTTACTGATGAAATTTAACGATTATATCCATAATTATGGTTCAAATAAGATCAACTTTCACCACAGTGTTCGAAATAGTAAAATTAATACATCGCTGTCATGAAACATGGATATTACTTATTTCAATGCAGTGAAGTGTATCATCAAGTTCCCAAGTTATCATTTTTTTTCCGAAGCAATAACCGACCAAAGAAAAAAATAGACAAATGCGATGTGTTCAAAATTTATTTTTGAGTATAGTTGAATTTTTCCATAATTATTTGATCATAATTGTAGAGCTTGTTATTTGATTTCTAACCCTCTGCAGCCGCGCCTGAAACCTGTCTATGCATTAGGCTCTTAAGCGTTTTCCTAGTTATTATATATGATTGTTTGTTCCGTGAAAAAGACTGCGATCTGGGTTTATAATGGAAAAATTCTACCTTGGACAAAGGAAAAACGGGTAATTCCAGGTAACGGGTAGGCTACTGAAAATTTGGAACCGTAGGCCTACCCAGTACTACATTTGTACTGTGATAGGCTAAAACTAAAACATAATGTTGCATTACGGAAATGTTTTTATCTTTGGTTTATATGTCCATTATAAACGTAGTGTATTTTAGATAGATCCCTTGTTGTACAGCAATGAGTGTCTTGATTGCTATTGTGTTCTAGGTGGAGGATGACCTTGAAAAGTTAAAAAATGCATCTAGTCAAGGCGAACTTATGGACAACATCAAGGCATTCGGGCGAAATGCTTCGGAATTGATGAACCAGGCAGCTAAGAGACAGCAAGAACTGAAAGACCCCCAGCTTAGGGACGACCTCGCTGCGGCTCGTGCAGTGCTGAAGAAACACTCTACCATGTTGCTGACTGCTTCCAAGGTAAGCTAACCACAGCTGCTTTTCAATTACCACATTACTGTGATAGCTTTCTATATTTAGGTATGCCTATTTTGAGCTCACTTGAAATTTGAAATGTTGATTAACAGCGTGTTTGGGAATTCATCTTGATTGTTGGTTGAGTTCATCCGGATGGAAAAGGTGTTCATAAAATGTAAAATAATAATAATAAATAAATAAATAAATTTTATTTAGAGTGCCCACTCAGTTGTATAACTGATTTTCAGTGGGGAACTTTAAATCAAAGCGACCAAGCCAACCCTGCAGGCCCCGACGCAATCGAGAGTGAGCGATAACCAACCAAAGATCGATATTTTTTAATAGGAAATATAGCAATCAGTGGTATGGACAGTGCGAACACCCGCGAATCAAAGCCAGAATCAACAAGGCCGATTCAGAACAACTCTGAAATTTATTATGTCCTTCGTTGCTAGGACGGCTCCAAAGTCATCGTTTACAAACTCCTAAGATATAAACTGATGGACTTAAGTCCAAATCAGAAGTTAAAAAACTTCTGACTATAGCGGGAATCGAACCCTGGACCTTCTGCATTGGAAGCAGATACGCTAACAACAAGACCAACGAGCCACACAAGACCAACGAGCCACACACACACACACACACACACACACACACACACAGTAGCGTCTTGGCGTGGCCACAACCTTGTTGGACAACCAAGCCGTGCACAATTACAGATACCTATATAATACTATAGGGCTGTGCAAATAGTGATTTTTCACTTTGAATCAAATTTTGAATTTAACAAAACTAGAAAAGTTTGAGTATCAAATAATGTTATCTTTGCATAATTTTGAATAACGACGGAAATAACAGCATTTAATTATAAATTGACGAATTGAGTTTTATTTAACAAAGTAAATTACAGTTTCAGGTGGCTTATGAGGGGGTGATGTTGTTGTTTCAAAATAAAAAAAAATATCCTAAGTCTGACTAATTAGAATCGCCCATTTTACTAGTCCTTCTACATAGTCTGACCTAGGCCTAGCCCTACTACATACCTGACCTAGGTCTAGGCTAGCCTACACCTAGGGCGTAAGCCCTACACAACAAATTAAGACAAAGCTAATTTGATAACACTCCCTAGGCTGTACCTTGGACTGGGCCTAAACACAAAGATAAGTGACAGCTTAGCTAACTTCAGTAGAATCAAGGTGCAGGGCTTTACCTATAGTTAAAAACTAAAACATTAGAATATTGCATCTAGGCCTAAGCCACCTGTTGGAGTCTTCATACTCTTGCCACAAGTTTTACACTTGGCAGATTCTTTGTCTTCTAGAAGTGAATAAAAATCCCAAATGCAGTTTAATCCGGCCGTTTCAATTAGTAGAGGAACGCCTTGCGAACGCGTCATCTTCAGAATCCCAAGTCTTCCATGACTTGTTTTATTTTTATCATTATTATAGGAAGTTAAATGCGACCATCAAAACACTGAAATAAAAGCACAATAATAAAAGAAAAACAGACAAGTTAAATTTACATTTATAAGTTACCTGGAACTGGAAGTAGTCTGGAGTTGCCACACAGCATAACTCAGCTCAGATCGACACCGGTCAGTCTAAGCTTAGGCATAGATCCTAGTGTAGCTTAGGCCTACTAGGGGGCTATGCCTTTAGTTTTATCAGTAAATCAACAGGTAGATATAGTGAGAGGATTGCACATTTGAGGGTTACTATAATAATAACTATAATATAATATATAATAATAAGATTGAAATAAAAATATGGTCATATAGGCCTATAATTGAATAAAAGTGACATTTGCATACAGTTGCAATTAAATACAGTAAGAACTCTCTTATCCGATCTCCGCTTATCCGATGTACCGTGTTAACCGAGCCGCCAAAAAAAAAAAAAAAAATAAAAAAAAAAAAAAAAATTAAAAGTTTTAAATACGTAAATAAAACATAAAAATAATTACAGACGCCGCGCCGCACTTTTTTAAATGTACTCGCATACATTTGTAGGCATGCCTTACGAGTGAGTGCAAAGAAGATAGATCGGCGATATACCTCGACTTTCGAGCAGTGTGCATCAGTCTACTGAGCATATAGAGTTCAGTGGTCAGTGTGCGTCGGGCGCATCGCCAGTAAGCGTCAGTGTCACCCACTGAGCATATAGAGTTCAGTGTGCGTCGCGCGCATGCACGTGCGCATACGATCCAGCCATCTCACACACAGCTGTTCAAAGATGGTCGTTGTGGAACTAGATGCAATCATGTTTCAACCGATTCACGAAATTCGTAATCACAACTCATTGAATTGTTATTCCTGGGCTTATCTTATTTCTTTCCCAGACTTATCTTGCGTCGTGAGCTTCAGCGCGGGCATAGTAGTGAGAGGTTTTCCCACATGAGAAAGAGAGCTAGGCCTAGGCCTATGTTTGCATTGTAGGCCTAGGCCAAGGCCTACTGCGTCGAGTTTAGGCCTAGACATACGTTTTTATTACGACATGTAGGCCTAATTGTGTACGTGTGTTTGTGAGCTTGATTTACAAGCTATTAAATCATTTAGTATACCCTGTATGAAGTGTATCGTGTGTATTTTATGTTCCTTTATCCATTACATGTGTCATATATCATTTTACCACATCAGGCTATGCTACGAGAGCAAATAAACAAATGAAACGCGCCATCCGAGTTTTTCGCAAATCCGAGGTGCCCCCGGTCTCATCCAACTCGGATAAGAGAGTTCTTACTGTAGTTATAAAAAGATGCACACAAAATTAGGTTAAAATTGACTGTCAGTCAGTAAAGTTTTAAGTTGAAAGTTTGTTTTGTTGTGATTGCAGTTTATTAAATTGAAAAAATTAAATTAAAAAGTTACAAGAGTTAAGATTAATTTAAGTTTGAATTTTGAAAAATTGAATGTCAGCAAGTTGTAAGTTGAAAGTTCATTGTTATTGCTGTGGTTACATTGATAAAAATTGATTTAAAATTGCATTAAAGTTGATGTTACGTCACACGCATTTCGGTTGATGTTACGTCACACGCATTTCGTTGATGTTGTGGGGTGAAAAATTTGTAAATTGGTGATGTTATTACCTGGTGGAGGTCTTGATGCCATGGCCAGTTAGGCCCACTTACTGTTGACTAATAATCTATTGAGTTCTAAACTTCACTCCACTTTCTGGGGGTTTTAAATCTTGGTTAGGAAATCTTGTTGAGAGAGTGAAGAAGAAATGGGTTATCACCAGCAGTGATAGCTAGGGCCTAGGCCTATGTTGTTAGGATGCCATCTTCTTGAGTCTTGACCTCGCCCAACTCCTATGAATTCCGCCCTCGCCTACGAATGAACGTGTTTGATGTTTGAAAATTGTAGTTCGACTGTCTGCTAGGGACGCAGCCGTGTCCTCTAGACAGACTTGGAGGCCGCTGGTAGACCCCTCTCTTTGTTGTCTGCATTCCTCGCTTAGTTTCCTTGGCCGCCACGTAGTTGAAGGGCGCGCCACCTTCTGGCACCTCCTGGCTGTCGCTTGTCCGATGTGTGGGTGGTCTCTTATGGTATTTAGTCAAAAGTAGTTTGGTGTTTTCCGTTAGATGACGCGGGGTGGTGTTTTGGGTTACTTTGTGTTTATAAAAGTTGAGTCTCACGGCTTGCTCAAGAGTTTGTCTGGAGTGGTTGCGATAACCCTGAGTTTAAAGTAGGGTACGTTCTCACGACGTGGGTGATTCGGTCTGTTCGTCTGGGGTTTGTTTAGATTACCACCCTGCCTGTGTGACTGGGGACCGTATGTGAGCTTTAGGGATGGCTACGCTCTTAGGCCTATGTTTTATACTAGCCTGACTGACAGATGAATAAAATGAATAGAAAACTAACAATTACAATAGGGAATATTCCACTTAATATTTTATATTTTATTTTAATTCTTATTAATGTCTTAAAAGTCACTGCACTTTTTTTTATTTAAAAAAAATGTTTTTTGTGTAATTTAAACAAGAATTAAATGGGTCCCCCAGTTTGCGCGCCAAAAACGAGCGTGCGCCATCTTTGGACGGTACTACGTCATAACTGTGTTGAGTCAAGGCCAATTGGAAACTAAATGTACGTATATTTGTACATATTTACATACAGACGGCGGTGCTCGCCCATACGCTCAACACAAACAACTCCACAGGGATGTACATTTTCACCGTCTTTTGTTTTTCTTTTTTCGTATGTGACAGGAGATTTCGCGAGATCATTGTGATGAAGAATAACGAGCATTTTGTCTCGAGTTTTTGCATAGCCTAGGACTATCATGGTATTCTTTATCTACAATAGGCTTTAATTAGTCATCAAAGTAAGGTTTTTGTGCGGGATGTGTGTAAAAACATGAACGTGCAGGCCTAGGGTTGGCAAGTTAAGCCTAGGGCTTGTCAAGTGAGTAATTTTAGTATTCACATACCAATGCCTATATCCTACAGGAACGATTGGCCTAGACTGTTGTATTATAAATAATTTTCTACGTCTAGGTCTAGACCTAGGACTGTTTCAGTTTTGTTTTTTGATTGCAATGTCAACTTTTCTCGTTTTCTGGCTAGGCGTTAAATGTAAAATGTCCGCCATCTGTTTACATTACTGTAGGCTACGCTAGGCGCTGCTTTGTTTAAAACACCGCCGTCTTGATGTATATCTCGATCCTACTATAATACTATTCCAACATCTTTGGTCTGGATGTATGTTTATCCAGACGGCGTTGGATCAACACAGTTCTGACGTCACAGTCGTTTTTGCCGCTTTAAAAAAGTGCTGCTTTTAAAACGGCTATAAATCACTGGATTATTATTTCACGGAAAAACAAAGTACATATTTGTAATCGGGACGAAATACTTCTTCTAAAAAATCTATTCGTACAGTATTTGGCGGAAGTGGAATATTCCCTATTATGAAAATATAAATGATTAGGCCTATAAATACAATTAAAAATACAATTAATATAAGTTGTTGCAATTGGCTTGTTCACGCAAAGCTCCACGCAGATCGCGCCACTGCACTAACCCCCAAAACCAGGGTCCACTAGATACTTTTTCCGAGCTGCTTGTTAGGTATCTAGTGGACCCTGTCCTAAGACCGTGGCGGTGTTTGAAATAAACTATGTATAGCAGGCTCTGCATTGTCAAATCTGTATGCTTCCTCGATTGTTTGTTTACGTATTGTTTTACCATTCCTTCTTTAATCAATGGTTTTACGAAAGTAGTCGTACGGCCTATTTCAAGTAATTTTATTCAGTAGCATATTTTGTTTGTTTAAACTTTTAAACAATGAAAACGTGAACAATAGGAAAATTAAAATAAGAGCTGAAAGCACATGGCGCCGTTGAAGTCTAAACCTGGGGCCTAGCACTGTTATTGAGATTAGACCTAGGCCTACTTGGAATAAGGCTACTAAGGACTAGGGCCTAGGCTTTTCTTCAGCATTAGATGTAGACCTAGGCATATCAATATCATGGTATTATCACAGTATAACCCATCTCTTACAGTAGCGAGACTTGCTAGCAAAACATGCTGTCAAACCGACACGCGCGCCCCTAGCGAAGGTACGAGCACAAAAGTGAACTAACGATGACAGTGCCACGGCAGTGACTTTTTGATCTGAATTGAAAACGATGTCATTTTTTTGCACTATTATGACGTGATAATACTGCTACAGCTGGATATGAGCTGGATATAAGTTTTGTCTGACGTTATTATTTTTTTTTACTGATAATAATATGATGACATACATATTATTATGTCGTTTTCAAAGAAAGCCTACGGCCTAGAGCCTAGCCTAGGCACCAGGTATTAGTAATATAGGTTATAATGGTTGATACATAATATAAAAATTTACCATCATTACTTGCAGTTGTTTTGACTGCAATTTAAATAGCCTAGGTTAGGCCTAGCCCTTGCAAAATATGATTAGCTTCACATTCTTCGGCATTCGTCAATTGTTTGTTGTTTACATTTTTAGTTCACTCAAAATGACTCTAACTTTGGCTAGGTCGGGCTAGTGTAGCGGCAAGAAGCTCTATCTATACATGTCACTACGTAGGTTACCTACACGGAGAGCGGTAGAGATATTATAGCTTTCCTGTCTGGGCGCACCGCCGTCCACGATTTGTATGTTGTAAAGCACTGACTTTTAGATGGCGGATGCTTTTAGTTCACTCAAAATGACTCGTACTTTGGCCAGGTCGCGCTAGTGTAGCGGCGGTACGCGCAGCCGACCACGACAGCAAATCACTCTGCAGGCAGTGCATTGAAGTTTTGCTACTGTAAGAGATTGTTATACTGTGGTATTATAAATTAGCAAGTATAGGCCTAGGCCCTACTTGCATACGCCTCAGCAAAGCCTAAGGCTTAGTCCTAGCCAGTGTTGATTTGTTGACATGAGAGAGGTTACGTAGGCAGGAGGCCGAATAAAGACACAATTGTCAGTATATTATGTGTGATTGTATTTATTTGTAGTAATAAACACAACAGAATGCCCTCCTCTCTCCTTACACGAATACAGCATTTTGCTTTCAACATAAAACTATGCAAACTGACAGTAAAAACAGTAGGCTGCTGACAGCTATGAGCAGCCATGACACCCGCAAGTTGGGCTATCACCGCCGTCTACACTCTACATCCGCCTTTACAGGCATCCAGACGGCGGTGGGGGGTTAGTACAATAGCGCAGCATGGTGAGTAAAAGTCGCAGTGAACAAGCCAATTATCATGATGCTTATTGACTGACTTGATTATTAAATTGGCCTGATTTGACAATTATTAAATTGATGAATGAGTAAAAATAAAATATATATATTGATAGTATTTTGTGGTTGATTGGTGCGTACGTAGGTACGTAACGTTACAGTCCTATTATAAGCATGCTTCAACCGCAAGTATTTATTACCCGAATGAACAAAACACTTAAACCACACAACAGAAAAACATTCACTTAATTGACCACAACCTTTCATTATTAAGTCCTGTTTATGCTGTCACCTAAATATGGAACAAACTGCCAGCTCACATCAAATGAAGATTTAAGAACAAAGTAAATAATATCTTATTTAGATAAAATATATAAAATAATAAAATTCTTTTCAGAGAATGCCTTTATAGGCCTATAGTAGGAGAAGATCAATCTGTAACAGTGTTTTGTAGTCTATCCTAGGCTTTGATCTATTCTAGTAGAATATAGCACATTTTTTTAGTGTAGAGACAATTTACTTAATATAGTATGTACTATGTAGTTAAATCTTGAGAATTAGTAATAATTATGTTCTACTTGTAGGTGTACGTCCGTCACCCAGAGCTGGCTGCAGCTAAAGCAAACCGTGACTATGTGCTGAAGCAAGTGTGTGAAGCAGTCAACACCATATCAGATGTTGCACAAGGCAAGGGCCCATCGGGAGGCCCCCACTACGATGGACCAGGCGAGCTGGCTGCTGCTCTTGATGATTTTGATGTAAGGGAAGGCCCTACTCTTTTTACTATAGATAATTAGCTTGTGGAGAGCATGTGGGTTAGGTTCTCCGTTCCCTATTAATAGAGATGTGCAAAAATGGTTTTTTAAAGTTTGAAAATTCGCGCCTTAAAAATAAAAATTCGCGATTTGTCGCGATTTACCAAAAAAACACAATTTTCTCATGCACAACTTTAAAAAAAAAAAAGGTTTCAGGATAATTTGATTGATTTTAATGATTTAAAAGAAAAACAAGCTCATGAGAGTGAAGTTCAGAATCAGTTTTAATTTTAAGCTCAATTTCAGCCTTCAGTTTTCAAAGTTTCCGACAGTTTTTACCAGAATTAATTTCGTCTACCCGGCACCTCCACCAAATTTACGAAATTATGCATTTTTTATGTAAAGTCTTTTGATATGGATATGAAGTATTTTGAGCTTTCTCTCGTTCAAACGATTATTAAGATCTCACAATCGCGTTGTATGACCCGGCGCCTCCACCATATTATATACCAGCCAGTATTCATTTAATTTCGACTTCGATCCGGCACCTCCACCAAAACTTTGAAATTTTTTAACTTTTTTAAAATTTCGTGACCTAATTCGCATTTAAGGACATAATTGCTAATTTTGCCACTGGTTCGCGGTATCAACTAAAATTTTGCGAAAATTTGCGAATTGGAAATTGGTACCATTCAATCACAGTTCATGAGATTCATGTGCAAACTGAATTTGAAGGGATTATTGCAACTTTAAAAAATTCGTGAAATTCGTTGTCACCATTTTACACATCTCTTCCTATTAAGTATAGTGTTACTCTTCAGATAGGGACCCTGAGATTTTGTGAATGACTTTTTTCCCTAAATGATGCTAAATATGACAGTTTTATTATTATGTAGCGAAATAAGTCAATAATTACGTTTTTATGCTAAATTAGAGCAACATCAGGAACTTTTTCTAATTATCCTGTTAGTTTTAGTCCAAAATATGCATTATTTTGACAATTGGGCATTGAAATCAACATTTCTGTTTTAACGTATAGTTAGCGCCATGACAGTTGAAAATATTATTAACGAACACGCCTAGCTAATTCCAATTAAGTTAACTTTATATGTCCTAAATACTCGTTCATATGTAATAAAAATACGTGTTCATTTTGCTCAAGGGTATTGATTTTAGTGCTATTTTTTAGGGGTGGGCGAACCTAGGTTTTTGACTTTCGAGCCGAACTCGAACTTTTGAACCAAAAATTTTCGAACTTCGAACTCGAGCCGAACTTTTGAAAATCCATTATTATTCTGTAACAAATAAGACATTTATAAAATTTAAAAAAAAAGTTATAAAAAATCTTAAATTTAAATATAAAAGCTCAAAATAAAGGCTCCATTTCGTCATAAAAAATTCAATTAATTCAAACTATTTTTTCAAATTTTGCGTATTTTCAAATTTCCCGCCGTTAAATTTCAATAATGTTGGTACTTCGTAGATCAAGAAGCAAAACTTCTAGTTTGTGTTTGTTATGTTGCCGACCCTGCACGAGGAGTGTGAATTGTGACGATCGAGCCAATCACAGATGCGCACCGCCTTCTAACAGATAGCTTCGTCGTGACGTCATGGCGTGACAAAACGAGAACTTTTCAAGGCGCTGGAACTTGGAAAATCAGCTGTTAGAAATATCCAGTATGGCGATTGCTGCTTTGTTGTTTTATTACGCGAACGATGTATAAAATCAGTTTTTGGCGTGTTTTTGGCGTAATTTCAAGACGAAGTTCGTTTAAAGTTCGAAGTTTTGATAAAAACCGAACTCGAGCTTAAAAAGTCGAGCCCGAGCCGAGCCGAACTTCAAAAAAAGCTCGGCTCGGGCTCGAGTTTTCAAACGTTCGCCCACCCTTACTATTTTTATGACGAAATGAAATTACATCTCTACCTAGAGTTTATTTATATACTGAAATTGAAGATTTTTTATACTGAAATGAGAACTTTTTATTTGCTATTTCTCAGGGTCCCTATCTATAGATAGTGAATGAGTGGGGAAAGGAAAACAAAGTCAAACACAAACATCTCACCAGTTGTGGATGGCTCTATAATTATTTGCAGTATTTTAGAAATAAATATCAAGTGATTCAGTCAAACATAAGCACAACAAACACTAAGGGACATCACTTTGAAAAAAATGTACATTTTGTCAAAATGATCACTTTATATTTTACAATAAATAATCAATCCTCAGCCTCCCTATTGTTCAAAAAGTCCACTGCGAGACCTACAACACGCGTACAACGCAAGATACGGAGCGCGAAGTTTCGCCCCTGGAGTGCAACTTGCATTGCATTCTTGTATTGAAGGCATTAACACTCGTCTTGTGCATTTTTTTGTATGTCTTTTTGCTTACGATGTATCGGGCGGGAGTAACATGATGCGGGTGGAAAACGCTGATTACGAAATTGTTGGCATGGCGCATCAGCATAGTGTAACCGATATCGGATCGTAGGCAGCTCAAGGTCAAATTGCCTTGCCGCTATCTTCATCCCATCCCCCACCCCACACCCGCTGTGTCAAACGTACGTATCAGTTCATTCATTGATGCTCGCACCCACTACTTATCTTATCTGGAAACACGTAATAAATATCGAAAACTTGAATAATGATGTAAATAAATAAAATAAACTATCAGTTGATCTATCAAATCATCTTGATGTAATGGCTTTTGACTGTAGCACTAGCATAGGAGGTAAATAATTAAAATCGTCTATTGACCCAATTATTTAGTGGGTTTTTATCCGAAAAATATTCTCCTCCAAATTCGTACCCTTATTATATTTGCAGTAGGTTTTGACTTATTGAGTGATAAAAGAAAGACATGTAAGTTCAAATAGCAACCTTAATTTGATTCTTGTTATTATTTCAATTAGGGATGCACATGATAATCAATATTATCGATCGATAATATAATGGATATAATTGCGATAATTGATAACCAAAATTCATTATGGATTATCGAAATATCAAATAATTGGTCAATAGTGGCACAAACCAAACTCTAAAGACGGAGATTATCTCAGTTTGTGCTATGCACTGGCTGGGCTTATGGTGTCACACTCAATGTTTGGAAATGAGCTATTAGTCAATAACGGAAGCTAAATACATGGGAGCACAGCGAGGCAGCAATCGGAACGTGATTGTTTTGTTTTGACTTTCACATGCCACACTTGAGGTTCCACTTATACTTCGGAACAGGCTTTGTTGTCGATATCGATATTATCGATAATATTGATTCTATGATTCAATATTATCGATAGTATTGATTCAATAATGACATTACCATTTTGATAATCAATAGTGAAAAAAGTATCGATGAAGAGTATCGAGTATGTGCATTGCTTATTTCAATACAATCGCTTACGGAGGGAGACTCATTACAAAACTTTACAGACTTGGGCGATAGGCAATTTTGACTCTTTAACTGCCTGTCCGTTAATGGGGAATGGTTCTCTTCCATGGTAGGCCCTATGTTTTAATTCCTGGCGTAAAGCACCTATAACTAGAGATGGGTGCATGTTGGTTTTTCGGACAGGTCCCGTTGTTTCCGGTTAAATACCACTTGAGCTTGGGAATGACATTAAACCAATAGGCTTTTACATTGGATGTAGACCTGCTATAAAAGTAGCAGCATCTGTGGCAGAAAGTCCTTCAATAGGACTTCAAGGAGAGTCATTTGAATCGTCACGAAGGTCTAAGTCGTGGGTCCACTGCACTTACTCGACGACGCGCAGCAATGAGCCGTAGACTAGCCCGCAGAAGAAGTTTGATTCATATTATGTGCCTCATGACACGGTGGCAAGAAACGTGGTCCGATAACTGCAATCGGACACGCACTGCGCCTTGCTACTTATCCTCCATTACTAAACCTATTGCCGGTTAGGCCTGCACATGATGATGGATCTCTTGGGAGTACAATAAGGTGCATGTTAATTGTTGTTGTTGCTAGGAACACATCGTGATGGACCCCTTGGCTTACAACGAAGTGCGCACTCGTCCTTCCTTGGAGGAGCGGCTGGAGAGCATCATCAGCGGAGCAGCACTAATGGCCGACTCTTCGTGCACCAGAGACGAACGCAGGGAGCGCATCGTGGCAGAGTGCAACGCCGTTCGTCAAGCGCTGCAGGACTTGCTGTCTGAATACATGTCAAATGTGAGTTCCCATACTGTAAAGACTAATGAATACTGAAAATAGTTTTGTACTGGAAAAACACTACGGTACACATTGTCAAGACATACAAAACAAACATTCAAAACCTAAACATACATTTCTTCATATTTATTTACATTTCACGTTCACAACTTGGTAGTCCCTACTCCTTTAAAAAAATAATGCTCTTTTAACAATGGTAAACAAAATTAGGAACCATGTGAAGATCCATGGCCCATTGTATCAAAATTGCTCATCCATCAGCCCAACTAAAAAGCATTCATGAACCGGTCTATTTTAAATCTTTTTCATTTAGGCTGTATGGGCCCGAATCAAAACCAACTTAATTTTTAATTCATACTAGGCTCAACTCAAGTTGAACTAATGAAAATAAAATAGGCATGTACACATCTTAGTTTCAGGAAAACATATTACTTATGAGCTATACTAGGAAAACGCTTAAGTCCCGCCGCGTTGTTGGATGAGCGTAATTGGTGCATTGAGCTGCCATGTGTTATGTGGATTTTCTATTGTTCTGTGAAAAAATCAGAACTTTGTTGAAGATTTTTTTTTAATTAATCGTAATTTTAAAAAAGGAAAAAATCGTAATATTGAAATTTTCATAAGAAATAATTATTTGATTGCGCACAAATTTTACACGAATATATTAATTCATAAAATTAAGGTTCTGTGAAAAAATCATTATAATCGGATAAAGCATGTAGGTGTTATAAGCCGAAGAAATTAAAAAATTCGTAAAATTGCGATTTTCATGAGAAATAATTATTTGATTACGCTCAAATTTCACACGAATATATCAATTCATAAAATTAAGGTTCTGTGAAAAAAATCATTAAAATCGGATAAAGCATGTAGGAGTTATAAGTCGAAGAAATTTAAAAAAAATAAAAATAAATCGTAAAATTGCGTTTTTTATGAGAAATAATTTTTCGATTGCGCTCAAAAACGTGGCAGTTCTTAGTTCAGAGATTTCGAAGGCCTCCATAAAATTTCATCGCAATCGGAGTATCGGTTTAGCCGGAATCGTGTTAACAGACAGACAAAAATACAAAAATAAGAAGAAAAAAAAAAAAACATTCCGGATTTTTTTTCTCCAGTGTAGTGAAATGAAATCTTCGCTTCGCTCGCTACGCTCATCTAATAATATGGCACTTCGTCTTGGCATTTTCATTACTTTGTGTACAGAGTTCAGTACATGAATGTAATTATTTTTATTTAAGAGGAGTTGCTGAGGCAACACGGACGGGAGCTTAAAATTCCATTGCCCTGTTTTTCCTAGTAAGCGGTTAATAACATAATATTATAAAAGTAAAACACATTTTATAAAAAGATCTTTGAGATCCAGTATTCACAATTCTGAAATAATTCTGAATCGATTTTGATTAAAAAATCCTGAAATCTGCAATTTACTGAAATTTGTTTTAGGGAACTTTGGCAATTTATTCCAAATGGTACCTAGATTTTTTAAGCAAATTTCCTTACTGGATCTTGATGTTTAAATCAAGTTGAACTCGCATGTTAATTTTGAAAACCGTTAGTTAAATGGTTTAACGGGAATTTCACAAATTAGGACTCATGTTTTGGATTTTCAATTTTTTGACACTCTGGCCTTAGCCTATGTTTTGCAATGATTGTGAAATGCTATTTCTTTGTGGCTATCAATAGAATGGTTCTTGATAATTTTTCTTACGAAATTTGCTAGGTAATTAATAATTATAATAGGCCATATATTATTATGATATTTGCTGTGATCGTCTGAAACCTGAGTGCCCGAGTTAGCCTTGGAGACTCCTCTTAATTTCCCTCCTGTACAAATCAGTTTTTAACTGAAAATGATGGGGACGTTAAATACTGGTAAATAAATAAACTTTATTTTGCTGGTTGGTAGTAGCATCTACAAGACAAAACACTATTTTCACTTGTTTCTAGGAATCATATTATTTGATAGGAATTTTTTCTAAGCCAAAGTCTGCTTTTACGACAAAGATGGAGTAATATACTAGTATGGTAGGCATAGGCTTTACCAGTTTAGATTGCATAGCGTGAGATTGTTGAATGATCTCTGGTACAGAATTCGGCGCGGATTGGGATGGGAGGGGGGGGGGGGGGGCACGGAGATAGTGGCAAACAAGGCTTGACCTTGAGGGAACTATACGATACTGCACTCGAGACAAAACAGAAGCCAATGCGCCGCATTTTGTTATCGGAGAGCAGATAAGCAGAGACCGGTCGTAATGACGTTTGCCTGTAGGCCTACAAGTTTGCGATGACTCAAAGCTGCCGATGTGAAGACGGGAAGGGTGCTGAAATTGGAGACCACTCGCGCATATGAATGAAACAATGACTGTAAATTGGTTCGTGAGAAAACACAGTTCGGCTGGTCGCCCACAGGATAAAAACAGCGTAAAATAAAAATCGTTTACTAATCATAATCAAGGATAATTAATAAACGTGTACACGTTTCCACGTGCCATCCCTATTGAACAATGATGCAAATACAGCAGTGTGATTTATATAGCATCTTCGTGTGGCTCGGCAGCCCAGCCTTCCTCAATAGCGGCGAGTAGGTCGGAGGGGGAGGGGGGTCGCCGGCCGGCCAGCCTCGCTCGACGGGCCGGGCAGCCGGCAGTCTGCACTCAGTCAGCTGGTGGGTGGCCTGCGGCGTTCTACTCGCTCCTTACTACGCACGGCGCAGCGGTTAAAAGCCATTCATTTAATTTTTTAAACTCTATTTTTTTGGGCCCGGTCCGAATTATCCAGAAATCCGAATTGGGGCCCGATTTAGCGGGGCTCTACTAAAGTCGCGTAATTAATTAATTTTTTTTCAGTAAACAACTACCCAATAAAGATTCGAATCCAAAAAACGGATTTGGGTAATTTCTGGATTCGGGTAGCCTGGGTACCCGGGTACCCTATGACATCCCTACTCGAAACTTAGTTTTACTTTCAAATGAAATTGTGCTCGCCATGTGACTTACACGTGCGTTTCTAAGACTTGTTTTATCAATATTTTGAAGTAAACCACTGCTGTATCGACTAATACCTCACGACTAATCGATCAGTCCTTGGCTAACGCACTCTCTCGGAAACTTAGTGCAAAAAAGTGATGATTACACTCTGCGGTGGACTTTTAACTACTATTGAAGCTCTAAATTGAAGGAACTCTGCCACACGATTTAGCATTGCAGTTTCAGAACCCTGGTCTCCACTCTCCAGTCTCCTGTTCAATTTAACTTGCCCCCCCCCCCCCCCCGAAAAGCCACCACGTCACAACTGTAACCAATTCCTCAGTAGCAGTTCCTACGATGTCTGGGACACGGCTAGCTCCGCCCCTATCGAACGTCGAATCGATTATCGAATTATTAGCCTTCAATGTTTTCAATCAAAATAAGACCGTGTAGATTCAAATTTACGAAAACAAGCAAATAAAACGTAATTAACGAAATATCCGTAAATAAGCCTAAAAAATCTAGGGATGTGCGGGTCTAGGTTTTGGTTTTGGTTCTGGTTCCGGGTAGTAAAGTACCCGTTTTTTTGGTTCCGGTTCCATCAAAATATGAATAAAAATAGAATATTTAATTTATGGATTACTGAGATTAACCACTTGACAACTTAACAGGCCTATGTAAAAACATACGAAAAAACTATAAAATTTCCAAATAATAGTAACCTTTACTGTTTACGTGTATTACTTTATTTTTTTTGATAAAACAAAATATTTACGTAACAGGACTAAATTATCTATATAACTGTCGAGCGCCGTTGCCAGCATCTGTGTGTTAGCGCGTAAGCGTAATGAGTGCGAGAGAGATAGTTGCGGCGATGTTACTTATCGTAGCCAAGGTCGTAGTTGGCTGGGTGGAGGGGAGGGGCGTGCGCGGACTCTGGTGCGCATACAATCCACTTCACAGCTAACTGTGCACGGGTGGGGAGGGTGGGGATGACCGACTGAGAGGAGTGGGGGGACATGCGCCGACCCAAGTGCGCACTTGATCGAGGCAGCCCGGCTGACTGTTCAAGTTGTTGTGTGTTAAAGCCTTCTACTGGCGAGAAGTCGGAACCGAACCGAAATCGGTTCCAAATTGTTGTGCTTTGGTTCGGGTACTAAATATCCGAATCGAACCAAAATTTTGGGTACCTGCACACCCTTAAAAAAATCCGTTGATTCGTTTGGCATCCTAAATATTTTTTTATTATTGTAGGCCTACACAACATGTGCCTATTTTTATTTTTATTTATTTTATTCATTTAGGGTTACATTAAACTAAATCAATTCCAAATACATAATACAATCCGATGAACAAGTACTCTTGATGGAACATTCATAACCATTGGGCTTAGGCCTAGGCATAGGCATCTTGTAACAAGGTCAGAAAGGATTTTTATGTTTAAAACTGATTTTTCTGTAAAAAAATAACAAAAATTGTATGTAATGTTGTAATCTAGGTAGCCACAAGCGTTTGTGGCTCATTTATTCTTGTCTGTGCATAAGCCTTGGCTATTTGTAGGTTATGATGGTAACAAATAAACATAGCCAATTTCATAGTTCGATCTAGGCCTATGAAATTAACTGTTTTTATACTTTTTGCGGATATTTAACGTCTTCCAACTGGATTTGAAAAACGAAGTGTATAATCTTACGTTCGAACGTAAAATTTGCTGAAAGTTGTTCTTACGTTCAAGGAACTATTTGCTACCGACCGAGCCGAAGAGGTCGGAGCGTGCTAGTTCCGAACTCGTACGCTGGAGGTTCGTCGGCCATATTTATTTTTGTCAATCTGCCACGAGAAGTTGGTGTGTTAGCACGACGTGTTGACGAGATGGATCTGAATATTGGCGATAGATTTGCGAATGCGCGGGAAGTTGAGGAGATAGTTAAGAGATATGGTGAAGAGAGATTTGTTCAATTTTATATTATAAGAAGTAGGAGTGCCCACAGCCCCACACTAACACGCCCACGCAGTCGCCCACACATTCAACGGGACGCCGCACAGCTGCAGCAGCTGACGGCAGGCACTAGGCCCTAGGCCACACTAGGCCTATCTCTGCTATCTCGTAGTAGGCCCTACTTACTACATACTTTCCCCAGCAGTTTTGCTTCAATAAATTGAGCCTAGCACAGCGGCAGCAGCAGCTGATGGCAGGCACTAGGCCTAGCGTCCTCGTTGTAGGCCTAGGCCCTAATCTTTGTGTAGGCCTATCTAATGGTGTCCCTAATTAATACATACTTTCCCCAGCAGTTTTGCCATGGTTTTGCTTCAATAAGTTGAGTCTAGAGGCTTTATTTTTCATAATTCTTATCCAATTTGTTGGTCCCCTACTCTTGGGTATATTTACAACGAAATAATAACGCACCATAGGCATATTCTATTGTTACAAGTTTGGAACGTAATAACAACGTAATAGGCCTAAACAATTCTTACGTTCGGCGGGTAAACGGCGGGGAAGCACTGAACGTAAGATTTATTTGCAGTACTTTTTACGTTCGAACGTAAGATTATACACAGCCTTTGAAAAATCAGTGGCAGCCCTGCCTACTTGAGCGTTCAAAATTCTTTCAATATTTCCGCGTGTGTTTTAAAAACTAGGGAAACGCCAAAGTCATTGTTAAACGAGTGAGTGAACCATGTGTTGAGTACCCGGTAACATTACTTTTCTTCCCCCTACCTTAGGCCTCCCTAGCCTATCATAGGCTAGAGAGGCGCATTATGGCCTTACAGTTGACGCGCCCGTATACCAACTAAACTTAAAAAAACTATTATTTGCAAATGTTCCCGGGTACTCAACACATGACTCGCTCACTCGTCTAACAACGACTTTGGCGTTTCCCAAGTCTAGTTGGCTAAAGCGCCCTTATAGCCGAAATGTGGGAGACGTGGATTCAATCCCCTGGTCGGGAAAGATTTTGTAATTTCTAGATTGTATTTAAAAATTATTAAACATGTTTTGAAATGCATATAACGCAGTGTAGTCTTATCATCTGTGACAATACTATGGAAAACATAGCCAGTACGAAATACGTGTAAATATTGCAAGGTTTACTCAATCTCCGAGCGGAATTTGGGGATACCTTGGGCGTGCAAAATTTGATCCACGGTGGGCACGGCATTTCACGGCCAGGCAAATAACAAACAAAAAATATCTTTTCAAAATCTAAACCATTGTCGTTAAAATAATTTCTAAACATTGGAAGCCTATTTTTCAATTAATTATTTCTTGTAGGTTTAAATGGCATTGGATCTAGCTGATTTTGTCAGCAGTTCTCAGTACACTCGTACCGGATGTCTGTTTAAAATTTCAGCGCAATCTGTTCAGCGATTCGGCTGATTTTCAACGTACACGCACGCACGCAGACTAACAGAATAAGCGCCGTTTAAGTTGAATGGAGATCACTCCGTTCGCTGCGCTCACTCGTTTAATTATTAGTAGGCTACGTAGTAAGCAACTCACTTTCTATATTATTACTATCCAATTACTATCCACGGGATAGAATGTGAAATTCGTAATATCCGATTTTAATACAGAGTTCCCTAATTAATGAGGCTGGGATTTTTTTATTGGTTCGCATTATAACGGACACAATAAAAGCCGGTTTAATAATCACGCGGGATCGACTGTAGCCCTAAGGCTAGGGCGTTAGTCGTTATTTACTGCTCACTGGCTGCGGCATTCTTCCGTCGCGCTTTCGTGAAAGTATTTGTTGACAAACATTCATGTTGAGTGGTAATAAAAATAAGCAAACTGCGTGTTTTTGTACGCTCGAATAAAAGGGCCTAAAATTAAACTAAAAAATAAAGCTTAAAAAAGCTTGAGAAATCGAGTTACTCGTCGTTATATAGGCTTAGGTAACAGTATAGCCTACTGTAGTACTCAGATTTAAAAAAAAGTATTTTATGCTAAAGAGTTGGGAACAGTGCAGTCTTAACCAATATGGCCAATACCAATAGCCAATAAATACGTATCCCTGTTTGTGACACACTTTCAAATATTGCTATTGATTGCACACATATTATAAAATCCAATATTTAATGGGATGTACGGTACATGGTTTCCTATGATTATGCCGGGATTTATCTCGTTCCTAAAAATACATTGCAGTGTAGAATGATTATACATTATTAACCAGTGCAATGGTTTTAATTTTTATTCTTTTTCGTTTTGGCCAGTTGTTGGTGCTGAAGGGCGGAAAACGAGGGGAAAGGGTAAATATTATGAACCCCTGTGTGTTCCCCTGCATACACATTATACACTCTCGAACACATGCATGTGCCTGCACCTTAGTTAGTATGCTGTACCACTAGCAGTCTTGGGTAAACTACTATGGAAAGTTATGAAATTAGTTTACAGTTGTAGGCTTAAATTACTTACACTGTCAACAATAGACGTTTTCACGTCAATTATGAGTGGTCCCGTTTATGTTCCATAAAAATAATGCAATTTATGATTTGTTAATTTAATTTTTGTGGTTAGTGTTTCTTTGTTGTGTTGCTAAAAGCACATTTTCACCCTTTTGATGCCATAATTTCGTGATCCCCGTCCGTCTTTTGCCAACAGGTTCAATCTTCTCTTTCCTGCTGCTTGCATTTTTTCGATATGCTTGGTCACTCATTGTAATTTTTTGATCCATAGTTACACCTAGGTATACTGGGTTATCTTCTTTCTGTAACGGGTTTGTTCTGTACTTGAGTAAAAATGTTGGGACACTTCGTCTTTTGGTGTGGTAGTCGTACACGGTATTTTTCGTGAACTATGATTGCATTCTTTTCTGTCCATTTTTCCAGAGCTTTAAGGCTTTATTCATTTCAGTTTCCATTTTGTCTTTATCTCTGCCACTCTACCACAGCACAACATCATCTGCAAACAGCTTTACTTTGACCTCACTTCTCTCTTCAATGTAGTCAGCTAGGTCATTTATAAAGATCAAGAAATAGGTAGGACTCAGACTGCTTCTTGGGGAACCCCCTGCCTTGGTTTTTCTGTATTTTGATCTTTTGTTCCCATACCTTACACTCATATACCCCTGGCTCAGAAAATTTTTAGCTCACCTGTATATGTTGCTTGGTATGTTCATATCTCAATCTGCTTTTTGTAAGCAAGATCTTTTTGTTAACATCATAAAAAGCAGTTTGATAATCAAAAACATAGGTATACCACAAGTGTTGCTAGTTGTTTGTAGCATAGGACCCGATTAGGGCGGAAGGGACTTTTTTTAAATGCCTGCTGTGGGAGAGCAGCACTGGCGCTGGTGTTATCATTAGTTTTGAGACAATTTTTGCAAAATTACTTCAACCATTGTTACAATAAAATAAAATAGGTCTATTAATTTTTAACATTGTACATGGCTCAAATGTCACGGCTTTCCACGGAACAGTTTAATGGATAGATGACAGAGAGATAGGCATTGCTTGATAGCTGTCACTTGCTTTTGTTTGTCTGAAGTACCATAATCTGATCATCGCCGTCTGGATGTATGTAAAGATTGTACCTTTACGTACATCCAGACGGCGGTGAATGTGATATTTGTCCGAAATTTCATTGTTGTAACGCAACATTCGATAGCCAAAAATAGAATCAGGTCCTATGCTATTGAAGCCTTCCTTCATCTCCTGCTGACGCTGTGGATATGCCAAGATATGCCACTTGGTCAAGAGTGCTTCTATCTTTCCTGAAGCCAGCCTGATTTCTGTTATGAGGTTACTTTGTCTCCAGGTATTCCATGAGCTTTGCCATTATACTTGTGAGAGATATATGCCTAGCTCTCTACTTTACTGCTGTCCTTTCCTTTCTTTACTATCAAGATAACCAAGAACTCTTTTACTCAATAAAAACAATTGCTTAAGAGAAAACTCTTTAGTTTACATTCAAAGTCTTTTCCTGTACAACCTTTAATAGTTATAGGTAGCTTGTTGTAAAGTTTAGAGCTATATCAAATATAGGGCCATTTTTTTCCTCTTGTATTGTGACAATGCAGAGATTCATTAGTTGTGAGATATTTTGGTTGTAAACAATGAAAGCTTTGATTAAAATGGCCTGATTCTGCAATCTGGCATAATAACCATCAGTAAGGCTCTGCATTAATTATCTAAGTCTGAACACTTTAAAAATATTACATTAAATTACCTACATTACCCACATTACTACTGTCTGCAAATAACCATGGCATTCCACGACAGTATTACTGAAAAGTTATTTTATTACAGTTGCGCATTATGTTCCGTTTGTAACAACCCAAGACTGAGTACAAGCAATTCTGTAGAACACAAGCCCGAATTGTATAAACTACTACCATAGTTTTGGATAATTTGCAAGGTTGATATATGAATCCCCTTGTCCTATGTTAGTGTGTTCTCTTACTTAATCTCATCTCTGACCAATATTGCGCATTTATTGCTTACGCAAACACTTAATGCACACACACACACTCACACATGCTTGTGCTATCGACCAATGTTTTACCATAGTATCATAGCAATAACATTGTGCTTTATGTACGTTTAGTATGATTATTATTATTGGGCCTAATAATCCCTAATCCCTCATTTGTAAATCATAATTTTATTTGAGTAATGTGTGAATGCCCATTCACCATGTCCATAGTACTTGCTCCAGTCTACTAGATTCAGACAAGAATGTAAATGGTTGATTTAAAAATGTACGTATGACTTTGGGTACTCTGGTTACCCGAATCCAAACATTAACCAAATTCAAATTCATATTAAGGATTCAAATCTTCTTGGGTATCTTCTCTTGTTAGCTGTTAACTATTCAAATCAATTTCAATATAATACTACAGTAAGATCCCTCTTATCCGATCTCCTCTTATCCGATGTACCGTGTTAACCGAGCCACCCCAAAAAAAAAAATAAATAAATAAATAAATTAAAGTTTTAAATACGTAAATAAAACATAAAAATAATTACAGACGCCGCGCCGCACTTTTTTAAATGTACTTGCATACATTTGTAGGCGTGCCTTACGAGTAGGGATGTGACATCGGGTACCCGGTTCCAGAAATTACCCGGAGCCGATTTTAAGATCCGGGTATATTTCGCGGCCGTTTTTAGGCTAATTCACCAGTTTAAATTACGCGCTACGTGGTTGCGGTCTTTCCCGCGGAGCGTGCCCGCTGCCTAAAGAGTAATTGGAGTTGACGACAGAGCGCGTTGTAAGCTATCACGTGCTTCCGTCCGTCTCGGCGAGTCGCGCCCATGCCACGAGTGAGTGCAAGAGAGAAAGATGCGGCAATAAATCTTGGACACTGCCGTCTGCGCAGTACGAGATGCGCGTACGATCCAACCAACTCACACTCACAGCTGACTGACAAAGATGGTTGGGTGTAGAAGTAGAATTCGCAATGCAATCATCTTTCAACCGATTCACGAAATTCGTTATCACGACGCATAGGATTGTTATTCCTGGGCTTATGTTCTTTCTTTCCCAGGCTTATCTTGCGACGAGAGCTTCAGCGCGGGATATAGTAGTGAGAGGTTTTCCCACATGAGAAAGAGAGCTAGGCCTAGCCTAGGCCTATGTTTGCATTGTAGGCCTAGCCTAGGCCTACTGCGTCGAGTTTAGGCCTAGACATACGTTTTTATTACGACATGTAGGCCTAATTGTGTACGTGTGTTTGTGAGCTTGATTTACAAGCTATTAAATCATTTAGTATACCCTGTATGAAGTGTATCGTGTGTATTTTATGTTCCTTTATCCATTACAATGTGTGGCTATGCTACGAGAGCAAATAAACAAATGAAACGCGCCATCCGAGTTTTTCGCAAATCAGAGGTGCCCCCGGTCTCATCCAACTCGGATAAGAGGGATCTTACTGTATATCAACAAACTAAAACACTGCAAATTTTTATGAAAGAGAATGTTTGTTGTTTGAGAATGTTGTGGTTATGAAAACTTCCTAACAGTAGTTCAAATTAGTGATTCACAAATTGAATTGTTCTGTTTCCTTGGCCATATCACCATGACTTTTCATTCACATAAATGTTAGTATCAAATATTTTAGTGTTGAATTTGACTATCAATATCTGTGGCTTTCTTTGTCCTTCAGTCCAATTTCATTTGTTTCATTGTTGTGTTATCACATAAATGTTGGTACAATGTTTAGTTTGTCGAAATTGGCGATCAATAATCTGTGGCTTTGTTTGTCCTTCAGTTCAGTTTTATTTGTTTCATTGTTGTGTTGTAGAGTTTTGCTAGTTAGTCTAGCTTAGGCCTTAACAAATAACAAAATGTTATTAATCTATTAACTTTGACAGATCGAGTTACCCGAATCCCAGTTAGAGGGAACAAACTTGCACCTTCTTCCCTGAACACTAGTGATGGGCAGAATAGAGTCTGGAAGTTGCCATCTTGCCATTCTGTCCAACTTTACCTTTATATATCTTAATAATACTATTAACTTTTTAATTTTTATAAACGAATTTCAAGGTGAAAACTACTTTCTATTTTAATTTTTAATGTGCTTTTGGTATTTAAAATTCTAGCCGTTATCCATTGATCTTCCATGATCTTTCTTCTGGCAGGTTCATCTTGGTTTTCCAACCAAATTCTTTTACTTCATTCTATCCTCCCACTGTCATATCTCTTCCACATCTTCCAGCTCTCTCCTATTGTACGTAGGTCTACTTTCATCTCTTTCTTAGCCTCGCCCTTTTTATTCCTTCAATTATTTTTTCATTGGCAAAATTACATTGTAAAACTATGCAAATTGAAGACCCCTCTTTATTTTGAAACTTGAAAAAATAACTTATGGCGTATTCCATTGGCATGCACTCAGTGCGCACTCGACGAGTGCAAATACGACATAGCACTCGCCCGGTGCGAAGCAGTGCGCCTGTCAGTGCAGTTCCCAATGGAACACGAAAAATGTGCAAATCGTGCAAACATGGCGTCCTTTCCAGACGCTGATCAGCTGATGGGAGTAAATAAAAGTGACAATAAAATACCTTATCAAAGCATGGACTTAGAATAGTAACTGGATCAAAGGGCCCGACAACAAGAACTTTATTCGAAACTAAAACGATAAAAAAACAAATAATTAGACCTAGGCCTTACTTCGCATAATCATGATTCTTGGCTACACGGAGTATAAGCCTGGGCCCTAGCTCTAGGGCCTAGCCTTTGTTTATAAGATGCATTTAACCCAAAGCCCTAGTTAGGAGCAGCCTTTCCCTGCCTTCCTTGGCTGCTATAATGGTGCTTATAAACCAAACCCTACTTACCTATCCTTATAAATAACATAACAATTTCAAGGGCTAACCCCTACTCATTGTCAGAATATTTAATGTGACGTGTATTAAAACCTAACGATATTGATGTTCCAGATCTTCTTCTGAGGTTCAGCTGTTTTAACAAATCTTTCTTTCATTCTATCGTCTGACGTTCATATCTTCCACATCTTCAGCTCTCTCACTATACAGTAGGTCGCTATTTCACTCTTTTGCCTGACCCTTGAAGCCGTTCAATGTTTTTTGCATGCCGACAGTGTCCAATGGAAACTATGCAAATTGACGACACCTCTTTATTTTGAAACTTGAAAAAATAACCATAGTTGTCTTGATGATGTCACAGCTAACAATTATTTTTTATTACTGGTACAATTAGACATGAGTTTGGATTGTTCTAATTATGCCCATGATCTCAAGATTATTGTTCACAATGAACTTCTTCAAAGCTATTTTTAGGCTTGTATTCATTTTAAAAGAAATGTACTGTAATACTCATACCAAGTAGGTATTGTACATTTTCAATAATATGGTTTATTTTATACTTTATGTTATGTTTTTTTTGGTAAATATTCCTGGCCTATTGTATGTCATATTGTTCTTCATTTAACATGCGTTTAACCTCTTCCCTCATTCTTCTCTCAATAATTCTTTCATAGATATTTGCTACGGGGCCCTGTATGTGGCATAGTAAGTGTGATTCCTCTATAATTACCTTTTTTCTGTTGCCTTTCTTATAGATTGGCACAATTCCTTTCTCCTTTTTTCCAGTCTCGTGGTATCTTATTTTAATTCCATGCATTTCAGATTACTTGGTATAGCCAGTGTCTAATTTGGCTGCCAGCCTAAATACTCTTCCAGGTCTATATAGAGGAATCTAATCTCTTTGCCTATCCTTACCGCTTAATGTTACATTGGGTACGTTCCGAATGATGCTCCCACGCGCCCACAACACCCAGACATGCCCAAGATGCCCGAGGTTTAACATTGGGCATTACGGGCGTTGTGATGGCGGCGGTGTTTACGGAATGCTTTGGGCACGCCCAAGCTGCAAGTTAGCATCATTCGGAACGTACCCATTGAGTGCTTACCATTGTATTGAGTATTGGCGGTTGTATCTAATGTACATAATTAGAATGACTAATGAGCCAATGTAGGCCCTATTTTTCTATTTAGAAGCTGAAAGAGATTCACCATACTTTGCTGTCAAACTGAACTTTTATGCATATTGTAATATATTATCATTCCATATTTCCACTTGATAGAATGAACGTATCTTGGCCTTCAAAGTCCAACTCGCTACCTTCCCGTAGTTTGGCCTGTGAGTAGGGGAGTAGTGTATTCCCCAAAACTAAGGGCGAGCTCTGGCCGGTTGGGGTGCTTGTTGCAAAGAGAGCTCTCGCGCAACTTTTTATCACACCTTTCTTTATTCACACTGCCTTACCCATATTTATTTTCTTCTTTCACTTTTTTCGTCTCCATACTTGCCGGCCCTCTCTGCAACAAGCACTCCTCCGTTCCCCCCCAGTTTAACCCATCCTATCCAACATCCTCACTCCTTCCCATTAACCCCCCTCGTCTTCCCTTACGTTCCTCCCATTGGAAAGAAGAAAACATGGTGGTAATCCACAATTATGGAAAAAGAAAATTGGGAAGATTCCAATACAATTGACATGGGCACTGATAACTCTACTGTTGAGCGCCCTAAAACAACATTAACCAACTAACTAACTAACTTGTTTAAAGGCAAACTTTTCAAAATCAGTTAGCCAAAAAATGTGTGCTCAAATAAGTGTGTCGGCCTATGAAGATAATTTGTGAGATAATTATGTAAAATGTACTTGTTGTGTTATACTTATTGATTGATTGATTGATAGTCTTTATTTTTGTTGTACAATAATGAGGTACAGATGAAACACGAGGACAAAAAACAAAAACCTGAGTTATCAGTCATTCATAGTTTTCTAATTAGGGTAAATATTAGGGATGTGCGAACCCACTATTTTTACTTGGAACTCGAACTCGAACTTTCCCAGTTTAAAAAAAAACAAAAACTTCGAACTTAACAAAAATTTCGAACTGTATCGAACTCGAACCCCACTTAAAGGTATATCAAACAGTCATAATAGATAAAATAGTGATAAGTCTGGACCGGCGGCGGCACCTCCACCAAGAAAGTATGAAACTTCTGGACCGGCACCTCCACCATCCATAATTTTTTTTAAAATTTGTACCTGTAAACTGAGAACCATTTTATGACTTGTCAAATTTTATGTAACCGCACATTACTACAAATTAGTAAAAAAAAATCGAACTTCAAACTTTTTTTTGAACTTGAACCGAACTCGAACTTCAAAAAAGTTTGAGTTCGAATTTCGAACGTTCGCACATCCCTAGTAAATATTATGCTTGCTCATTTGACATTTCTCACATAATGCTGGTTATGCTACTAGGTACATAAAACTTACCATGGGCAAACATCAACATTTCGGGTTATTTAGGATATTATGCAATATTTTTTCGTTTACAAATAAAATAAAATCATTAGTTTTAGGCAAAAACAGTGGTGGCAGCCAGCACCACTTTAGCAAGAGGTGGGTGGTATTGGTGACTAAATAGTAAATCCAACTGCTATAATATCACACTGCGTAGTGTGAAAGACTAAACATAAGATATTGTTTTCTTTGAGGGTATTACATCCTATTAAAAGTATAACTGTGTTCTGGCCTGCTTGTTTATATAACTAAGTAAAACAATAATAGAATAGCTCATTACATAAAAAGCACACTGGTAACATCTTAGAGGATGTTCTTCAATAGCAATCAAAGGAAGAGCAATAGTCTATGCTTTTTGGATTTTTTTTTAAATAAAGCAAGTAAAATAATTGATTAACTATATTAATGTTATTTATTTCCCTGCCAGATGGGTACGAAAGAACAAAGTGAAGGCCTGGAGCGTGCCCTGGATAACATGTGCCGAAAGACTCGTGACCTGCGCCGCCAGCTACGTAAAGCGGTAGTCGATCACGTATCTGATAGGTACGTTGTAACCCAATCTTCTCTTAAGTTTTTAAAGTCGATCCAGTGAGTGTACCAGTAGACTCAATAAGAGTATTTGGATGAGCGAAGCAAAGACTTAAATTTTATTACCCCGAGAAAAATAGCTCGGGTGTTTTTGTTTGCATATTTGTTTGTTTGCACTCTACCGTGCAAACGGCATATGCGATCATGACAAAAATTGGAGGGGACCTTCGAAATCTCTGAACTTAGATCACTGTTTTTATAATTAAAGTTCACCACCTAGGAGCAACATGATTCCTAGCATGCAATGGGCGCGACAGAGTGCGCTGATGTTTTATGAAACCGTCTTATTATCTTCAATTTGATACATAATTGAAACAAATATCATTTGTATTTCATCTAGTGTTGTGCTTTTTAGGTAAAAATATATAGGCTTTTGTATTCTTGCAATTAGGGATGCACATCGATAATTTTTTTGATTATCGATTATTGAAATGGCAATGTCATTATCGAGTCGATATTATCGTAATATCGATATTACCAATAAAAAATTGAAGCCCGTTCCGACATAGATGGAATCTCAAATAATGTGATGAATGAAATTCAAAACAGTACATTTCTCTTGCCACTCCCTGCCTCGTCCTGTCTGTGTTGTCTTTGCTTTTGCCTTCCGCTATCAGCTAAGTGTGCTTCCAAACATAAATTTTGATTTATACCTACACCTTGTGACCCCAGCGGGAAATACGAATTACAAATTTCAGGCCGTTTTCAACCACTTATTGATATTTCGATTATCGATAATGACTTTTGATTAAATCGATTATCAAGATTTAATCCAATATTGATTATTGATTGATAATTTTGATTATCGTGTCCATCCCTACTTGATAATGTGATTACGTGATTTTAAACACAAAATAACTCAAAATGTAAAATTCTGTAACCTCCGTGTTTCTTGATATATTATTGAAAAGCACACTTTCAAAAGAAACCTTAATATTGTGAATTTCAGGCAAATGTCATTTGATGCATGTTTCACTGGATCGACTTTAAGACGTATCATAAAGGCTATGACTAGGACAGTAAATGTATTTCCCCCAACAACTTGCTTATGCGTATTATCTTTACTTCTAATCATTAATCAAAGCGATGTTGGGGTGCCAAAAAAAAGGCTGTCCTAAGATTTCGTACACCTCAAAAGTTGTATTGCATGGCCTGTTTCAAAAGGCTGAGTGTCTTCAAGTAAAAATAAGGAAGTGGACTGTTTTTTCATTATAAATTTTGTAAGTAGTCCTATACTTGAATGTTATTTTAACCAACGCCACAAGACTAAAATATTTGTATTGTTTGTTGTCTACAGCTTCCTGGAGACCAATGTCCCCCTGCTAGTGTTGATTGAAGCAGCCAAGTCGGGCAACGAGAAGGAGGTGGAAGAATATGCTCTGGTGTTCACTGAGCATGCCAACAAGCTAGTTGAGGTGGCCAACCTGGCATGCAGTATGTCAGGCAATGAGGATGGTGTCAAGATGGTTAGGTACGTTACTGTTGTAGCAATAATAAATAATGCTTTCCGATTTTTTTTGTCCTCGCGATTCATTTTATTAATTTTATTAACTAATATTTTGCATTCATTTTATAATTTGTCTATATTAACTAGGGCTGTGCGAGCCTAGAATTTTTAAGTCGAGCCGAGCCGAGTATTAAAAAAAAGCTTGATTTTCGAGCCGAGCTGAGCTTTTTCAAAAAAAAAATAAAAAAATAAATTAAATAAAAAATGGTTAGGCTACATATTTTCTAGGGATGTCATCGGGTACCCGGTTCTAGAAATTACCCGGAGCCGATTATAAGATCAGGGTATTTTTCGCGACCGTTTTTAGGCTAATTCACGGGTTTATTATTTTACGCGCTACGTCGATGCGATCTTTGAACTTTCCCGCGGAGCCTGCCCGCTGCCTGCAGTCGATAAAGAAGACCCGGGGAAACTTCCTTGTCGACTCTGCTAAAGAGTAACTCGAGTTGACAACAGAGCGCGTTGTAAGCCAACACGTGACTAACACCTGCACGAACTACGTGCGCGTTCGGTCGATCCAACCACAACCAACTCAACTCACAGCTGACGAAGAACAAAGATGCTCGGTGTGGAACTACAGTAGTTGGAAGAAGAATTATTGCGATGTGATCATGTTATTCCTTGGCTTATCTCCTTTCCTAGGCTTATTTTGCGACGAAAGCTTCAGCGCGGGCGATAGTGTGATAGGTTTTCCCACATGAGAGAGACACGTTTGCATTCTAGGCCTAGGCCTATCGCATTCTACTGCGTCGACCGTCGAGTCGACTGTTGATCGCTGGCTCAGGCTGCCGCATTCTTCCGCGAAAGTCTTTGTTGACAAGACTGTCTGTTGAGTGTTGATGAAAATGAGCGCGTGTACTGCGTGTTTTTGTAGGCTCGGCTCGAATAAGTTGAGCATAAAGCCAAGCTCGGCTCGGCGCGAGCTCAAAACTGAAGCTCGAAAAAGCTCGAGAAATCGAGAACTCGCACAGCCCTAATATTAACATATAAAACATGTAGTGGTGTGCGAGTCCTGATTTATGAGTTCGAGTTGAGGCTGAGTCCAAGTACTAAAAATAACTCTGGTATCGAGTCCAATTTGAGTCCAAGTACTTCAGCAGGGCTAAAAAAATACCATGCTCGAGAAGGCATGTAAAAAAGTGGTCGGGTACGTAGATCATTTTCATTTCTCTCATTATCGCCCGCGCTTAGCTCTCGTCGCAAGATAAGATTGGGAAAAAAGAAAAGTCCACTTTTCCAGTAACATGTCCCATGTGTCGTGATTGCAGACTATCAAGATAACACTCGCTGTTCCTTGCATCTGCTTTATAGTTTTTATCTTGTCACAGTCTAGTCAAGGTCACAATGCGTTGGCATGACGTGGCTTTTCTATGTCAACACCAAAAGTCCAGAACCTGTTGTTGGCTTCCGACCATTTTGGCCTTCCATTGTAATTATTCACATGTAGTTGAGCTAGCATTTGGCAGTGTAATAAACTTATTATGGGTCAGTTGTAAAACTTATATCAACAAGCACTAATTGATAGCTGCAATGCGTGCATCATGGTCACAATTACTATGTTGTTGTGGAGGCCTAAGTTTTTTAACCAGGCTTTTGCTTCGAGCTGTACAAAGGTTGTAAGATGCATTATTTGTATCCTATTAGATATGCTGCAACACAGATCGAGACTTTGTGCCCACAAGTAATCAACGCAGCTCGGATTCTTGCTGCTCGCCCACGCTCTAAAGTTGCACAAGAAAACATGGATGTGTTCCGTGATGCTTGGGAAAACCAAGTTCGTATTTTAACTGAGGCTGTGGATGATATCACCACAATTGATGACTTCCTTGCAGTGTCTGGTAAGAATTTAAACTCAGTTTACCAATTATATTATTACCTAGCAATTGTAAAATATTCTTATTTTTAATATAGGTCTCTACAGGTTTGGACGTATTTTGATTTCAAGTAGAAATATGCTCATTTATCTTTTAAGGGGGGGGATATCTATACACGTCATACTCACGCCGCCATGTCTTGGAGCCCTCATTTGTTGATGAGACATCCTCGTGTTTCTTCGTGACTCTTCAATGGGGGTGATGTGTGTCTTGCTTTATATCGGGATACTCAGCTATTTCTTGTGGAAAAAAGCGCCATCCCCATCTAGGAACAAAATAGTGTACTTCTACGTGTTCGAGTAAGCAGTGTAAACGATATGATGCGCATTAGTTCTGCTCACATCAGCATTAGCTGTTGGCTAGTGATGTTCTAAAGGTGTTGATGGGCGGCTTCACTCCCCGCGCCTGCAGGCACCGATTGCTCAACCTTGCCTAGTCACAGGGTAAACACAAGCATCTATCGGGACCAATATTACCTCGTCTTCCAAAGTAATGTTGAATATTATTCATCTCGTCACGTAATACATATCGGAGCATTGAATAGTTAGGCCTACTGATAATATCTCAAAAATGAATGAAGGACAAATCACAACAAAAGCTGAAATGAAACTTCACAGAACTAAGATTTCCGATAAGTACGGCCTTCACAAAGACAACATACGAGTCGGGTAGCATCTGTTTACACTATGTTAACACGGGGGGGGGGGGGGGTCGGCGCGCTCACGTGAAAGACGTCGCTAACGTGGAAAAAACATGTTTTGAGCAAATGGAAGGAACAAAAGGATGCACTCACAAAAGGTGCTTGGTCCGCGTCGGTATGCAAGAAAGTATAAAAGTATAAATATCGATAATCGATTGCACATGCGCGATTATCGATATTCAAATTATATCGAACGGCAACCCTACTTAAAAGACATCGTTAGTGTGGAAAAACTCTGTTTTGAGTGGCTGAGAATACAAAGAAGGAACAAAAGGATGCACTCGCAAGGGGTCCGCGTTTCCCCTCGTATGCGAGAAAGTATAGTCCTAATTTTGATTCACGATCTTTGGGAAAAATATCAATATATCGATCGATAATCGATTGAACATGCACGATTTATTTACGATATTCAAACTCATATCGAACGGCAACCCTACTTTTTAATTTTTATACATATACATACATACATACATACATACATACATACATACATACATACATACATTTTATACCGACTTCTAAATAATAAACAAAAACGTTTGGGTGGAAAGGGTTTAGTCGCAATGATCGATTCCAATTCCAATTTTCTGGAATCGATGTCATCATTAGTACTTCATATTGTGGTTTTTATGTTTAGAAAACCACATTTTAGAGGACGTGAACAAATGTGTGCTGGCACTGCAGGAGGGCGATGCAGACACATTGGACCGCACAGCCGGCGCCATCCGTGGGCGTTCGGCTCGCGTTGCCAACGTAGTTGCTGCGGAGATGGACAATTATGAACCTGGCATCTATACGGAGCGAGTATTAGAGGCTGTCAAGGTTAGTAATAATCATTACAAAATACCGGTACATGTTCGTTACAAAGTTGTTATAGGTCCCAATCTACCAATTAATCATACTGACAATATTCAAACTAATTCATACTAATTCATATTGACACTGTTATTGTTGATTATGTATGATGCACTCTTTGTTCGCACAAATAGTAACCTCTTCCCTCTCAATGCGTCTGTGCACTGCCACAACACAAGAGCCATCCTTCACATACACCACCTGTGCCTTTTTGCACTAGGCCCCGAGTATCTAGCCTCCACCCTCTACAAGCTCCTAGAAAACATCAAAACCTCCCCCACCCTGCTCTCCTTCAAACACAAGTTAAAAATATATCTCACAGCAAACAGCCTCTACTTGGTTAGTGACTACCTCTCCATGTAAATAATAAACAATTATAAATAATAAACAATTATTCTAGCTAAAGTCAGCAATGATATGTATGTATGTATGTTTGTATGTATTTATTAGCATCCAAACTGATCAATTTTACAATCGATATATCACCTGTTTCAAAGTCAACTAACATTGTAACATACGGTCACTATTTTTTTTAGTTATATGCCTCTATATCATTATGTCTCTTACTTTCATCTGTACCATTATCTTGCACCAATGTAACAACAGCAACAACAACAATTCTCTTCTCCAGTTATACTATTATAAAATAATATATATCAATATCATTATCATTAGTAACTCGCTTATTTTCAAATTCCACTTTTACTTATTAGTATTTATATTTTCCATCATTATCATGTGAATCATCATCATCATGAACATAATAGTTATTAAGGATTATTCATTCCCTCTCTTCCAAGAGGAGCTATATCTGTTACCATGTATCGATCAAATGAATAAATTGAATCTGAATCTGATTCTGAATGTTAGCTGCCCTGGCACTACTATATTTTCAACTGTGTGAACCCATGCCTGTGGCTTTATTTAATGTAGTCCAGACTACCAATGTAGAGGAACAAGGTTAAAATCTTGCTTGAGGTCGATTTCTTTTCCTTCTTGAAGGAGTTGCATTAATGTTTAATCCATCAATAAAATTAATAAACTCCAAACGGTTACATAATAGGTATTCAACAAATTGGCCCTCGTATATAGACCCTATCTTCATTTAACAAAACAGTAAACACTGTTCTGGTTTGCGTGTAGGTGCTGCGTGATCAGGTGATGCCAAACTTTGCCCAACGAGTGGAGGTTGCAGTTGATGCCCTCTCTTCCAACCCACCTAAAGATGTGGATGAAAACGAGTTCATTGATGCATCCAGGCTTGTGTATGATGGCGTTAGGGAAATTAGGAGGGCTGTCCTCATGAATCGGGTAAGTTGTAGATTAGATGGATTCAATTGTGTGTTCTCTCTTTGTGGTGGTTTCCTGAATGAATAATTTAGGCAGGATTTCCCTCAATAAACTACAGCTCACTGTGTTAAACTCAACTGTTAGTTTGTCTGTTAAAGCATTCCACTTCTTCAGAAAACATGTTAAATTCTAGGTAAACCTAAACACTGGGCTTATGTTAAATGGTAGGTCCGTGTTTATCATTATTTTTTTCACCCATTCTGATGATCCATATTGTTTTATTGATATTACTATTTCTTTTTTCATATTGTAGGACCTAACATTCTCAATTCTTGGGAATATTGCAAAGAATGTCTAGGGGAATTCATTCATCCTTAGTCATGGCTATTATAGTGCAGTGTAAAAAAAGTGTAAACATACCACCTTAAAAACCTGAAACTGAATTAAAAATCACACCCGATTTTGATCAAATTCAAACTTTAATCGCATTTCACTTACACGAGGTTATCATTAGTAAATTAATTAAATGAAATATAAGTAACGATTTATGGTAAATGCGAAACAGTCAGGGGCGCCGGATTTTGAAAATGACTAGGGGTGCTCAACTTCGTAGAGAAGGGACCAAGCACGGGGGGTTAGCGCCGCAGGCGAAAATTTTGAAAATCACGTTTTTAGAGTGCATTTAGTGCGTTTTAGACAAAAATAGGGGGCTGGATGCAATACCGAAATACTGTAGTTTTTGTACCGCAAAAACTAGAAAACTACCAACAAGAGAATTGGAACACTAACGAGATAGATCATCATGTTGCCAAAATAATGCAATTTTTTACAGTAAAAACTAGAAAACCTAAAAAAAAATATGGAAGTGCGAGATAGACCATGTTACAACCATCGAATATGCATATCATTACGTTCGCGATCGCGTCCAACAATCTTGAGCCTTCCTGCATGACTCAAGTGAGTTAATTCAAAATGCAAAAACATTGTTTTAATCACTTTGATTGCTTCCAAGTGAAAAATAGATTTTTTTTTTTAATACCTCAAAACTTAGATAGTTATAGGCCTAACTTTTATTTTAGTCAGGATTTTTGGAGGGGTGCTGCGCACCCCTCCAAACAATCTGAGGGGTGCTTCAGCCCCTGAGCACACACATAATCGGCGCCCCTGCAAACAGTCACAGGTTGTAATTTGAGTTGTCTTCTCATCAGTTAGGCCTAGAGGTTAATTAATGTGTAGATCAATAATGACACCTCTGCTAGCTAATAATTGTACAGTAAAAACTCGACCCAATGATTTGTCGGGGACTGACTATAAAAATATTCTTGAAGGGGGGAAATCGTTGTAACTCACCAAAAGTTTCAAGTTCATTTCTTGCGATAAGAGGTTTGTTTTTGTTTGAAGTGTCTCTTCATGATCTTAAAATAGAAGAACGAGTAACAGGACATAGATAGTCGTTGATACAGGATGGTGTGGCCTAGGCGTTCTTGATTCGCTAACAAAGACGGTCGGCCGTCTAAAAAAATGCATTAAGCGGCCATGGCACTGCCTCTTGACTACGTTATAGGGATGGGTCAAGTGGTCAAGTTGAGGTTATTAAATTCGTCTTAGGGTTAGTAAATTTAACAAAAATTTAGACATTTTGTTTAAAATGGTCCTTTTTGACCACTGGACAAGTAACTGTAATTCATCTGCATAGTGTTGCTATATTTTTATGTCCAATGCTTACAAATTGGCGCCAATTGCGCAATCTTCATCATTCCGTACAGTGCGTACTGAAAGGTGACACTAGACAGGCAGACCAGTTGACTGTCTGGCACCGGCAGAGTGCGGTTAAACGGCCACCAACGTTATCACCGGCTTTGCGGAAATCGGCCGCCGGAATAAAGGCGCGTACAATTTTCAATTTATGCGGCCCGGAAGAAACGTGGTTAACTGTTTAAACTCGATTAATCCAAGGGTTTAAAGTTTTGTTTAAACATTTAGGGTACTACCTACCCCTTTTCCCCATCTCTGCTATGTTATATATAGGCCTAATTAAATTATGATATCAATGCACATTTTACCAATTTTGTACTTTTTGTTATATTAGTCCTACTATGGTAACAAGTAGTTATTTTGATGAGGGAACTGAACATTTCAATGTTTGTAGTAGATAAACACATGGGCATGGTGCTTCAAAAAGACCTGATTAAGGAATATTTATCATTGATTTAAACTTTAAAGGGTAAAAGAAGGGATTTAATGAATTTGACATTAGGAACGGGAAATCATAGCATCCTTGATTGTTGGAACCGAAATTACCTACACTGTATTGCTTCATCCTTGTAATGGGGACACTAAACATTATTGTTAGCTGTGCTTGTATCAAACCTTAGTTACCAGTAGGCTACTACTTACTATTCTCTCCCCCCCCCCCCCCCATTAGCCATTATCTTGAATGTTGTAGAGTTGTGTGAAATGGTTTTGACTGTTTTATAGTAGGGAGTAGTTTGCACAATTGTGTGTAGGCCTACTCCAATATATGTACTAGTATAATTTATTTATTCCTCTTCATGAGAATTGAGAAGTAGTATGGACTATCATAGTGTAGAAGGAAATAATATTGTCGATAGTATCAATACGGCGGGATAGGTCTACTGTTTCAAGCTCCAGATCATTAAGTAGTCGATAGTATCAATACGGCGGGATAGGTCTACTGTTCCAAGCTCCAGACCATTAAGTAAGTGCCTTTTTGAAAAGCAACCTCTTGTGTAGGCCTGCTTTAGCTCTTACAAATAGTGGACAGTTTTACCATGGCTTCACAACTCAACAAAAGAGAATTATGCTTCATTTTGTAAATTTTTATATGTCACATTCCACCCCTACGCTACATGCAAAGTTCATAGCTCCTACTTGACATTACAAATCAATCTGTTTTTTTCCAAAGCTGTATTACTGTACCTACTTACCTTTGTCTGCTGCAATGGCCGCGATCAGATGTTAATCAAGGGGTCAAGGGGGGGGGGGTATCAAGATACCTACCGTTATCGACCTCGCTCACGAATATTTGGTTCGTTTTGGCGTCGTTATATTCACAGAGCCATCACTCAATGACGTCATCTAACAGGCCATGGGAAAACATGGCGGCCCTATTTTACTTTAGCATTTGGCCTATTGGGGCTTTTAAACACTGGACCCTGGACATAGTTAATATTAGAATAATGTTTGTATATATTTATGAATTCACCAAACACTGCATAACCTTAGTGCAGACTTATTTCTAGTGCAGAAATCAATTAGTGCCAGTTTTTCTTGTTACATAAATAGGGCAAGCCGTCCACTCCTTGCCCATCCGCTGTGTGCTAGCTTAGTGTGACTTTAAAAAGTGCCTTTTAAAACAAATCCGAGATTTGCCGAGTGAGTGTCTGTGTTGTCGGTAAATGATTGCCCTTGATTTACTTTTGATGCCTAGTATACACTATTGCACTAGGATGATGGTTTACAGTACCTACAGTACTTTGACTGATAAAACATTAAAGGGTAGTTAGTATATTTGGTATGATATACATCTGGTATTTCTTTAATTACATAATTATCCAAATTATTGTAGTTCACTTTTCAATTTGGTTAGTCAGATAATCACTCCTGTAGATGGAAATTATATTGTTTCATACAATCCAGACAAAATTACAAATATTGCATTAAAATCATCGGTTTTTTACCAAACGCGTATACTGTACCTACTTACCTTTGTATGCTGAATGGCCTCATCAGATGTTAATTCAAGGCGACAGGGGATGGGTAGTGTTTCAAAGAACTTACCTTATCGACTCCTCACGAATATTTGGCTTAGTTTTGGGCTGTCGTTATATTACACGAGTCCACCTTCACCTCAATAGTCACTACCAGCCGTGTGGAAACATGCGCCATTTTCTTAGCATTTGCCTCTTGGGCTTTTAACACTGGCACCCTGCATAGTTAATCATTAGAACAATGTTTGTAATATTTATTGAATTCACCAAATCTGCTACCTTAGTGCAGACTTTATTCTAGTGCAGAACATCAATTCGTCCAGTTTTCTTGTACATAATAGCGCAAGCGTCCACTCTTGCCCGATTCCTGTGGCTAGCTATTGTCTGACCTTATACGGTGCCTTTTAAAACAAATCCGAGATTTGCCGACGTGAGTGTCCGTGTTGACTGTAAAGGATGTGCCTTGATTTACTTTGATGACTAATAACACTTGATTGCATTAGGAAATCGTGTTACAGTACTACTACTTGCTGATAAAGACATGACGGGTAGTTAGTATATTTGGTTATTACATCTTGCTATTTTTAATACTACATAATTATCCAAATTATTGTAGTTCACTTTTCTATTTGATTAGTCAGATAATCACTCTTGTAGGTGGAAATTATATTGTTTCATACAATCCAAAAATTACAAAATTTTACTCCACCAGGTCTTGAACCCAAACCTCTTGACCACTGAGCCCGTAATGTAGGTAACTAGAAAGCTTCGCAAATGCTTTTTCAGGCGCGTTGTTGGATGAGCGTATGTTGTTTTAAACGAATAAAGTGGAAAATTTCAATTTTCATGAGAAATTATTTTTCGAATGCGCTCAAATTTTTCACAAATATATAAATTCATAAAATTGAGGTTCTGTGAAAATATCATTACAATCGGATAAAGCATGTAGATGTTATAAGTCGAAGAAATTTTTTTTTAAAACGAAAAAAGCATGAAGTTGCAATTTTCATAAGAAATTATTTTTGGATTGCGCTCAAATTTCACACCAATATATTAATTCATAAAATTATGGTTCTGTGAAAAAATCATTACAATCAGGTACCTAATATAAGTCGAAGAATGTTTTAAAAATAAAAATAAATCGTATAGTTGCGATTTCCATAAGAAATAATTTTTCGTTTGCGCTCAAATTTCACACGAATATATTAATTCATAAAATTAAGGTTTTGTGGAAAAATCATAACAATCAGATAAAGCATGTAGGTGTTTTAAGTTGAAGAAATTTTTTTAAATAAAAAAAAATCGTAAAATTGCGTTTTTTATGAGAAATAATTTTTTGATTGCGCTCAAAAACGTGGCAGTTCTAAGTTCAGAGATTTCGAAGGCCTCCATAAAATTTCATCACAATTGGAGTATCGGTTTAGCCGGAATCGTGTGGACAAACACACAAAAATACAAAAAAAAACATTCCGGATTTTTTCTCCAGTGTAGTGAAATGGGATCTTTTCTTTGCTCGCTACGCTCATCCAATAACTTGTGAATTATTTGTGCATTATGGTTTATATAATGGATCTTAACAGTCGGCCTACTGCAACGTATCTGCTGCCTTTGAACTGACCAACCAACCAACCAAACATTTATAATTTCTGGATTGTGTTATTTACACTAGTTTACTTAATTACTTCCATGTTGCGTAGTAGCTTGTTTGTGCACGTGTAGTGGTGACAGTGTAGATGACTAACCTTGGGCTGTTCTCTCGACAGACCGACGAGGAACTGGACCCCGAAGATGTTGAGTTTGATGAACATTACACCATAGAAACAAGGAGCAAATGTAAGCCATTACATAACTCCCCGGCAGGCAAGGCAATGATCATTTCTAAGTGTATGCACAATTTTATTGACAACCAATGCATCCTTTGGGTGTTGCCCGAAATAGGGTAGCTTTGTGGATGCAAACTTATTTATTTGGAGTTACCATGAGGTTGGAATGGTGATAAGTTTGGTTCATGTGTGCTTAAAATGGGTTTTTTATTTGCTTAATTAGGGTAACTCATTTCATGACTTATCAATGATCATATTTATTATTTAAAACAAAATCTCTTTCCACCCACACGAAATTTAAACAAATATCACCATGTGGAATATAGGCCTATATACAGAGTTTCAGTTTGATTGAATTAACCTTTCGTGACATCTTGTTATTTACTCAAAGTTGCCTTTCAATGTTTAGATATAAATAATTTTAAATTAATCTGAATAAAATTTGTATTTCAAGTTTTTAACTTAAAATACACCTGCTGTTCAATATAAATGTACTGAAAGCAATTACTAATATAGGCCTATCCATTTTATTTATCTTCTAATTTTTTTAGTAACTGACTTAAAGAGTCTTCACGACTACTCGCATTAATTTGTACAACGCTCTGGAGAAAATTTTCTCGAAATTACATATGCAAGTTCTAAAATCACTTTAAAAACACACACACACATTTTAAAATTTTATACAGAACAACATACAAACAGCATTTCTTTACACACTACTATGCAGTATACACCATGTTTTAGCATAAAGTCGACGCACCGTAAGCTCCCGATGCGTCGACTTTATGCTTAAACAGGGTGTGTAGTAGTGTTTATTACATAAACAATAAAGCATTCTGTTTTTTGTATGTTGTTCTGTTTAAACATTTCAGGATTCATTCATTCATTTCAGAGAAGAATATGAGGGTATAGATTCAAAACCAGGCATCTCCACTTTGACTTTTTCAACACATTGAATGAGTAAGACATGAATATGAATAGCTATTTATTTTCATTGCACATATAACTAATAGTTAAGTTCAAAACAAAGCCATATCCAATGATATAACACGAGAAAATTAGACATCAACTTCAAAACCAGCTATATCCACCTGGCAGTGATTTCCAATTTCGGCCATTTCCAAAATGGAGATGGCTGGTTTTGCTTCTATACAACAATTTGTACAAAAAAATCTCCAGAGCGTTGTACAAATTATTGTTAGTACTTAGGAGCGTGCAGAATACATGAATGTCTTGTGAAGACTCTTTAAGGTGTCGGTGTTGATAGTATATCGCCTCTATAATTGCTTTGCCTAGATAAGCTAACATGATTTAAAGTGAGGACTGTGCATTCATAGAAATTATCATTGCCTGCAAGTTCTGCCATCTTATTTTCATAGCGATAAGATGTGTGCTTGTGGTCAAATGTTTTCAGAGTATGGAAGAACTTGACACGGATACAGAATTTGAGCCAAATGACGACCACACTTTCGATACCAGGAGCAGACGTAAGACGTTTGAAACCTATTTTTATTTGTCATATTATCTTTAGTTTCTTTGGACTTGCATCATAATTCAACAAATGGCCAAGTAAAAGTAAACCTTTTTCATATGCTGGTGGGTCATTGACAGTATTGGATTGAGCATTAAGCATGCACTCGATTTGGGGGGTCCCGGGATCAAATTCTGTCGAGACGGGTAATCCTGACAAGTTTTTTTTCTGAGATTTTCCTCGGTTTCAAGGAATATTGAGTCATCTTAAACAGCCCTAGGACATCCCTTCACAGTCCTAACTCCAATAGGCCCTGTAGGTATCTAGTTAGACACCTGAAGAGGGGCATAAATTGCACCCTGGACAGGTTTCCCACGAGTAATTAAAAGAAATTAGGGACCTCATGGCGAGTTGTGTGCGTGTCAGTGAAAGAGGCCCCATGGCGTGTTATGTGCAGACAAGGGTGGGAGTGTGTATGTGGTTGGGGCAAATGTGCGTGTGTGTGTGTTTTTACTTTCTACATTCCAGTGTACTTCTTGCAATGACTTTGGCACCTTGAGCAATTTTGCATGTTGAGTAAAAAAAAATAAACAAATCTCTTTGTATTGAGAGTATACTTACTTACTCAGTCACATAATTGATTTTTAATGGGGACTTAAATTTAAAGCGGACTAAGCCAACCTTCCAATCGACATGCAAACGATGGTATTTTATAGGTATTTTAATAGGAAACGCCGATCCAACTCCTTCCATCCACAAGCAACGCCTGAAACAACACTAGCTAATTTGGAACAATTTTTTAATTAATTGTGTGCTTTGTTGCTAGGAAGGTTCCAAAGTCACCGTTTAGACGTTAACGTTAACACTTTCCCAACCCAAAAATCGATGGATGCAAGTCTGTATCAGAAATTAAAGATCTTTTTGGTTTGAACCCAGAACCTTCTGTATTAGAGTCAGGAACTCAAACCATTGGACCTATGAGCCACAGCTAATACACACAACCTACATTTTTGCACACTAATTGCATTTAGTCAATTGGATGTAAATAAGCCTTAAAAAGGTTTGCTTACATTTTTTGAGAGAATTCCCTAGTAAAAATATTTGGTTGCCAAATGGTTGCCAAGTGGTCACCAACAGGTCACCAACTAGTTCACCAACTGATGCCAAGTGATCGCCAAGTGATCACCAACAGCAGCCAAATGGTCGCCAACAGGTCGTTTTTGTGTCAAAATACTGCATTGCGAAGTTGGTGACTCGTTGGCTGCCTTTTGGTGAACGTTTGGCTGTCATATATTTCTTTTGAAATTTCGGTGGCGACCCTTGGTAATCACTTGGTAACCTGTTGGCGATCAAAAATAGGCCTTGGTGATCTGTTGGTGACCGCTTGGCGACCGTTTTGGCATACAAATATTTCTACCAGGGAACCTAAAACTTTAATAGTAATCGGCCTAATCGCATATATTTCTTGTATTTTTCCATCCTTACAAAGGTAACTTTATTGGTTGTGAAATGAGTTGGCTGGTTTTACTTAAGGACCGATTTCTTGCAATTGATGTTACTTAAAGGGGCTATTACCCCAAAACATTATTTTGTACCACATAATCTATAGGACGAGCACAATTTTACACTTAAATTAACATTAAAAAATTACATCAATAACTGTAATTTTACACAAATTAAAAAAATAATTGATCCTGAAATTATTTAGCCTCTATAAATTTTTTTGAGTATATAGCAGGTTAATACCCCTTTAATGTTTATTAATTGATGTAGGACCTACATAACATGTGATAGATAGAGCTTGTATTGTTTGCATGATCCAAACACAACTTTGGTTGAAATGCAAATCATTGTGAATGTAACGACTGAAAGCAACTTCACGGTTTTAAATGTATTGCTAGGTATCTATTTATGAATATGTCTAACAGTAATAAAGATGCAAGTTATTCTCTTTCTTATAGTTTATATTGATAAACATTGCCTACATTCTAGGTACTACAATAAGAGTAATATGGGTGTTTTGTGGCGGGGTTGTGTGACTGTAGTGACATAGACCTTGTGCAATGAATGCAGTTCCTCAAATAGAGAATAATTTAACATTTGTTTACAGCAAGTGCACACACGGGCACTTTGGAACATGGCGTGGATGAATACCCAGACATCAGTGGAATCACTACTGCCAGAGTAAGTCACCCGCATTCTTAATATGTTTAATGATATCGTACATACACACACAAAAATAGTTTTATCTCAAATTGATGATATTTCAGGAAGCTATGCGGAAGATGACTGAGGAGGATAAGCAGAAGATTGCTCAACAAGTCGAATACTTCCGCAGTGAGAAGCTGAAGTTTGATCGGGAAGTGGCCAAGTGGGATGATACGGGCAATGATATCATTGTCCTAGCCAAGCACATGTGTATGATCATGATGGAGATGACAGATTTCACACGGTAAGGAGGGAGCTTCTTCATTTATTTATTTATCATGGAGCGATGCTCTCGTATAAGCACTTACCTGGCCACCCGTCGTTGTGTCACGTCTCACTGTAAAAACCAACCACCCTGCTCAATTGACATGTGTTTTCTTTTGTTGGCATTATTTATTTATTTTAATTTTAATACTGTATACCTTTTGTATTCTTACATGGTATAAATTTATAAGCAATGAGCCTATGCTTTCCCAACCTGTCAACCCTTCTCCAATCTAAACTAAACTAGCCATTTGGCCTTTTCCAAACTAATTGAACAACCAAGTCTTTTGACACCTATCACTTTCCATCTTTCTTCACCTATGGGGTCGAGATGGGCGAGCCTACTCTACACCCTCTGGTGGGTCCGTGTTTCCTTGTTCATTACAAGTGTGACTCCTTGTCCTGCTGGGGGGGGGGGGCCTAGCAGGTGATGAACCTGTTAGACCCTACTCGTCTTTTCCTTCAACCTCTTCACCTGCAGCCAAGAGCTAATATAGCACGTGTACCTGTGCTATAGCCAAGAGCTTGCAATTTGTAGTCTTGTTTCCTTTCGTTTTCGAATCCCAGTCACAATTAGTAGGGCAGCCTCTCTCGTTGCCACGGGTCTTGGTTCAAATCCAGGGTAAGACATGGTTCTTTTGTCGCCCAAGCACCAGAGTCTAGGAGGGAAGCCCCCTCACTGGTTGTGCTGTGTTGTGACTTTCCACCCTTCCTATCTCTAACCTTTTCTCTTAGTATGAATGAAGAGGCACCCTTGCCCAGCAACAGCAGGAGGGGCAGCTTTTCTCTTGTTGCCAAGGGTCCTGGTTCGAATCCAGGGTAAGTCATGGATTTCTTGTCTCCCGAGCACCAGAGTTGGGAGGGAAGCCCCCTTACTGTCTGTGCTGACTGTGTGCCCCAGTATGAATGGTGTGTGAAGTAACCTTGCTGATGATGACAACATGCTTGCAGAATTTACTTCTTGCGTGGTCCTACCACAGGTTTGGTTATGTGTTGTGAGTTTTGGTTGCAGAACTGCTGTTTTTGTGCCACCTCCGCCTGAAGAGTCCAGAAGGACGAAACGCGTCGTGGATTAAGGTAACAACTTTAAATTAGCTACAGTTGTCATCAGCAGGTGAAAAGTTTTGTCGCCCCCAGCCCTTCAGGCTGGGCTTTATGTTCTCTATGCTTTCCCAACCTGTCAACCCTTCTCCAATCTAAACAAAATTAGTAATTACACATAGATGATACTAGTATGGTATATAAACATATAATCAGTCTTGAGGAAGAACGCGTCCCTTTTTCAGGAACTTTTGTGGGAACGCGTTCCTTTTCTTAGATCAGGAACTTGTAATGTCAAAGTTACTATTTCGTGGGGACTTGGAACGAATTTAACGTTCCTTTATAAGTTCCTTTCGCCATCGTAATCCCGTCGAATTCCAGTACCTGATATCGTAAACTGCAGTAAGAAAAATATCAATGTGACATTTTTTGTTTTCCAAAATGACGCCACCCTCGTCAGATGGCCTGGGACTCACTTTAATAAATAAGAGTAATGATAAATTAACTCATTTCACATTTATTATTGTTTAAATCAATGATGGTATAAGGAATGTGAAAGGAACTAAGTTCCTTTTTAAGGAATGAGGAATGTTTTAGTACCTTTTTTATTGAAAAGGAACGAGGAACGTCTCAGTTTCTTTTTAGGCAGAAGTAACTTAACTTTTCAAAGTTCCTTTTTTGGGGGAACGTGCCCAAGACTGCATAAAATGATAAAATATGATATTCATGGAAAACATTTCAATAATAGATGAACAGGCTTGATAATCAAGGCCTACTAAATCTAAAAAAGATCAACACACGGTGAATACCGCTTTACTAGGCTTACGCACCTTTTCCATGTAGCTAGACCTAGACTTTCTATTACCCGTAGATCTATCACCTTTCGTTTACCTTCGTTTTATAACAATTTACCTAATTTACCAAAGTTTGACATATTTTCTGATTTTTCTTTTTAAAAATCAATTCGTGATTGGACTATATTTGAAGGTCATTAGCATTTCCCCCTCTATTCTTTTATAAACACATTCGTGTTAATATTGTTGCATAAACACCAAACGTTATTTACTCTCATGTTTTGTTGCGCTTCTAGTTTTGATACATTTGTTTTATTTGTTATTGTTCATCATCATATAATTATTTGTTAATTTGTAGGTATAATATAATTTTTACTTTATTAATATATTTTTACCTATATTATATTGACTAAGTAAAATGGTACTTGTGCTGTACTAGACTCTATATAGCCTATAAATAAATAACTTTGTATTGTTATTCAACAATGCCCGTTCGTTCAAACTTTTTTTATATTTTTACGCCCACATATTATTTTTGAGGGGTGTTAAATGGGAAATAAAAATTATGTGATTTTGTTTTATCTTGGAAATTTGTTAATGTTTAACGCTAATACGTTTTGACCACGATTCGCATTTTGAATGTTCAATTTAAACTAGGGAAACGCCAAAGTCGTTGTTAAACGAGTGAGTGAGCCATGTGTTGAGTACCCGCTATAATTCCCCATACTGGAATAGATCAAGCCTTAGGTAAAAGGGAGGAAAGGGGATGTTCCCGGGTACTCAACACTTGGTTGGTTCACTCACTCGTTTAACAACGACTTTGGCGTTTCCCTAGTTATTTACAATCCAATGAATGAATAGCCTTAAGTTTCACTCTTACAACAAAACATTTTGAACAATGTTAGGGCCTAGTTCTAGGTTTTTTAACAGTGTAGAACTAAGCTCAAGCTCACATAGGACAACCACAGTCCACCAGTCTGATTTAGGGAGACAACGATTTCTAGATTTCAAAGAATTAGAATTGTCATTGTGACCTAAGAAAGAACCGATTCCCCCAAAAACCTTTTAATTGTACGCACAGTTATTGTGGTGGTCATTTTCCGCGGACCCCGTGATAGATTTAGATAAGATAAGATAAGATTTTATTTTTCAGGACAGTAATACATGTAAGTATAACAAAGACAATCAAAAAGATTGTGTAGCCTGATGAATACAAATGACAATAATACAATTTACATAGAATAACAACATAATACTGTACATACAAATTCAACACAATATTATGCACATGCATAAACAAAACAATACATACCCCCTACACACATAAATGGTTACAAGGTCTGTAAGTGAAAACAAAAAAACAAAAACAAAATTTAAAATTATAAAATTAAACATGAAGTTTTGAAAGTCAAGACTGGGTAGCCCCAAGGCCCCTATCCACCCACTTTTTCATTCATTTAAAATCCTAGTCTTGAAAAAACTCTTCCATGGAGTAATAAGCTTTGTTAGTTAATAATTTTGTAAGTTTATTTCAAATGTGATTAAGTTCTTAGCATTGGTTATCTGTTTCGGCAATTTATTAAATAGTTTATAATTAATATACATAGAGTTGTTTTGTGTCAGCTTAGTTCTATACTGGGTACAATGAATGTCACCATTTCGACGAGTTTTATGATGGTGTACATCATGGTTTAAGACAGTTTTTTTTTTTAATGTTCAAAACTTTTTACAAGAGAGGTTGCCTCCAAAATATACATTAAATAAAGAGTTAATAATTTATGTTTGATGAACAGCGGCTTGCAGGGTGCCTTCATGTAACTAAACTAGGAAAACGCTTAAGTCCCGCCGCGTTGTTGGATGAGCGTAATTGGTGCATTGAGCTGCCATGTGTTATGTGAATTTTCTGTTCTGTGAAAAAATCATTACTAAGTTGATGGTTTTTTTAAAATAATTTAAAATAAATAAAAAATAAACTTTAATTTTTAATTTTTTTAATTAATCGTAATTTTAAAAAAGAAAAAAATCGTAAAATTTCGATTTCCATAAGAAATAATTATTCGATTGTGCTCAAATTTTACACGAATATATGAATTCATAAAATTAAGGTTCTGTGAAAAAATCATTACAATCGGATAAAGAATGTAGGTGTTATTTGTCAAAGAATTGTTTTAAAAAAGAAAAAACCCGTAAAATTGCGATTTTTATGAGAAATAATTATTTGATTGCGCTTAAATTTTCCACGAATATATAAATTCATAAAATAAAGGTTCTGTGAAAAAATCATTACAATCGGACAAAGCGTGTAGGTATTATAAGTTGAAGAAATTTTTTAAAAATCGAAAAAAATCGTAAAATTGCGATTTTTATGGGAATTTTTTTTTCGATTGTGCTCAAAAACGTGGCAGTTCTAAGTTCAGAGATTTCGAAGGTCTCAATAAAATTTCATCGCAATCGGAGTATCGGTTTAGCCGGAATCGTGCTAACAAACAGACAAAAAGAAAAAAAAGAAAAAAAAACATTTTGGATTTTTTTCTCCAGTGTAGTGAAATGGAATCTTCGCTTCGCTCGCTACGCTCATCCAATGACTTAAAGCCGCACATGTTTCTCATTGCCCTTTTCTGCAGTTTAAATAACGTTATTACATTTACTGAATGGCGATATTCCAGCGGTCTTTTCCGCGGAGCCCGTGACCGGTCCGGCGGTTCGGGTTGTATTGCAGGTGGCCTATGTTCAGGCGCTATTTCAAATGCAAGAGCGTGGACATCACGCGAGTGCGGTTTTTGAGATTGTATTTTCGGGAAAAAAATTGCGCTGTATTCGGTGAATTTGGGTACATTCAAAATTATTTTTCATAAAAATCGTATTTTTATACAATTGTCTATTTTTGTTAAATTTTTTGTCTTTTTGTTAGCTCTGTACCGGATATACGGCTAGGTACTCCGATATTCATGACATTTTTAGAGAACCTTTGAAACCTTTGATAATTAATAATTATGCTATAAATTTGGGCAAAGTAAAAGTAACATTTCTTATGAAAACGGCAATACTATTACAATTTTTTGGCAATGTACTGAAAACAGGGTGGCAGGGAGATAGACTATTCATATTCAACACATGGTTGGCTCACTCATCTAACAATGACTTTAACGTTTTCCTATTAATGATATTTATCTGAAAATCATATTGTAAAACATAGCTTAAAATAAAGTGCTCCAAGCTGTTTGAGCCCAATGTCAAGTTTCTTATGTATGTCACAGCGGGCGCGGTCCACTGAAGACTACAATGGATGTGATCAATGCAGCGAAGAAGATCTCTGAAGCTGGCACGAAGCTGGATAAGTTGACACGTCAGATCGCCGAACAATGTCCCGAGTCTTCCACGAAGCAAGATTTACTGGCCTATCTGCAGCGTATCGCCCTCTACTGTCACCAGATGAATATCACGTCCAAAGTCAAGGCCGATGTACAAAACATCAGTGGAGAGCTTATTGTATCAGGGGTCAGTACTAGCCATACATACAGTAGACTGCATCACTAATTAAATATAGAGATATCGATAGGAAAATCATTCAAACTTCTCTTACAAAATGAAGTTGACATAGAAATGATTCAAATGAATAAAGTGGAAATATTTACGGATTTAAAAAAAAATTTACATTAAAAAAATCAAATATTATGCTTCAGTGAAATAAAGTCTGGTTTTGTTTATTTTCCAGTTGGACAGTGCAACATCTTTGATCCAGGCTGCCAAGAATTTGATGAATGCAGTTGTTCTGACCGTGAAGTCTTCCTATGTGGCGTCTACCAAGTATAACCGGCAAGGCACCATAGCGGTAAGGGAAACATTAGGCTTAAAGTTAGAAGCACAAGGTCATGATTGCAACACTGAAAGTGAGTTTTAATTTAATCCCAACAAAGCCAAGCTTTATGTTCTTTCTTTTCAATTTAAAATTCTTATCATTGATCTTGTGTCTAACAGTACATTTGTACTGACCTAATACGGCGCTGCGCTGTTTTTAATTTGAAATAGAAATAGTGTAGACCTACCATAAATACAATAGCTGTTCAATTACATAGGTTAAGAGGAAGGACTACCGCTAATATTAAAACCACGCAAAATAACCTAAGAACTCTCATAACGTTACACAAAAACGAAAAAGTGGATACTAAGTCCCATGTGGTTTAGTTCTGGCATAAAACCTTTTTCAAATATTGTAACCAGTAATGATTTTAATGGACAATGGGAGATCGAGAGGAGAGTCTGATGCAGGCGGCAGAGATGATTCCTGAGGAGCACAGTGGGCAAGACGAGAAGGTATAGTAGAATAAGAAACATGGACATTAGAAATGCTAGGTGTAGAAAAGTTAAGTAACAGGATAGAAAGGACATGGTTGAGATGATATGGACATATGAAACTTTACTTTACTGTTTACTGTCTTCGGTCTGGACCGACACCTCATTACATTTCATTACATTTCATTACATTTCATTACATTTTGCATACTAAAAGCTACATTTTGCACACTAAAAGGTTCAATTTTGCGAGTTACTTCGCGTTTTGATCAGTTTCATACAATTTTCTTCGTTATTTTGTGCTATACGCAAGATTTTGTGAAATTTGCTTATTCAAAATGTGTTTTTTCCATCTCTAAATGATTTAATTCGTCGACAATATTACATTTTGGGCAATAAAATGGACATTTAAAAAAATTCACAAATTTCATTATCACCATTTTTCACTATCTCTAGATATTACTAAAATAAGGTTATTTTGTGAGGTTTTAATATTGGTGGTGATCCTTCCACCAAAAAATAAATAAAAAAATAGGACATTTTCATTTTGTTACTTTTTCATCAATAAACAGTTGAATTTCTTTTCTCTCTTAACTTTTTTAACTTTCCAGTGTGAAGCCCGCTTAATCATTTTCTATTTGTGTGAGTGAGATGTGCAGTCAAATTGATGTGTTGTGTGCTTGTACAGAATCCGATTGTTGTGTGGAAAATGAAGGCGCCGGAGAAGAAGCCTCTAGTTCGTCCCGAGAAGCCAGAGGAAGTTCGAGCCAAGGTTCGCAAGGGTTCGCAGAAGAAAGTACAGAACCCCATTAAAGCTCTGAGTGAATTCCAGAGCCCAACTGAATCAATATAAAGCAACGTTGGAGGTATTGCCACTATGTAGCCTACTAGATCATAATGATAGAGATTCTATTTGTTTTCATTTATATCATCATATGCAATATGTAGTATGTAGGTATCGTTTATATAGCATTGTTTGTGTTGTATTGCTGTATTATATAATAGCATTAGTTGCAAGGCAATACATTCTAACTATAATAATTAATAATCATAACATAATATGGACTATAAATAAGGGTTTTGAACTTTAAAAGTAAGGTAAGGGTATACACAAGCTGGCCTATTGAACATATATACTGGTAGTTGAAGAGTGATTTTGTTTGTTACTATTGTGGCTTACCTCAGTCCTCAATTTGCATTATCATCAGGTTTCCTGTTATTGCCCTAGCCCAAGGTCAAGATATGCAAATCCACTATAACTATAGTGTGTAATTAAAATCTTCTCCGATGGTTGATGCTTTTGTATTGAGCCATTTAAAGCCATACTCAATACTATTTGAAATGAGTAATTTAACGTACACAAATGTGTACTTTGTGGACATCCACCAAATTTGGAAAACTTCCCAAAACAAGAATGATTTCATACATTCACATAATATAGACTATCCCTCTTTTGTTCAGGACAGGAATCAACATTGTTTTCTCTCATGGTCATGTTTCGAGTGAAGATCTGTCAATCAATAGACATTATACAAGAATTGTGTTTTAACTAAAGACTGGATATTTATAATCACGTCCGTAAAAAAAGCATCAATTTATGTATGCTATAAGAAAATAGAAAAATATGAGCATTCACCATTATAGGTATGTGAATAGTACCAAATAGGTATCCTTAATTGTGGACCAATTATCATTATAAGAATATTCCTTTATCTTGTTAGTCTTTATTATGTAGCCTTCTTACGTTGAATTCCTGCCTAGTTTGCTCAAAAGTGTAGTTCACGTAGTGAGATTTACTAAGCATACGCAGAACTGACTATGGGGAGCCGAGGGAAATGGCGTAGGCCTAACAGTTGGTAAAAGGTGCATTTGTATGTTGTGATTGGGGTGGCAAAAAGGCCTCATGTAGGCCTACATCTCCCAACCAGAAGTAAATCAAAGCGCTGAATATAGTAGATACAACTGGACCCCTTGCCCTTGATTTACTTATGATCGATGGTGTACATCAGCAAACCAACTTACAAACGCATACGCGCGCTCGTATTTTACATCAGAATTATCAATAAAATCGATGGCCCAAATGTGTCGATAGGTCGTCGGATAAAGTTGTTGGTGTCACTTGGTTAATCCACAAATGAGTTTTGTTTTGAGACTCGGCGTGCCAGCAATTTATGTGAAATCAAGTTAAGAAAATACCTTCAACCATATTAGCAAAATAAAATATGTTAAGTTATCTCAAAAAAATTACATTAGTTTAAATAGCACTTGAATAATCTTTGGGTCAACCATTTGAAGTAGCGCCTAAATTAGCCTCTGTCGTACTAACCTTAGGCTGTTATTGTTCCTGGCTAGCCTCCACTCCTCCCGACTTAGTCGACGGGTGAACTCAACTCTGCAACATCTTTTATGCACGCTCATAGCTAGATAAACGTCAAGCTAAACCTTAACTTAACCAATAGCTTACTTCCGAGGTATGTAGATGGCAGCAGATAAATTGAATGAACAAACAATTTTAAAAAAACATCAAATTATACAAAAACATGAAGTTTCATATCTTGGACCATTTAAAAGAAGGATTATTCTTCAAAAAGGCATTTCATTCATTTTATGTCCCGGGAGTGAAAATTGGCAAGTGCAAAACGTCAAACATAGCTGTGGGTTGTTGGGGGGCAAGTACAGTAGAACTTGTCTTTATTTGCCGTTATCCCGTCGTTAGCTTGTTGTCTTTAAGAGTTTAAAACCTACAGGGTGACTCATTTTGATTGTTGATTTTGTGTACCAAGCAGGTAGTTCAACATTGACGTCTAGAGATATACCTATTTTTAGCGTTTTATGTTTTTAATGCAAAATTGATGAACATATATTTAGAAAATGCTTCTCAATGCTAATTTTATTACATAAAAATAAGGTTTTCATACATCGGTACCTATTACAAATTACCCTAGTTTAATTTAGTATTGTATTCTACCTATTTCTAATGTTTTAATTGGCTATGTTGAATTGAAATGTTCCTATAAACAAGCATCATTCTCCATTAGAAGTGTAAGAAATCCCACATTTTTTTTAGAGTTTGGTGAAAATAAAAAAATACATAGGCCTACTACAAAATGCTTTAAATTTTTACAAGAAAATGCTAAATATTCAAAATCTAATTGCTATAAAAATAAATATGCAGAATTTTTGAACAAGCTGTGACCTCTTGTGACAGTCAAGCAATTGCTCCGTTACATTTTTATGCAATAAACGTGACAAAATTGCCAGTAAACATCTCAGGCGTGCAGTTCCAACTGCTTTGACGCCGCTTTATAACTAAAAAGGAATGGTACCTGTACTAAATCATTCCGTGGACTACATTTTTTCTTGCAACATTGTATCTGCCATGAAAGATAATTTGATCGAATGTTTCGGTCATCATACTTGTCATTAGTAGGCTTAATCCACCAACAAAATGCAATCTAGGCCTTGGTGAAGTCCTGTTTAACAAACCTTAACCTCTATATGCTGCCAAATATATGCACACAAAGTCAAATTTCTTGGTGAAATGAATGCATTCAGTTTTCTAGACAAACTGAAATTATTGTTTGTAAAGATGACTCATTTTTAATATTTTTATAGAGGAATGTGAAAATAGCATATTATATTATGCTACTGTACTGTGTATTATGTAGTTAAAAATAAAAATGTATGTAGGGCCTACATAGTTTTAAAACATTCTTACAATTTCTGATAACATTTTTATGGTATTAAAATCAGGAATAAAAGCAGTTGAAAATAAATGTCTATAAAACCCATATGAATACTATTTGCTATTTTATATTTATTTCAAATAGGTACTACTAATGTAGTAACGCAAACTTAAAACTATACTATAATAATAAATCGTGCTAAGATTGCTAATGAACCAGGTTGGAACCTTGTGTAGTTTTTGAAGAGCAGGTTGATACCACTAAAGCCTAGGTGTTCCCCTACGTATTGAGAACAATGTTTTTATCAAACTGATGGAAAACTTACAAATAAATAACAATATTATTACTAACCAACCATGCATAAATTTTTTGTTTGGTCAAGCAGATGTCTGAAGAAAGGAAAATCTGTTCAAATCACAAAAGATTACAAAGTGGTCAGTATTAAAAAGAAGCTGTTGACATTCAAACTCGAATGCTATTTTTAAATACCTCTACTACGTGTAGTATACAACCATATCAAATAATGAGGCAAAAAAGTGTTGTAAACATGAAGAGATATCAAACAAATGAAAAGGATATTTGTGTTATTGTTCAGATTGATTGTGTTAAAGTAATAGTAGTAGTAGTGTGCCTGGGGACTCTTCAGTATTATTATACAAATGCTTCCTATGATGTCTGCAGTTGACATTCAGCCTATATTCCTTGTGCGAGTGTTTACAAATTGTACTTCTAGGTTTTCTTCCTAAAACTATGTATTATTATTATTATTATCCTTATTTTGTTTTTCTACATACTATACATACATCTTTGTTCAAATAAAATGTAAGTACTACGTAGTAAAGACCCCAGTTTCATAAAATAAAGCCCCACATTTCCCCCCCAATTGAACTAGTGGCATAGGTGTGATAATTCCTTCTCTCCTTTTTATAAAAAAAGTGTTCATAGAAATTATAAATAGATTTGTTATAGGAAAGAGGTAGAGAATTTGCGTAAGTATTTTTTGGATGAGCGTAGCCAGCAAAGTGAAGATTCCATTTCTCTACACTGGAGAAAAAAATCCATAATGTTTTTTTTCCCCCGGTTTTTTTTTCTGTTTGTATCATTGTGTGTTTGTTAACACGATTCTAGCTAAACCGATACTCTAATTGCGATGAAATTTTCTGGAGGCCTTCGAAATCTCTGAACTTGAAACTGCCACGTTTTTGAGCGCAATCGAAAAATTATTTCTCATGAAAATCGCAATTCTACGATTTTTTTCGATTTTTGAAAAAAATCTTCGGCTTATAACACCTACATGCTTAAAGTGGCTCATGCGAGTGTACCAGCAGACTCAAGAGTATAATATTATTATTCAGCTACAACTGATAAAATAGGGCCTACTTGGTATTTTTTGTATCAGATAAGTTTACAACTGTAATTTATTTTACTACTGTGAGTATTAATATATTTTTAATTGTTACATTTTAGGAAAACATATTTATTTTCATCTCTTATTGGGACAGTTGCTAAATGACTAGTCAAGTATTGCCATTGCAATTGCCAACCTCGGAAATCGAAACGTTTCATCAAAGTAACACGTTAATCACTAAATTAGGCTAATGGGCCTATGGACGAAATAATGATGTGTTCGTTAAACATTAAACATACAATATGATAGGCTTTCATGTAATTACAAACAATAAATATACGATATGTAATAGTTGAAAATTCTTCTCGAGAGTTTGGTCAACCTGGTATTTTGGCTTGGCAACATGGCACGGGTTGCCTTCCCATTCAGGAAAGCGCTATTTGTACCGGTCGCGACGTACGCAGCCTATTTTCTCCAAAGTTATCTGTGTACTTTCGTTAGGTTAGTCGAACTTTCCGCCTAGTTGTAGTACGCCACGCTAGTTCTAGGATATAATCGATAAGAGCGCATCCGAAATCCTTTACGTTAAAAACGTTAAACACTGTAGAGTGTAGAATAATAGCTGTGAAAAGTACGCATACGTCGCGCCCGGTACAGATAACGCTTCCGGAGACCGAGTGGATGCGTCGAGAGAACTGCCGCCTCGAAAGTGTTTCATACCAAAGTAAACAGTAATTGCGAACACATGCTATATACAGACGTCAATTTCATTCAAGAAACATTGGCAGAAGGCTTTAAAAGTATTAAAAGTCTCCTAATTGCCATCACAAAACTTTTATGCTCGTTTTAAGTCCGCCTGCAGATCTGCTGGTGCTGGGCTGCATAAGTATCGCTCTGGACCGGCGGGACACTGTAGGTGCTGCTGGCCCAAAGGTTAGAGTACTCGCCTTCCACGCGAAAGGTCGCCGGTTCGAGTCCCATTTGGGAAAACTTTTTTACTTTTTTTTAATCATCCCATCATTATTGTTCACTTCTTATCCATGACGGGTATGATTTTTTAAACTTTTCATTGGAAATTACTCAAACACGAAGACATTTTTCCCTCAACGTTTGGTTAGGGCTAGGCTATTAACGTAAAAATATAACAATAATATAAAACGACCAGTGCGTATAGGTATTATATTTTCATGCCGGTCAATGTTGTTCTCGGATTGCTCCGTGAGCATTGTCCTCCCGTGTCATCTCTCGCGGTGGCTAGGCGAACATACTGCTGTAGGCCTACCTCCCAGCCTCGGCGCTACGTCACAGTGTGTGACGTCACGCAGCGTTGCCAAGTCTTTCAGGCGCTTCGACTTCTTTTAAAGTATGCGGTAACTTTGATCTACAATATCGCGATAATTAATTCGGGAAGGTGATTGTTTCAAAAGCTTGTTGTTTAGAGGATGGAATAACGAAAATTTTAAGCCATTTTTTAATAATGTGTTGTATATTTTGGATGTTCTACGACACATTTAGTGAACGAAAGTGTGGTTTTTTGCTCACCTACCATGTTAGAAGATAGGAAATTCCATCTCATTAAAATGATGATTCCTCAAAATTTAATTCGGGAACATACTTTCTCCTATGGCAATTATTAAAAAGCACACTTTCAGGAATAACATATGTGAATTGTGGGCAGATCTGAAAGAAGGTCAGTTATGATGGAGCCACTTTAATCCGATTTTAATGATTTTTTCACAGAATCTTAATTTTATGAATTAAGATATTCTTGTGAAATTTGAGCGCAATCGAATAATCATTTCTCATGAAAATCAAAATTTTACAGGTTTTTTCTTTTTGGATGAGCATAGCGAGCGAAGCGAAGATTCCATTTCACTACACTGGAGAAAAAAATCCGGAATGTTTTTTTTTTTTTTTCTTTCTTTTTTTTGTATTTTTGTGTGTTTGTTAACACGATTTCGGCTAAACCAATAATCCAATTGCCATGAAATTTTATGGAGGCCTTCGAAATCTCTGAACTTAGAACTGCCACGTTTTTGAGCGCAATCGGAAAATTATTTCTCATGAAAATCGCAATTTTACGATTTTTTTCGATTTAAAAAAAATTTCTTCGACTTATAACACCTACATGCTTTATCCAATTTCAATTATTTTTTCACAGAACCTTAATTTAATGAATTAAAATATTCGTGTGAAATTTGAGCGCAATCAAAAAATTATTTTTCATGAAAATTGGAATTTTGCGGGTTTTTTCTTTTTTAAAACAATTTTTTAACTTATAACACCTACATGCTTTATTCTATTGTAATGATTTTTTCACAAAACCTCAATTTTATGAATTGATATATTCGTGTGAAATTTGAGCCCAATCGAATAATTATTTCTTATAAAAATCGCAATTTTTCGATTTTTTCTTTTTTTAAAATTATGATTATTTAAAAAAAGTTAAAATTAAGTTACTTTTTTATTAAATTTAATTTAATTTTTAAAAAAATCTTCAACTTAGTAATAATTTTTTCACAGAACAACAGAAAATCCGCATAACACATGGCAGCTCAATGCACCAATTACGCTCATCCAACAACGCGGCGGGACTTAAGAGGATGGGATACTCGCGAAATTAAAACTACGCGAAATTACAGTTTTTTCGTGATATCTCGAGAACGATGCAAAATATCTAAAAACTGATTGCAGACAGCCCTGTGGTTTTGGGAGAACTATAGCCTGTACGAAAACATATTGTAATGTGATGGTAATTAAGTTTTTTATTTGATATATTTAATTAATTAAATGCATTTCTTATACAAACCGCACCGATTATTATATTTGAATATTTTTTCTTGCATTATATTGCTCTAACAAAACCACAGGGCTGTCTGCAATCAGTTTTTAAATATTTTGCATCGTTCTCGAGATATCACGAAAAAACTGTAATTTCGCGTGATTTTAATTTCGCTACTATCCCTCCCTCTTAAGCGTTTTCCTAGTTTAAAACAATTCTTTGACTTATAACTCCTACATGCTTTATCCTATGGTAATGATTTTTTCACAGAACCTTAATTTTATGAATTTATATATTCGTGTAAAATTTGAGCGCAATCGAATAATTATTTCTTATAAAAATCGCAATTTTACGAATTTTTTCGTGTTTAATAATTACGATTAATAAAATAAAGTTAATTTTTTATAAAATTTAATTTAATTAAAAAAAATTCTTCTACTTAGTACTGATTTTTTCACAGAACAACAGAAAATCTGCATAACACATGGCAGCTCAATGCACCAATTACGCTCATCCAACAACGTGCCTGAAAAAGCATTTGCGAAGCTTCCTAGTTAAACGCAAAGAGAAAATGGTTTTTAATTTATTTAGTTTCAGAGCGCGTCAACCGTTCGGTTGTAATGTGCCACTCTAGCCTAAGGGATATAGGGAGGAAAATCTTATGCTGGTCAGAACCAGCCACGGGTATAGATGAAAGAAAAGGGGGTTCTCTCGTCGTGGTCATCGTCTTTGGCATCGTTCGTGTTATCATGGTCGTCGTCAAGGAGGTCGTCAGGGAAGGGGGAGAGGTCCCCGACGACGACTGTCAAGAGGTCCCATCCTTTCGGGGAGTAATTGGATAAGCGTAGCGAGCGAAGCATAGATTCCATTTCACTACACTGGAGAAAAAAATCCGGAATGTTTTTCTTTCTTTTTTTTCTGTTTGTAATATTGTGTGTTTGTTAACACGATTCCGGCTAAACCGATACTCCAATTGGTTGATGAAATTTTATGGAGGCCTTCGAAATCTCTGAACTTAGAACTGCCACGTTTTTGAGCGTAATCGAAAAATTATTTCTCAATAAAATCGACATTTTACGATTTTTTCGATTTTTACAAAATTTCTTATAACAACTATATAATTTTATTCGATTGTAATGATTTTTTCACAGAACCTTTATTTTATGAATTCATGTATTGGGGTGACATTTGAACGCAATCGAAATATAATTTCTCATGAAAATGAAAATCACAATTTTACGCTTTTTCATAAAAAAAAATTCTTGGACACCTACTTGCTTTATCCGATTGTTCTGATTTTTTTACAGAACCTTTATTTTATGAATTCATATTATTGGTGTGAAATTTGAGTGCAATCGAGGTGATTGATTGATTGATTGGATATATTATTTAACGTCTCATATTTATGCACTTTGGCTAATTGAGACGATGAGTGGTGATAGATGAGGATAAAGTATGAACAGAAGGGAGAAGGGGAAACCCGGTACCGGCACGTAGCCTACTCCTTTCGAAAAGTACCAAGGGAGTGCAATCGAAAAATAATTTCTCATGAAAATCGCAATTTTACGCTTTTTTCTATTAAAAAAAATTACGCTCGTCCAACAACGCGCCAGAAAAAGCGTTTGCGAAGCTTTTTAGTCATAATTCTATAAGCTTAGGGCCATTTGTTACATAAGTCATTTCCTTGATTTATTTAGTTTTTACTCATCAGTATTATTTATGGTTAACGGTTTCCATAATTTGGTCAGAAGAATGAAGATTCACGTTCAGTGTATTCTTCCGCTAAAGGTTGATAATTCCATTAGGATGACATTTTCACACTTATTTTTTGTGGAAAAACGGGACAGAAAGTAGCCGGCCACATTGTTAAAGTACACAATAAATTATTTATTTAATATCTATCCTGTTCAGTTATAAAAACTTTGAAATAATAATTCTACAACAACAACAATGTACTATACGGCGCCAAATGTTTGATAACATATTATTTAAATTGTAGGCCTATATTAAAAACTTGCCCGGACAAGAGATGAACTTACTTGAAATACAATGAAAAAACCCAGATCTAGCTCAAATTCGGTAAAACACAAAAAACTTTAATTAATAAAATTTTATTAATTAATTAATTATAATGTATAATTAATTAACTCCAAAAACCTGAAAAACAAACTAAAAATTAAGAGTTAGGAATAAAATGGATCAAGCTACAAAATATTACAATTGTAAGTGAATTTCCATTCAAATTTTATATTGAATGTAGGGCGATGGTCTTTCGCCCGCAGCCAAGCGCACGCGACTGCTTAACGACTAACTCGACCTGTATCCTTCCCAAGTTGGGGGGTTTTCAGCTATCTGCACACGCCGCCCCGAAAGATTTATAATCTTGAAACTCGGTAGGGGAGATTGGGGTAATTAGGAACAAATTTGTGTAAGTTGACCTATGATCTCAATTTACATACAACTAGAAAAACATATTATAAATGTTTTAGTGGTATCAGATACATTGAAACATTGGCTTTCTTAATAAAATTAAATATTTTGCATTCATGTGTTATTTTAGATGCAATGATTTTTTTTCTACACGCGCATATTGTTCCTTATTACCCCAACATTTTGGGGCAATAAGGAACAAGCATTATAAGAAGCAAGGTAGGTGCATTAAAAATACATGGGGCAAATAGGAACATAGATATTTGTAGTATAATTAAGTAGCAAAAGAATTCATCTTGATATCTTGCTTATTGACAAAGTTAGAACAGATGCAAATTGTAGTATTTTTTAAATAGCTAGAAACATGACATTACAGTTTTTTTTTTTAACTGTAATTTTTGTCTTAAAACTACACAAAGTTTCTCATAGCATGATGTTAATATTTAAAAAAAGTATTTGTATCATGAAAAATTACAAATATAGAAATTGTTATGCATGAATTACTGTTTAATAGGAAAAATATACACTTTTTAAGTGGGGGCAATAAGGAACACTTCCCTCACATTTAATTTATTAACCCAGATTTTCATCAGGGCCTACTTGTTGTGTTTTAAACTTTTCCCAAAATGATTGAATTATTTTTGGATCTGGTTCTAAATTAAATTTAGTGATCCCAATGAGCTTAATTGGGCCTAGGAAAAGATTTGCCTCTTGAATGATGTCAAAGTCATCCCTCAAGGGCCAAGCAAAGATATTACCTCTACGCTCTAGGAATTTTACTTCAATTTCCAGTGGTTGATGATTGTGGATTCTTATTACCCTACCTGCATGACGAGACATGTTTGTTCCCATTTACCCCTATGATATAGCATTACACTATATGACTCATTCCTATTTTCCCCTAGTATTACTATTTACCCCTCATGGGTGTTCCCTTTTACCCCAAAAATTAAGTTTTTGGGGCAAATAGGAATTACCCCCTACTTTTAGGAGAGGAAAGAGATAAAAAATTACAAAAATCAAAATAAGGCACTCTCATATGTAAGCAGTAAAATAAGCATACAGTCTTTACTACAATTAATTCTTATAAGAAAGGAAAATTTGATTTTTAAAACATTGTTAGAAACATTTTACACTTTTTTTTGCAGTACCTTACAAGAGTCCTAAAAACACCAATCAAAAGTTATTGTTTTCAGTAGAATTGATTACATTATCAAAGAAGAAGGTATGTTCCTTACCAAACAATTTTTCATAAAAATTTACATCTTCAAATTTCTTAATTATAGGGCTTGTTCCTAATTACCCCAATTCCTTATTACCCCAATCTCCCCTATATGACCTGATATGTGGTCCATGACCTGCAAAAAAAAAAATCAGCCCGATCCGTTAACCCGTTCTTTGTTAAAAAAGTGCCTCAACATCGTCGAAAACCTTCCGGCTGGTTGGCTGGGGGATTCTGACGGAGAGGAATAAGAGCCTACAGAGAAAACGGTACACTTAGAACTATGAAACTTTGACCACACTTAGATGTACCTCAGACTCGTATACTTTTGCTTTCAAAACCAAAACCATTGAAAGTTAAACCATTTAAATTCAAAACCCAAGTTATTTATCAAGGGCAACGGTCATTCGTCCGCAGCCAAGCGCACGCGACTGCTTAGGCGACGAAACTCGCAGCCCCCCCCCTCTCTCTCTCTCTCTCTCTCTCTCTCTCTCTTTTTCTCTCTCTCTCTCTCTCTATTTAAAAAGTGACTACACGGGGGATCGGAACCTGTGACCTTAGCCGTCCGGGCTATGCTCTTACCAACTGAGCTATGCAGCCACCAATTTAATTCTTACAAAAGACGACTGTAATAAACTATTTAATTTAATTTTGGTAAGAAAACGTTTCTTTATTTGTTTCACCCGAAATGTATTGATATCTAGTTACCGGTACGTATTTAGAAAGTGAATCAAACTCCGTCTTAAGTCGTACATCCGAGCAATTTAGATGGAAAATTACATTTGAAATTTCCCTCTTTCTTTGATATTGTTTACAAGTATTTCACACCTTGATATGAAACAAACAGCAAAAAGATGTGATATCCCCCCCAAATACAAAAATAAGTTCTCATAATGAACCAAATTCAATGGCCAAGTAATTTTTTTTTGTCACTGACAGCAGCTGTGATGCAAGCGCAAAAGATGAAAAAATCATGTGCTAATAGCAAATCACAACACAGTTCCGATGAATCACGTGGTGAGAACAACTGTCACTTTGACACCTGTGACGCAAGCGCAATAGATGATGAAATCATGTGCTAATAGCAAAGCACAACAAAGTTCTGATGAAACACGTGGTGAGAACAAATGTCACTTTGACAGCTGTGATGCTAGCGCAAAAGATGATGAATTCATATTTTGAGCGTATAGCAAGCGAAACGAAGATTCCATTCTACTACACTGGAGAGAATTAATATTTGTTGGATGAGCGTAGCGAGCGAAACGAAGATTCCATTCTACTACAATGGAGAAAAAAATCCAGACTGTTTTTTTTAATTTTTTTGTGTGTGTTTGTTAACACGATTCCGGCTAAATCGATACTCCAATTGCGATAAAATTTTCTGGAGACGTTTAAAATCTCTGAACTTAGAACTGCACGGTTCGAAAAATCGATCGAAAAATTATTTCTCTTAAAAATCGCAATTTAATGATTTTTTTCGTTTTTCTTTTTTGTTTCTGTTTGTATTTTTGTGTGTTTGTTAACACGATTCCGGCTAAACCGATACTCCAATTGCAATAAAATTTTCTGGAGACCTTTGAAATCTCTAAACTTAGAACTGCCACGTTTTTGAGCAAAATCGAAAAATTATTTCTCATTAAAATCGCAATTTTAGGATTGTTTTCGTGTTTCGTTTTTGTTTCTGTTTGTATTTTTGTGTGTTTGTTAACACGATTCCGGCTAAACCGATACTCCAACCGAGATGAAATTTTCTGGAGGCCTTCGAAATCTCTGAATTAAAACTGCGACGTTTTTGAGGGCATTTGAAAAATTATTTTTCATGAAAATCGCAATTTTACGATTTTTTTAATTTTTTTTAAATTACGATTTTTCATTTTAAAAAATCTTCCGACTAAGTAATGATTTTTTCACAGAACAACAGAAAAACTGCATAACTCATGGCAGCTCAATGCACCAATTACGCTCATCCAACAACGCGCCTGATAAAGCGTTTGCGAAGCTTCCTAGTAAATAGTAGCCATTTATTTATTTAGTCACTAACTCCTAATGTTATTTGTGTATATTAATATATATATATTTATGTGACCAACTCTACACAGCCGCTGAACTCTTTCAAGGTAAGCTGTTGGCTCCTAGCCTTCTATCTAGGGCGACGGTCGTTCGCCCGCAGCCAAGCGGTCGCGACCTTACTCGACCTGTATACTCCTATCCAAGTTAGGGGGTTTTCAGCTGTCTACACACCGCCCCGAAAGATTTACAATCTTGAAACTCGGTATATGACCTGATATGTGGTCCATGGCCTAAAAAAAAAATCAGACCGATCCGATAACCCGTTCTGTGTTGAAAAGTGCCTTAACATAGTTGAAAACCTTCCGGCTGGCTGGCTAGCTGGGGGATTCTGACGGAGAGGAATAAGAGCCTACAGAGAAAACGGTACGTCTTAGAACTATGAAACTTGGACTATACACTTAGATGTACCGCAGACGCAGATACTTATGCTTTCAAAACCAAAATCGAGTAACAGGGACCGGAGAAAATAATTTTTTTGAATAATAATCAAAATCACGTAATTACTAAGACGTGGTAATTTGTACAAACTTCAAATTAAACATGCTCTTAACCTATCAGCTAGCTTCCAAAACACAAGGGGCTAAATTTGGGGGGACCGAGTGCCTTTTGCTTTCAAAACCTAAACCGGGTAACGGGAACCGTAGAAAATCAAGATTTTGGATTTTTTGGTAGGTCATGGACCACATGTCATATACCTAGTTTCAAGGTCCTAAATCTTTCGGGGCGGCGTGTGCAGATAGCTGAAAACACCCCAACTCGGGTAGGCGTATACAGGGCCGCGAGTTTGTCGTCGCCTAAGCAGTCGCGTGCGCTTGGCTGCGGGCGAACGACCGTCGCCCCAGATATTGCACTTGCTGCATTATTTCCAATCCATCAATTTGTTTTGTTTCTAGTATGTGTGCATAATAATACTTTTGAACATGTATATTAATTGTATACCTACATTAGGAAAACCAGAAACTCGTTTATTACTTTGTGTGCACATTGGACATATGTGCCGCAAGTACAGTTTACTATAGGCCTACGTAACATTTATAACAAGACAATACATATGATTATAAATCACCAATAAATAGATTAGAGATCGAGCCATGTTTCATGCTGAATTGATGTTTAAAAGTTTACTCGGTGGATGGGGAATTCCACATTAAAACGTTTTACAGAACATCTTTTGAAATGTAAAGTATACAATTGAAAACAGTTCGTACAAAGTGTGAAGTAAGATTGCAAGGTCTACTTAATCTCCTAGTGGAGTTTTGGAGAATGTTTCTGGTTGATATTTGGTACACCATGGCAACTGCCAGCAAGATTTGATAAAGATTTTTTTATTTGAAGACGAAAGCCAATGTCAGAAAAAAATATGTAGCCTAAGGTTGCCTCCCCCCTGGCCAATGCCTTGACATCAAATGCACACATAAGTAGTAATATTGTCATATCACACATTTATTTTAGACAAGTTTTTACGATTTACGAGTAGGCTTACATATACAGGCAGCTGTGCTAGAAGGGGAGATTTAAAATTAATTACTAGGAAAAACTCCATTGAAATTGTAAAAAAAAAATCTCGCCATCCCCCCAAAAGATTTGTTAGCATCTCAACTGAACTGCAGACTAGCGAAAATGAACCCAAGTTTGGGATTAATGTATAACATATTATGCTTAATTCAACTCTCAATAGAAATTAAGAAAACAGTTCATTATTTATCAGTGACGTGCTTATTTTTTTTATGATTATTCAATGATCATTGGTATAAGCATTACCAAACATAACAAAAACTTGTAAAAATACAGCCAAACCTTACACACTCAAAAGAAATGAGATCTAAAAAAAGGGCCAAGCTCATCTACCCTTCCACATTTGCGCAGTGTCCCGTAACAACATCATTGAAAAGCTTGGCAAAATAGAATTTTCAACTATAAATTTAAACGTAATAGTTCATCCAAATTCTTTTTTCTAATTAATTTTAATGTAATGGTCATGCAAATTCTATTTTGCCAAGCTTTTCAAGGATGTTGTTACGGGACACTGTACGTTTATGAATTAAGAATGCGCAAATGTGGAAGGGTAGATGAGCTTGGCCCTTTTTTTAGATCTCATTTCTTTTGAGTGTGTAAGGTTTGGCTGTATTTTTACAAGTTTTTGTTATGTGTGGGATCTCATTACTTTTTCAAGTTTCATTGCAAAATTATTTGTTAAAATATAATAATTTTATAAGTCGATTTAATTGCTATGGTATTACCAATTAACAATAGAATGAAAAAATATAGTGGTCCAAAGACTTGCTTTTTGTAAACAATGTAGGCGATTATTGTCACGTAACTATATAGTTACTTGTTGATTGTATGCCTGTATAAGGCTTATTTTAAAACCTTTATTTGGAAGCCTTCCAGCAATTTTTTTTAACTTTTTCTTTCAAAGGGAATTACATCACTATTACCTTAATGTCCATGTAAAATATAAACGTTGTAGCCCCACCCGTTTGGTCAGAATCGCTGGGCAATTGAAACTGACGAATTAGATAGTAGTAGTAGTAGCCAGTAGTAACTAACATCCTTAAAGTGATTTTGAGCATGTTTCAAGTCATTTTTTCACCAAGAAGGAATGCTCGTACCCCAACCAAATTTGGCATGTGTTGTCGGACACCTAAATCCCCTCGATTTTGATAGTTTTCAAGTTCACATCACGTTTCATGACGGCTGGGTGACACCTCGAAATCACCCCAACTCTGCTTGCTGTATAAGGTGCCTGAGTGTGTAGCGCACCGCGGCTTGGCTGCGGCGCCCTAACGGGCACCTAGATAGTGCGGTTCCTAAGCCAACAATATTGCAAATAGTGATACTAGCATGAAAATTTGCATACTTACTAATTTGACTATAGGGAATTAACACAATTTTTACCGGGAATTACCGCCAGTGTTGGCTCGGGCGCTAAGCGCTCGACTCTGATTCGGGAGGTCCTGGGTTCAAATCCCGTCGAGACCGGCAATCCTGACTGAAGGTTTTTTCCGAGGTTTTCCTCAGTCGTTAAGGCGAATGCAAGGGATTGAGTCCTCTTTAATAGCCCTCGGACATCCCTTCACAATTTCCTATCCGCACATACCTAGTTCACCTGCAGAGGGGCTAATCGCACCCTATAACAGGTTTCCCACGATAAAAAAAATAAAAAAAAAAAAAAAAATGTATGGCTCCTCGATGGAGTCTTATTATATATAACAATTAATTAATTAAAATTAATTAGTTAATTTTATGACACGAATTTCAAAGTGTCAATAAATTCGTCATGTTTGGTATTAATCAAAAGCATTTTTCACCTATATAAAGAAAAAAAATACATTGAAAAAATATATTGAAATATACATTATGTTATTGAGCGAGCGTAGCGAGCGTCTCCACTTGACTCTTATGGCTCGAATGTCTGGGTTTTTTTCTGTTACTGCTTCGATACAGGTCGCACCGTTTCTCTGATCGACCTGAAATTTTGCACACATGTACATACCACCTATGCGGGTTGCTGTATAGTTTTTGAACAAAATCCGATCGTTGGTTATGAAAAAAAATATGTTCCGATCGTTTTGAAATTTTGCAGGGTCAATAAGTACAACATTCTCTCCTATTTAACAAATTTTCAGCTAAATCGGTCCAGACCTTAGTAGTGTAGATAAAAATTACATTTTAACAAAAGTAACGTTACCATGGCAACGAAAAGTCGCACGAGAATTCTGGTCACTATGCACTGCCACCTAGAAGTAATCAAAATACTATCGAGGAAGCAGTGTATTATTTGTTATCAAAGAGTTAAAATAGTTTTCCCAAAGAAATGATGTCAAGGTCCTCTAGATGGCGGTGGATTTTATCCATTCTCTCCTATTTTACAAATTTTCAGCTAAATCGGTCAAGACCCTAAAGACTTATTGGTACGTATGTAACATTATGCGAATGTCGTACTCGGGTCGTGTTGCACGTACCGGTGCTCGCTCAACAACGCGACGGGACTTAAGCGTTTTCCTAGTAGTTAAATATGTTGATTTTGCCGATTTTTTAGTTTTTGAACCAAAAATTTCTTCTAACCAATGATATCAGTGTTCACAAAAGCCAGCCATTTAACCGAGCGAGCGAGTGCAAAGGCGAGTGCAATTTGTAAGCTAAGGTATGCTACTGACTAAGTTTACTATCTACTAAAACCTTATGATTGTTGAGCGAGCGTCTCCACTTGACTCTTATGGCTCGAATGTCTGTTTTTTTCTGTTACTGCTTCGGTACAGGTCGCACCGTTTCTCTGATCGACCTGAAATTTTGCTCACATGTAGCTACATACCACCTATGCGGGTTGCTGTATAGTTTTTGAACAAAATCCGATCGTTGGTTATAAAAAATAAAAAATAAAATACAAAATTTTAATGTTCCGATCGTTATGAAATTTTGCAGGGTCAATAAGTACAACATTCTCTCCTTTTTTTTTTACAAATTTTCAGCTAAATCGGTCAAGACCTTAAGTAGTATAGATAGAAATTACATTTTAACAAAAGTAACGTTACCATGGCAACGAAAAGTCGCACGAGAATTCTGGTCACTATGCACTGCCACCTAGAAGTAATCAAAATACTATCGAGGAAGCAGTGTATTATTTGTTATCAAAGAGTTAAAATAGTTTTCCCAAAAAATGATGTCAAGGTCCTCTAGATGGCGGTGGATTTTATCCATTCTCTCCTATTTTACAAATTTTCAGCTAAATCGGTCAAGACCTTAAAGACTTATTGGTATGTAACATTATGGGAATGTCGTACTCGGGTCGTGTTGCACGTACCGGTGCTCGCTCAACAACGCGACGGAACTTTAGCGTTTTCCTCATAGAGTTACCATACTGTTAGTAGCACTAACAGTATGGTAACTCTGTGGTTTTCCTAGTATGTATTGTTACACCTCCCTTGCCCAACGCCGTACTTTCAGTTAATATTATTATTTATTTCTACACGAACCGGTAAGTGAAAAGCATAACCGTGACCAACTTATGATTAGCTTCAAAATGAGTGGTCACAACCTACGGTGGCGCAATTAACAGAATATTGGGAAACTTACGACCCAGAAAGTAATTTTGTACAACCCTGAATATAGAATTGCTCTTTTTATGTACATATATTATCCTGGACGAACGATTAAGGTAAAAAGTATCAACATAAACACTTTTATGTGGTCTGTTCATGGTGATTAGACAACAAAATAATAATTGGAGACACTACACTGGAGAAAAAAATCCGGAATGTTTTTTTTTTGTATTTTTGTGTGTCTGTTATCCGGCTAAACCGATACTCCGATTGTGATGAAATTTTAAAGAGGCCTTCGAAATCCCTGAACTTAGAACTGCCACGTTTTTGAGCGCAATCGGGTAATTTTTTTCTCATAAAAAACGCAATTTTACGATTTTTTCAATTTTTAAAAAATTTCTTCGACTTATAACACTTACATGCTATATCCGATTGTAATGATTTTTTCACAGAACTTTAATTTTATGAATTAATATATTCGTGTGAAATTTGAGCGTAATCGAAAAATTATTTGTTAAAAAAATCATTATTTTACGCTTAAAAAAAACGCTCATCCATCAACGCGACGGGACTTAAGCGTTTTCCTAGTTAATTTTTTTAGTAATTTTAGTTAAGGTCGTGACCCTGGTCCCTGATTGACCCCGGTGAAGGTACCTTGTCTTTTGATAATGTATGAAATTCGTGTTCAGTGTTTAAATTCCTTTCAAATGAGTCATCAAAAGCTATGCTCACTAGCATTTTGAATGTATTTTAGAAATAAGGGCAAATGTAACCATTTTGGAAACCCCTGTTACAAATAATTTATTTTTTTAGATTTTAAGAATTAAATTGAATTAATCCTGAAACACTTTTACTTCTATTAAACTCACTCACCCCTATAGTCTATTTGAAAATAATGTCTACCCCTAACTTTGCACCATGGTCACCCCTGAACGGGAACATTTTTCGATGCGGACCCACCGGCAAATGACTCATTGAATTTTTCTGAGTAAATTATCCAAAATTCACGCTTCTATCACTAATTCCCCGAAAGATGAGCCATCACGAGCTATACTTACTAGAATTTAGAACGAATTTTCTAAATAGCTATTTTGGACACCCCTGTTAAAAATAATACATTTTTATGTTTAAATACCACACTTTTACTTCTATTAGGCTCACCTCATGTTTAAATACCACACTTTTACTTCTATTAGGCTCACCTCGGAGTCTATTTGAAAATAATGTCTACCCCTAACTTTGCACCATGGTCACCCCTGAACGGGGGAAAAATCAATTGGGACCACCTGGCAAATTACTCAGCATCGTTTTTCTGACTAAATGATCCAAAATTCACGCCTCTATCACTGAACCCCGCATGGTTTGTGTAAGCAACCAAGCTACATTAGTATTTTATAAAAAATCAGTTCTGCGAAATTGGATTTTGCATTTACCCGGAAATTGGGTTTTTCATTGTTGGCATTTCCTCAAAAATGCCATCTTTGACTGTCCATTATTAGAGTCGATAAAGAAGTTTCCCCGCTTTATCGACTCTGCCATTATTAAGCTCTAAAAAGCATTGGAGGAAAAATTCTTTCTATGCACATTGCAATAACTCCAATAATGATCCAATTACAACCAAAGGTTAAATCCAATATGCTGTTAATTCCTAATATTCACAACTTGAATACTGTTTTCGTGCTGTTTTTACACTCTTTTTTGTTACATCATTCACTTTGATTTTGTGGATATTAAGAATTATCAGCCATATTGGATTAAAACTTTGATTGTTATCTCATAGTTATTTGTCACTTTAATGTGCGTAGAAAGAATTTTTTCTCCAATGCCATTTAGTGCTTAATAATGGACAGTCAAGTAGGCCTATGGCATTTTTGAGGAAATGCCAACAATGGAAAAACCCAAATTCCAGGTAAAACGAAAAATCCGATTTCGCAGACCTGATTTTTTGGATGAGCGTAGCGAGCGAAGCGAAGATTCCATTTCACTACACTGGAGAAAAAAATCCGGAATGTTTTTTTTTTTCTTTTTTTTTGTATTTTTGTGTGTCTGTTAACACGATTCCGGCTAAACCGATACTCCGATTGCGATGAAATTTTATGGAGGTCTTCGAAATCTCTGAACTTAGAACTGCCACGTTTTTGAGCGCAATCGGGAAATTTTTTCTTATAAAAAACGCAATTTTACGATTTTTTTCGATTTTTAAAAAATTTCTTCGACCTCTAACACCTACATGCTTTATCCGATTGAAATGATTTTTTCACAGAACCTTAATTTTATGAATTAAGATATTCGTGTGAAATTTGAGCGTAATCGAAAAATTTATTCTTATGAAAATCGAAATTTTACGGGTTTTTTCTTTTTTAAAGCAATTCTTTGACTTATAACACCTTCATGCTTTATCCTATTGTAATGCTTTTTTCACAGAACCTTAATTTCATGAATTAATGTACTCGTGTTAAATTTGAGCGCAATCGAATAATTATTTCTTATGAAAATTGCAATTTTAGTTTTTTTTTATTTTTTAAAAATTACGATGAATTAAAAAAATTAAATAAATTTTTATTTAATTTTATTTAATTTAAAAAAAAAATCTTCGACTAAGTAATGATTTTTGCACAGAACAACAGAAAATCCGCGTAACACATGGCAGCTCAATGCACCAATTACGCTCATCCAACAACGCGGCGGGACTTAAGCGTTTTCCTAGTTAAAATATTAACGGAAGCTTTCGTGAACCGGTGAACACCATACAAAAGTCCTGTTGTATTTAAATCGATTTTCTTACGGATTTACCGGGCATTGTTTGATGCTGGGTGTGAAAATGAGGAAATCAGGTAGTATTCCAATAAGCAACATTATAAACCACGATTTTGTGACGTAACCTTGGCCCCTACCAAAACTATAAAAGAAACCGTTTGTGTAGGGAATTGAATGGGGAATATTTTTGCCACTGTAACATTTTGTCTGTCTCCAACCAATTTGAAGATATTTGATAACCAACACTTTTTTGGCCGCCATTTTCCAATATGGCGGCCGAAGCTCCAGTCTGATTTTAGAGGAGTTTTAGTATGTTGATTAGTATTATGTAAGGAAGGTCTCTGCAAAAATTCAGCGACATCGCAATTTTTTCCCTAAACGTCAATATAAGATCGTTTGACAGGATTATTGTTACACTGTTTTGTGCGCTAAAAGCAACCCAGGCAAACCCAAGACAATGCCATTTTCACTAAAGAAGGCTATCGGTTTGTCTATCAATGGTTTATCGATGGTTTAAGTTCAAATTGGCTACATTGTTGTATAGAATCGATTAATATGTATGTATCTCTCTCAAGTATAAGAGAAAAAAACTTATAAAAAAACAGCCAAACCTTACACAATCTAAAGCAATGAGATCGAAAAGAAATGCCAAGCTTATGTACCCTCCTACATTTTAGCAATCTTAATACATAAATTCACTTTGCCCTGTGACTGGATCCTTGCAAAGCGTGTCAAAATTTTATTTGCAACTATTGTTTTAAATGTAAAAGTTTGTGCAAATTTATTTTGCCAAGCTTTGCAAGGATACAGTCACAGGGCAAAGTGAATTTATGTATTAAGATTGCGAAAATGTAGGAGGGTACATAAGCTTGGCATTTCTTTTAGATCTCATTGCTTTTGATTGTGTAAGGTTTGGCTGTTTTTTTACAAGTTTTTTTGTTATGTGGGATCTCATTACTTTTTCAAGTTCCATTACAAAATTATTTGTTAAGGCTATTCCACCGCGTTTTTCTATTTTCCAAAATATGCTACTAAGTCAAAATATAGTGAATGGCTTTGAAACATTGCTATTTTAGAAAATCAAAAATATTTTTTCCAAATTTTTCTGATCCGGTACACGGCCAATATAGCCACCTCAAAATAATTTCAAACTTCAATTCGCCAGGGCACACCATTCAACGTAGGGTGTTGTGCTTTTGTGACATTAATTTTCAACTGTTTTTCTTTGGACTGACTGAGAGAAAACAGATTTATTTAACAATTGTCTTTCCTGCGAATTTTTTCGTTTGACGGTACAAATCGGTAACAAATACCGCCAAACGAAAAAATTCCCTATTGTTAAAATAAATCTGTTTTCTCTCAGTCAGTCCATAGAAAAACAGTTAAAAATTAATGTCACAAAAGCACAACACCGTACGTTGAATGGTGTGCCCTGGCGAATTGAAGTTTGAAATTATTTTGAGGTGGCTATATTGGCCGTGTACCGGATCAGAAAAATTTGGAAAAAATATTTTTGATTTTCTAAAATAGCCATGTTTCAAAGCCATTCACTATATTTTAACTTAGTAGCATATTTTGGAAAATAGAAAAACGCGGTGGAATAGCCTTAAAATAAAATAATTTTATCAAAGTCGATTTAATTGATATGGTTTTACCAATTAACAATAGAATTTAAAATATCTATTGGTCAAAAGACTTATTTTTTGTAAACAATGTAGGTGATTTTTGTCAAGTAACTATAGTTACTTGTTGATTATATTCTTGTAAAAGGCTTATATTGAAACCTTTATTTGGAAGGCTTCCAGCAAACTTTTTCAACTTTTTCTTTCAAAAGACCCTATATCACTATAACCTTAATGTCCATGTAAAATATGAACGTTGTAGCCCCACCCGTTTGGTCAGAATCGCGGGCCGATGAAACTGACGAATTAGACAGAAGTAGCCATTAGCAAGTAGTAGTAGTTGAGCGAGCGTAGCGAGCGCACTTGACTTTATGGCTCGAATGTCTTTTTTTTTTCTTTTTCTGTTACTGCTTCGTTACAGGTCGCACCGTTTCTCTGATCGACCTGAAATTTTGCACAACCACCTATGCGGGTTGCTGTACCGTACTGTACTGTGCTGCTACCTATCCCCAAAGTTTCATGAACATTGCACCAACGGCATAGATTTTGGAATTTTCACCTGTGTCCTCCTTAACAAACAAATGGACCGTGTTTATCTCCTACGTTAGATATCTCCCAAACAGAACAAAACATCGAATTTAGTTGTTGATCAACACGTAGCCACGTGTGTTCTGTAAGCAAATGTTCGTGAAAAAGGCGCTCACGATTCTTCTCATATTTTGCATTGTCTGCAGTAGAATAAGGTTTCTGTTTCTTGTTTGGGTTATCAACTCCTTGTAAATACCGCCACATATTTGTTGACCGCGTAGTTTGAAACGTAATGTACGCAATTTATGTTACGGCTCACCAAAAAAATCACTCGCCCGGCTTTCCGAAAGTTACTTGCCCGCGCAACAATACACTCGCCTCGGGCGAGCGTTAAATTCGAGCCCTGATTGCAGGTATATATTGCAAACTACAGATTGTAAACAAAAACAAAAGATGGTACCTTTTGATTCTAGACAATCTGTTTTAAAGGCACAGTCCTTTTCACGTATTTCATGTGCATACTAGTATAACCTTCATGTGTTTCACGCCTTGATATGAAACAAACAACAAAAAGATGTGTGATATCCCCCCCCAAATACAAAAATTTGTAAAAAAAAAAAAAACGGCAGCCAAGCTCTCCTTCAAAAGTCTTTGGCTGTGAATGCTGTGAGATATAGAAGTTGAGCCAAGCATTTCATTCTTTCTCCCTAGTTTCGCATTGAAAAGAAGTAAGATCATTTCGCCTGTTGACGAGTGCCAAGCCAACCATTTCGTGGTAAAAAAAGTAAAAATTTTAAATTCAAAATCATAAAAAAATAACTTGGCCATTTACTTTTTAGAGTTCTCGAAACAAACCAAATTCAATGGCCAAGTAATTTTTTTATGATTTTGACTTTAATATTTTTACTTTTTTTACCACGAAATTGGTTGGCTTGGCGCTCGTCAACAGGCAAAATGAATTCAAATGATCTTACTTCTTTTCAATGCGAAACTAGGGAGAAAGAATGAAATGTTTGGCTAATTTTATATATCTCACAGCATTCACAGCCGAAGACTTTTGAAGGAGAGCTTGGCTGCAGTTTTTTTTATTTTTTTCCCCCCTAAATACAAAAATTTGCCCTACAGCCCTACAGTAAACGGCAGGAGGCCATTTACAGAGAAAAATCTTAACCCAAGGATGTATTAGACGTGTTATGAAATAAATTCACATATTTCGGTTTATTTGGGTGATCATATCAGCTAGCATCATATTTTTGGTTTCATAAAGTGTTCCTAGCAAAGTTGTAATATTTAACCGCACTGATACTTTGAGGACTTTGAGGGTCTACAGTTTTTTGTTTCATTCATATTTTGTTCAAATTCATTTGAGAAAAATTAAGTTTAATTACTTCACTTTCTTTGGAAACAACAAGCATCAGTTAGTCTTTTATCAGATAGGAACATGCGGCAGAAAGGACCGGCGCGGGAAGGCACTGCAAGAGGGCCAGCGACCTCTTGTTGTCTGTGACTTTGCTCCAGAACGGCCGATAAACCTACAAGACATAATAAATTGAAAATATAGTCTGGAATGTTAGGATGTAATTTAACGACAATGGTTTTGTTCGTGAAAAAACATTTAATGGAATCATTTCTAGAATGTCAGGCGGTGACCAAGGGATGCCGAATCTTGCACGCAGAAAGTTTTCCAACATTCCGCTGGGAGATTGAGTAAACCTTGCAATCTTCACACGTATTTTGTACTGGCTATGTTTTCCATAGTACTGAGTATGCAATTGAAACAAAACATGTTCTTGAATTTTTTAATATAATTCAGAAATTACAAAAAACTATCCTGACCATTGTTTGAACTTTGGTCTCCCATATTCCACGTATACAGGCGCCTTATAGCCAACTACAGACTAGGAAAACGCCAAATAGTCAGGTGGGTACAAGGAAAATAGTGCAAAAACGTGGCTATTTGTGATACAAGCAAGCCGTTTTGCACACGTGTTTTATTAGTAAATTAAAGCATTTTTTCGCAGTTCATTATGTGTAGGTGATGTGGGAGGCATGTGGGGGGTAAATTAAAAATGGGGGAGTAACATTTTTTTAAATAAATTAGTGGTCTATTTTTACGGTCCGAATGTCATTTTCACATATTTTTGGGACGACAAATCGAATAAAAAAACATTTCAAATTCCTAAGTCCAACCATTGGGTTCCATGGGCGCCATATTGGAAATTGCCCCCAAACACAACGTTGATGCCCAAAGCAAGTAAATATGGCATGCTTGGTATCAATTTCACTAAATCGTACTCTCCGAACACGCAGGACCACTAAAATTGGGATAGAAAAAACGAAACTCTCAGAACCCCACCATTTTGTTTATTGCGGGAAAACCCGGTATAGGCACCAATTTGACCCTAAGCACGTAAATATGGCATGCTTGGTATCAATTTCCACTAAATCGTTCTCCCTTAACACATTAAACCCATTAAAATTGTGATAAAACAAACACAATTCTCAAAATCCCGCTTTTTTGATTATTGGGGGTACCGGGTGGCACCAATTTGTGAGGTGAATAGACGCAAATGCATGTTTGGTGTCTTTTTTCGTGTATTTTTCGGTCAAGGATAATAAATTTTGTGTCGAAAAATGTATAAAAGGTAAGATATCGACCTTTTTTTAAAAATAATTCATCAATATTGTGTGCTTTTTTTGTTAAGTGTCTACAATGTGAACAACATGAATAGTACTTTAAAAAAAAGCCCATGCACTTAACATCAGACGAGCCAAACTAAAACACCCATGATCAGGTTTTTTCTTCGACAAATAACATATCGATGGCTACTTGGCAGATTATCAATGCCAAACAAGGCACTTAGTCCCACAAATCAACTCACGATCAACATGAGCGGAATTACAAACTATGTCACGAAAGTAATATCAAATCATCTCAACGAGTTCTTATCAAGGTGGTGTATAAAAAAGCCGACCTCGAACACAAATTATCTGGTGCCATCGAGGATAAGCAGGAAATTTACTCAATTTTTCTACATCCAACCATCCATCTTTAAGAAGCCGATATCATCAAATCAAGTACTGAATAACAAACTTTCAGCAGGCCTAGACAATGTTCCTGGATCTGTGCTTTACAAAAGTGGCAGCATCACACCCTCACACACTAGCATTTACATAAATTCCTCCTTTTGCACGGGGACCTTCCCCTCCAAACCAAAGTGGCCAAAGTTATCCCCCTCAACAAGCAAACAACTGAGATCCTAACACGTATAGACCAATTTCCTAACCTCCTTATTTTCGTAAGTCTTCGAAAAAATCATGTACACCCGTCTGGCATTCCATCCTCTCTAAACAAAATATTTTCGAAGCAATCAACACGGTTTACAGAAGGGCAAATCCACCATAACTGCCATCTTCTCATTCCTGTCTGCTCTATAAAAGGCACTCGGATCATGTGACCTGGCTATTGATATATTTCATACGACTTGAGTAAGGCGTTTGATACAATTGATTATGTTGTACTTCTAAAAACTGGAATCTCTAGGCCAAGAGGTATAGCCAATAGATGGATTGCCCTCATTCCTATATCGACTGTAGGTCCAGGAACTTATCAATATCGACGAAAATGAACAATTACTAAATTCCACTAATATCCCTTAAGCTCTATGTTGTAGTTGATTAAAAACTGTATTTTCGATTCATCAGGAGATGCTATGGCCCCTAAACGCATCTACTGTCTTCTCGTTTTTAAACGCGTTACTGGCTGTGCGTTTCCCTCGTAGCAAAATACGACACTGTGTCACTGCCTATACACAATTGTGAAAGCACTAAGGCACCTTATTTAGCCTGAAATGGTATGTACTTACATCTATGTGGTGATGATGAGGGCCTACCTGATTCTAAACTTAAAACAATAAAAACAGCATAGACCCTTGTTCGGGAGGTCCTGACGATGAACACCTTGTTCTCGTGGTGAGTCGCGAATCGCATTCTTGACACTGTTTGGAGAGTAAATGTCCCAAGCTATGTCTAGCCGTCTTGCTCCAAGATTTTCAGCTGTTTGTCGAAGATAGGAGCCAGTTGATGACTGGCATAGTCAAGAATGTAAAACTACCAGCACGTGGCTTTTGATAATGGACCCGTGCTGCCCGCGTGTACTGCATGTAGGCCTAGCTGAAAAAGCTCATTTGGAGCGAATTATTTCAAGTATCTCAACTAAATGAGATTCCCTCCAATATTCGTTTCACCATTGAGACAAATAGAAGAAGGGCGCAATGCTAATTTTCGTATTCAAAAAAACGTATATTTGAATATCACGGGACAGAACATAATAAAAGTCTTGTGCTCAATTGATGGCTCCGCAACACTTTAATCTTCTTGCCTGGGTTGGGTTCTTTTTTAGACAAACATATTGGTTTGACATCTTTGATAGGATCGAAAAAGGATTTTTACTTTCTCCTGCCCTCTCTTTGACAATTGTCCTTGAACATAACTTTGCCCTTTTCCTCAGCGCCGTAAAGTTTTGGCGACGCTTTTGTCCACCATGAGTGTCGCTACCTGTTTCTAAGTTACTGCACTTGTGCAAAGAAAGATGATCACATTGCAAGAAACTGTCCTTTAATGCAGCACATTTTTTCATTAACGTATGATGGAAGCTTGAATATTGTTCGTGGTGTGTGTCAACTGACAGTGCCATCGTCAGTACTAGGAAAACGCCCAAAGTCCCCCCGCGTTGATGGATTTAGCGTTTTTGTAAGTTTTTAGTTTGCGTGGGACCACTTTTCCTTTGCAAGTGCTTTGTGAATGCATTGTAGGTGATTGTTTGTCGAGTTTCAAATGTTACTTGTTAATTAATGGTTATTATAAACCTCAAAAAAAATCATATCAAAAACCCTTTTTTCTATGGATTCTGGCTAACTTTTTCAAACTTTTTATTCAAAAGGTACTACATCACCATAACCTTAATGTCATGTGAATTATGAACGTTGTAGCCCCACCCGTTTGGTCAGAATCGGCCCAAATGTCACGAAAATATCGCACTAAAAATCGAAAAAAAAATCGTAAAAGTACGTTTATTTTATGGGTTCTGGTAACCTTTTTCAACTTTTTTTTTCATAAGGTACTATATTACCATAACCTAAATGTCCATGTAAAATATGAACTTTGTAGCCCCACCCGTTTGGTCAGAATCGGCCCAAATGTCACGAAAATATCGCACTAAAAAATCGAAAAAAATCGTAAAAGTGCGATATTCATGAGAAATATTTCTTCGATTGTACCAAAACTGTGGCACGTCTAAGTTCAGAGATTTCGAAGGTCCCATCCAATTTTCATCAACATCGCATATGCCGTTTTCCCGGAATCGTGCGAACAAACAGACAAAAAAACAAACAAAAAACAAAACAACAAACAAACAAACAAAAAACCATTGGAGCTAAATTTTTTGAGGGGTCGTGAAATTGAAGTCTTCGCTTCGCTCGCTAAGCTCGCTACGCTCATCCAATCATCTTCAAAATCAGAGAGCAGCCTGATCACTTCAGGGCCACCTACTGTCCAGCGTCGAAGAGATGCAGGATTTTGAGTATGTCCAAAAGCATCACCTTTTGCTTTACTTCGGTGTTATTTTATTCGTGACCTTGATGTGATCGTGTAAGATTGTGAGACGCGTCGGTGCTGTTGCCGGAAAACGATTTGTGATGACATTCAATTGCAAAGAATTGCAAAGATTAAGATTGCAGCAATAAGAGTTACCCAAATTTGATTATTGACTGGTGAGAAGTGAAACACATTTTCATACTCATACAATACCTTTTTTCATTTTCAGCTCGAAGCCTAATGGTTTTGGTATTACCGAGGTTGAGGATTGTATTGTATTGAATTGAATTGTTTTATTTAAGTTAAGAGCTCTTTTGATCAGATACATAATATTGAACAGTATTTTTAATTACTAAAAATTATTATACTCCATCAATAGACACACAAACTTACTTGACGAGCTACAAGACACCTGCAATGATTATAAGAATTGAACATACATGATTATTTAATGAATTTCCTAGCAACGAGTATTAGTAACTAGCAAATGGTGTTTGAGTGTAAAATGTATGTGGATGTTGTTCACATTTTATAGACACTTCACAAAATAAGCACACAATATTGACAAATTATAGAAAATAGACGATTACCTCTTATACATTTTTCAACACAAAATTCATAATCCTTGACCGGAAAATACACGAAAATGACGTCAAACATGCATATGTGTCAATTCACCTCACAAATTGTGGCCTACCGGTACCCACAATAATCAAAATGGAGGGGTTCTGAGAGTTTCGTTTGTTCTATCACAATTTTAGTATTACCCGCGTGTTCGGGGAGTACGATTTAGTGGAAATTTATACCAAGCATGCCATATTTACATGCTTTGGGCATCAACGTTGTATTTGGGGGCAATTTCCAATATGGCGCCCATTGAACCCAAATGGTTGGACTTAGGAATTTGAAATGTTTTTTATTCGATTTGTCGTCCCAAAAATATGTGAAAATGACATTCGAACCGTAAAAATAGACCACTAATTTATTTTAAAAAATTGTTATACCCCCTTTTTGAATTTACCCCCCACACGCCCCCCACATCACCTGCAAACAATGAACTGCGGAAAAAAATGATTTAATTTACAAATAAAACACGTGTGCAAAACGGCTTGCTTGTATCACAAATAGCCACGTTTTTACTCCTACCCACCGGACTAAAAGTCGTTGTTAGACGAGTGAGCGAGTCATTGTGTTGAGTACCCGGGAACATTTGCATTTATAAGTTGATTGATATTATATAAGGTATAAATGATAGAGTTTTGAGTTTAGTTGGTATAAGGGCGCGTCAACTGTAAGACCATAATGCGCCACTCTAGCCTATGATAGGATAGGGAGGAAAGAACCATGCTGGATCCAGCCTTAGGTAGGGGGAGGAAATGGAATGTTCCCAGGTACGCAACACATGGCTCACTCACTCGTCTTACAACTTTGGCGTTTCCTAGTGTTATCACAAACTACCTGGGATTATCCCGCCATATATGTAGTCATCTAGCCATCTTGCGAAATATTGTTTTCTAGTCGGTGCCAAATAGAATCGTATAGGCTATCTATGAAGTTGTATGGGACCTCGTCTCTTTGCCTGTACTAGCAAAAAAAAAGGTAAATATTCGACTCTAAGTCGAGTAATGGATTGATTTACAGTGTCACACAACAAGAGACGAATACAATAACTTGTGTAGAAAAAGAAATCCTTTGTTCGGTCATTATACCCGTCAGCATTATTTGTTGTTGTTGTCATGTTTAATCTTTAATGTAACTACATTTTGTGACATGGAATAGACTGTTCAATTATTATAAATTATTATTTTAAGTGAGTAGGCCTAAATAACAAATTGTAGATCTATTCTATTTATAATTTGTTGTCCAGTTGTTTTCAACGATGAATTTTTAGTTGTGCATCTTGTCATCCCCGTTTATAACCCTGCCCCTGGGGCATGCTCTGCCCCCCCATTGATTTTTTCTGGGGGCTGCCACTGTTAAGTAAAAATTTTGGTATGGTATTGGCAAACCTATTAACAAGGTTGCAACAATTTCCACAAACATATATCATACTTTTCATATTATTAGGAATCAAGAAACAGAACAGTTCAACTGATGCGTCAAAAGTAATTAATTATAACCCAACAATAATGTGATATGTTTAAAATGGTTTCTGTTTATCCTTGCCAACTAGTAGATATTTTTATTGTGTGTTGAATAAAAAAAAAAACATGTCACACAAAGTTTTAGTTTAGTAGGATCCATAATGTGTCTTTAATGGTGGAATTGGAACCTATTAAACAAACTTGTTTTGAGGTAAGCTAAAACTTGGGAACATGATCTAGGGAACCCCTGACGTTATTATATATATAGCATGTTTTTTCTTTTCTTTTTAGAGTTTCAATTTATTTTGTTTTAACTTTTGATTGATACAGTATGTACTAATAATATTATTATTCAAATTATAAAAAATTACCATAATGATGTTTTATAAATACTGTACTCCTAAATAGCACATTGTAAAGGATAGAGAGAACATTATAGTTACACAGTATACATATTATACATTACAAACATGCAGACAAACAATATTATATCAACACTATTTTTATAACACCTCTTTTGCACTTAATTTGTTATCCAACCAATATAGATGCTGAATGCTGTGGTTCATCTTCATAGTTTGCCTATATGGTAGTCTTCCTTTAATTCAAAGTTCAAGGTACAAGGTAAATGTAAGAATTATTAAAATTATAAAAAAAATAAAAATTACTAAAAATGTGAATGAATTGAAATTAAACAAGAAGCTCTATACCCAGGATTGCCACTTCTTAGGATTTTATCTATTTGAGGGTTTTCAAAGACAGTGTCTTAAAGCCAGTCTCTTATCTTGGAAAAACTTTTGGTATGTTAAAGATAACCATGTTTTAGAACGTAGGGTAGATGGAAAAAAATCAAAAAAAAATCTGCTCCGCTCAGCAGCGCGACGAGTGGTTTTCTCGCTATAAGTGACGTGACGTCACTGCAGGGGTACGGCTCGCGCGGCTGAGCGTCGTATTCGCGCTCGGTCCCCGCCTTACGAAGACACTGCTCTAGCTTTCCTCACCCAGTAGTTAGCTGGACTGTGTGGGGTAAACAACGTGCTATAGATCAAGTCAAAAAAACGATAGTATACATGTTGGAAATGTGGTGTATATCCTGTTAGTGTAAATACAAAAATGGTGCTTTCGTGTTGTGTTTATAAATGTAATAACAATGCAAAATGTGTCGACAAAAAGCGATCATTTCATCGTTTTCCAAATTGTGATAAGTCGCCTAGCTTGTATCGGCAATGGCTTCATAAAATTCAAAGGGCTTATTTTGTGCCAACAAAATATACATATGTATGTTCCGATCATTTCGTGAAAGATGATTTTAAAATAGGTAACAAATTGAAACTACGGTTGTTGCCGAATGCAAAATCAAAACCATGTCTAAAGACAGCAGCAGTTCCGTCTGTAAATTTGACAAGCCCTTCAGATAACAATAGGCCCTGATTAGAAACAGAACCTTCCGAACATAAGACAGATAGATGCACTGGCCTGGCATTTACTTGACAGGTCGTAAAAATCCAGCGCGTTGACTGTGTTTATACTGTGATGAGCTTGAGAATTATGAGACCTACGCACTTCTCAACGATTTCGTTTTCAAATGAATAGATAAACATTTAGATAAAACGCAGAAGACGTGGGGATTAGAGAAGCATATAAGTGCTGACGAAGATAAACGTTGATATATAAGTTCCCCCCCCCCCCCCCCGACCTTAACACACATTACTGTATCGAACGAATAAACAAATCGGTTACGTTCGCAATCATGTCAAGTTGATACTTTAGTTCGTGATAAGGTATTATAGTGAAACGAAACTTCTCATGAAAAGCTGCTGGACAACAATTAATCAGTCTAGGTCAGGTGGTAAAATAGTATGTTTTTACATTTTGGGACATTTATGAAAACAATTGCGTAAGTGCGTGCAGTAGGCTACTTACAATATACAATGCAATATAAATAAAGTATATCAGTCAAGTAATAGTATTATATCCGACACGGTACTATATATGTAACTATGATCAACCTACATAGCACCGACAGTGTTGGCTCGGGCGCTAAGCGCTCGACTCTGATTCGGGAGGTCCCAGGTTCGAATCCCGTCGAGACCGGCAATCCTGACTGAAGGTTTTTTCCGAGGTTTTCCTCAGTCGTTAAGGCGAATGCAAGGGATTGAGACACATCCCTTCACAATTTCCAATCCGCACATACCTAGTTCACCTGAAGAGGGGCTAATTGCACCCTATAACAGGTTTCCCACGATAAAAATTTAAAAAAAAACTACATAGCACAAAATGGTTCATATATTTGGTAGGTAGGTGCATGTAATGTGATGTGAATTTGACATATAAAATGTGTTTAAACAGGTGCCCTTGAATCATACCACAATGAAAAACTAAAATATCTTCCAAAGCGAATTCACTATCCTTATGAAGGAATGGAAGCACGTGGTATCCTCGCTATACTGGATCACAACGCAAATGTAAATCGATTGTGCGTGGGAAAAAAAACTTCGCTATTCTAAGGCCCAAAAGGAATGGGTAATACAGAAAAAATATGAACAGAAATCGACTGCATGGAGGGATGAGTTGATTGATAAGATTTGAAAATTACGACCCCCCGAAACATGGCATACCACTCCTCCACTCCGCTCTGCCATACCACTATAATACACTTTTATTTACACTTATAATAAGTTAATAACGGGTCCTCTCGAATACGAGATGCCCAACTCAACTTCAAGTGATAGACTGATCGACTGTGGGACTTGAGAGGCGAGCGTTTCCTAATGAGAGCCAGCAATCTGTCGGTTTGGGTGAGTCGAGCGCATGACTCGAGCGTACCCTGCAGTGACGTCATCGTAGGCGTCCTGTTTTCCGTGCAGTGATTTTTTAAACTCGATTTACTTAGCCGCCAGATGTCGATCAAGCTCAATCCAAGACCTACTTCCACTAAATTGAATGAATTTAAATATAATACGTGGTGCGACCAGTGGCGGCTTGAACCCCTGAAAACGACCGGGGCCAACTTTATAGTATTACACTCACCCACCCCAAGCATGGGCGCCCACAGGAATTTTGGCAGGGGGGTCAAAAATCACAATTTGTACTTTCGTTGGGCAAGCACAAGGGGTTTGGGGGTAGAGCCCCCCAACAATAGCGCAGCAGGCGAAAATTTTGAAAATCAGGTTTTTAGAATGCGTTTGGTGGGTTTTAGAAAAAAGAAGTGGGCTGAATACAATACCAAAATTATGTAATTTGTGTGCTGTCGATACTCGAAACTAGAAAACCACCCAAAGGAATCTTAAAGGAAACCTTCAAAATAAATTACCCCCCATTTTGTTGTCCTTTAGTCAAAAGCTTCAGTTTCCCAACAATGAGTTGGGCGGTTATTAGGTTTTTTGATTACTGAGATAATATGACTTTACCCCACCTCACATCTTCGCTTTCGCAAGCCTTTTATTGTGACGGTCAAAATTCGCATTATTCCATGGAGTGGCATTCTTTTTCAAAACTCAAGACGAACTATTGCAGGTAAAGACACAATAACCTACTTATCTCGCAGATAATTGCCAACCATTAAATTCAACAAACGTTCATCAGTAAAGAATCGATTGTACAAGTTTAATCATAAATCCAGACATCAAATAAGGGCAAATTAGCACTTCTGCTTGCTCGGGGCCATGGGGGGGGGGCAACTGCCCTTTTGCCCTCTCCTGCGGGCGCACATGCACCCACGTGATGGCGATATATTTTTTGCTATAGTGCCTCAAATGAGGTGGCCTAAATCACGTTTTCAGGCGAGCCCTTGGATACGTCGTGGCAAACTATAAGCATACCCACCGGCAAGGGTGTCTACAGAAATCTTGTCCGGAACGGGCAAAAATCCCAACTTGTACCTTCGCGGAAAAATTAGGGGGGGTTGGTGGGCCTTGCTCCCCAATAATCGCGCCGCAGGCGAAAATTTTTAAATCAGGTTTTTAGAGTGCATTTGGTGCGTTTTAGAAAAAAAAGGAGTGGGCTAAATGCAACATCAAAATAATGTAGTTTTTTGTGCAGTTGAACTGACATTACCAGGATATTTAGACGACGGGTGTACCCTTGTCAATTTTTAATATTAATATATATAAAAATGCAATGAATATTCTAAATCACAACTTAACAATTCTTAAATAATATATGCATATAAATAATAGAGTGGAGTTGATTTACCTGTACATATCTTTTATGTCATCGAGATAGCAATAGCTGGATAGACTGAAAAGTATTGTCGGACACTTCTTGGTAAGATATAGCTTTAAAAAACAAAAACTTACGGACCAGTACGGCCAGTGACGTAAAACTTATTTCATAGTTTTGGTTTTGTCCTTGATATTTTATAATTTTTATTATAATTAGTAGGTACCTTACAATTGTTATTTATATTTTTAGGGGTGTTGTAACTTTCTATTTTCAATGTATTTCATTATTTTAATTAATTTTCTTACCACAGCGCTAACACAAATCAGTGTATTAAACTTTTTCCTGTGTCTAATTCAGTCTACGCCAGATAGGTTCATACATAAACATTGTATGGTTTTCTTGTATTAATTCCCATTACAGTGGCACCTTCTTTTGAATTGCCGCGTGTTTTCTTTTACCCGCTCTCATATTTTATCTCAATAATTTCTTTCTTTGCCCCCCCCCCCTCCACCCCTCCCAGGCTACTGGAGCGGCCGCTACCTTGCTCCCGTGGGGTGGGCGCTACTGCCCTGGAAGGTCTTGTCCTTGTGCTCGATTGGGGTTTTTAACAAAAATGTTGGCTCAAGAAACCGGAAAAAATAGGAATATCAAATGTTAAAAGCTTGGCCATGGATCTTGGAAGCAAAACCAGAGGGGGGCATCTGCACCCCCCCCCCCCCTCCCACCCCCTGCGGGCACCCATAAACCCCCCGGGCACCACTGGTAGTATAGTGGTTACAGAAAAAATACTAGATGCTTGGTGGTACCGCGCGTTTGGGTGACCTTGTTCTTTTCAGTTTATTTGTCACGATCTTTGAGCGCGCATTTTAAAAACCATCACAATTACATTCCCATCTAACACGGGGATAGGCATGATACTATTTCTTTTATAGCTCATATTTATGCAGCAAACACTCAATGATAATAGGCCTACTTACGTCCACACAACGACCGTCCACCCCCCACCCACCACCCCCATCCCCCTGACCTGACCACCCACCACCTATTTCTCGCGGGCCATGGCCCCGAATTTGTATGTCAGGCCGCCACTGGGTGCAAACCAGATAAGAGAGTACCTTTAAGTATACAAGGATTTTTGACAAAAATTTAGATAATCCAGCAATCTAGGCCTAGTTCAAATTCCCGTGCATAATCTCTAAGGAACATACTCCTTAGCATCAATCAATATCATATATAATAAACTCTTAAGTAAAAGTCTATTGTGTTCAAGTCATCTGATATTCTTTTCAAATAACCTAATGGCCCTCCCAAATAAAAATGTTTTCTTGTATAAAATCATTATTGTTTTATTATGTTTTTACTTTTGATCTATTGTTTGATCTATTCACTCCCTCTATCCGAACATCTAAAGAGTATGTATTGATCTAGACTCTAGCTAATGAATAAAAAAACTACTGTATTTGCTTATTTACATTTTGCTTAGGTTTGATAGCCCTTCTAGACTAAATAAATACAATAGACCCACAACATACCTAACTAAGAATTTAAGGGTTTTCACTTTGTTTTTGACATATGAATATGAACATGAACACATGAACATGACACATGAAAATAAATTCCTGTCAATCACTGCACGATGTAGATTTTAAGTACGCGTGCCGAGATTGCACTGATCCCTGAAGGGCGAGCAACATTTACTGTCCGATCGCACTAGCAGAGGGCAAAGTGACCAGTGGAATATGCAACATTTGCACCGGGGCAGTTGTAAAATCCCAGACGGAATAAGCAACCTGCCTCAGTGCAGCGTAGGGCAACAAGTAGAATATGCCATTATAGTTTGGCCTGAGTACAATAAGCCTACCTACTATGTAATCAAAGGGTTGCTTATAAGAATTTATAAAAATAACATTGTCTGATTAACCTATTTGTTGATTTATTTAGCTCTCTTTTCTTCACACATCTGTGATCTATATACTTGATTCGAGTACATCTTCATCACCATCTGTATCACTCAACTCAAATATACAGGGTCCTTCATTTTACTCCTTCCGCGGCTTACTTTTGTGAAATCTCGTAGTTTCTCGCGCGGTGGCAGGGGAAACACTTTACTCTGTTAAAAGAAATTTAATTTTTCTTATTAACAAATGAGAATTACAATACATACAGTACCAAAAAAAAAAAATATTATGTAGGTAGTACCTTACTTGAGTTGATTTTCAGAGCATGATATGTTTGTACAATTTATTTAATCCATTGTTATGATTCTGTAAAGTCATTGCAATGGCGTTTTCCATTGGCATGCACTCGGCGAGTGCAGAGATGTCATTGTTGTCAATCTCCACTTGAATAACATTACCAAACAAAAAAAATGAAAATAAAGTGGCCATCCAGGGCGCACTAGTGCGACCGAGTGCGGCCAATGGAAAACCCCATTAGATGGATAGATATTTTAAAAATTTATTTTTTCAAATTTTACATTACTGCAAACTTTAAACAAATTTAATAGGCTACATAGACTATTCATAACACGGTTAAAACATTATTTATTATGTGTTATCTCCTCAATACTCATGCTCAAAATGTCGGGTTTTAACATAAATTCACAGCCTCACAGGTTTGGTAGAAATTTTTAAGTAATTCACTTATCGCACAACGCATAGATTACAACTTCACGCTCCGCTCTAGTCACACTCTCTTGTCTCTACTGCCCGATCTTGATGAAAATTGGAGGGGACCTTCGAATCTCTGAACTTAGAGGTGTATTGTTTTTGGGTACAATCGAAGAAATATTCTCATGAATATCGTACTTTTACGATTTTTTCCAATTTTAGTGCGATATTTTCGTGACATTTGGGCTGATTCAGCCCAAAACGGGTGGGGCTACAACGTTCTAATTTTACATGTACTTTAAAGGGAAAAAGGGTTTTATGTATTGCTTTATGAAAGAAAAAGTTGAAAAGTAGCCAGAATTCAAAGAAAAAAGGGTTTAAATGATTTTTTGAGGTTTTTTAATACAATTAACAAGTTACAATAGAAACTTACAACAATCACCTACAACGCATTCAAAAAGCACTTGCAAAGGAAAAGTGGTCTTACGCAAACTAAAACTTACAAAATCTCATCCAACAACGCGGCGGGACTTAAGAGTCGGAAGCAGGGCCGAGCGCTTTCAAATTTTTTGCGGTGACTACCTAAACTAAATAGTCCGCTATCGGTAGCTCTGCCAATACAGTTGCGTCTTCTCCCCTTGGGTCCTAGGCTACCCGCATTACCAGCCACGTTTCAAACCACGAGATATTATTTGGTGGCGAGTTTGATGATTTCATGCGACTGACTGCCACATAAGAAGTTTTTAATGACAAAATAAATAATTATAATGTACATCTTGTGAAAAGAGACGAAAATTTTACACTCTAAGAAATATCGACAGAACGTTTTATAACTTTTAAAAGTGTCCTAATAGTCATGACAAATTTTACGCTTATCGCGAGTTATCGTGCATCTGTATAAATATCACTCTAGACCGCACGTTTTACCGTGGTCATTGTTGGCCGAGTGGTTAGAGCTCTTGTTTTGCATGCGAGAGGACGTGGGTTCGACCCCCGTCTAGGAAAACTTTTACTTTTTTTACTCATTCCATTATTGTTGTCACTTATAATTTGTGACGGAATCAATTTTTATAACTTTCCAGTGCAAATACTCTAATGGCGAAGGCTTTCTGGGCATCGTGCAGCGGCAATCGGCAAGTTATGAAAGTTGGACCCCTACCGGCGGTAGAAAAAGATGATATTATACTTGTTTCGCATACGAGAGGACGTCGGTTCGAGCCCCGTCCAGGAAAACTTTTTTATTTTTTTTTACTCATTCCATTATTGTTGTTCACTTATAATTTGTGACGGAATCAATTTTTATAACTTTCCAGTGCAATTACTCTAATGGAAAAGGCTTTCTCGCATCCGTGCAGCGGCAATCGGAAAGTTATGAAAGTTGGACCCCTACCGCGGTAGAACAAGATGATATTATATTTGTTTTGCATGCGAGAGGACGTCGGTTCGAGCCCCGTCTAGGAAAAACTTTTTTACTTTTTTTACTCATTCCATTATTGTTGTTCACTTATAATTTGTGACGGAATCAAATTTTTATAACTTTCCAGTGCAAATTACTCTAAGGGCGAAGGCTTTCTCGCATCCGTGCAGCGGCAATCGGCAAGTTATGAAAGTTGGACCCCTACCGGCGGTAGAACAAGATGATATTATACTTTTTAGAAAGCCTAATTCAAAATACTTTACCATAAACCGTATACGAAAAGAATCCGCCTTGTTCTACATGCCGTTTTGGCGTTTGAGCGCCGCCGCGACGCTTCCCATGACCGTATGACGTTTCACCCTTTTGATCCTTGTTCTAAATCAATAATTTTTGTACGATTATTTAGAAGACGAATCGACCGTTCCAGTGAATACCCACATTTGCCCATAAAAATAGTTTAGAGTATTTAAATTGGCAAAATGCCAAATTTTTACGAAAACGTTTGAAAACTATTGTTGGTTTATCAGTCTTAAAAACATGCTGTCACATGTATTATAATACAAACATTGCACAGATAGTTATACGAAGTCGCTGAGATAGGGGCATGACATGCGTTTGTTCGGCCGCGCGTCTTATTTACTTCCGCTGTCGCGCAGAGTACTACTATTCACTGTGAGGCCCGGGGGGCCAAACCGAACACATGTAACAGACAAATTGGAAATAAAACTTCTAACATCATTTAAATATGTATAAATTTGAATAAATTACTTAAATTTCTGACACATGTCACGTAAAATATTAATTTATTATGTAGCACATAGGCATGTTAAAGTGTGCATGACATTCTTGTATGGCTTCTACGGGAACGTAATCTAGGGCGACGGTCGTTCGCCCGCAGCCAAGCTAGGCGATGGCTAACTCGACCCTGTTTACTCCCCCCGAGTTGGGGGGTTTTCAGCTATCTGCACACGCCGCCCCGAAAAATTTACAATCTTAAAAACTCGGTGTATGCCCTGATATGTGGTTCATGATCTACAAAAAAAAAATCAGCCCATCCCGATAAACCAGTTCTGTGTTCAAATATTGCGTAAAATCGACAAAAAACTTCCGGCTTGCTGGGTGGGTGGCAACTAAAGTTTATCTATCCTTGAGATACAAAGGTGACCATCGGCGGACGAGCCCGGGATCGGTCGTCCCGTCTATTGTCTGCATTTTTCCCTTTCCACCTTTTTTGGCGTGACCGAACTTTGGGAGCGAACATGGGTTTTTTCCTACCTGCCCTCCACACATTTCAAATCTATTGTGATGAAAATAATGTATTCAGCGAAATATTTTTTAAAAATTGCATGTATTTAAATAACGTGGTTCAAAGTATAGGGTTGAGTTATGAAATCCGTATTTTTTCCTCAAGTGTCTACAATGAAAACTAACTGAAATATATAAATACTAGGAAAACGCTCAAGTCCCGCCGCGTTGATGGATGAGCTTTTTTTTAAAGTTTTTAGTTCTGCGTGGGATATCTTTTCTTTTGCGAGTACTTTGTTGCTTTGTTTTGCTTCCCACGCATTGTAGGTGATTGTTGTCAAGTTCTATTGTTTCTTGTCAATTTGTTATTATTTACCGTTAAAACTTAATATAAAGCTTTATTTCTATGGATTCTGGGTAACTTTGTCAACTTTTTCTTTCACATGGTACTTTATCACCATAACCTTAATGTCCATGTATAATATGAAAAGTTGTAACCCCACCCCCTTTTGGTCCCGAATCGGCCCAAATGTTACGAAAATACGCACTAAAAATCGAAAAAAATCGTAAAAGTACATATTCATGAGAAATATTCTTCGATTGTACCCAAAACAATACACCTCTAAGTTCAGAGATTTCGAAGGTCCCTCAAATTTTTCATCAAGATCGGATTGCCGTTTGCCTGGTAGAGAGTTAAAAACAGACCCGAAAAACAACAAACAAAAAAACAAAAAAACAAAAAAAAAACACCCGAGCTAAATTTTTTGGGGGTCAGTGAAATTGAAGTCTTCGCTTTGCTCATCCAATTATTTATTACTAAATAATACTAAACAAAAATATTTTAGAAGCATTATCCTAAACTCAGTCAGTTTTATCGTAGAATTTCGTCCCAAAAATGAAATTCAAGACTCACGCTTAATAATTTTATCAACGTCATTAGATATTTGTAATGAACAAAAAATATCAATAAATAAATAGAAAAAATAGAACAGGAGAGAATCAGCAGGTAAAAAAACCCCCAGCTTCTAGGACGGTCTACTTTACGACTACACGCGACAACCCGTAGCAGCTGCCTCATACCCATACCCGACGCGTCCGTCGTGGTCTCTTTGTAACTCAAGGATTGATAAACTTAAATATGATGGTAAATGGTTGGCTTAGCGCTTGTCAAAGGCGAAATGATCTTACTTCTTTTCTATGCGAAACTAGGGAGGGAAAGAATGAAATGCTTTGGCTCAACTTCTAATCCCACAGCATTCACAGCCGAAACTTTTGAAGGAGAGCTTGGCTGCCGTTTTTTTTTTTTTTTTACAAATTTTTTTGGGGGGGGATTAAACTACCAAAATATTTGTGAGACTGTTACTAAACACGTGAAATATTAAAAATTTTATTGAAAGGGTAATTTTATTAATACTATGTTGGCCTATACCTGATTGTTATTATCAATTAGTTAGTTTTGCTCATTAGTTTTGCTCATTGCTATTAGGTTTAAACCTCACAATAATGAATATAGTATAGCAGCTTGGTGCAAAAACATTCTCTCGGAAGGTTTGATGTCCACGTACATGGTTCTTCGTCATTATTGTTTTCTTGAACAGTCTCTTCGACCTTAGACACTTTTTATAAAGTTTCACCGACACTTACCAGCTCTTGTAGACTAAAACGGTTTTACTGGGGGTTTACTACTGGGTGTAATTTTTTTTTTTCAATTGCAAAGATAATTTATCAACAGCCCAACGGCAAGAATAGTGGAATTTCACATTAAGTTTTCAATTTGTATCTTCATACGGTAACAGATACGAGTAAAAAACACGTCTTTTTGGGACAGGTCGATAAATGACTCAATGTCTAACAATTTGCCGTCACAAAATAGACAGTTCTGATCGATTACTTTTTTGAGTTTAGGGGCACTTCCTTTTTGGTTCGTCATCCATAGCTACAATTTGTATAAACATAGATCTTGAAAACACAGTTTACCAATTTTGGTAATGCATTAAGAAAGCTATATCATCTCCTCCATGAAATTAATGTTCGATCATGTTATAACATAATATGGAATCGAATTTGGTGGAATACTATTAGGGGTATATAATACGATCCAGTCATAGTGCTATAAAAAGAATATTATCTTGATTTATATCTAGGTGCCAGTTAGGGCGCCGCAGCCAAGCCGCGGTGCGCTATACACTCAGGCACCTAACAGCAAACAGATTTGAGGTGATTTTTTTTAGATCTCATTTCTTTTGAGTGTGTAAGGGTTTTGGGTGTATTTTTACAAGTTTTTGTTATGTGTGGGATAACAAAAACGCAAATTATCTCTAAGCCGGAACAACAACAATAAACGTTGTGTACTGCTACAGTAGCATACAACCCGACGGACTTTAATTCCAAAAATTTTATTTACAGTGTTGGCCACACTATTCAGTTTTAAAAATTCCATCAATGAAGCCGCTCTGTTTTAAAGAAATTATTATATTTGTGATGCAAGACTGCGCAGCTTTGTTCCTGCATTTATTTGCTGTCGATTGACAAAAGCAGTAACGAAATGTTCAATTGACCTGAAAAATAACATAGCATTTTTTAAAAACTTACACAAACTAAACACCAAGACATTTTTTGATACCTACATGGTCGAATGGTAAAGTATGAGCGGTTTGGCGCTTATATATCTCACAATGTGCTCGTCGCGACAGCGGAAGTAAATAAGACGCGCAGCCGAAAAAAACGCATGTCATGCACTATCTCGGCGACTTCGTATAATTATCTGTGCATTGAAGTATTATAACACATGTGACAGCATGTTTTTAAGGACTGATAAACCAAAAATATGTTTTCAAACGTTCTCGTAAATTGGCATTGAATATCAAAGTAAAATTGATAAAAAGTCACATTTTTGCGTTTGTGCACAAACACTATAGTGACATATTTTTATTATATTTTGTTCCCCAAAAAAGTTCAAAACTTCCTAAATGAATATAAATTTGTATCATAAGACTTATATTATTTCTATTATGGTAAGTTATCAGCATTTGTAAGGTAGCGTCAAAAATGTATAGGCCTAACGATTTTTACGTTTTCAGTTTTCACACACGAGCGCGACCCGGCACCTCCACCAAAATCATTAATAATACTCGCAAACCCCTAGAGAAAATGAATTATCTTCTTGGAAGTGGAAGAACTTTTTCATTGTTTTTACTATAAGTATTATCAGAGGAGCATATTTTTATAAAACATTATCTTTCCACGCACGGTATAGTTAAGAAAATACCAGGTCACTTTCTCACTAAAATTGCAAACCGGTACAAAAACGTAATTTTTATTAGTTTCTTGGGACACCGGTACAAGTGTTATGAAAACGGTACTGTACCGGTCAAACCGGTGGTCACCTGATTTATTCTTCACTACATAATATCATGCGATAATAAAATAATGTCAACATAATTACTTATAGTTAATTTCTCATGATACATCAAGCAAGCGGTGGATGCAGTGCTTTTTTAAAACAGATTTCCTAGAAACAAAAGCTACCTTCTTTTGTTTTATTTTGTTTACAATCTGTACCTAGTTCCCAAGATACAATGCTTTTTATTAAATTTGCTATGGTTACTGTCGTCATGTTACGAAAATTATATGAACATAAAAACAAAGTAAGTTTCACTGGTAAGGGTCACTGGTAGGGCTCGACATTTGCGTTTGACGGGGTAGGCCCTACCTCACGATGGCAATATCAGACTGTGATGACGTCAAAGCTGCCGTTATCGGCTTTCGTACATGCGATCCTAACGCACAGACGCGGAACTCTGTGCAGCCATCAAATCCCATTTTTGGGCCTACTTCTGAGCCGTTTCGTGTAACTTTTTACTGATGTAATTTAACGATTATGACCATAATTATGGTTCAAACAATATCAAATTTCACCACAGTGTTCAGAATAGTAAAATTAATACCGCGCTGTCATGAAAAATGGATATTACTTATTTCAATGCAGTAAAGTTCATCATCAAGTTCCAAAGTTATCATTTTTTTCCGAAGCAATAACCGACCAAAGAAAAAAAATAGACAAATCCGATGTGTTCAAAATTTATTTTTGAGTATGGTTGAATTTTTTCATAATTATTTGATCATAACTGTAGAGCTTGTTATTTTATTTCTAACACTCTGCAGCCGCGCCTGAAACCTGTCTATGCATTAGGCTCTTAAGCGTTTTCCTAGTAATAAAAAACTTTACTGAAAGTCTGATCAACAGAAAAGTGACTTACGAGGTTGTGATGCTTCACTACAATACTCGAGGGGTATAGATTCAAAACCAGGCATCTCCACTTTGACATTTTCAACACATTGAATGAGTAAGAAATGAATATGAACAGCTATTTATTTCATTGCAAATATAACTAAAAGTCATGTTCAAAACAATGCCATATCCAATGATAAAACACTAGAAAATCAGACATCAACTTCAAAACCAGCTATATCCACATGGCAATGATTTCCAATTTTGGCCATTTCCAAAATGGAGATGGCTGGTTTTGCTTCTAGACCTGTCTCTCTCACACTCCTTGGCACGACAAAAAGTCTCCTCTCGCGTTTCTTCTCATGATCTACTATCTTGACTAATAATCTCATAGTTGTTCCTTTCTTCTGTTGTTCTTTCCTCTTCTGGCTTTTGTAGAATGGTGACCTTATTCTTCAACTACGCATCTGATTGATGCATCATCAGTACCTGGTCTTCTTCATTCAAGGTATGAAGAACATCTAGTTGATTGCTTACAATTTCTTCCATAGTGTTGTTTCTTTGCCCAATAGTCGCCCTACTCAATGCGTCTACATGGTGCATACGGTCTCCAGTTCGATGTTGTAATTCTTTGATTCTGTATTCTTGGATGGTTGCACACTTTTTTTCTCTTTCCTGTGCTGCTGTCTTTCCTCCCTAGCATGTCATATGCTAGAGTAGCCCATTATGGCCTTACAGTTGACGTGCCCTTATACCAACTTAACTCAAAACACTATCATTTATACCTCTAGCCAATATTAATCGATAAATCAACTTAAATGCAAATGTTCCCGGGTACTCAACATATAACTCGATCACTTGTCCAGCAACAACTTTGGCGTTTCCCTAGTATAGTTGCCTAAGGCGCCTTTATACCCGGAATGTTGGAGACCCGAGTTCAAACAACAGTCAGGATAGATTTGTTTATTTCTGGATTGCATTACAAAATTATAGAAAACGTTTTGAAATGCATATATACAGTACCATGGAAAACATAGCCAGTACGAAATACATGTAAAGATTACAAGGAATACAATGTTTACTCAATCTCTTAGCGAAATGTTGGGGAACCTTGAGCATGTAAGATTCAATACACCTTGGTTAGTGCATGCCTTCACAGCCTGACAAACATGATTTGCTAAAAATGACTTCTTGAAGAACAAAACCATTGTTGTTAAATTGAATCCTACACATTGACAGGTTATTTTTCAATTTATTATTGTCTATGTCCACGTTTAGTGATGAAAATTTCATGAAAAGTAAAATTTTGTAAAACTTTGCTGAAAAACTTTTCAAAGCTGTGAAAAGTTCATGTTTTAGTCGTTTTATCACCGTCGCTTCAACTTAAAATTTTGACAGCATGATAAATCCCAAACCATAAGTCAATATTATAATTTTGTTTTTAGGCCTTTTACCTTAAAAATCAGGAGAAAAATACCATCATGCAATAGTTGTTAGGACGAGGAGAATTAATTGAGGACAATTCATTATGTATTACAAAATTTCTATTTTGGACTATTGATAATTGCTTTACTTTGAACTTTTTATAATGAAATAGAGTTGGCCCATAGGCCTACAAAATAGCCAATCCCTAATTTAAAAAAAATGCATTGTCGTACAATGTTAATGTTATGTACCTAACATTTACAAATCTTTACTAAACTGGGACTTCGCAAACGCTTTTTCAGGCGCTTGTTGGATGGCGTTAATTTTATTAAAAAAAAATAAGCGTAAAATTGGTTTTTTTATGAGAAAAAATTTTTTCGATTACGCTCAAATTTCACACGAATATATAGCCTACATTCATAAAATTAAGGCTCTGTGAAAAATTACAATCGATAAAGCTTCGGTGTTACAAGTCAAAGAAATTTTAAAATCGAAAAAATCTTTAAATTTGCGATTATCAGGAGAAAAAATTTTTTTTGGTTCCGTTTAAATTCCACACCAATAGCCCTATAAAAATTTTCACAAAATTAAGGTTCCGTAAAAAACCATTTCAATGGATAAGCATGTAGGTTTTTTAAAGTCAACAAAATGTTAAAATTTTAAAAAAAAAATATTTTAAAATTGCGATTTTCATGAGAATTTTTTTTTTTGATTAGCTCAAATTTCACACGAATTATTAGGCTAATTCATAAAAAAAAGGTTCTATAAAAAATCATTTAATCGATAAATAATGTAGATTCTTATAAGCCCGAAGAAAGGAATTTTTTAAAAATAAAATAATCGTAAAATTGTGATTTTTATGGAAATAATTTTCGTTTTCGCTCAAAAGGTGTCAGTTCTAAGTTCAGAGATTCGAAAGGCCTCCATAAAATTTCATTGCAATGGAATACTTTAGTGGAATCGTGTTAACAGACACAAAAAGAAAAAAAACTTTTCTTCAATCTTCGCTACGCTCACAATTTTTAATTATTAAGCGAGCGAAGCGACGTTTTCCCAATTTGACTCTGCCGGAAAAAATAGTCACTGTTTTTTTTTTTTTTTTTGGTTGTTTGTTTGTTTTTTTTTGTTTTTTTGTTTGTATGTCTCGCGATAACTTTCAAACGGAGGCTCGGATCGAGTTGAAATTTTCACCATCCGCAAGCTTTTTTCTCGATTGAATGCCATTGTTTTGTGGCAAAATCGTCAAAAAGTTAAAAAAGTTACATTAAAGTTAATCGAAAGTTTTTTTTTCAAATTTCACGGCGACAAAATCTGAGATGGCCAAATCATTTAGAATGTCCGTCCGGTCAGGGAATATGTTAATTTTATTTTGATCGATAATTAGTGAGATGGAAATTACATTATAACAAAGTACGGTTACCATGGCAACGAAAAGCGTGCAGCTTTTTTGGCTAAATGATAGCGGTCAAACCGGAGGCTGGGATCGAGTTGAAAATTTGGACCATCCGCAAGCTTCGTTTCGATGAATGCCATTAAAGTTTTGTGGCAAAATGTCCAAAAAGTTACAAAGTTCATTAAATTAATCGAAACAGTTTTTTTTTAAAACTAAACCGCGCCAAAATCGAGATACCAAATCATTTAGAATGTCCTCCGGTCACGAATAATGATTAATTTTTATTTGATCCGATAAGTAGTGTGAGGGAAAATTTACATAATAACAAAAGTAACGTTTGCATGGCAACGAAAAGACGCAGCGAAGTTTCTATGCACTGCCACTCAAAGTTATCAAAATACTTTCGAGGAAGCAGTCTATACTTGTCACCAAAGAGTTGAATATTTCCCAAGGATTTCAAGGCCTCTAGATCAAAGAAAGGTTTACACCGGGTTTACCCAATACCTTGCAATAATAAATAATATTGGAAACATGCCCTGTGGAAAAGCAAATGTCGCAATTTTAAAATTTAAAAAAAAATGTTGCAATGGGGGTTTGTGGTTTCTGGCTAAAAGCACTGCTCGCTTGTCAACGCTTTCCAATGAGCTTTTCCTAGTTAATTAATCAGTACATAGTTTTATTTAAAATAACATTAAAAAACCGAAATTTAGTGTTTTAGAAGTGGAAATATTTCCAGTAACGTTATTACTTTGGCAAAGCAATTCCGAATCGAAATTCCAAGACTGTAGATCTGTAGCAACTGGGTAGGCCTACATTATTACCACTTTTAACAATTTCAAAAATTTGAAACTTTTCACAAGCTTGGTGAAAAGTTTGCAGAAAGTGAAAACTTTTCAACTTTTCATTGCAATTTTTCGCCTTACATACTATTCACGTCTATTTAAAATTTCAGCAAAAGGTTCACGATTTGGCTGATTTTCGGTGTACAGTCATTCACTCACAAACACAGGGACAGAATACGTGCTTTTTATCTTGAATTGTAAGACAGTCCCTGCGCTCCCTCGTCTAATTAACAAACTGCATTGTGTTCCTACACAGTGTAGTGTCTTCTCTCATAACCATACTTTGAACTTTCTTCATCAAGGATAATTTTTGGAAAGGCTCTTCATCTCTGTATCCAATTTGGAAAGTTTCTCCAATCTTTACGTATGCGTAAGGGCAAGATTAAATGGTAAATAAAACTTATGAATTTCGTTGAATTAAATTCTTAATTTCGTGTTAAAAATGGACAAAAATATGCATATTTTGGTAAATAAAGTAACAATTTTGGTAAAATATTAGATTTTTAAAAGATACTTTATTTTAAATTTTACAGCTTAGGAGCGGACTTACAATATTGATGCAGTGTGTGTCCAGTTAAAATGCAATTTATAACTTTAATTTTCCAATTCAATACATGAAATTAATATTCTTCAGTTTGTATTACAAATGCTTGGGGGACAAGGTGCCCTTACGCGTAATTTACCATTTATATTGACAATAAATAAGTTTCAGTGATATACAGAATTTTTGGTATTTTTTGCACTTAAAAATTATAATTTTGTTATAAAACAATTTTATCTAAATTCGGTATAAAAAACAAATTTCTCCCAATTTCGTTGTAAAAGCTATTATACAGCCACTTACGAAAAATGCGGGGCTCTACGTATGTGATGTGGGGTAAATCAATCCACGTTCTGCCTATCAATAACTCTACTACAGGCTGTGCTGCATCGGGTACGATTAAGAGTGTAACACCCTTGCCGACAACATTATCTATTTCTAATGTAGCTGTTGCTCATCCTAATGCTGCGTGCACCAACTCACTATTGCCAAATGTAAATACGGAACAAGAAACTGGCTCATTTTAAAACCACACTGGATTGCACCCGTAAAATTAAAATTTGGGCAGGCCTAATATACTAATAAATTTACAGTCGAGATGCTAAATTTAGAAATTTGTTTTGTTGAATGTTTGAACAAAATAATGATAAAAATCTTTCTAATGGAGAACATACCTTTGTATCACCATGCTTGTTCCAAGTTATCCGTTCGTTAAGCTGTATTGTAGCGCCGTCAGACAACATTCGGAGCACAATAGAGCTGATGTTTCTTGCATCATCCAAGCCACAGTGTGGTTGGCCCACAAACTCCATGCCCAAGTGTGAAAGCATTATCTCAAGACGGAACTGAGAACAGAAAATGCAATTCCATGCTAGTAGTTTGCAGTGTTGTTAAAGCTACTTTTAAAAATTAGCACTGCTACAGCTACAGCTACTTGACCTTTGAAAGTAGTTTAGCTACTTGTTAAGCTACTTTAATTTTTAAGTAGCTTGCAGCTACTTTACAACAGTAGTAAGTAGTAACGCTACTTTACAGCTACTTTTGTGTTTTGTTACCACACAGAGAAAAATTTGTTAGTGTTTATTAGGGTGTAGGCCCCGGCCTGTTGCAAGTTATCCAATAATGCAACTTATGCCTGAGGCTTAGAGAAAAACTGACAATTTTATTACCGGTAGGTCTACATGGTTATTTCTTTGAAGCAGTCATTAGTTTTTTTCAAGCAACGTTTTATTAGAGGTGATAATTTAAAATTAAAAACTCAATAGTACCGATAATGTTGTAAAATAAATTATCAACTAAAACGTTTCCTTCATAGGCGTTTTCCTGCACAAAACGTCTGAATTTAGCACCATTTAAAAAAAAAAAATGTTAACCTGTAGGGACTATAAAATTTCCTGCCTAAAACGTTCCTATTTAATACATTTTTCCCGCCTACTACATACAAAAATCGTTTAAAAAGTGTAGGCCTAGGCCTACTCTTGCTACGAAAGTTACATTTTTAGTTTTTACCAGCCGCGTTCGCGCATTTTTGTATCTGTTTTCGGTCCGTCTGTGCCTCGCCGAGTAGCGCCCGTGCCTATAAGGCTATGAGTGCAAGAGAGACGGACGCGGAGATCAGCGCGAACAAGGTGCGCGCTCGATCCAACTCACAATCACAGCTGGCCTAGCCGGCCAGTACGTGTGGGAACAGAATTTGCGATGTAGGCCTACATATTATTAGGCGGCGAGGCGGGTTTGGCCTAATTATGATTAGTTTTTGTAACGGTAATGGTTTAATTGCATTTGCATTATTGCAAAATAAGAGTAGCATCGATTTTACGCTACAGTGACCTGTTAATAGTAGCTTGCTACTTGCTACTATACGACATTTTCAATAGTAGCGCGCTACCGTCCTTGCTACTGAAAAAAGTAACATGTTACAAGTAGAACACTGGTAGTTTGTAGATTATAATTTATTGCAGTTTTTAAATATTCCATATTATACTGACGTGTCAATAAGAGACCATAGAATATATAGTGTGGGTAAGGTGACCATAATTAAAACAAAAACGGGACACATGGAGACCCTGATTACCATGCACTTGCAATGTGCTACGGGGCATGTGGGGGCATCCATATGTCATCCGGGGTTGGGAGACCCTGATTACCATGCACTTGCAATGTGCTACGGGGCATGTGAGGGCATCCATATGACATCCGGGGTTGAGTCCCAGCTGCAATTTTTGTGTTTTTGTGTCCTCAAAAGTAGCCTGTGACACAAGCATCACACCTCTACTAATATAGAGATTAACTATTGATAAATTGATTTGATTGATTGAAAGAAAGAATTACCTATTGACAAGTCATTAAATGTTTACTCATACTTCCTTGAGAGCTCTTGCAATATGTCGGTCTCACCAGACAAAATATGGTCGAAAAACAATTGAGATTCAATTAGTCTTGACCAAGCAGCGCCAGAGTGGCGGCTTTAAAACACTATTTTTGCACGTACAGGAAGACATAAATTATAAGGTTTACGACACTTAGTCAGAAGCTACGTAGCTGCATAGGACGTTCAGAATTCACAATGTTCTATTTAAAATATCATCAAAATTTGAGTCATAACATGTAAACCGGCTATAGTGTGGGTATTTGTTTTAAGTAAGGTGCACCATACATGAAAGTTGCAAACCCAGAGGCTCTTGGGTAATGGTGAGGTCATCGTAAGAATCTGTGAGAGCGGGGAGATTTTTTCAGGACAGTCGTACGACAGGAGGGCAACGTGCCTGTCACTAGCAGCCATGCGGTCCTGTTTTGTGAACTAATAGTGAGGATAAGCGTGAAGTGTATCCGCGAATCTTCAACATCGACTCAACCTTGCAAGTGAAATGGTAATTCTACATTATTGAAATGGAACACGACTGATTAATCAACGATTCACCTTAACAGTAGACACTGGTGAATTTATCATGAAGACAAGACGCCTCAAGTTGAGATCTACAAGTGGAACCATCCATTTTTCGAACACTTCAAAATCCATAAAGTATAACCATCCATTTTCGAACACTTCAAGATCCATCAAGTGGAACCATCCGTTTTCGAACACTCAAAAAACGATATCAATCTTCAATAAGGATGAGTACAACAGAATTAAAATATGGTTTCATAATGTTAAAAGTATTTATATAAAAAGTTGCAACTTAAGGGTTTATTATGTGGCTACGATCTAACCACATATTTGGAGAAACTGAGCTCAGTTGGTAGTGGGTAATATTTGAGATTGCTGTATCGTATTAAATGTTTAGCTAATCGCTTTAATATGGATCAATGGAAATTTAATACTTGTCATTTGGTAGTTAGAGAATCCCCTTCCTGATTATTTAGCTCATTAAGCAGTGTGATTTTATTGCTTTTCCGTGCAAGCCCGACTGAACAGCCGAGGCATTGACATTGCAGACCTGTCATCTTCACAGGTTTGAAATTTTGTTGTTTATTGTGTTATTTTGTTTGCTTTGATTTGTTGTTGTCATAAATTAATCGCTCTCATCTTGATTAATTTGCATAGGTATTTTATTTTATTTTTCACTAGATATCATTTTGACGAGTTTGCATTTGATACTTGAGTAATTGGTAATGAGTGATTAGAGATTACAGGGAAGTTAAATTTCTGGACAAGCCCTTAGAGAAATCTAAGCCAAAACACCATTCACAATCTACACCAACAAAACAGTGGCTCAATAAGAAACAAACTAAAACAACAAAACTATTCCCCGTCTGTTATTACACAGTGGGGTAAGTAGGGCAGGGTATAGGCTGTCGCAAAACATGTCTAGGGTGTCCAGATTTTCAATCCAAAAAAGCGGACAAACTTCTGGTGGCTGTAGCTGGGGTCTGGGGGGAAGCTCCAGCCGCCGGAGGCCTTTTCGCCGAAGGTGAAAAAAAATTTTCACCATACTACAATTATTTAGTCGTGTTTTAACTGAAAAATGGCAACTCGGGGATACCTTAATGAATAATTACTATAGAAAATGTTGCTTTGCAGATCGTACAAAACACTTGTCATTATCAGTCTCGTGTCTAACAAGATAAGGAAAGTCCTTCTTAACATCGTCTTGAAAACACACGTTTAGGCGGCGGCATTTTACACACTAACGCGTACGAGACGAAAAAACTATCCCGTAAAAGTGATGGTTATGAAGTAAAAATATGTTTTCAAATCAAAAATTACTTCCCACTATTTAATTGGCTGCTAATAAGAATTAAATATCGAATTGCGAACTATATTCTATCTGTTTGAATACAATCAGTTTTTCAAATAAGCAGGCAAAGTAGGCTTGCAAGCACTCTAAATTTTTTATACTTTTTCCTCCGACAGCATTTACAACGATTCTGAGCAAGCAAGGACCCAAGGAAGGTTTGTTTTGGGTGAATTATCAAATTAAATATTTATTGTGATACAGTTATGTTTTATCATGTTGCTCGGCTGCAAAACGACAAAAAACTTCGTTGGAGCTCGGGGCAATTCGTGTAAACTGATGCCGTCAACCAACCCCACCCCCCTCTACACTCCGCCTGCTGATGACGCATTCATTCGTGCAAAGGGCAAGGCCCGCAGAAAAGTGTATACAGAATAGCGTAGTCCGCAAATTTACAGCAGGGCGAGCCACGAGCTACACGTGAAATCGGTATATTTACAAAAAACGGGACAAAACACGTCCCTGTAAACAGTTGTCGGGACACCCGGGAGGACAGGTCCCTAAAAAACGGACTTTTCCCGTTTTTAACGGGACGAAATGGACACCCTAGACATGTCGAGACTAGAGACATCACAGAAGAGGGAGAAGTGGGCGGTTATGTTCACGTATTTCGTTGGAAGAATAGTTGCCTGCTGCCATACACAAAAAGTTTTGAAAGAGAATGGCACAGTATTCAAAGCCTTTTGCAGAATACTGAAAATAAAAATTTAATTGTTGCCAAAAAGAAAGAAAACTCATTCTTATGACAAATCTAGGATTAGATGGTCACCCAAGTGAGTGTTACAGAACCCTGCCCAGTGCCTGTATCTCCAACATGTGTAATGCAGATCAGCATGAGTGTTACGGACCCTGCACAGTGCCTGTATCTCCAACATGTTGTAATGCAGATCAGCGTGAGTGTTACAGACCCTGCCCAGTGCCTGTATCTCCAACATGTTGTAATGCAGATGAGCGTTTTGATGATCGAGGCTTCAGCTAACAGTTAATAAAGCAATTTTGACGGTACCTAGCATTAGTCAAGCGGCCACTGGGGCTCAAGTAGCACTCAGTACAAACTCAATAAATAAATTTGTGTTAAGAGTTCTACCCAACTCGGTCATAAACTGATTTTTATTGGGGGACTTAAATGTTAAGCGGACTAAGGCAACCCCATTTACACCAACCTCATCCACGAGCAAAAAATGACCAACTAGACTAGAGACTGAGATATTTAAGTAGGAAACACCCATCAATCAAGCCGGACACGATTCCACCCCAGGCAACACCCCGAATTAAGAATGTGCATTGTTGCTAGGACAGCTCCAAAATCACAGTTTACACTACTTTAAGCCCTGGAGTGAGATTGGAATCCAAATTTCAGAAGTTTTAAAAAATGTTCTACTAAAGCAGGATTCAAGCCAGAGACTTACTGCATTGGAAGCCAGGGACTCTAACCACAAGACCAACAAATCAATGGTACTCGTGGTAAGGTACAGTTGTCATTAGCGGTAATTCTAAAACACTCACCAAGATTCCAAGAAGTGGAACATAGCATTGACACAGTATTTGTGAATTCTTAATTCATAAACATACACACACACATCCTTGAAAAGCTTGGGAAAATATAATTGAACTGTTAATCTTGTCCGAGTGTTAGCCCACCGCGGCTTGGTGCGGTGCCCTTATGGGCACTTAAGGTAATAAAAAAGAATCCCGTTTAAAAAAAGTAAGAAAAAAGTATTTTGAATTTTCCCTACCCTTTTACATTTGTAGAAATTACTGAACGATTTTCTTATATTGATCCATTTTCTTGCGTAAACTGGATATGGGACTCCGGAAATCTAGAAATAAAAAAGAACTTTTATAAAACACATAAAAATAAAATAAAAAATGTTTCCAAGGTTTATACCGGTACATAAATTTAAAATCAAATAAAATGTCAAGTAGGTCCCAAACATGCAATAGTTCATAAATTGTATTGACATATTATAACAACAACCCAAAAGAGTACTTACAAAACATTGTCCACCAGAAAACGCCCCATATCCCAGGGTCCATCTGTAATGAATGCATACTTGTGTTCAGTCCAAGCTTATGTTTTTCTTAACCACTTTCCAAAGTTGGCCCGTACCCCAGGAAAAGGTTCAGCAGCATCCACTTTCTGTTGAGTGATACCGGTCAGTGCGATGCAAAACTCAGATAACACAGGAGCAATAGTTGGTTTCACGTACAATCTAAATTCGTCCACGATCTCCCTTTTTGTTCAGTGCTTATAAGAATGGCGGGAACTCGATTATCTCATGCCTAGATAAAAATCACTGCATTAGTAACTTTTAGTGATAAATGAGTAGGTCAGTGATTCATTTTATGGAAGTCCCTCATTTTCGATGTCACCATTCATATATTAGTATTCTGTACCGGTAACTCCTCAAATGGACCCATTTGGCATTCATAGTTTTAATTTAAGTGTTACTGCAGTACTCTGTAGTTGGTACTAGTTAGTACCTGCCCAAAAATTTAAAAATTCCACTACACACACTTCCATAAATATTGTTATTTATTTATCTACAGCAAATAAACAATATTGAATACATATTAGTATTGATCGATGATAATATAAAAAACCGGTACATAGCTAATTTATAGACTATAGATACACATAACATACGACATACACGACTAATCGAAAACATACATGGAAGAACAAAGCAGCTTGAAGCACTTTAATGAGCTTGGTGCTTAGATAGGGAACACGACAGTGTGACTGCAGAGATCAACAGTTGATTGGAATTATTACTTAGACATACCGTCAACCGGGGTAAAGTTGAACAAATTTCAACTTCAATCCTAATTATCATATGAAATAAACTATGTCATTATAAAAACCTTGTAAAATAAACATGCATTAGAGGTTCCAAACCAAACATTTCCCAAAATATCCCAACATTTCACCCCTTTTTTTTAAAAAAAATCAAGTGTTCAACTTTACCCCGGTGTGGGGTAAAGTTGAACACAGTACTGTTTAGCCTATTAACTTGAGAACCATGAGAGATGGGGTAAAGTTGAACACAGAAATGAACTCGGGGGAAAATTTTACATTGAAAGCATGCTTCACAGTAGCATATAAAACCAAGGGTTATGAGGAAATCTACCTATTCTAAAGTAATAGTCAAATGATTGAATTTAAATACACTTAATTCATGTCTAAGCTAATTTAAGAAAAATTAGATGGGAAATGTTCATATTAAGATTTTAAAAAATCGTAGTAGGACTACCCGGAAAGAAAAGGATTTTTTTTAAATTAAATTTTTTAATTAAGTCAATTTAATTAGAAGGTCATGAGTGTTCAACTTTACCCCTAGTGATGCATGCACTCAATTTTGAGGTTATAACATGACTCCAGTAGTAGGTAGACACAAATATGAAGTTGCTTTATTTTCACAAAAGGTGTCAGCACAGTATTCAAAACATGTGTCAATTTAAAAAAAAATCTTATAGCTGTCCCAGAGAAGTTTTTCAGGCTTAATTTATTTGCGACAAAGAGGATTATGTGTCTTAATTTATTTTACTACATCACCATTATTCATATCATCTTATTTCAATAATAATGTTATTTTGTGGGTTTCAAAACATAATACATGGAAGGTTTTTAAATTTTTGCATTTAGAAGCTGTTTCACAGGAAGGGAAAGATAATTTGTAATTTGTGTTCAACTTTACCCCCTAGTTCAACTTTACCCCGGTTGACGGTACTACGAGTATACTACGAGTGACATTGAAGGGAAGTTTTAGTTTCATTATTTATAGCATAATTTGTTGCCACCAACAATTATTCTTACTTTTAGTGTGGCCAGACAAAGCAGGGTGTGATTTTTACCAGGAAAACGCTTAAGTCCCGCCGCGTTGTTGGATGAGCGTAATTGGTGCATTGAGTAGCCAAGTGTTATGCGGATTTTCTGTTGTTCTGTGAAAAAATCATTACTGAGTTGAAGATTTTTTTAAAAATTCATTTAAATAAAATTAAAAATATTTTTTTTTAATTTTTTAATTAATCGTAATTTTAAAAACGAAAAACATCGTAAAATTTTGATTTTCATAAGAAATAATTATTCAATTGTACTCAAATTTCACATGAATATATTAATTCATAAAATTAAGGTTCTGTGAAAAAATCATTTTAATCGGATAAAGCATGTAGGTGTTATAAGTCAAAGAAATTTAAAAAAAAAAAAAAAAATCGTAAAATTGTGATTTTCATGAGAAATAATTTTTCGATTGCGCTCTAAAACGTGGCAGTTCTAAGTTCAGAGATTTCGAAGGCCTCCATAAAATTTCATCGCAATCGGAGTATCGGTTTAGCCGGAATCGTGTGGACAAACAGACAAAAATACAAAAAAGAAAAAAATGAAAAAAAAATATTCCGGAATTTTTTCTCCAGTGTAGTAGAATGGAATCTTCGCTTCGCTCGCTACGCTCATCCAAAAATTTTAATAAAAAAAAATAAAAAAATAATTATTTATTTTATTTAAATGGGATTTATCTAGGTGCCCGTTAGGGCGCCGCAGCCAAGCCACGGCATGCTATAGCTACACTCGGGCACCTTGTACAGCAAGCATAGTTCGGGTGTTTTCGAGGTGTCACACAGCCGTCATGAAACGTGATGTGAACTTAGAAACTATCAAAATCAAGGGGATTTGGTTACCTATCTGACAACACATGCCAAATTTGGTTGGTGTACGAACATTCCTTCTTGGTGAAAAAATGACTTGAAACATGCTCAAAATCACTTTAAGGATCTAGGTGCCCGTTAGGGCGCCGCAGCCAGGCCGCGGTGCGCTACACACTCAGGCATTTTATACAGCAAGCAAAGTTGGGGTGATTTCGAGGTGTTACCCAGCCGTCATGTAACGTGATGTGAACTTGAAAACCATCAAAATCGAGGGGATTTAGGTACCCGACAACACATGCCAAGTTTGTTTGGGGTACGAGCATTCCTTCTTGGTGAAAAAATGACTTGAAACATGCTCAAAATCACTTTAAAGATGTTAGTTACTAGTACTTACTACTAGGGAAACGCCAAAGTCGTTAATAGACGAGTGAGTGACCCATGTGTTGAGTACCCGGGAAGATCACCTTTCCTCCCCTATACCTAAGGCTGGATCTAGCCTAGTATGGGGAATGATACCGGGCACATGGCTCACTCACTCGTCTAAAAACGACTTAGAGAGAGACTTAGAGGTGTTTCCCTAGTCTAGTTGGCTAAGGCGCCCTTATACCCGGAATGTGGGAGACCTGGGTTCAATCCCCTAGTCAGAAAAGATTTTGTAGTTTATGGATTGCATTTAAAAAAAATATTAAACATGTTTTGAAATGCATATGATATAACACAGTTTAGTCTACATCAACTGTGACAATACTATGGAAAACATAGCCAGTACAAAATACGAGAAAAGATTGCAAGGATTACTCAATCTCCCAGTGGAATTTGGGGGTACCTACCTTGAAGTGAACATGCAAATTTCGATACTCTTTGGTCACTGCATAACTGTATTACAAATAATTTTGCCACTGCCTCCATTGCAACCGAGTTACATCTAAGAGGCAGTGATTTTTTCAAAAGCGAAACCATTGTCGTTAAAAGAATTCCTACACAATGTTAGGCCTATTTTTCAGTTTATTATTTCTTGTAGGTTTAAATCGAAATGGATTGTGCTCATTTTGTTAGCAGTTCTCAGTTACCTGGTCACGGATGTCTGTTTAAAATTTGCTATAGCCAAGAGCTTGCAACTTGTAGTATTGTTTCCTTTCGTTTTCGAATCCCAGTCACAGTTAGTAGGGCAGCCTCTCTCGTTGCCACGGGTCTTGGTTCAAATCCAGGGTAAGGCATGGTTCTTTTGTCGCCCAAGCACCAGAGTCTAGGAGGGAAGCCCCCTCACTGGTTGTGCTGTGTTGTGACTTTCCACCCTTCCTATCTCTAACCTATTCTCTTAGAATGAATGAAGAGGCACCCTTGCCCAGCAACAGCAGGAGGGGCAGCTTTTCTCTTGTTGCCAAGGGTCCTGGTTCGAATCCAGGGTAAGTCATGGATTTTTTGTCTCCCGAGCACCAGAGCTGGGAGGGAAGCCCCCTTACTGTTTGTGCTGACGGTGTGCCCCAGTATGAATGGTGTGTGAAGTAACCTTGCTGATGATGACAACATGCATGCAGAATTTACTTCTAGCGTGGCCCTACCACAGGTTTGGTTATGTGTTGTGAGTTTTGTTTGCATGTAGCTAGCTGATTTTTAGTGGCCACCTTCCGCCTGATGAGTCCCAGAAGGACGAAACGCGTCGTGGATTAAGGTAACAAACAACTTTAAATTAGCTGCAGTTGTCATCAGCAGGTGAAATGTTTTGTCGCCCCCAGCCCTTCAGGCTGGGCTTTATGTTCTCTATGCTTTCCCAACCTGTCAACCCTTCTCCAATCTAAACTAAACTAGCCAGTTGGCCTTTTCCAAACTAATTGACCAGATCAATCTATTTGGTCGCTCGATCGTATGGGACCGGACAGACAGACAGACAGACATTGGACAAAGTCACGAGAAGGCCCGATCGAGTAGCGTTATATAGACTTCGTTTCGCTGTGCTCACTCGTCTTCCTACTACTACTGACTACTACTCTAATTCATCAGTTTCAATTGCCCAGCAATTTTGAACAAACGGGTGGGGTTACAACTTTCATATTTTACATGGACATTAAGGTAATAGTGATGTAGGCGTAGTTCCTTTTGAAAGAAAAAGTTGAAAAAGTTTGCTGGAAGGCTTCCAAATAGGCCTACAGGTTTTAATATAAGCCTTATACAGGCATACAATCAACAAGTAGGCCTAGCTATACCTAGTCACTTGACAATGATCGCCCACATTGTTCACAAAAAGCATGTCTTTGGGCCACTAGATATTTTACACTCTATTGTTAATTGTTAATTTCATAGCAATTAAATCGACTTTGATAAAATAATAATATTTTAACAAATAATTTTGCAATGGAACTTGAAAAAGTAATGAGATCTCACACATAACAAAAACTTGTTAAAATACAGCCAAACCTTACACAATCAAAAGAAATGAGATCTAAAAACAGGGCCAAGCTCATCTACCCTTCCACATTTGCGCATTAACAACATCCTAGAAAAGCTTGGCAAAATAGAATTTGCATGACCATTACGTTTAAATTATTTAGAAAAAAAGAATTTGGATGAACTATTCTACTTTGCCAAGCTTTTCAAGGATGCTGTTACGGGACACTGTACGTTTATGAATTAAGAATGCACAAATGTGGAAGGGTAGATGAGCTTGGCCCTTTTTTAGATCTCATTTCTTTTGATTGTGTAAGGTTTGGCTGTATTTTTACAAGTTTTTGTTATGTGTGGTGTTAGCTACTACTATTACTGTCTAAATTTGTCAGTTTCAATTGCCCAGCGATTCTGACCAAACGGGTGGGGCTACAACGTTCATATTTTACATGAACATTAAGGTTACCTATAGTTATAGTGTCTTTTGAAAGAAAAAGTTGAAAAAGTTTGCTGGAAGGCTTCCAAATAAAGGTTTTAATATAAGCCTTTTACAAGAATATAATCAACAAGTAGTAACTATATTTACTTTACTTATCAATGATCACCTACATTGTTTACAAAAAACAAGTCTTTGGACCACTAGATATTTTAAATTCTATTGTTAATTGGTAATACCATCAATTAAATTGACTTTGATAAAATTATTGTATTTTAACAAATAATTTTGTAATGGAACTTGAAAAAGTAATGAGATCCCACATAACAAAAAACTTGTAATAAAACAGTCAAACCTTACACAATCAAAAGCAATGAGATCTAAAAGAAATGCCAAGCTCATGTATGCTCCTACATTTTTGCAATCTTAATACATAAATTCACTTTGCCCTGTGACTGTATCCTTGCAAAGCTTGGCAAAATAAATTTGCACAAACTTTTGCATTTAAAACAATAGTTGCAAATAAAATTTTGCCACGCTTTGCAAGGATAGTCACAGGGCAAATAGACCGAGAGCCAGTGACAGTTTCTATTGCCTCATAAGGTACATATGTTTTTGACCATTAAAATAGAAGTGGAAATTCATGTCATTTTCAAAAATGCGCGTCTTACGAGTCAACGTGGGGGCGTTTACTTGTCAGACGCCCCCAAAGTGGGCCCCAAAAAGGGTCAAATCTGCCCCCATTAAGTATACACGATTAAAACATACAAAAATTAATAAAAGAAGTAAGCCCAAAAACGAATATCACTCGTCAGACGGGCTGCGTTGGGCCGTTGACCCCACAGACGCCCCCAAAGTGGGCCCCCCAAAAAAAGTCAACTCTGCCCTCATAAGGTATACGTGATTCAAACATACGTCATTTTATATTGAAAATTACCAGAAAAAACGAATATCACTCGTCAGACGGGCTGCGTTGGGCCTGTTGACCCGTTAAGTAACACCCAAAGTGGGCCCCCAAAATGGTCAAATCTGTCCCCGTAGGATATACATAGTTCAAACTTACGTCATTTTATTAAGCCAGTTACCAGAAAACGAATATCACTCGTCAGACGGGCTGCGTTGGGCTTTGACCCGTCAAACGCCCCCGAAGTGGGTCCAAAAAAGGTCAAAACCTTTTATAGAGTCAGTTACCAAGAAATCGAATATCACTCGTCAGATGGGTTGCGTCTTGCGTTGGGGCCTTGACCCGTTTAGGTAACCTCCAAAGTGGGCCCCCAAAGATGTCAAATCTGCCCTTAAGACTGTTTGCCAAGTTCGGGCGAACGTTTTTTACAATGTTAAATGCCCATTTAACAACACGCTGATCGTCAAATCCAGCTAATTTCACATACAGAACATACCGCTTTTTCACCTTTAATTTTCATCAAAAAAATCTGCATTTTTGGAAGGCTGTTCAGAAAGGATGAGCGTGTGTCGCTATCAAAGCAAATTTTGAGATTTCAAATAATTATCTCCTACACAAAATTAGTATATTAGTCTACTACAAATTAACAGTTCGGTGTCATATTTACGGTCATTTAATAAGAAAAGTGAGCAATATTTGGAAAATGTGCCTAGATACCCCTATTATACATTCTTACTTAACATTTTGGTGCAAAGCACAACCCGATAGGACACCGATAGAGCTTCCAGTGATCCAGAGTCCAGACTTCACCTCTGCGCTCGGCGTCAAAGCCTGGTTTTCTCGAGCTTAGCCAACAGTCTTAAGGTATATATGATTGAAACATACGGCATTCTATAGTAAAAGTGACCATGAAAAAGAATATTACTCCTCATTATTTCATCATTTTTTATTTTTTTGTAGGCCTATATTATATATATAAATATAATGTCATATATTATATATTAAACCTTGGTTTTATTGTAGACGACAATGACGCTGTAAATTGGTTCCATAGACAGAAATTAAAAAAAAAAATGCCATTATGTGTATATAGAGATGTTAAATACAGACCAAGATGGTTCCTCTATGATCTGTCCTCTTCATCACTTGATGAGATTATGCAATGCGATTTAGAAGTAGAGGATTTCGATGAGGATGATGATGACATAGATGTTTCGGAAGCAGCGTACAGTGATGACGAATGTGATAACAGTTTTAAATTTTTCACAATTTATTTATTCTAATCCTCAATTGTCTTTAATGAAAAGTATTTGCATGTTTCAACGCATGTAAAAGATTATTACGTATGTTTATGATATGATGATGATTACTAATAAAATTTTATAGCATATACAGGCGTACAGTGATCACGAATGTGGTAAAGTTTTGATATTTGAAGTTAATTATACCAAACCAATTTATATATACTAATCAATTGTTTGTAACTTATAAACACTATTTGCATGATTTAACACATTAAAAATTCTTACTTATGATTTGATGATGATTACTTCTACAGATTACTATGATAAAAGTTCAAAACATATTAAAGATTATTGATTAATAGGTTATCATATGATGATAATTGCTTACGTAACTTATGATTACTATGATCTAATTACTTATTTTATAAAAGTAAATGATTGTCAATGATTATCTTGTATCGTTATACAATATGCCAGAGTTTAAACTAATCTGTGATTTAAAAGTCAGAAACCGTATAGTAGCATTTAACAAGTAGTAAATTATACACAGCTCTTCATTGGTAAAAAAAAAAAAAATTACAACACTCTTTACATGCAGTTTTCACCCTAACATAGGCCTACTATACATACACCATCATTATTTAAATAATTACCATAAGACGAAGTATAACATGTCTTCCTGATTTATTCATCGATCTAGACATTCCCAAAAACAAAATAGTGGTAGGTGCAGGGCTCAATGACCCAAAATATGCATAAACATCATGACTACATATTATCGCACAAATCCGATTAAATCCAACATAATTTCGTAAGTATTCGAGATCAATCATGTTTAATTTATGGGGGCAGATATGATCATTTTTAGGGACCAATTCCGGGGCCGTCTGTCGGGTCAAAGCCGCAACGCAGATCGTCTGACGACAAATATTAGTCCTCCTGGTAACTTTAACTTTAAAGTGACGTATGTTTGAATCATGAATACCTTATGAGGGCAGATTTGACCATTTTGGGGGCCCACTTTGGGGGGTACTTAACGGGTCAAAGCCCCAACGCAGCTCGTCTGACGAGGTGACGAGTAATATTAGTTTTCCTGGTAACTTTTTTTTATAACATGACGTATGTTTGATCATGAATACCTTATGAGGGCAGACTTGACCTTTTTTGGGCCCACTTCGGGGGCGTTTGAACGGGTCAAAGCCCCAACGCAGCCCGTCTGATGAGTGATATTCGTTACTGGTAACTGGCTCTATAAAATGACGTAAGTTTGAATTATGTATATCCTACGGGGGCAGATTGACCATTTTGGGGCCCACTTTGGGGTTACTTAACGGGTCAAAGCCCCAACGCAGCTCGTCTGACGAGTAATATTCGTTTTCTGGTAACTTTTTTTAAAATGACGTATGTTTAAATCATGTATACCTTATGAGGGCAGAGTTGACTTTTTTTGGGGCCCACTTTGGGGCCGTCTGACGGGTCAACGGCCCAACGCAGCCCGTCTGACGAGTGATATTCTTTTTTGGGTTAACTTCTTTTATAATTTTTGTATGTTTTAATCGTGTTTACTTAATGGGGACAGATTGGACCCTTTTTGGGGCCCACTTTGGGGGCGTCTGACGGGTAAACGCCCCCACGTTGACTCGTAAGACGCGCATTTTTGAAAATGACATGAATTTCCGCTTCTATTCCAATGGTCAAAACATATGTACCTTATGAGGCAATAGAAACTGTCACTGGCTCTCCGTCTAAGAGTGAATTTATGTATTAAGATTGCGAAAATGTAGGAGCGTACATAAGCTTGTCATTTTCTTTTGATTGTGTAAGGTTTGGCTGTTTTTTTATAAGTTTTTTGTTATATGTGGGATTTGAATTAAATCAACTTTTTGATTTAAATCAACAAAATCAGTGTTTCAAAACTTTTCAAGTTCATGAGCGGATCAAATTACTTTCACAAGCGTTTCTGAAAATATAATTAAAGAATTATTTTAAGGTAAACTTGGCCTAAATCAGCAAGAACTCTTGTTTGTTGCTCAAAATGAAGAAAAAGTGCATTTGATTTAAATCAATGATTTTTATTAAATAAATCATTTGATTTAAATCAAAAACACCCTGAGACAAAGAAATCACAGAATTAACTTACATATAATCTGGTCCATTGATTTCCTCGCAGGTTGCTTCAAAATCAATAACAACATAGTATGGATAAAGTTTGCTAGCAGCAAGAAGATTTTCTTTGGACAAAAGCTTCTTTCTGTAATGGTTCTTTAGACGTTTCTTGAGCACTTCACATGTACCATCAGTGCTTAAATCCAGCGATTTTAATCTTTGTAGGACAGATCCTTTGTTCAATTTATTTATTTTACCATTTATTTTGGATAATTCTTGGTACACAACATCAATAAATGGTGTTTTCAAAGCGCTCTGTTCATCTTTTGTTTCATGCTGGAAACAATAATCACAGTTAGGCCTAAATCTCAATGTTGGCACAACAGTTTGCTGACATAGAATAAGTAATCAGTGGTTAATTTGGGGGCAGACGTGTCTATACCCACTCGTTTCTCGTGCCAAAAAAAAAAAAAAAAAAAAAAAAAAAAAAAAAAAAAAAAGAGGCAGGTAGGCCTATGCTCATTTACGCGCATTCAAATTTCTCAGCCAATTTTAGTCGTAACTATTTGTAATTTTACATAATTGTGTAAAAATTAATTATGAAGGCACTTTCTTTACATCATAGCACTTTCCAATTATAGGCTAGATAATAGAAAATAAACAAAAAATAAATGAAATTTTCTAGAATTTAGAATCTGTCAAAATGGTAAAAAACAACCAAATAATTTCTGACTGATCTAGGCCTATAAAAAATAAATAAATAAAATCTGATATGATAGGAAAGTAGCTGAAGATGTCCTTCATTATCAATTATGCCAAGTTGTATTTTAAGGGGAATCCCTAGACCTAAAAATGATTCTTAATAATGCAGTAAAGTAAAGTGTAAAGACTAAAGACGTCTGAAAAGTTAGTAGAATGAAAGAGGGACTTATTAAAGAGCAGATTATATTTGTGACGGGACATAACCTCAGAATCAACCATTTTATTCAAATTGCCCGAATCAATCCAGTTAGTTCAAAATTTAATTTTGAGCAGCAGTTTTTTCTTTTATATTATTTCTAAACACCTTTAGCCTATCTACAACCTAAATATAAGGATGAATGGTTTTCTAGTTTCTTGCGCTGCACATTTTTTTTTTGCCTGCCGGTACAATTTCAAATTTTGTACCGTTTAACACAAAAAATCGTGCAACTTAGAAACTAGTTACAGACAACCAGTTTCCCTAATAATAAGGTTATAGGCTAGATTAGGTACAGAGTGAAGAAACAATATAGGCTAGTACAAAAAAACCGCTGCTCAAAATTAAATTTTGAAGTTAGTTGGATTGATTTGAGCAATTTGAATACTATACCGGTTAGGCGGTAAGGGTAATTGTTGATTCATAACACACTGTAGGGCCTACTAATTTACAAAATGCGATGTATGTTTTGGAAAAAACTCCTTCCATATTCCAATCTACTTGTGGAAGAAAAGAAAAGATTTGTATTTATTTATTTAACATCTATCATATTTAGTTAAAAAACTGATAGGGCCTACAAAAGGACAAGAAAATAAATCTAATTACATAGATGCAGACACAACAATGAACTACAGTTAGCCTATGGTAAGTAAATATTTGAAATACTAGGCCTAATATTACAACAACAATGTATTAGAATTTAGAACACAATAATTTTGGTAACAAATTCAAAAAGGATATTAATTAATGAACCAAAAATAAAGTAGGGGTGAAAAAAAGAAGGAAAAAAGAAGAAAAACGTAAAGAAAAAACTGATTTAGGACTATTAATTAGGCGATCCTACTGAAACTAATATGAAGTTTGCCAAAAATCAGGGATCGAGGGAGTAATCAAATTTCGCGGAAGAACCCACCGAACGCGAATCTTCATTCTTGTGTTCAAATCTTGATAACAATTTTAACAATTTAAAATTAAACTCAGTGGTGTCATGGGGGTAGGAAGAAGAAAAAGATAAATAAAGTGGATTCTAGAACTTGACAGAAGCACATGTATCATCTGCCCCCTCCTAACAATTGGTCCTTCAAAATAATGCATGGAGGCAGCTGGTAGTATTAGAAATGGTTTTACAACTAAAAGAGTGTCTTTCCTGTACATACATAACTATGGCTAATAAACAAATAAAAAAATAATACACTGCTTCCTCGATAGTATTTTGATTACTTCTAGGTGGCAGTGCATAGCGTGCGACTTTTCGTTGCCATGGTAATGTTACTTTTGTTATTTCTATCTACACTACTTAAGGTCTTGACCGATTTAGCTGAAAATTTGTAAAATAGGAGAGAATGTTGTACTTATTGACCCTGCAAAATTTCATAACGATCGGAACATTTAATTTTTTTAATTTTTTTAGATTATTTTTTATTCTTATAACCAACGATTGGATTTTGTTCAAAAACTACACAGCAACCCGCCTAGGTGGTATGTACATGTGTGCAAAATTTCAGGTCGATCAGAGAAACGGTGCGACCTGAACCGAATCAGTAACAGAAAAAAAAAAAAATGACATTCGAGCCTTAGAAGTCAAGTGGAGACACTCGCTACGCTCGCTCAATAATAAATTGTACAGAATCAAATTTGGTATGGATACGGTAAGTAACACATGTCAATAACGTCCGCCATGATCTAGACAGTGAATCAGGTGAGCTTTTTCGATTCTTGTTCTTATTACTTGCTTTTGGTGAGTCTCGACCGTGCGTTCCACTATTTGGATGCTACTAGCTACGTCACGGACATAACGGTGACGTAAGGTGACAAGACCAGGGAATGAACGTGTTTTGTCACTATTCGGATAGGTAGGTACCGGGTCATTCTCCACTAATGTGAAACTGAAATTGCAAAATATTTTTTGTACCTCACTACTTCATGTTATATCATTTTAAAGATGAAAGTCTGAAGAATCTTAGTAACCGGTACGTAGGCCTAGGTATTACAAAGATATAGGCCTAACGTTTTTTTGGCACACCAAGAAACAAAGTCATGATACGTGTACATTTGATCGGAAAATGGGTGCGGACGGGACAAACTTTCAGATTTTGATTTGATTTTGATAACAGTGAGTGTATTTTTTTGATGATTTATTGTTTAATTATTATTAGTGCGGCGGTCGAAGGCTAAAAAGACGCATATTTCAGCTTTGACCCATACAGGCGGTACTAACGCGCGAAACCAAAATAAAATCGTCGGCTACTTCAACAACCACTAGAAAAATGACGTTGTGGTCTCGAAATGCGTGTACGTCATAGATTCACGACGCCATCTTGGATTCGCGGCGTCGATCGCACTTTGCGTTATAAATCATGTTGTAAATTCTGTAATTTTTTTATTTAAAAAATCAAATTTAGCGCGTTGTATTCACAAGACTTGGGCGCTCATTATGCTTGAATTTTATTTTGGATTGAACAATAAGTCAAGGTGAAAAATCAACAATGGCGGGGAAAATTAACATTTTCAGAATTACACTAAAATGTTCTATATTTTTTTACAGTTAAACCATCAACATTTTCTTAAGACACGGGGATAGATTTGATTGCGGAATACATTGTGAACACGTCCGTATTTTTTATTTTGCTTAAATGCAAATACTTTGGTCGCTTTGGTGGTAAACGTGATGAAAAGCGTAGCGTGCGGCAAGCTACAAAACTGGTCGAATCCTTATTGTTGGATGCATTGTTATACAGATCCTGGCCAATAGAGACGTGGAATCTTGACCTGGTCGAGTTTTCTCTTCCTATCCTGTTAGTGTTTACCTTAAGGATAAAAATAATCTTGGGTAGACATTTGTAATTTTGGGGCAAAATACTTTTACGACGCCATCTTGTTTAGGCATTTGCATATAGTACACGCTTTTGATTTCATTTGTTTTCTATTATAATTATGACAGTTTTAACAAATCTGACGTGTTTTTTGGATTTTTCATAAAATTTCCTATTTATCGAAACAAATTTGTCAGCCTGGGACTATAATAAGATTATTTGTAGGAAATTACATTTTATTAGTCCTTCAGCCAAGTACAATATTTAAGTGTGTTTGATGACGGACGAATAAATGTTCACATATTCATAAATAATGTTATGGAAAATTATTTGTTCATAGAGTTGTCTTAGGTTTGTCCCATGACACTAATGGTAGCCATTTTAGAAGATGACCGCCAAATATATTGTATAGACATTTATGATAGAAAGTTAAATTGGGTAAACATATAATAGTTCTTGTCGATCATTGGAAAACGAATTTCCATTACGACCATTACAAATAAAACGCAGTGACAGTAATGGCGACCATTTTAGAAGATGACCGCCAAATATATTTTTCTTAACGTAGTCTTTTAACAGGATCTTGAAATTTAATACACACATGGGGCATGATATAAGAATCAGTTTTTTTTTATGTAGCCATATGAAATTGGCGCTGTGGAAGCCATTTGCGAAATTAAATGTTTGGTTAGATTTTGTAATGAACAATGCTTCTTGTTTTATGTGCATGATAGGACAAACGCTTTTGAATAGCTTTCAAAAAAAAACCAACTAATTTGTAAATATTTTACTTGCATTGAGATGTAATGTATTCTTTGCACGAATGAATATTTACGAAATTACTAAATTGGTTATGCCAACTGGTACCTTATGAGCAGAGGTAAGGTATTTGTGGTAAGAACGTAATTTTACCTTAATATCCTGCATTGTTCCCACATTTGTAAATTTGAGATTGCCTTATTTTAAAACAATCCAATTGCATGCCCATGTGTATTCGTATTCATGCATTCTGCTCGATCGTAATTACTCACATTAATTTGTACAACGCTCCGGAGAAAATTAAAAATGAAATATGCGAATTCTAAAATACACAAAAATACTGACATTTTTGGATGAGCGAAACAAAGACTTCAATTTTCACTGACCCCTTTAAAATATTTAGCTCCAATGTTTTATTGTTTGTTTGTTTGTTTGTTTGTTTGTTTGTTTGTTGTTTTTTTTTTCTACCGGGCAAACGGCATATACGATCTTGATGAAAATTGGAGGGGGACCATCGAAATCTCGAACTTAGACCTGCCAAGATTTTGGGTACAATCGAAGAAATTTTTCTCATGAGTATCGTACTTTTACGATTTTTTTTTCGTTTTTAAGTGCGATATTTTCGTAACATTTGGGCCGAATTCCTTCTTTCAAAAAGCAATACATCACCATTACCTTAATGTCCATGTGAAATATGAAACCCGTTTTGGGAGCTAGGAATCGGCCAAAATGTCACGAAAATATCGCACTAAAAATCAGAAAAAAAAATCGTAAAAGTACAATAATCATGAAAAATATTTTTTCGATTGTACCAAAAACGTGGCAGGTCTAAATTAAGAGATTTCGAAGGTCCCCTTTAATTTTCATTAAAATCGCATATGCCGTTTGCCCGGTAGAGAGCAAACAAACAGACAAAAATACAACAACAACAAAAAACACCCGAGCTAATTTTTTGGGGGTAAGTGAAATTGAAGTCTTCGCTTCGCTCATTATGGACCAGTAGTATTAGTAGTTTTAGGGCGATTCACGGCAAAGATTGACCAATTAATGCAGTGGATATAGAACAAAAAAGCACCAATAAGTAAATTTAAACATCTAACTAAAAAAGTGAAAAAAGTCTACAAAAAAAAAAATAAGTTCTGATGCGATGAAATGTGAGTGTTTTGTGATTTTAGAATTCGCATAATATGTAATTTCAAATTTTCTCTAAAGCGTTGTACAAATTAATGTGAGTTCTTACAAGCGTGAGAATACATGCATGTCCCGTGAAGACTCTTCCTAGTTGCAAATTATATTTTGCCAAGTTTTTAACCTTTTCAATGCTGGGTTTTGAACGGAGCACCCAACACCCCAGTGCTGGGTTATTTTGAGCAAAAAGTCAATTTCTCTCACTTGTATTTGATAGTAATATTTATCTTATCAAAATGTTAATTCATCCTTGAAATGAAGTAAATTTCATTACACTATACACCTTGTTTAGATTGTCTTGCTTTTATACTGTCAAGACTATTATTTACATGTGACAATTGCCCTAGCATAGGCCTACGTAAGTGTGAGCTGGTTTTCGTCACCTAGGCCTACTGACAACGTCCTCTACATCTCTATTATTCAACCTTTACTTCAAAGTCTATGATTGCTAACCAAGTCGGAATAGTGATCATAAACCTCCTAATTACAACCTATTTTGCCTGAAAACTGTGTTCTACATCTTCCTAACCTTTTCCAGATGCCATTATTATCTTCACTTGTTGTTTTTGCCAATTTTCACTACAGAAATAACTGACAGAGCCATCTGTGGTCAAACTACCAAACTAGAAGATGGTTAAACAGCTTGCACATAGAGTGCAGCACAGTTTAAAATCGACTTTTTACAATCGATTATATCTATCAGCAGCAACAAGCGCGCGCGTTTCGAAACAACCCCAGATCGAGTATACTCGACGGCCGCACTGGGGAAACAAGATGGCGGCATCGAGTATACTCGATGGCCGCACAGAAAAGGTTAAGGGAGTGTTTCAAGGCAGTGTACGTTTATGAATTGAGAATACTCAAATGTAGAAAGATACACGAGCTTGGCCCTTCTTTTAGATCTAATTTATTTTGAGTGTGTAAGGTTTGGCTTTCTATTTACAAGGTTTTTGTATGCGATGGGATCTTATTACTTTTTCAAATTCCATTGCAAATTATTTTTGTTAAAATAGAATAATTATTATTTTAATAAAGTAGTACTAATTGCTTAAAGTAATACCAATAAGCAATGGAATGTAAAATATCTCGTCAACCATAACACTTGCATTTTGTTTGCATTGTAGGTGATTATTATCAAGTTTCTATAGTAACTTGTTTATTATATAGTACATGAAAAAAGCTTATATTATTAAAACCTTTATTTCAATGCTTTTCAGCTATTTTTAAAAACAATTTCTTTCAAATGCACTACACAGCCATAATCGCTCACTCGTTTGGTCAGAATTGCTGGGCCGCTGGCCAATTGACGAATAAGACAATAAGACGAATAAGTAGTAACCAGCGTGTTCACCACATATAAAAAAAGAAGGATATTTTATCGTACCCAATCAAATTGGCATTGTGTTATCAGGTACCTACATTTCCTCAACTATGTGTTTGAGGGTTCGTAACACTAATCATGATGACTGAGTGACACCTCCAAAACACACCAACTCGGATTGCTGCATAATGTGCATGAGTGTGTAAGCGCACGTTGCTCGGATGCGGCACACTAACGGGCACTTAGGTAGTACATATATTTGGCGGCCATCTTGCAAAATGGCTACCATTAGTGTCATGGGACAAACCTAAGACAACTCTATGTAAAAATAATTTTCCAATAACATTCTTTATGAATATGCGAACATTTATTCGTCCGTCATTAAACACATTTAAATATTGTACTTGGCTGAAGGACTAATAAAATGTAATTTCATATAAATAATTTCATATTAGTCCTAGGATGACAAAATTTGTATCAATAAATAGTAAATTTTATGAAAAATCCAAATAACACGTCAGGTTTGTTAAAACTGTCATAATTATAATAGAAAACAAATGAAAATCAAAAGCGTGTACTATATGCATATGCCTAAAACAAGATGGCGTCGTAAAAATATTTACCCAAAATTACAAATGTCTACCCAAGATTATTTTTATCCTTAAGGTTTACACTAACAGGATAGGAAGAGAAAACTCGACCAGGTCAAGATTCCACGTCGCTTTTGGCCAGGATCTGTATAACAATGCATCCAACAATAAGGATTCGACCATAATTGCAGCTTGCCGCACGCTACGCTTTTCATCACGTTTACCACCAAAGCGACCAAAGTTTTTGCATTTGAGCAAAATGAAAAATTTGGACGTGTTCACAAATGTATTCCGCAATTAAAATCCATTCCCGTGTCTTAAGAAAATGTTGATGGTTTAACTGTAAAAAAAATATAGAACATTTTAGTGTAATTCTGAAAATGTTAATTTTCCCCGCAATTGTTGATTTTCACCTTGACTTATTGCTGCAATTTGAAATAAAAATTAAGCATAATGAACGAACATGTCTTGTGAACACAACTCGCTAAATTTGATTTTTTAAATCCAAAAATTACAAAATTTACAACATGATTTATAACGCAAAGTGCGATCGACGCCGCGCATCCAAGATGGCGTCGAAAATCTATGACGTACACGCATTTCAAGACCACAACGTCATTTTTCTAGTGTGTAATGAAGTAGCCGACGATTTTATTTTGGTTTCGCGCGGTAGTACCGCCTGTATGGGTCAAAGCTGAAATTTCGGATTCGACCGCCGCACTATATTGTGTGTGTGTGCGTATATAGGCCTACTTAAAAAAAAATTGAAAATTTTTGAAAAAATATTACATTCCCATGAAAATATATATTTTTGGATGAGCGTAGCGAGCTAAGCGAAGATTCCATTTCACTACACTGGAGAAAAAAAACGGAATGTTTTTTTTCTTTCTGTATTTTTGTCTGTTTGTTAGCACGATTCGGCAAAACCGATACTCCGATTGCGATGAAATTTCATGGAGGCCTTCGAAATATCTGAACTTAGAACTGCCACGTTTTTGAGCGCAATCGGGAAATTTTTTCTCATAAAAAACGCAATTTTACGATTTTTTTTGATTTTTTAAAAACTTTCTTCGACTTATAACACCTACATGCTTTAACCGATTGTAATGATTTTTTCACAGAACCTTAATTTTATGAATTAAGATATTCGTGCGAAATTTGAGCGTAATCGAAAAATTATTTCTCATGAAAATCGAAATTTTACGGGTTTTTTCTTTTTTAAAACAATTCTTTGACTTATTACACCTACATGCTTTATCCTATTGTAATTATTTTTTCACAGAACCTTAATTTCATGAATTAATATATTCGTATTAAATTTGAGCGCAATCGAATATTTATTTCTTATGAAAATTGCAATTTTACGATTTTTTTCTTTGTTAAAAATTACGATTAATTAAAAAAATTAAGTTATTTTTTATTTAATTTAATTTAATTAAAAAAAATCTTCGACTAAGTAATGATTTTTTCACAGAACAACAGAAAATCCGCGTAACACATGGCAGCTCAATGCACCAATTACGCTCATCCAACAACGCGGCGGGACTTAAACGTTTTCCTAGTTTAAAATAATTTGCTAAGTTCGAAAACCAGATTACCAGCTAATCTTTTGTAAAACTCCATCAAAACTAAAGCTAGACTTTTGATTTTTTGTCTTCTCTTTATTTACATGTTAGTAATGAAGTAGGCCTTCACAAAGTTTAAACAAATTTTGTTGGTAAATTATTTTTTTATGGAATTTATCAATTGTGTCCCGTCCGCATCTAGGCTTGAACGAGTGCTGACGGAATAAATGTTCGGACTTAGATTTTGATACAAGAATGTAGGGATGCATGATATTTCCGTTTTGTTGTTTTAATGTTAGGGTAAACCATTCTTAAAAACAAATATTAAGTTGAAAAAAATTGAAATCCCAAGAAAAATCTTTTTGTAAGAAATGTGCTTTGACTGCAACAAATTACCAGCGAGATTTGGATTAAATACCATGTTACTTAAATTATGTAGGCCTACTAGGCTACTATATTGTAGGTACTGGCTAGGCCAGATGGAATTTAAATTAGTTCAGTGGCCATGGCTTTGAAGAAGAAGAAGAAGAAGAAGAAGAAGAAGAAGAAGAAGAAAAAGACCCAAACCTGCTGGATAGGTCCTATTTTTGCAATGTTTAAAAAAGGTCAACCAATCGGTCCTTTCTCAATCCAATGCTCAAATAACTCTCCATTTTCTGGTCCCCAGACCAAAAATCAGCATCAGCTTCTTCAATCACAATGAGATGAAGAATCAGATGGGAAGACGTTGGGGTAGACACCCACCACATAGGGTATACGGGGAACTTTCTGAAGGAACCTGGATTGCCGTAGGCCTACTTTACGACGACCAATGGTGGCCAGGCCAAGTCATTGAAATTGTGGGAGATAGCAGTATGGTTAAATACATGTTCAAGCCAGCGTCAATGACAAAAAATAAATTTATTGTAATGGACAACCCACAATTTGAAAAGATTAAGAATACAGCATATCTCGCTACACTGCCAGGAGATCCTCCACCGATTGATCGTCAAGCACGATACTTTGGCTACAGCAAAGAGATTGTATCAAAAATACAGTGGGTTATCAATAAAATGTGAAGTTATAGTACAGAATTTGGTTTTGGACCATATTTATTAATTAAGTAGGGCCTACCGGTAAATAATTAACATTACATATTTTAGTATGGAGATAAAAACTGTCCCGTCCGCATTGTCCCGTCTGCATCTCACAACAAAATTTGATTAGCCTAATTCCATAAGCTATAGGGCCTGTCAGGTCTTAAACTTATTGATTTAATTTCCAATCTTCAGTATGTTGTTTGTGAAGAGTTATATTTAGCAAATATCCAAACAGACTAAAAAAAGTTTAAACATTTCAGAGAATTTTGATCTGGAATAATGTTTAGGCCTATTTAAAAACATGAACTTTGTGCGTCCGCATCCGCATCCGCATCAACTCCGCATCCCATGCAAATCATTTTTTTAGCTCATCAATGTTTTTTTTCTCCTAATTATCATCCTAATTTTCAGCTTTAGGGGTGTCTGAACATTAGAAAAAGTATATTGACACTTATGTTTAGGATATTTGTCACACTTTAATGAATATTATAAGTTTCTAAATGTCCCGTCCGCAACCTGCCAGTTAGTGGAGAACGACCCTACCCTGGCTTTATGCTTAGTTCACATAAAGTCGTAGTCGTAGTCCTAGTCATAAGCAATGGTAAAGTACTATAGGGAACACGTCCAGGGGCGTAGGAATAGGGGGTGCAAGGGGTGCGGTCGCGCTCGGGCCCTGAGCATTGAGGGCCCCGAAGGCGCGAAGGTGTCCTAAATGTGTTAAGACAATATCATAACAAATAATTTAAAAATATAAAATGTCTATTTACATTGGAAATTAATTTGTCGATTTATGTGATAAAGATGGTAGGCCTACTTAATTATTGTTGTTTGAATGTCCCATATATTTTACACCCCTTTGCCCCTTCCCACACCGCAACCGCTCAGCCGAATCCAAACTACAGAGGAAGGAATACGTCCCGAATAGCCTACATTTCGACTTAAAAATTCACTATTGTTGAATAATTAATTAAACTAGGAAGTTTTGCAAACGCTTTTTCAGGCGCATTGGTGGATGAGCGTAATTGTTTAAAAACAAAAAAAGCGTAAAATTGCGATTGCGAAGAAATAATGATTCGTACGCTCAAATTTCACACAAATATATTAATTCATAAAATTAAGGTTCTGTGAAAAAATTATTACAATCGGATAAAGCATTTAGGCCTAGGTGTTATATTAAGTCGAAGAAATTAAAAAAAAAAAAAAAAATCTCGAAATTGCAATGCAAGGCCTATTATGAGAAATAATTTTTTGATTGCGCTCAAATTTCACATGAATATATCAATTCATAAAATTAAGGTTCTATGAAAAAATCATTAGGCCTACAATCGGATAAAGCATGTAGGCCTAAATCGAAAAAAATCGTAAAATTGCAATTTTTATAGTACCTAGCCCTACCCTAAATAATTTTTTGATTGCGCTCAAATTTCACACGAATATATATTAATTCATAAAATTAAGGTTCTGTGAAACAATCATTACAATCGGATAAAGCATGTAGGCCTAGGTGTTATAATTCGAAGAATTTTTTCAAAAGTTGAAAAAAATCGTAAAATTGCGATTTTCATGAGAAATAATTTTTCGATTGCGCTCAAAAACCTGGCAGTTCTAAGTTCAGAGATTTCGAAGGCCTCCACAAAATTTCATCGCAATTGGAGTATCGGTTTAGCCGGAATCGTGTTAACAAACAGCTAAAAATACAAAAAAAAGAAAAAACAAATTCCGGATTTTTTCTCCAGTGTAGTGAAATGGAATCTTCGCTTCGCTCGCTACGCTCATCCAAATACACATTCATAGATATGCTACGTTATAAACATAGGGTCAGTGTCATAGAGGGTAACCAGACGTCCCGGTTTTACTGAGATCGTCCCGTTTTTGTGTGATCTGTCCCGGAATTCCAAAAATAGTTGTCGGTACGGTTCCTGCCTCAGATCGCTCTACAGGCTATCTTGAGCAAAAAAATGCCTAAAAAAAATTCCCCCTCCGGCAGCTGGGTCTTCGCCCCAGACCCCGTGTAGCCCACGCAACTACAGGGGCCCATCAGAAAACCTTGCACCCAGGCCTTTGAGTTACTAGCTACGCCACTGAACACGTCGTATGGTTTAGTCGCAGTCACAGTCCTAAGAAAGATGAAAATTTTCATCTAAACCACAAATTCTTACGACGAGCGAATCAGAGCTTGAAACGTCACTTACAACAGACCAATGAGATGATACCTACTCGAGTCAGTTGAGAGACTACTTCCGGTTCCCGTTTCTATCAAGGTTTTACGTGAATGACGTCACATCCTAATGCCAAAGAGCTTCGACAAAAAATGACTCATCTTTGCGGGAAGTTTTTTGGTAAATCACCAGACCACGCCCTCGAATTCTTATACCATACGACTAGGACTAAACCTTACAACTACGACTTTATGTGAACTGGCCATTAGGAACCATTAGCCTAAACCCAAAGACCCCGACTTCTAAGCTCATTTACGAACAAGGCACTAGGTCTAGGCCCTACGACTAATAAGGGAAACTTACCCCAATCGTTAGATTATCGAGGCCAGGGCTCCGACTAGGGCTAGCCCTACCACTAGTTGATTGACATTCAGCCATATCACTTTCTTAACAAACGTGCTAGGCTAGCCTAGGCCTAGGCCTACGCTAGAACCTAAAGCTAGGCCTATCTAGCGCTAGGCTATATTCTAGTAGCCTAGGTAGGCCTACTAGGCTAGGGCCTAGGCCTACCCTACCGAACTTAAAAGTGACATAGCCTATTGGCTAGGCTAGGCAATTTGGCCCTACAATAGCCTCACAAAACTGAGATAGTAGCCTAGGCCCTAGGCCTATTATGTTTTGAGGAAAGTATGGCCTACTAACTATCTATTAAGTCACTGTAAATTGTTTATCAGCGTATTGTGTATAGGTACCCACGACGGTTGTTCAGTACTGTTCAGTCACTAGCTTCACAGTAGATAACAATAGCAATAGCATGCAATAACGTACCTAGTTTAGGATCTTTAAGCATGCATGCATCCAGAAACAGCTGTAACATCTTCTTCTTCTCCTCAACTTTTGTTCTCAAATCATTTCTCTATTTTAGCCAGTAAAGTCGATCAAGAAGTTTCCCCGCTAAAATTCTTTATCTACTCTGATACAAAGATAAAGCAGGGATATCTATGGCAGGGATGCAGAATCACTCAGCGGACCGGAATTACTTTGGAAGGTAATTTAAATGCTTGAGCGATGTTTCTTACATGGTTTGTGAAGTGACGTTGACGTGACGACAAATACTCTAATAGTCGCTAGCGATAGCGACTATTAAAGGTCGGTGCACATACTTTCCGAAGGTTTTAGGTTTAAGGTTTATGGTTTATGGTCTAAGAAATGTTTTTCTATAACGTTTCTAGTACGCGCGCTACCATTGGCCGGATTTATGAGAGCTCGCTTCTCATTGGCTGGGTTTAGTGTTTAGTGTTTAAGAGCTAAGAAGTTGAAATATTTTTACCTTAGACCCTAAACCTTAAGAAAGAATGTGAACGCGATAACGCATTGGGCATGTTTCAACTTCGTTAAACCATAAACCATAAACCTTAGGAAGTTATGTGCACCGACCTTAAAGTATTTGGTGACGACACGTTGATTTGAGTATGTTTTTGGTCATAAAAAAATCATAAAATGCTTGGCCAGTTGGTTCATTACGAGAACTCTAAAAAGTCATTGGCCAAGCAATTTTTTTTATGATTTTGAGTTTAAAATTTTGGTACTGTTTCGGTTAAGAATGGCCAACTTTTCACCAGCACTTCCAAGCACCCAAGGTCCACTGGATTTCCACTAGGCTTCGCTGCCGCGCACAGGCCGATGGCCAAGGTCCACTGGATTTCCGCTAGGCTTCGCTGCCGCGCACAGGCCGATGGCCAAGTAAGGTCGTCCGATACACTTCCACTATGGGGCCGCCATGATGGATCACAACTGTGGGTGAATTCGCGGCGAATTTAAACTCGGGCGCGGCCCGCGAGTGCATTGTCCACGGGAAGATACTCAATTTGAAGCGCATTAACACAGCATTTATTATTGTTTCAGTATAAGCATTAAGCGTCGCGTAAATAGGCTTAATTATATGAACAAAATAAATGCAGAAAATAATTTAAAATCAAATTAAAATGATAATAGGCCTAATATTATAATGCTGGCATATATTTTGCCTTCGGCCTATATAGACCTTGTACATAGCCTTTTGCTACTCAAAATAACAGGCTATACTGTATTTTATTTTTATCAGGGAACAATAAGGTAATGTTTCCAAGACAAAATCATCCAAACACAATCATCTGGAATGGCCTTATTTTGTAACTTCAAACTTGTAGGCCTACTTGAATGATAAGATTATAGACCCAATTTAATGCTACATTGCCTTGTATTACAGAAACATGATGGGCTATATTTTATTTTTATCAGACCAGGAACAATAGGGTAGGCCCTAACGTTTCCAAGGCCAAATCCAAATCATCTGGAATAGCCAGCTTTGTAACTTCAAACTAAGGCCTACTTGCAAGATAATATTAGGCCTAATGAAATTTTACTACAGGAAAAATAATGGGCTATATTTTATTTGTATCAGATCAGGGAACAAGGCAGGCCTCAACGTTTCCTGGCCCCAATCTTCTGGAATGGCCAACTTTGTAACTTCTGCAAACTTACCGTACTTCAATGATTTTGCAATGTTATTAATAACGGAGACGCATGGGAGTAGGCCTATGGCCATTTATTAATAATAAATATGATATTTATCCAAAACAGAAGCACACTGCCAGGTCCCAGGTTATTGTATAAAACAAATCCCAATAATAATTTGAGATTATGCATCCTTCAACCTGTATTTTAGTCCAAATCTTCAGGTAGGCTTATCATTGATGATTTTCAAAGGGGGGCAGGGAAAACAATGAAACATACTAGTAGTTGGGTGTAACAGTGCATGTAAAGCAGGTGGGACAAGTCAAGGAAGAGTACCTAGGTGATCGAGGATATATTTTTAGGTTTTGACATTTAATATAGGCCTACCCCAAACACATACTGTATAATGGGTCCACATTACAAAATAAAATACAATTAAATGTCATGCAATACTCAGTGCTTTTAAATATTTATCTTGTAGGCCCCATCTATTATTATCTATACCTTAGTACTTATGCTTTCGCTTCGGCTAAATGTTTTGACGATATCCATATTATGTACTACTTTTGAACCTGTCAATCCCTGCTAAAAATTCCAGTTGAATACAGTTGAATACTTGCATGTATTCAACTGTGTTCAACTGCATTCAAATGTGTTCGCCGTTGTCAACAGGAACTCAGTTTGTAACCAAATGGATTCAAAAGTAGTCAATGGGAACTGTAACCAGTCTGATTCAAATGTGTGTGTACACAAATGTAACCAACTGTATTCAACGGGAACCGTAACCAACCTGGTTAAAATGTGTTCGTACACAAATGTAACCAACTGTATTCAACGGGAACCGTTACCAACCTGGTTTAAATGTGTTCGTACGCAAATGTTACCAACTGTATTCAACGGGATATACGGCAACCAATCGGATCCATCCGCTAGGATTCAACGGGATTAAAATGGAACCACCGGATTGAATTGGAACCAATCGGTTTCAATAGGAATGAAAATGAACCAACGGGATTCAACATGAACCAAACTATCGGTTTTAATTCAACAGGATTGAAAATGGCCAACGGGATTCAACAGGATGCAATGGGGTTCACAAGGAACCAACAGGCAACATGAATCAATTTGGAAACAAAAGTCAAGACAGTATTGAAAAGAACCCACATGAATTAAACTTTTATCTTTCTTGCTCCATGGTCACACCATGTCACACGAAAGAAATAAAAAATGTATTCAAAACCCATTCCTTTGGGATGCCCCGGCTTTTAAAATTTAAATTTGGTATGTTTGGTCAAAACAGCAACACTGTATCAACTTTGGATATACTAGGGAGCTTGTGTAGTAAGTCAGCCTTGTGATGGCATTTTCAAAATATTTTTTTAAAATTTTAATTAACGATTAAAATACATTTGTGCACTGTTTCATAGTGCAATAGGTTTTTTAAAGCTGTGTTTTGAACTACCTAGTAGGCATAAAAGATGCCAAGAATGGCCGCCTCTACCAGTCACTCAAGAAAAATTATGATTGATTTAAACGCCTGTGAACCTTTAAGGTAAGTTATTTTCGTTATTAATCCATGATAGGCCTTCATGAAATATTGTGTAACTGTTGTAATTATCATAAGAAAGTGGTAGGGCCTAGGCTCCTTCCATTGACGTATAGCCGTACACTTTAGCCTAGGCTAGCTACCCTAGGCCTAGGCCTAGGTTGCGCTAGGGCCATTGAATAGGGATTGGATAGCCTACCTAGGCCTACACAAAGCTAGGGCATTTTTATCAATCGTTTGTGTTGGCCTAGCCTGGGGCCCAGCCTTTGTGTAAAAAAAACATCCCCTAGGATCTCCCACAGTGATAATTTTAATTGTAAACAAAGTCCTACCTAGGCCTAGGGCCCAGCCCTAGCCCAGGTCTTATATATTCATGACTTTGGCCCATGAAGGTCTAGTAGGTAGGGCTAGTAGGCCTAGGGCCTAGCCTACCCTAGGCCATTGAATTTGGATAAATACACAAAGCCCTAGCCCTAGCCCTAGTTACATTTTAGAATAATTCATTGTTTGTGTGATGTAGGCCTAGGCTAGGCCTAGACCCTACTGTAGGGCCTAAGCCTACCTAAGTAAATGTAATGAAATGGTTGGGCAAACAATTTATGTACAAAACTATCTATCACCACGTTTATCACGCGAGCTGAGTCCGGACTGAAACATACGAACTGACCTGAGTGCGAACTGAAATCGCCTGCTGAACACCTCAGTCCGAACTGAGTCCAGCTCGGTAACGAAGCCGAGCTAGCTCGGTCTGTGCGGGCTGAAATATTGGTGATAAACGCGAGCGAACTCAAATACATGCTAGCGGCCATCCATCTTCGTAAGTTATCCAACCACAGCGTCTCATTTCAGTCCGGACTGAGCTAGGACTGAGCTTGTACCATACCAGTCCGGACTGACAGCGTGTGATAAACGTTACTGAAATGAGCTGAAAATTCAGTCTGCTCCCAAGCCAGTCCGTACTCGGCTCGTGTGATAAACGTGGTCAAAACCTGCCTAAATTGAGGCCTTGGGTCTGCTTATTACTGTGCAATAGGCTTGGCCTAGCCGAGGGCTTTGTGTATCCAATGCCGAGGGCCTATTCATGTATTTTTAGGTAGGTCTACCTAGTAGGGCTAGACTAGGCTATGGCCTAGGCCTACTGGTTCAATTCAATTCAATCTTTATTATTATTGCCTAGACCTGGTCTAAACTTGATATTTTAAACAAAATACCTTAACGGTTGAAATCGAAATTTCTTTATACTTAAATTAGCAACGTTACGTAAAGGTTTTACAGTTTTTTGTTTGTTTTTGTTTTCATGTAGGCCTATTTGATTTTTCCCCCCAACCGAAAAGTCCCTAAATTTCTAGGGCGTACAATGCATTATGCCTGTGACCTACCGTTAACCTACTTCAACTTTAGGCCTAGATGCTAGGCTTACATGACCGTAGGTAGGGCCTATGCCTACAAAAGTCTTGTGTGCTATTTGACAGTTTTGACCAGTGACCTTTTATTCTGACTTGTCGTGTATTGTCAATGCTACAGACAAATTGTGTCGCAGTCATAGGCCTAGGCCTACATCCATAGACCTACTAGCCTATGAATGAAAAGTGAAAGTCAACAATGTAGGATTTGGTGCCATGGGTAGGGCTGTGAACGGGTACTCGGGTAATGAAATGAGTCGTCGGGTACTCGTTTGCCTGTTTTTCGTCTCAAATTCCGCTCAATTAGGCTACTGCCGCCGCCGGTCAGTCTTTCACTCGTCAGCGCGCAGCGGCGGCACGCGGCAGTAAGTGATTCGTCATTAATAAGCGCTCAAATTTTGTCTGTGTCGAGCCGTAATGAGTGACGTCACCAACGCTGACGAGAGCCGAACATTACGCGGATACCTAGGTAACTTGGAAGGCCCTCGCTGCGCGCACCACTATTCGTTGTAATCGGCTGATAAGTGACTGGCGGAGATATTTATGCATTCCGGCAATATTACTAATTTGCACAGCCCTAGCCATGGGTGGAGGTGACAGGGAGCCTCGAGTACGCCTACTGGACTGAGCCTCGCTTTCATTTAGATTTTAGAAAAGCGAATTCGAGCTAATATGTTGTATACCTACGCGACCTACAATGAAAGCCTAGTCTTTTGAAATGTTGATGACTGAAGAGTAGGCCTAGAAAATTTGTTTAAAATATCTTATAACCCGTGGTTATTTCCGTAAAGTGTAGTAAAACATTTAGGGCCTACATTAGAATTAGAATTGTAGGCTATGCATTTTCAACTTGGCACATGGTTACGTTGAATACATCATAAGTTATTTTAGTCCTACTTTTTGACGGAAACTGAAGACGTAAATGACACACATGTACACACAAATACAGCTCCATCCCCATTTAATATGTGTTTCTATTCATTTTTCATTTTTCTAAGTTACGGTACGGTATTGATGAAAAGTCTTTTAATTGTTTTCAGATACCACTGCCAGCAATGTTGCTCCTCATAGGCTGCGGTTGTTAATATTTCCAGTTATTGCATTCTTCTCGACTCAACATCAGCTGACCATCGGTAGCCGTGGCCGTCGAGGCAAAATCCTAGGTATGCAAATGGCCTCGGAGATGAAACTATCATTTTAAGGTGCCCCTATGTTTGGTACCAACAACCTTAGCTTATCATTACATATATACATCATAGAGAAATAACCGGGGAAGAGTAGGAACCTTAAATTGAATTGTTTGTGTCGCCCTCTTTAAAACAATCAACTATCAAGTAACGACTAGCGCAAACTAGCATTAAAGGTAGAACTTGCCCTACCGGTACCTCTGACAGCTAGGCATTTCTGGGGAGTGGGGATAGGAATTACCTAATTTTATTTTTACAGATAGGCCTGTTTCTTTTAATTGAAAGAAATATTTTAAGTATGCCAGCCAGGTGTAGGCCTATCTGCAGTCTGCACACACTTTTCATGATTTATTTTGGGACTAGTAGACCTGTTCAGTAGGGTTGGGCAAATGCATGCATGTACTTTCCTAAAGGTATACACTCTTGGCTATAAGCGCATAGGGCCTATACAATCTAGGCTACCGGTACACATGTATGTTTTTGGAAAGCTTAGAAATGTTTGTATAGGTAGGCTAACATATTATGTTTAGTGTCCAACCTAGAAATGTTGTCTTAAGTGTGCAACAGCTATTGCAGTAAAAACAAGCTGTAGATAGACACCACCACCAGCCTCAAAATTGTTAACTGCCAGTGGTCAGTCACACACAATATTATAGTTTCGATTTTTGTCCTGCACTGCCATTGCTGGTGCAAAGTGTAGATCACCAACACGTTATTCTGTCTCCGTGCAAACATACACTGCGGCGTTATTTTGTCCAGTGTAAACACTTACACTTCACCCGCTCCAGAGATGGGTATACGGTGTAGTGCAGTGAAAATTAAACTGTGTTTTTTAACGTTATGTCAATTTACATGTTTTATATAACATACATTACTTATTTCATTCAAACGTAAATAGAATTCAAAATTGTACAGCATTATTTAACTGATCAACTGATGTTACACCAGAGCGTTTTTCTGTCTTCCTGTAGTGTAACCATAATTCTCTACACTATTGACATTTTCCGGTCTACACCTGCACCACAGCAAAGTGCAAGACAAAAAAATTAACCTAATAATATTGTTTTTATTTAGGGGTGTGTGGTTCCAGGTTTTGGTTTGGTTCCGGTTCCTGATAGTCAGTCTTGGGGAGGAACGCGTTCCTTTTTCAGGAACTTTTGTGGGAATGCGTTCCTTTTCTTAGATCAGGAACTTGTAACGTCAAAGTTATTATTTCGTGGGAACTTGGAACGAATTTAACGTTCCTTTATAAGTTCCTTTCGCCATTTTAATTCCGTCAAATTCCAGTACCTGATATCATAAACTGCGGTATGAAAAATATCAATGTGGCATCTTGTGTTTTCGAAAATGGCGAAAAAAAAGGCTCCTAGTCCAGTGTAACTTTAGTGTGGACCGGTGTGAACAGAAACATCAGTCGTGTTTTATATCGATAGTTGAACGGTCCATCAAACTCGGGAATAACGATCAACATAGCGGTGTCGACACAAAACAAAGCCTCCTAGAGCCTGCTGCTGAAACAAGTTATTTCATCAGTAAAAGCATTCTATTCTGAACTATCAAGTAGTTTTTACGAATGTGCTAAACACGGCTTGAGTGGTTTCAAAAAAACCAAAAAAGATTAAAACTTTGATTTGACAAGTGTTTGTATTAGAAAACCGAAAAAGAAACATATTGTAGGCCTAGCTTAAGTAAGTAGGAGGCCAATGATTTTCTTTGTAACAAATTATTTTAAAAAATTGTATGGCTTGATCTTTATAGTAATTCATCCATTCTGAAATAATTTATTCGGCAAACGGGCAACAGATGCAAAATTTGATTTAAATTTGTATCTAAGTTAGTAAGCTGCAGGCTAAGACCAAAGGGATACCAATTGGGCTACTGTAGGCCTACCGGAAATGAAAAAACACAAATAGTCAGATTTCCAAGTTCCAAGGATTTTGAGTTTGGACAAGGGTCCAAACTTCTATTTAATTATTCTTAAACTAGAGTATGCCTAACCATTAACTGTTAACATGCAAAATATGTGATTGGGGACTTTTTTTGTTCCAGGTAGGCCTAACTACCTACATATCAGGTGACAAGACTTGCAGAGAAATATGTTTCAATTTCATAACTAGTCTACACTTTTATGCCATGTGAACTGTTGCTGTATCTACAATTTTATTAAATATGTCTTCTATAGTACTACTTTATTGATTTCTTGTTACTATGAATTTCCTGTTGCCTACCGTGTGTTCTATTTGAATTCCATTGACCACCGTTGGTTCCATTTGTATCCCGTTGAATTCCATTTGATTCCTGTTGACTACCGTTGGTTCCATTTGAATCCCGTTGAATTTCATTTGATTCCTGTTGACTACCGTTGGTTCCATTTGAATCCCGTTGGTTCCCCATTAATAATTAACAGTTGATTCCCTTTGACAACAAACACATTTGAATCAGGTTGGTAACAGCTCCTGTTGAATCCATTTGATTCCCATTGGATATGGCTAAATAATACAGTTGATTACATTTGACTACGAACACATTTGAATCAGATTGGTTACAGTTCATGTTGAATCCAATTGATTACAAGAGAGAGTTTCATGTTGAACCCCATTGAATACATTGCCAATTGAAAACGTAAATGTGGCACAAATACACTTGAATCCCGTTGAGATTAACATGAACATGGTTCAAATGGATTCAACGGTATTCAATGGGATGTCTTCAACTGTATTCAACTGGAATTTTTAGCAGGGATGGAAATAAAAAAATATGAATTGCAAGGAATTTCAAAGGAAGGTTGGAATCATAGATAATAATGGTTGGATAATAATATATAGTAGGCTTTAATTCAAACTAAAAAATCATGATTTTATTATAAATGTAACAGGTCCATTTATTAATTTAAGTTTCCTACAATAAAAAGCATATAGGTAGGCCTAGTACCGGCCCGGTAAACTAGATTAGCTGTAGGACTACAACATGGAACTTCATTTTCATTCTACACCCTTTTTTTATATTTGATTCATTCATTAATGCATATAATATATTTTTTTTTATTTGTTACCAAAATTGTTGTGTTTAAATGCATTGTTGTTGTAATGCTACTATTTCAAATATCTACGAAAATGTAGTTTATTGTTGTTTCTGCATCTATGTAATTAGATTTATTTAGTTGTCCTCCTTTGTAAATCAGTTTTTATAACTGAATAGGATAGACGTTAAATAAATAAATAAATAAAATAAATTGATATGAATGGCAATTCTAGTAAAAACATACATAGGCCTACTAGTAAAAAAGATTGTATAAATTATAATAAAAGTCCAAGCATAGGCCTGGAGGCCCATTCAAAACAAATTATTGAAAACATGTTTGACATGGATTTCTACAAGCTGATTTATTTGGCCAACCTATCAATGAGACTTGAGAATGAGAAAGTTTTTATAGCTTGGTTATATAATTTTTTTAATATGAGACTCCTTTCAAAGAGATACCAAGCCAAAGCTTTATCACTTTCAATGAGATGATAAAATATAAATAAAATAGTTTTTCTCATTGGCACACAACACAAGTAAAGAATAGAATACTTCCCCAAAGGGAAAATTATGTCCACAATTTTACGGAAGTGCGGCGAAGTGTAGGTAGCCAGGCCAGGCCTAGGCCTACCTGAAAATACTTTTTGGAGAATTGTCTTCAAACGTTTTTTCTAATTGGCTCATGACACGAGTAAAGAAGATACCCTACTTCCCCACAAGGAAAATTATGTTCAAAATTTTTCTGGAAGTGCACCGAAGTGTAGGCCTACCTGCACCGCAGTAGGGCCTATCAACTCCCAAACCCAGCAAACCGGCAGGGGGCAACCGGCAACCGATATTCCAAATGGCTGAGAAGTTAGAGGCAACCTTGCTTGGAAAAGCCTTGTTACCTACACTTAGGTATAGTGACCGTAAATAAATTTGATGACCACAGACAAACAACAAATGATACAATTTTTAGTTCCGAAACCCACTAGGTAGTAAAAATCTTTGTCGTTCGATCTTTCATGTTCACTGGTGGCCGATTGTCCTACACTGAGGCTGGTTGTATTGCACAGGTGGCTGGTTGTCTGCACTGGAGGCTGGTTGTCTTGCACTGGTGGCTGGTTGTCTACACTGGTGGCTGGGTTGTCTTGCACTGGTGGCTGGTTGTCTGCACTAGGCTGGTTGTCTTGCACAGGTGGCACTGGAGTGGAGGCTTGTTGTTGTGTTCCTGTGGACAAGAAAGGAATGATGTGTCTAAATCTTAACAAGAATAAATACTAAATAGTCCAAATCCATGGCTACAACTAGGCCTAAGGCTTATCCGTAGCCATAGGCCTAGGTCAATTTATGGTAATTATGCGATTGTGCCTAAACTTGCCGCATACGACATCCCGTGCTTCTACATATGGAAGGACTTGTCCCACTGAAAATCAGTTATAACTGAGTGGGTACAAGTTTATTTACATATTTAATTATTTATAAATGCAAAGTTGTAGAGGGTCCAGGTTAGAGTATTGCGGTATGCGCAAGAGTGCGGGAGCTATATTTGGTAGGCATAGATAGGCCTAGGCCTACATACTTTAATTTGGACATGTTCGTTCGGTTTGGTTCAAACTAACTTTTACCAAATCACCTAGTGCTGTTTGGCACAATAACCAAATTAATTATACGGAGTAGAGACACGTAGGCCTTTTGGATCCAGGGTTTGTTAGGGTAGGGCTTAAGATAGCAAAAAAAAACACATGTACTTCATGTAGGCCTACATCCCACATGCAATTTGCCATACAAAATACCCTGCGGCTATTTAACAGTTAGCTACAGAAAATTTACAATGATCAATTTTAGCTGTAAACTAGGGCTAGGCCTGTGACGGTAAATTTGCGCCTGCTATTTTAACCGTAGCTACGGGAACGGGGTAAAGTTGCCCTAAGAGAAGGGACAATTATGTTGTGTTCTATTTTTACAGTATAGGCTTGACTAATTGACTAGGGAGGCCCTAAACCTACAGAATTGATTTACACAGGAGCTTAGGCCCTAGATAGGCCCCGAATACTAGCTGCCTAGAAATGCCACCGGTCCTTGACCAACTGCAGGAGTGAGAGACAACAACAACAACAACAAGATAGATTGACGACTGCTAATTTAGCCGGAGCTACGGAGTTTGTTTTGTAGGCCTAGGCCTACGTTCAATTAACCTATATTGAAGGCCAGTGCTAGGTACCGGTAGGCCTACCGTTAGCCTCAGAGGCTAGGCCTAACTACTCTGCTAGAGCCTAGCTAGCCCTATGTTTAATTGGGGTTGTTTTGTTTGTAGGCCTACCTAAACCCTTTATGACCAGGTCTTTGTGTAAATCACTTGGCCAAGGTCCTAGGTCTAGGCCTATGGAGAAGGGATCACACAAAGCCTAGGGTAAGGCCTAGGCCTAGCCTCCTAGGCCCTATCCCTTGGTTTAGTGAAGTACTCATTATGAATTTGCCATGCAATAAATATAGGCCTAAGCCTAGGCGGCTAGTATTTGGGGCCTAAGCCTAGATCTAGGGCCTAAGCCCCTACTAGCCTGCCAAAGTGGGCCTAGGAGGCCTCTCCTCTAGCCTGCCAAAGGATATGCCCACCTAGGCCTAATTAAATATGTTAAACTTTAAACTCTTGCTGAGGGCCAAGAGTCCATACCAATCTAAATACAGAACATAAAAATATAATTGCAATTCGCTAGGTTAGCTACATACCTCACTCAATCTGGAGCTGTCAATGCTGTCCATCACGCCTGCAATTTGAGACCCATTTAGCTCTTCTTCTCGGAAAAGAAGGAAATCTAAATAGTCTAACACCTTCCCTGGAGCTTTCCGAACAATTTGGTGCTACACACCCCGTCATTTGAATGAGAGAATATGCTCAAATATAAATAAAAACACAACACCAAATACAACGCAGAGTAGTGGGCGCCATGACGAAACTAGGTGGTTTGTGATCCAAGATGGCTTCTAATTTCGCGTCTGGATGACCTTACTTTACGGCTTCTTTAAGACCTCCGCTAGGAGTAGATACAGGGGACCTTGGCCGATGGCCAAGTAAGGTCGTCCGATACACTTCCCACTATGGGGCGCCATGATGGATCACAACTGTGGGTAAATTCGCGGCGAATTTAAATTTAGCCGCGGCCCGCGAATGCATTGTCCACGGGAAGATACTAAATTTTGAAGGCCTTTAACACAGCATTAATTATTGTATCAGTATAAGCTTTAAGTGTCGCGTAAATAGGCTTAAAATTATCTGAACAAATAATGCAGAAAATAATTTAAAATCAAATTAAAATGATAATATATAATGCTGGCATTTATTTGCCTTGGGCCCTATATAGACCTTGTTTAGGCTTAATGAAATGCACATAGCCTTTGCTAATAAAATAATAGGCTATACTGTATTTTATTTGAAATCGGGGAACAATAAGGTAATGTTTCCAAGACAAAATTATCCAACCCCCAATCATCTGGAATGGCCTTTTTTTGTAACTTCAAACTTGTAGGCCTACTTGAATGATAAGATATAGGCCTAATTAAATGCTACATTCCCTTTGTATTACAGAAACATAATGGGCTATATTTTATTTTTATCAGATCAGGGAACAATGGGGTAGGCCCTAACGTTTCCAAGGCCAAATCCAAATCATCTGGAATGGCCAACTTTGTAACTTAAAATTTACTTGCATGATAATATTAGGCCCATATAATGAAATTTTACTACAGAAAAAATAATGGGCTTATTTTATTGTATCAGACCAGGGAACAATGAGGTCCTCAACGTTTCCTAGCCCCAATCTTCTGGAATGGCCAATTTTGTAACTTCAAACTTACCGTACTTCAATGATATTGCAATGTTATTAAAAAACAGAGATGTATGGGAGAATGGCCATTTATTAATAAAAAAATATGATTTTTATCCAAAACAGAAGCACCTGCCAGGTCCCAGGTTTTTTAGTATAAAACAAATCCCAAAAAAAATTTTGAGTTTAGCATCCTATCAACCTGTATTTTAGTCCAAATCTTCAGGTAGGTTATCATTGATGATTTTCAAAGGGGGGGGGGTGGAGCAGGGAAAACAATGAAACATACTAGTTGGGTGTAACAGTGCATGTAAAGCAGGTGGGACAAGTAAAGGGAAAGAGTACCAAAGGTGATTAAGGATATTTTTTTAGGTTTTGACATGGAATATAGGCCTACCCCAAACGACATACTGTACAATGGGTCCACATTACAAAAATAAAATACAATAAAATGTCAGCAATACTCAGTGCTTTTAATATTAATATTTATCTTGTAGGCTCCATCTTTTATTATCTGTACCTTAGAACTTATAATAGCTTTTGCTTCGGCTAAAGTTTGACAATATCCATATTATGAAACCTACAACTTTGTACCTGTCAATGGAAATAAAAAAATACGAATTGCAAGGAATTTCTTAGGAAGGGTGGAATCATAGATAATAATGGTTGGAATAATAATCTATAGTAGGCTAATTCAAACTAAAAAATCATGGTTTTATTATAAATGTAAAGGTCCCATTAATTAATTTAAGTTGCCTACAATAAAAGCATAGGTAGGCCTAGTACCGGTACCGGTAAACTAGATTAGGTGTGGGACTACAACATGGATCTTCTTTGATATGAATGGCAACTCTAGTAAAAGCAGTAAAAAAGATTGTATAAATTATAATACAAGTCCAAGTATAGGCCTGGAGGCCCAAATTCACAAACAAATTATTAAAAAAACATGTTTGACATGGTTATTTACAAGCTGATATTTTTGGCCAACCTATCAATGAGACTTGAGAATGAGAAAGTTTTATAACTGGTTGGTTTATATTTTTTTATATATATATATTGGCCTAAATCATAATTTTTAAAAATTAAAAAAAATGCTGCAAATTATAATTTTTTAATATGAGATCCTTCAAAGAGATACCAAGCCTAAGCTTATCACTTTCAATGAGATGATAAAATATAAATAAAATAGTTTTTCTCATTGGCACACGACACGAGTAAAGAATAGAATACTTCCCCAAAGGGAAAATTATGTCCACAATTTTACGGAAGTGCAGCGAAGTGTAAGTAGCCAGGCCTAGGCCACCTGAAAATACTTTTGGAGAATTGTCTTCAAAAAGTTTTCTAATTGGCACATGACACGAGTAAAGAAGAAACTCCCCACAGGGAATATTATGTGTCTAAAAATTTTTTTCCGGAAGTGCACCGAAGTGTGGGCCTACCTGCACCGCAGTAGGGCCTATAAAACTCTCAAACCCAGCATTAACCGACAGACGGCAACGATATTCCAAATGGCTGAAAAGGGTAGAGGCAACCTTGCTTGGAAAAGCCTTGTTACAGTTACAGTACAGTAGCATTTATAGTGACCGTAAATAATTTGATGCCCACAGACAAACCACAAATAAACAATTTTTAGTTCCGAAAACCACTATAGGTAGTAAAAATCTTTGTCGTTCGATCTTTCATGTTTTACTGGTGGCCCATTGTCCTACAGGAGGCTGGTTGTATTGCACAGGTGGCTGGTTGTCTGCACTGGAGGGGTGGTTTGTCCTGCACAGATGGGTGGTTGTCCTACAGTGAGGCTGGTTGTTGTCACTGGTGGCAAACTGTTTTACACTGGAGGCTGGTTTGTCCTGCACAGATGGCTGTTTGTATTGCACAGATGGCTGGTGTCTACAATGGTGGCTGGTTGTCTTGCACTGGGAAAATGGTTGTCCTGCACAGGTGGCTGGTTCTTGCACTGGTGGCTGGTTGTCACACTGAAGGCTGGTTGTCTTGCACTGGAGGTGGTGTCTTGCAGGGTGGCACTGGGGTGGAGGCTTGTTGTTGTGTTCCTGTGGACAAGAAAGGAATAATGTATCTAAATCTAACAAGAATTTAAAAACTAAATAGTCCAAATCCTGGCTACAACTAGGCCTAAGCCTTATCCGTAGCCGTAGGCCTAGGTCAATTTATGGTAATTATGCGATTGTGCCTAAAACTTGCCGCATACAACATCCCATGCTTCACATATGGAAGGACTTGTCCCACTGAAAATCAGTTATAACTGAGTGGGTAGACCTAAATACAAATTTATTATTTAATTATTTTTTAAAAAGCAAAGTGAAGAGGGTCAAGGTTAAAAGTATTGCGGTATTGCGCCAAAAGTGCGGGAGCTATATTTGGTAGGCATAGATAGGCCTAGGCCTACATACTTTAATTTTGGGCATGTTCGGTTTCCCAAATAAAACTTTTACCAAATCGCCTAGTGCTGTCGGCACAATAACCAAATTAATCATAGGGAGTAGAGAACCGTAGGCCTTTTGGATCCAGGGTTCGTTAGGGTAGGGTTAAGATAGCAAAACAAACCACATGGACTTTATGGAGGCCTACATTCCCCCCATGCCCAATTGCCATACAAAATACCTGCGGCTATTTAACAGTTAGCTACGGAAAATTTACATGATCAATTTTAGCTGTAAACTAGGGCTAGGCCTGTGACGGTAAATTTACGACTGCTATTTTAACCGTTAGCTACGGTAACGGGGTAAAGTGCCCTAAGGGACAATTACGTCGTGTTCCATTTTTACAGCGAAGGCTTGACTAATTGACTAGGGAGGCCCTAGACCCACAGAATTGCTTAGGCCCTAGATCTACGCCCAAATACTAGCCGCCTAGAAAATGCCACCGGTCCTTGACCAACTGCAGGTGGAGTGAGAGACGACAACAACAACAAGATAGATTGACGGCCCGCTAATTTAGCCGGAGCTACGGAGTTGTTTTGTAGGCCTAGGCCTACGTTCAATTTAAACCCATTGAAGGCCAGTGCTAGGTACCGGTACCGTTAGCCTCAGAGGCTTTGGCCTAACTAATCTGCCCAGAGCCCAGCTAGCCCTATGTTGAATTGGGGGTTGTTTGTTTGTAGGCCTACCTAAACCCTTTATGACCAGGTCTTTGTGTAAATCACTTTGGCCAAGGTCCTAGGCCTAGGCCTTAGCCAGGGCTAGGCCTATGGAGAAGGAGTAAAGAGAGTAAGAGTAAGAGTAATTTTTATTCGCTTGACCAATACATAGTAAAAGACACACATTATCCTCTTATGAGAGAGAAATCACACAAAGCCCAGGGTTAGGCCTATGCCCTATCCCTTGGTTTAGTGTAGGCAAAGGCCCTATCCCTTGGTTTAGTGTAGGCCTAGGCCCTAGGGCCTATCCCTTGATTTAGTAAAGTACCATTAGAATTTGCCATGCCAATAAATATAGGCCTAAGCCTAGGCGGCTAGTATTTGGGGCCTAGCCCTAGCCTGCCAAAGTGGGCCTAGGGCTAGGTCTATCCTCTAGCCTGCCAAAGGATATGCCCACCTAGGCCTAATTAAATATGTAAACTCTAAACTCTTGCTGAGGGCCAAAAGTCCATACCAGTCTAAATACAAAATATAAAAATATAATTGCAATTCGCCCTAGGTTAGCTACATACCTCACCAATCTGGAGCTGTCAATGCTGTCCCTCACGCCTGCAATTTTAGACTAAATTTTGCTCTTCTTCTCGGAGAAGAAGGAAATCTAAATAGTCTAACACCTTCCCTGGAGCTTCCGAACAATTTGGTGCTACAAAACCCCGTCATTTGAAGAGAGAATATGCCTCAAATATAAATAAAAACACAACACCAAATACAAAAGCAGAGTAGTGGGGGCCATGACGAAAAAAAGGTGGTTTGTGATCCAAGATGGCTTCTAATTTTGCGTCTGGATGACCTTACCTTTGTGTATCCCAATCCCTTTGGGACCTTACTTACGGCTTCGTAAGATCTCCGCTAGGAGTAGATACAGGGGACCTTGCCCCCTGCACCCAGCCGTACACTCACTGTAAGTAACCTTACAAAACCTTTAACGTCGCTATTTAAACAAAAACAGTTTTCAAGTGTTTAAAAGTTGGCCATTCTTAACGAAAAAAGTGCCAAAAATTTTTACTTTATTACCACGAAAATGATTGGCTTGGCGCTCGTCAACAGGTCAACACAGTCACACAGTCAACACATAATATAAATGATATCCCGCAAAACATGTACGAAGGGAAAATATACCTGTATGCTGACGACTCAACTTTGCTATTTTCCATTGAAGATCTAGAAATAAAACTTTAATCAATGAGCATACATAGGGACAACACAAATGTCATGATATAATATTTTAAAACTAATTGTCTACAAGTAGGCTATTAGCCTTGTTTACATGGAGGACTTGGTCCAGTACTGTACTGAAATTTAAGTACGGTTCTAAGACCTTGAAAGCGTTTACATGTCGAGTACCCAACTAGAACTGAACTGACATTCGGTGCAGCATCAATGCCATCACACACCATCACAGTATAACCAGAGTCGATAAAGAAGTTTGGGGAGGTCCCCCAACTCATTTCATTTCATTTCATTTTATTGTCTTGTTTTGTATACCTAATACTAGCGTATAATGTTACAATGTTATGACAAGATAAACAAAAGACTAATACTTGAATTAGGATGTATAGAAAATACTTAAACTAATTTACATTATTACAAAATACACTTTTACAACAATACAATAATACACAATAAAAATAAATACTTTTACACAAATATAAGATAGGCTACTATAGATAATATAGGTCTAGGCATCTATTATGTAAAGCATCATTCACAATCAGTTCTAAGTCGTAAGGCGCAAGGTCTAAGGCGTAAGGCGTAAGTCGTAAGAAATGCTAGGCGTTTACAACATCCGTTTGCACCGTTCCTATGCAGACTCATTGAATTACCGCTCCGCCTTGACCTCAGTCACGTGGTTTGCCTCGTTTCGATGTTGGTACCGTCTGCGGCGGCTTGCTTTCTCTACCAACTATCCATGCTCTAAGGATTTACAAAAATTTAAAAGAATTCAAAAGGAGCATCTCTTACAAAAAACCTACTATATCATATCTGAATTTACTAGTAGTAAACCTACCTAGGTACTATGTGTGCTGGGGTGTTTTAATATGCCAATATATTGATATGACAATCGGTACTCAGTACATACCAATGATATATTTTATTTTTAACTTTTAATTCTACTGGAACTAATGAGTATATTATACTATAATATGTCTTTTGAACAAGATATGAAAATACTTTTATTATATAGGCCTAATTTAATAAAATTTAATCATTTTACTTCAACAGTTGAAGTAGTTAGTTAGTTACTAAAGATGGTTTTACTAAATCAACTTATTGTTCCCGGTTAGGTTACTATTATGTATATGTAAATACTTTTATGCTTTTTAATACTTTTTATTAATGATGACTAGCACTAATATGCAAAACAGTGAAAACAATTAATTGTATTATAGCCAAAGAGTAGATTGTTTTGTTGTATGACATTGACATCTGTATCTTTGTATATTTGTATGTTGTATGTATGTGTTTGTGCGTAAAAATTCTTGACAATGTTAATATGGCAGTTATATCAAAATGATATTAACTATGTAATGCTATCCAAAAACTGCAAATAAATGAAAAAATGAAAAAGGCGAAATGATCTTACTTCTTTTTAATGCGAAATTAGGGAGAAAGAATAAAAAGTTTGGCTTAACTTCTATTTCTATACCTCATAGCATTCACAGCCGAAGACTTTTGAAGGAGAGCTTGGCTGCCCCCCCCCCCTTTTTTTCCATTTTTTGTATTTGTGGGGGATAACTGCTTCCGAATGTGTAAACAACTTATATTAAGAAAATACTTCGATTTAAGGGAAATCCCTAGACATATAAATATGATTTCTAAAGAATGCATTTAAGACGTCTGAAAAGTTAGAATGAAAGAGGGAGTTAATAAAAGAGCAGATTATTTTTTTGAAATTTTTTTGGCGTGACATAACCTCAGAATCAACAATTATTATATTCAAATTTTCTGACACAAACCAGCTAGTTCAGAATTGAATTTTGAGCAGCGGGTTTTTGTGTATTGTTTCTACATTCCATAAGCTATAAAAAAGCCATTAAAGTTAATTTGTAAAATAATTACTAAAAATACGAAACTAATTCAATAATATTGAATTAGTTATTAAACATATTATGTTTTCAAATCATGATTTTGTCAATTTTGTATTAAAGAAGAACGATATATAAATAATTTGTATAACCCTTGGGCACCTAAATACTCTCTTCAACCTTGATCAAAAGATTTGCCCCCCTCTGTAAGGGAGCATTTCTAACGCCGTAAGTTGAAATAAAAGGTAAAAATCGCATCGAACCTATAAAACTAGTTGATAGATGAAAGCGTTAAGTCTGTAAGTCATAATTTAAAGCCAACTTAGCTAATTCATGAGTCATACCCCAATCAACCCCCTAATACACTAACTCTTAATGCTAAAGTCTTTAAAATCAAAGGTAAACAAATCATTCTAGGTACCGGAAAAAGTACTCAAGACAACATACTACCCCCAACAACCGCTATAAAGATAAAGATACACGTAACAAGATCCATCCTTCATCCCATAAGGGATGCAATGCTCTAACATGAAAATCCCCTCTTATAGAATAATAAACCAATCGGAATGAATAACAAACTGTTAACCCTTGGTTACCCACCTGTTTCTGAGAAGCATAACTAACCACCTGGGGCGCGTCTGGACCCCATCATTAAAGACCTTGTGTTTGCCAGGTTTCAAATTTTGCAACCTAATATTCGTCAGGAATTAATGTTTGAACCTTTTTGATGACCACTTAGTGTTTCAAGAGTTAAAATTCGCGCAAATTTATGTTTTTTTTTTATATAATTTTTTTGTAATGGAAAAAACCCTCACAGACCCAGGTGGTTCACCAAGGGTTAACCCCGTTGAAACAAAGTTAATAATAAAAGCTAAATACATTCAAATATCTACGCAACAATTTCTAGAATTAAATCCTTAGAATAAACCCAGCCAAAAAAGGTATCCCGCATAAGGCCAAATTAGATAAATTGAAACAAGAATAAGTTAATGTTATCTGATTAACAAGGCCCCTTATAACCGAATATCTTGAAAATCCTTCATAATAGGGAACTGTCCTTGGTTTCAAATATATCTTACACGTATTTAGTAATTTGTAATATTCACTTTAATAACATCGCAATTAAAATAAACTATAAAAAATAAAATCTGTGGATTTTATGCATGTTCAATGTTCATAGTTCCTGGGTTTTAAATTCCCGCACAAAGACTTAAGTACGCGCTCTTTTGGTTGTGACGTAATCGTGAGGTGAGGAGGGGAAGCTGATTGGCAGAACTGCCAGCTCGCCGCCTCGGCGAACCTCACGATAACGTCAAGCCCACCGCAATGGCGCATGGCCGTTTTCGGCGCGAAGCTCGGTTCAAATTTTTCCTCACTCACAGTTAGCGCTAATAAAAGCCGACCATAAAATAATTACTGGTCGGTATTGAAGCTTATTAGTAGGACATATTTACATTTGGTAATGAAGGACAGTTCCCTATTATGAATAATAGCCCCAAGCACATATAAATAATAAAGCCTTAAATAAAGCATGAGTTAATAAATGAAAAAAAGCCAATTTTGGAAAACCTATTGCCAAAATTCTCATCATCAAACCTATTTTGACTTAAAGTCGATAAAGCAATAATCTTTTTTAAGTCAAATTCAAAATTTGTCCCTAATCCAGCCATAAATATGGTTAAACCAGCAAAAAATAATACAAAATATCCTAATCAAGTTTCAGCTAATAAAACATTAAATCGAATTAATAAATAAACCACAGCTGTTACTAAAGTAGAATGAATGAACTAAAGCAGATACGGGCGTAGGAGCTGCCATAGTTGCCGGTAATCATGAAGAGAAAGGAATTTGTGCTCTCTTCTCTTAGTTATAGCAGCTAGACTACTAACGAGCCCACTAAAGTCATTCCTAGTCAACCCTTACTACATTCTAAATAAAAAAATAATTTCATCTACCAAAATTTTAATATTCAAGCAATAGCCAACAATAATGCCACATCACCGATGCGATTAGGCAAAGCTGTTAATATCCCTGCATTATAAAATTTAACATTCTGATAATAAATAACTAATAAATAAGAAACCAGCTCTAAACCATACCATCCCTACCCAGTAAAATACTAATTAGATTAGGACTAGTAATTAAAAATATCATTGATAAAACAAATATTAAAACCAAACCAATAAATCGGTTAATATTAATATCTCCCCCTATATATTCATCTCTATAACAAATTACTAGAGAAGAAATAAAAAGAACAAATCACATAAAAGTTAATGACATCCAGTCAATTAAAAAAGTTAACTACACTCCCTGAATTTAAAGATAAAATAAACTAAATCGTGTATAACAAAGTAAAATCCTCTAGTCACTATTACTAAAGCCATTACAAATAAAGAAATAAAACTTACTAAACAAATAGACAAAGAATAAAACATGACCTAAGGTAAGGCAAACCCACATTATTGACACCACAAATCAAAATTTTATATTAAACTCCCTTAGTCTTAAAGTCAAAGTATATAATACAAAGTAGTGAGAGCTGTTAGCGGAAAAATATTGCAAATCCGGATAACAGCACGAAATTTGGCATGAGGGTATAGATAAAAATATCAGAATTAAAAATCCGCCTGGAGGCAAGCGATATCCCACCCCCAAAAATCAATCAACCCCAAAAATTGGAATAATTCATAGCTCTAACCCAAATAGAATTTTTATTAGAATTAGCGATAAAATTATGTTTTAATGTGTTTGAACCCAATCGCCTATTCTGATTTCCAAAACCACATTTATTCAACCCCATCCCTAATACTTTATATATATTTTTACCTTGATTTTCAGCATTCACCAGTGAGGCACCTATTAGTTATCAGCATAAAAATTTGGCATGATGGTACATAATAATCTGAAAAATAATACTTCGCCGGGAGGCAAGCGGTATTTCACCGCTACTGTTCCCTACCACCCTTAAGGCCATTCCAGACGCTAAAATTGACTTCATTAAAGAGTTGCTTTTTGTAACTTATTATTGAAATAACATGTATTAGACTATGAAAAATAAAAAATAAAAAATATTGTCACTATTTTTGGGGCGTACCGGCTGTTTAATTTGCATATTGAGCCTTATTGCGCTATCAAGTCCAATTTCAAAACGGCTTTCAGATTATCTTCATATTTTTTTTATTGATTTCGTCATCTCTTTGTTCATATAGTGAACAAGTTTCGTAAGGTTTTGCGGAAGGCATTACAAGTTATGAATTTTTTTATTTAACTCATTGAGTTGAGTGTGTTGGGGCAAATTTTATGGGGCAAATAAAAAAAATTTAGCTTGTAATCCCTTTCGCAAAACCTTACGAAACTTGTTCACCATGTGAACAAAGAGATGACGAAATTAATAAAAAAAAAATGAAGATATCTGAAAAGCCGTTTTGAAATTGGACTTGATAGCGCAATTAGGCGCAATATGCAAATTAAACAGCCGGTACGCCCCGAAAATAGGGACAATATATTTTTCATCTTTTATTCATAGCCTAATACATGTTATTTCAATAATTAGTTACAAAAAGTAACTCTTCAATGAAGTCAATTTTAGCGTCTGGAATGGCCTTAACTTTGGGAAAAACGTTAGGTCGTACTTAATACATTTGAATATTTCAATGCCTGATTAAAATTATGTGCTAATGTGTTATAGTCCAGTCAAGAAATCATTCACACAAAAATTCCAATTTTTCACCCTCACCCCAATAATTATACTTTTAGTGACAAACACTGTATAGTAAGCTACCAGCATGAAATTTAGCACGGGGTAGATAAAAATATAAGAATTACTATTCCATTGGGAGGAAAAACGATATTTCACCCCTAGTGCCATCTACCAGCCCTTAAAATTGGAATCGGTAGTAGGTCTTATTCTATCAATTAAAATTATTGAAATTATCCAATAAAATTATGCATAGCCCTAAGCATGTTTCGATCCAATCAACCAAATTTCACATGTGTTTTCTACCCTCACCCATAGTAGAGATTTTTTGATCAACACTTACCAGCATGAAATTTGTATTTTTGTATTTTGTATTTCTTTCTTCCCCTGCTAGTGACAATTTGTCGGTGGCAGGTTTTTCTTCATTAATTTCCCTCACGATTTCTTCTTCTATTCTTCCTGGTTACTAGTTTTCGCCTCCTTCCTTTTGGTTACCTTCCATCCTTTTGGTTATATTTATGCAAATATTGTTACTTATTGGCACCCATATCCACTTCTTTCAGTTTGCTTCGAAATACCTTGATATTTTCAGCATTCACTGTCTCCTTTGCTAGTTTGTTCCATTCGACCGTTGTTCTGGGCCCTCTGGCTATGAACGAGAACTTTCCCACGTCCGTCCTACAGCTTCCTCTTCATCGTGGTAGAGGCAAACGATATTTTGGCCATATCGTGATATTCGGCCAGTGGGTGATGCGGCGTACAGTGGCGTCCAAAAAGTAAATTTTAAGTATGATTTTCATATATTTTTATTTTTTTAATGCCAAATCATTGGACAAAATCTATTTTTGGCTTTAGATTCGTATGAGGATTTGAAAATAGAATGTTAAGCATATTTTTATTTTCTCGTATGTCCCGGAAATAACAATTTTGAGTTATAAAAAATCAGAGTCAAAATGCCCCTTAATTGCCTGTTTTGGTTAAAACTCATACATTATGACTGTTATGGTGGTTATTATTTAGTAGAAATTCATTTGTTGGCCAGTTGGCCAGTGGTGGATGCGGCGTACAGGGTCGTCCAAAAAATGAATTTTGAGAACAATTTTTTAACAGTTTTAATTTTTTAACGGCCGAATCGTTGAGAGAAACCTATTCTTTAATTTTGATTCGTGTAAAGAATGTAAAATAGAATTTTATCTACATTTCTATTTTCTTGCATGTCCCGGAAGTAAAATGTTTGGTTTTTTCGAAAAAGAAGTCAAAATGATCCAAAGTTGACCTACTTTAGACATGAAAATGTACATATCCCTACCTTCATGTATATTAATGTAGGCCTAGATATATTGAGTACTATGGGGATGTGTTTGATGGTCGTGTAATCAGTAGTCTGGTCCATCTTCGTCTTCACTCTCAACAACGTCTCTGCCTCTTTCAATCTCGATGTCGTCGGGATCATCTTCCACATCGGATGCATTGTCTTGTGTTTCCAAAATATTAACTTACTCATTTGGGAGCACGTTGCCTTCGGTCCACGTGTAGAGAAGTCCATCCGGGGTTACCGACCAGCCATGACTTAGGGGTTCAGGTATGTCGGGCACTGCGTCTGTTGCTTTACGCCATATCATTGCCTGATAATTTGCACGCAGGATATGCAACCGTAAAGATGATCTGCATGGTGGTACTGGAAGCATTGAGTATAGAACCTTTTATACTCAATGGTGGTAGTAAGCTGAGATCAGTGTCGCTGTAGTTGTCAGTGGTTTAGTTAGACAGTGATGTTTGAAATCGTTTGCGAAAAGATTGTAGCGAGTTTCATTTATATCAGCAGTACTGGTCTCCCCATATATAAGGCAGACAAATCTTTCTAATTGGTCGCACGTAGTTTCTTCAACAGTAACCGAGGTGCCAAGAGATAAGAAAGTGTTCTCAAATTCGGGGTGTTTCTCTAATAGTTTTAAAGGTAAAAGTTTTCCTCCGCTTTCCGACCAATTAGAAAGATTTGTTTGCCTTATGTATGGGGAGACCAGTACTGCTGATGTAAATGAAACTCGCTACCATCTTTTTCGCAAACGATTTCAACGACAATGTTTTAGATTTTGAAAATATATTTTTTGTTTGTTATTTGCCTGGCCGTGAAATGCCGTGCCCATGCAAGGTCTGTCGAATGTTGCACGTCAAGGTACCCCCAAATTCCGCTCGTAGATTGAGTAAACCTTGCAATATTTTCACGTATTTCGTACTGGCTATGTTTTCCTTGGTTTTGTCACAGATGATGGACTACACTGCGTTATATGCATTTCAAAACATGTTTAATAATTTTTAAAATACAATCCAGAAATTACAAAATCTTTCCCGACCAGGGGATTGAACCCACGTCTCCCATATTTCGGCTATAAGGGCGCTTTAGTCAACTAGACTCGGGAAACGCCAAAGTCGTTGTTAGACGAGTGAGCGAGTCATGTGTTGAGTACCCGGGAACATTTGCATTTAAGATTGATAATTCAATTCATATAAATATTAGTTTTTTAAGTTTAGTTGGTATACGGGCGCGTCAACTGTAAGGCCATAATGCGCCTCTCTAGCCAATGATAGGCTAGGGAGGCCTAAGGTAGGGGAAGAAAAGTAATGTTACGGGGTACTCAACACATGGCTCACTCACTCGTTTAACAACGACTTTGGCGTTTCCCTAGTTAATTAAACGAGTGAGCGCAGCGAACGGAGTGATCTCATTCAACTCAAACGGCGCTTATCGTTAGTCTGCGTGTGTATGTATGTGTGTGTACGTTGAAAATCAGCCGAATCGCTGAACAGATTGCGCTGAAATTTTAAACAGACATCCGGTACGAGTTTATTGAGAACTGCTAACAAAATCAGCAAGATCCATTGCGATTTAAACCTACAAGAAATAATTAATTGAAAAATAGGCTTCCAATGTTTAGATTTTTTTTAAGTTTTAAAGAGAATGGTTTAGATTTTAAAAATATATTTTTTGTTTGTTATTTACCTAGCTGAGAAATGCCGTGCCCATGCAAGGTCTATCAAATGTTGAACGTCAAGGTACCCCCAAATTCCGCTCGTAGATTGAGTAAACCTTGCAATATTTACACGTATTTCGTAATGGCTATGTTTTCCATAGTATTGTCACAGATGATAGACTACACTGCGGTATATGCATTCCAAAACATGTTTAATAATTTTTTAAATACAATCTAGGAATTACAAAATCTTTCCCGGCCAGGGGATTACTTTTTCTCTTCCTACTCGTTCTTTTCACATTTTACTTTTTACTTTTTCAACTTCTCCGTGTACCAACTAGACTTGGGAGACGCCAAAGCCGTTGTTAGACGAGTGAGCGAGTCATGTGGTGAGTACCCGGGAACATTTGCATTTAAGTTTGATAATTATATTCGTATAAATAGTAGTTTTTTTTTAAGTTTAGCTGGTATACGGGCGCGTCAACTGTAAGGCCATAATGCGCCTCTCTAGCCTATGAAAGGCTAGGTAGACCTAAGGTAGGGGGAAGAAAAGTAATGTAACCGGGTACTCAACACATGGCTCACTCACTCGTTTAACAACGACTTTGGCGTTTCCCTAGTTTAGGGTGTAGCACATAGGCATGTTAAAGTGTGCATGACATTCGTGTGTAGCTTTTACTGGAATGTAATATAAAGCAACCAAAAACATTTGATATTTTCCCATAAAACACATAAAATATTTAAATAAACATATAAAGAGTAATTTGATTTATACTTTATAGGCCTCTACCTACCTTATTTGTTGTTATCAATCAGTAAGTTTTGCTCTCCATTCGCAAGTTGCAGACTTCTTGGTGCTAAATTATTTTGAGGCATAGGATCTTATTTTTGAGAATATTTTAATCATTTTTAGTTATGGATGGAATAGAGTGTAATATAGAGCCATGAATCTCGTCTCTCGTGTTCTATAGATACCTTGGATTTTCTGTAAATAATCGTGTTCCAGCTATTACCACGCTATTACTTACATAAATATACAACATAATCGTTATAGTTTGAGTTTTTCGGTTTTTCATTTACAGGATTATAATTTACATGTATTGTATAATTCAGTTTTATTTACACTTCTGCAATTTTTATCACACCCACAAGCACTGATAAAAAGCTCGTTTGCATTGGCACTTGTCTTTTTCACACTGCTTGTCACTACAGTAATGATGTGTGATTGGTTGACGAAAATACAATATTATAAAACGTTGTATGTTTTCCAACCGTAGTCGAATGACGGCAATAATGGATTTGCAACATGGCTCTAACACCATCCTAAACCATACCAAGCATTAAAATTTGGCCCTCTTAGCATGCAGTTGAAACGCATTATCATCAGTAGGGGTTCATTAGGGCTTCATATTTATTTATCCGTAGTTGTAGTTGAAGCAAAATTAAATGTGTGAGAAAATTCACTTCCAGCTTTCGAAAATGGCAATACCTTCATATACATCTCTACAATACATCTTTAACAAATCATGTTAAAGTATATTTCGACAGTGCACATAAACATGCCCATCTCTAGACTTGCATGTTGATTGCAATTATTTTTTGTTATTTTGTGGTAATATAATAACCAAGGCATGTCGTTGGACTCTGACCAGGTTTGAGCTGCTTTCATAAACAAATGCATAAGAGCTTCTATTACGTTTTAATAGCTCGTACATCACGATATATTTGTTTACCTTGCAGTAGAGATTGGCAGTCACATAAGCATATGTGACCGGTATAGTTATTAAGTTGGTAAGTCCTCCATCACCAAACATTGATTTTATTCTGACCACAAACGCCTTTGTCAAATGCATGCCACCTAAACGCATACTTATTTTACCGGAGAGAGAGCTGGTTTACAGTGCATTGCTGTATATGACAAGATCTGCAGTGACCATAATATGAGTTTGGTCGATCTTCTCAGCAACGTTAGCGAGGTTGAGAAGTATGCAGTGTATAATATGAAGAAAACGTCAGAAGACTTATGTGTTATGTTGCTGATGTTGAAGCGTTAAAAGCCTCCCCATGATGGAATATTGGAATATATCACTATATAAATCGGTGAATACGCGATAATTTTTTCGAACTATAGGCACTTAATTTGTCCTCCTCCTCCTCCTCCTCCTCCTCCTCCTCCTCCTCCTCCCCATCAAAGTTTTGTCTGTAATTTCTGATGGTTCGGCAATGGGGTTTATCATATCGAAGTATAATGTGTTTCATCTGATATTTGATTCTTCTGATGTCAGAATTTTGTAACTGCCAATTGGGAATTTTAATTCACAGTTCAGTTAGTTAGTTAGTTAGTTAGTAAGCTTTATTTTGTTTACAATACATTACATGTTACACGTGGAAAATGTAGGAAACAAAAATGGCGAGGTTCAATCATTGAGAGATCATTCTTCCACCTAACCATGGTTACAAATAGATGTAGATAGTGTAAGATTATAAGATATAGATATGTTATAATATAAGATAAGATTACCATTGAACAATGTTAACTTGACCATTCAGGTTCAGGACAAACAGTACACAATAATTTTTTAGTTCTTTAATATAGCACGACGACTGTGTCATGAGTTGGGTTTTTATCCGTTTTTACCTTTAATGGTTTCTTCTTGGTTGTATAAATTATCGAAAGCGGCGTCTAGGATAGAATTTATACCATGTTCATAATATTCTTTAATTCCATGAGATACGAACAAGTCATCTTCAAGTATTAACTGACACTTAGCAACATACGTCTCTAACCTGGGAATATTATTATATTATTATTATTATATAATGCAAAATGTGTAAAAACGTTATGCTCCCAAACTCATGATGCACGAAACACTCCTAAAGCAAGAGGGTTTCTTACATATTTGGATTGTGTTATTAGGTTATGACACAATGCTAAAGTAGAGTTGGCACATGGATATCTTGAGGACTGTAATTAATTACAGCTGAAAAGTAGGCCACAAACAGTACCATATCCATCGAAACAATCATACTAATATATATATACCATCATTAACGTAACGTTTTCACACATTTGTGTATACTGTCACAAATGATAAAGAAATCTAAATCTCTTTTACTCTTCATTGATTAAGCCTCACAATAATGAATATATCAGCAGCTTGGTTCAAGACCATTATCTCGGAAGGTTTGATGTCCACGTTTGTTTCTTCGTCATTATTGTTGTTTTCTTGAACAGTCTCTTCGAGCTTAGACACCTTTTATAAAGTTTCACCGACACTCATCAGCTATTGTAGACTAAATCGGTTTTACTTAACAGTTCGTACTTACACCTCGCCTTCCTGTACCTCTTTATAATACTGGGTGTATTTTTTTCAATAGCACAAGATAATTGATCAACAGCCCAACGGCAAGAATCGTGGAATTTCACATTCAGTTTTATAGATTTATCTTGGTACAGGTCGATAACGGACCACGTGTCTAACAATTTTCCGTCACAGAATAGAAGGTGTCTGATCGATTACTTTCTTGAGTTTAGTACATTGCGATTTTGGTTCGTCGTCCATAGATACAATTCGTATAAACATAAGTCTTGAAACACAGTTTACCCATTTTGGCATTGCATGAAGAAAATAATGTCATCTCATCTTCTCCATGAAATTAATTTTCGATCATGTTATAACAATAATATGGAATTAAATTAAGTGAATACTGTTTTCCAGTCATAGTGCTTTTAAAATAATATCGTGACTTATGTAACAAACACGCAAATAATCTCAAAGCACGGAACAAACAACAATACACGTTGTGTACTGCTACAGAAGTATCTACAACAAGACGGACTTTAAATTCCAAATTTTATTTTGAGTGTTGCCCACACTATTCAGTTTAAAAATTACATCAATGAAGCCACTCTGTTTTAAAAAAAATATTATATTTGTGATGCAAGACTGCGATGCAGCTTTGTGCCTGCATTTGCTGTCGATTGACAAAAACTGTAACAAAATGTTCAATTGACCTGAAATATGACATGATAGCATTTATAAAAGTTACACCGCTAAATCACAAAGACATTTGTTGATACCTACATGGCGAAATGGTATGAGCGGTTTGGCGCTTACAATGTACTCTGCGCGACAGCGGAAGTAAATAAGACGCGCGGCCGAATAAACTCATGTCATGCACAATCTCACCGACATCGTATACATTTTAGTATTATAACACATGTGACTGCATGTTTAAAATACTGATAAACCAACAATATGTTTTCATATGTTCTCGTAAATTGGCATTGAATATCATAGTAAAATTAATAAAAAGTCACATTTTTGCGTTGTAGGCCAATTTAAATACCCAAAAATATGTTTGATGGGTAGATATTCACTAGAAAGAACTATTCTTCTTCTAAACAATGGTACTTAGTTTATTAATCTATCGTGTTTGGTTTGGAAATAAGGATCAAAAGAGTGAAGCGCCGTGCGGAAGCGTCGCGACGCACTCAAAGCACCAAAACGGCATGTAGAACAAGATGGATTTTTCTCGGATACGGCTTATAGATAGATAGATAGATAGATAGATAGATAGATAGATAGTAATAGATAATAGAGATAGATAGATGATAGATAGATAGATAGATAGAAATAGATAGATAGATAGAATAGATGATATAGATGATAGATAGATAGAAGATCGTCTTTATTTTCCAGGCGGGTTTTAAAGGGCCAGCAAAACCTTTTCCTTTCCCATCCAACCTTTAATATAAATACATTTTAAATTTCAAATTTGTTAATAAAAATTTTGAATTTACAAAAAATATTTGATAAAATAACATTAATTTACATTTTTAAAGTGCAAACCTATACATTTAACATTTAACTCTCATTCATACCTATAATATAAAGGAATTTTTCTCAGTTTTAAATCAAAAAAAAGCATATTATTGTGATTTTAAACATATTGTGCATGTTTTATTTGTCAGTATTCCCATGGTTTGTAAAATACAATTCATAAATTTTACCCTAAAGATATTATAGCTATTGATAGGGGTTCCCTGATGTTTGACGGTAGAGCGTTCCAATTTCTTATATAGATAATAGTAGATAATAGATGATAGATAGATAGATAGATAGATAGATAGATAATAGATGATATATAGTAGATAGATGATAGATAGATGATAGATAGATGATAAAGATGATAGATAGATAGTAGATAGATAATGTCTTTATTTTCCGGGCGGGTTTAAAGGCCCGCTAAACCTTTCCTTTCCACCATTTTTAAATATAAAACATTTTAAATTTTAATTTGTTAATAAAAATTTTTTAAATTTTACAAAAAAATTTTTGAAAAAATAACTTTATTTAAATTTTAAAGTGCAAACCTATACATATTACCATTTTACCTATTCAACCATATATATCAAGTGAATTGTCTCAGAAGTTAAAATCAAAAAAAAGCATTTTATTGTGATTTTAAAAACATTTTGTGCATGTTCTTTTTTGTCGTATTCCCATGGCATTTTGTAAAATACAATTCATAAATTTTACTCCTAAAGAATTTAGCTATTGATATGGGTGTCCCTGATTTTTTGCGGTAAGCGTCCAAGTTCTTATTGCACTGATAGTGAATGAATTATAAAGAAATTTTGTTTGTAACGGGGAAAATGAGTTGAGTACCTGTCCTTGATCTGTGTTAAAGAGATGATTTGAATGGAGGTACGTAAATTTGGTACAAGAAAAGACTGTAAAGAAGTTGATAATACACGATGAACGAGACAGACGATGGAGGTTCGTCGTCATTTAGACGAAGCCATTGAAGTCTTTGAACTTTGAAAAAATGATCAGATTTTAACCCCCAAAAAAAACGACGCATGAATTTTGAGCCCGTTAAAGTCGAAAATATGTCTTCAGCAAGTCATTTAAATAACGTGCAGTATCAAATGGGAAATATGAGGGATTGTACAAGCATCTTTAGTTTATTTGGGAAAAAAGTTCTTAAAGTCTTTTTAATGAAGTATGAGGCGTAAGTCTTTTGACAAAAATTTTTAAATATGTTCAGTCCAAGAAAGATTGTCAGTCATATAAGTCCTAATTCTTAACTTATGTTTAGGGGTATAGCCTGCCTTTTAAAAATAACATTGGGAAGTGTTGAATAATAAATTTTGTTAAGAAGTTTCGAAAACCAAATATGAGGTTTTTGTGATTTTTTAGGGTTTATATGAAGGGAGATTTTTGATGCCCATTAGCAAAGATTTTAGGTCCTCATTCATCATCAGTTTTTTGCCTGGTTTAAATTTGATAAAGGTGAACTGAAAGTGATTTGCAAGTCATGGGTATAAATGATGAAGCAGTACTTTGAAAAAGATTTTATCATTAATACAATTAAAAAATAATAGAGGTCCAAGGACACTTCCTTCGGGACCCGCACAAAGGGGTTTTCCCAGGTTGATTGATTGCCATCGGATATTACGCATTGAAATCTTTGAAAAGGTAAGATTCCATCCACTGAAGTGTAGGAGGGGAAATTAATAGATTTTAGTTTAGTTATAAATGTAAATGTCAACAGAATAAAGTTTTGCTAAAGTGTAGTGTCAAGAGTGTTAATTGTCGCTGTCCATTTTCTTTTCCTTATATCACCCTTTAAATTTTAAATTAAAAGCTGTGCATGTACTGTGATTTATCTAAACCCGATTGATATTTATCTAATTGTCTTTTCTGAAAGATATGCTGAATTTGTTTATCAATAAATTCAACGCTTTCAAAGAGCTGGGAATGGTCAAAAATCATTGGTGGTTTTGGTTTTTGTCTTTTTAGGGAGAGGGTGGACAAGACCTGCTTTCCAAATACATAGTTGGGTATGATGAGAAATTTAAAGAAAAAATTTAAAAAAATGTATTTTAGGCTCTTTAGAAAAGGGGAAAGTTTTATCATATGTTGAATAAGTTTAATTGAAATTAAAAAACAACTCCTTCTGCATTGGATATGATTCGATTGATTGCAGAAGGGCAATTTAGGGGTCACGTGGGAAAAAAAACTCTTCTAAGTGGGTTTTAAATTTAATTTTTTTTCTATGTCGTTTATGAAACTTTTCCTTTTTATTTAAGTCAATGATAGTGGGAAGTGTAGTGAAAATGCGTATTGAGAGCATCAAGGGGAAAATCGATAGGGGGACAAACAACCTTTTTCTTCCCAATACCCATTTGTGAAAAACTTTGCCACATCTTTTTTATTGGATCTTTTTTGGGTCAAATAACTGTAGGGATAGCATTTCCTTTTGGTTTGATAATCTGGTTTGTTTTTTTTTCTTAATGTTCTGTATTATCTCGTTTTCTTTTATTTTAGTCTGCTTTATACTTATTGAAGGCCCCATCACGCCTAGCCATGAGGTTCTTTTTTCACTGCACCATGGAGAAGGGGGTTTCGTCACTTTAACCTAAGGGGGGCTGCTTATCATAAAGTTGAACAATAAAGAGTTAAATTCCATTAGCTTTTCATCGATTGTTTGGGAAGATTAGCGAAATTATCCCAAAGGGAGGGCAGAGAATCAACAGAAATTTTTTTTGTCAATATTTTTATATTTCGTCTTATAAGGGAATTTTTGGGGCTGATTTGACCCCTATTGATACTGCAAATAAAATTTAAATCGTGACAAGATCCCTGGGGGCTGAGAGCTGCCCCTGATTTAGAAATCTATCCGATTTTCTCAAAAATAATGCAATCCCCGGGGAGAAGTGGAAGTGTATGAGTTTGGGGAAAAAGGGGGGGTTTTTAAATTACAAAGTTTAAAAAAGTTTTAAGTTGTCGTGTGTCTGTTATTTTCTAAAAGCAAGTTAGTATAAAAACCCCATGATAATGAGGTCATAATAGGAATTGTTTTTAAAAAGGGGGTTTTGAAGTCGTAGGAAAAACCAATTTTTTTGGGGGACGATAAACTACTGCTAAAAGTATGATTTTTCTTAATTTTAATCTCAAAAATTATATTCCGGCCGAGAACGTAAGCACTTTGGGGTTGGGACAAAATTTTGCTTTTTTTTTCATTACGTATATACGCACATACACCGCTCCCCCCTTCTGTGCGATCATTTCTAATGTCCTGTAACCCTCGAGCTGTCCAGGTTGGAATGTAACGGCGGTTTAAACCAAATCACTTATAGAATTAGTGAATGTCATTTTTGTAAAAAAAATTGTTCGTAGATCAAGACAGTGTGACAAATAGATGAAAACATTTAAATGGACGACCTGAAGACCCCCAGTAGGATGTCTAGAAATCGGTTCTTCAGAATGTTTCCGGTCGGGCAATAAGCAGTCGGAAAGGCGGAGGGGAGATGTGAAGATCATTGAAAAGGCTGGCAAAGTCAAAAAATTATTCGTCCAAATCAGTGGGGTTAGGTTTATTTTGGGGTCCCCTAAACCTCATATTTGCTAACTTAGTTTTTAAGCCATTTGTAATTAAAATAGAAACATTGTTAGCATCAAACCCCAAAATAAACTAATATCTGTTAGGCCTATATGGGAAACTAAAGCCAAATAAATACTTGTTTGGGAAAAAAAAGAATTCTAACTCACCCCGCACATTCATCAAATCAAATAAAATTTAATTTTTTTAAAAACAAAAACACCGCATTCACCTGTAAAGAAATATGAATACAACAAATACCCAGGGCCCATTGGATAACAGATAAACAAAAAATTTTTAAACAAATTCAAAAAGTTAAATATAAAACCTTCTTGCCCTAACAGTTCAAGTGCCTATTCATGGGATTGATGAGGTTGGTTGTACTGGTGTTTGTAGTGCTTGAAGTGCTTGAAAAGGGCGCGCCCTGTATGTAAGACGAGAGTTGTCGGGACGTATGACGACAATTTGACCGTCTTTGGGGCACACGTTGCGATTTCCCCCCACCAAATTTGCACTGGAGGAGTTTTTCTCTAACAAAGTGAGAGCTCGGGGGATAAGAAAATCAGTACCCTTAATCTCCGTTCCTCTCCCAAAAAAGTGCACCGGGGGTAACGTCCAACTTTAGAATGATGGCCCTAGGTCTCTGACGCTCGGACGATCTGCCCCATCGCGAAAGTTGCCCTAAGGGCCCGAGAGAACCCTATCATATCCCATAAAGTAGCAGGACCCCGGAGTTGTTCCTACCCACGATTCACAAAAATTTAAAGGGCGTATTTACCACATCCCGTCTGGACCTTGCTATGATGGATTTGCGGGGTTCCTTCTGCTATATTGTCGGCGGCGTCGTTTTGGTCAACTTGGGCTCAAATTATCGTAGTATTTGAAGTAATATTTCAAAAAATAATAATCATCTTGTTCTACCCCTAGGGGGACCTCATCGAAAAAGCGTCTCCGGGCCCCCCTGGCCCCTCGCCCTAGAGTTAAATTATTTTCGCTCTTTAAAATTTCACATTTAATTGTGTGATCATAGTATTTAAATTTATTTTAATATTTTAGTAAACCGTAATGTCGTAATGTGTTGTAAAAGGAATGGTTGGATGGGAAAGAAGGCTTAACAGGGGCCCTTTAAACCGCATCAATAAAAAACGACAAACAAAAAAAATCAAAAACAAATCAAAATCAAAAACAAAATCAAAATCTCTCTGCTTTTATTTATACCGACAACAAAGTGTATTCCACGTTTGAAACTTCTAAGTTTAGCGTTTTCATCGAAAGATAAAAAAAATTAAGTTCAGATTTGTTTTTTGACATTTTTGGGTCCACAGTCCCCCCAAATTTAGCCCCTTGTAATATGGACGCTAGATATTTATAATGGTTAAGAGCATGTTTCATTTCAAGTTTGTACAAATTACCACGCCTTAGTAATTACGTGTTTTGATTATTATCCAATTTTTTTATTTTCTCCGGTCACTGATACCCGATTTTGGTTTTGAAAGCAAAAGGCACTGCGTCTGAGGTACATCTAAGTGTGGTCAAGTTTCATGGTGTTCTAAGATGTACCGATTTCTCTGTAGGCTCTTATTTCTCCACGGAGAATTAACCCCCCCAGCCAGCTAGCCAGCCGGAAGGATTTCAACGAAGTTGAGGCACTTTTTAAACATTTTACGGGTTATCGGATCGGGGTGATTTTATTTTGGTGGGTCATGGACCACATATCAGGTTATATACCGAATTTCAAGATTGTAAATCTTTCGGGGCGGCGTGTGCAGATAGCTGAAAAAACCCTGAGGTGTGTACAGGGTCCGAGTTCGCGCTTGGCTGCTGGCGAACGACCGTCGCCCTAGACTAACATCCTTAAAGTGATTTTGAGCATGTTTCAAGTAATTGATTCACCAAGAAGGAATGTTCGTACACCAACCAAATTTGGCATGTGTTGTCAGGTACCCAAATCCCCTTGATTGATAGTTTTTAAGTTCACATCACGTTTCATGACAACTGGGCGACTTCTCAAAATCACCCCAACTCTGCTTGCTGTATAGGGTGCCAGTAGGTAGCACACCGCGGCTTGGTTGCGGCGCCCTAACGGGCACCTAGATTGGTAGAAATTATCTACAGTTACTCACATTGTTGCATTAGAAAAAGTCAACAAAAGCATCGCATCGGCGCATATCGAACGGTCAGAGAGATATAAAGAATTGAATTTCAATGTTCAGTATTAACATATTCGTGGATATTAGGTAAAAATATAATGAAAGGCACAAAATTAAAGATAAATATTTTATAAGTATAAAAATAAAAGTATTCTAGCATCTTAGAGCTGTAAAACACGAACATAGGGTGAAAAATATATTCATCAATGTCAATTTTAGTCCATGCTATAATCATAATAATCCAGTATTATACCTAGCGGAAAGAATTTAAGTGCTTCTGGGGAACCATGTTCAAACATTATTAATAACCCGGTAACAGTGTTGGCTCGAACGTGGCTCGAGTGACTCTGATTTGGGAGGTCTCGGGTTCAAATCCTGTCGAGACTGGCAATTCTGACTGAAGTTTTTTCCATGGTTGTGTCATCAGTCGTCAATGCGAATGCAAGGGATTAGTCCTCTTAAACAGTCCTCGGACATCCCTTCACAATGTCCAAACTGCAATAAACCTAATAAGACACCTGAAGAGGGGTATATACAGCACCCTGGACAGGTTTCACATAAGAAATCTTCTAAGGAAATGCTAAAGTCGTTGTTTACGAGTGAGTAATACAAGTGTTGAGTACCCGGGAACATCCCCTTTCCTCCCCTATACCTAAGACTGGATCAAGCCCAGTATGGGTAATGATACCGGGTGGGTAAACAACACATGGCTCACTAACTCGTTTAACAACGACTTCGGCGTTTCCCTGGTATATTGCAGGCTGTGGCCTTTTTTACATATAAAAAATAACAAATGCTATCGATATATAAAAAATCACATTTTTATTTATTGTAGGTTTAAATCGCAATGGATCTAGTTGAGTTTGTTAACAGTTCTCAGTAAACTCGCACCGGATGTCTGTCGGTTTAAAATTTCAGCGCAATCTGTTCAGCGGTTCGGCTGATTTTCAACGTACAGACAGACACACATACAGACTCACAGAATAAGCGCCGTTTGAATTAAATGGACACAGTCGCTCCGCTCCATCGTTTTAAAAACAATATTAACGCGGTAACCGGTACTATCATCATAAACAATGTCATAAAGTGATGTGGAAATGTAATACATTTTCAGGTTCATTTATCAACTAATTGTAGCGTCATTGTTAGTTTTAAAAATTTAGCCTTCTTTAAAAGCATTATAAACAATCATAAATAACAAAAACATTAAAATACCGCCAAATTTTACCCAATAAAAAGCACAGATATCTAAAAAAGGGCCAAGCTTATGTATCCTTCTACACGTTCGCACTAGCTTAGTACAAAAACTCGCAACGCCCAGTGACTGCATCCTTCCAAAGATTGGCAACCAGTGTTTTATTTACAATAATTGTCTTAAAGGGGTATTTAACCGCTAAACTCAAAATATATATTTCATTCAGGCAAACTAGTAATGAATTTAGCAACTAACAGAAAATTTATTGGGGCCACCATGACCTCCCAAAAAATTGTCAAACATGACATTTTTCGAGCTAGGTCCCATCGGCAAAATTCTCCCATAAGAAATAACATGGTGACGATCTTTATGCCCCGTGACCTTGGAGGAAAAATATTGGCCATTATTGACGTACTCGACAGCCTTTTCTGTAAATTCTCTATATTTTGTTTTGTAATTCGGGCAAGTAGTTTGGTCAAAATATGCTGATTACTAAGATGGGGTGTGATTTTGGAATGCATATTTTTGCGTGTTTGAGGGTATATTTGGGCACAGTTTCAAGACACGATGTTATAAAGGGGCATTTTAGATTGGTACTATGCTCTAGTATCTATGTGGACCAAAAAAGAAGCAGGTTAAGGCCGATTTAGGAAATTTTCCAAAACACCAATTTTCGCCAATTTCTGGATCCAAAAAATTAAAAAATTCGTGTTAAATCACAGTTACAAGATATAATTTTTTAAATGGTCATTTAAGTGTAGTATTGTGCTATAGATCACGTGGTAAAAAATAATTTTTGTTTTTTTTGCCCCTTTAAATGTAAAAGTTAGTGCAAATATATTTTGCGAAGCTTTGTAGGGATGTAGTAATTTGGCGTTGCGAATTTGGGTTGCATCGAAAAAAGTATGAGTATCGAGAAAAATTGACGTGTTTTTTTAAGGAGTACATTTGTCAGGAGTGAAAGTTGTGTGCATACATATGAATAAATCAGATTGAGTGACTTCTGCAAGGAGAATTTTATTTCCCAAACTCTTTATTGTAATAATGGATCAAATACTATAAGATGAGGAGTGGAACCCAATGCAGATGGAATTGACACAGGAACCTGAATGTTTGCCAATAACGTCTTGTTTTGACTAACAAGATCCATAACATAGTTAAGTTCAGTGAACTCACTATTTATTGCTAAACACAATGATATCCAATGTTATTACTTTGTCTTTGAAATCGTAGCTTGACCATCCTAGTTGTTGTTTTTTCTACATGCAGGGCAATATGTCGGTGTTAAAATATCGTCACATTTTTTCAATCTTATTTGGTTTGGAGGTCATCAAATATAAACCATAAATCCGTGTTTTGCAGTATATTTAAATACTAATTAAAAATTTATTTTATTTTTAACAAGAATGTTTTTTGACATCATGCTTGTAGAAGAAAGACCACGGAACACGAGGGTAAATAAATAAATAAATAAATTGTATTTAGAGTCTATCCACTCAGTTATATAACTGATTTTCAGTGGGGGACTTTAAATCAAAGCGACCAAGCCAACCCTTTAGGCCCCGACGCAATCGACGAGTGAGCGATAACCAACCAAAGATCAATATTTTTAATAGGAAATAACTTATAGCAATCAGTGGTATGGACAGTGCGAACACCCGCGAATCAACGCCAGAATCAACAAGACCGATTCAGAACAACTCTTAATTTACTATGTGCTTCGTTGCTAGGATGGCTCCAAAGTCACCGTTTACAAACTCCTAAGACAAGAACTGATGGACTTAAGTCCAAATCAGAAGTTAAAAAACTACTGACTTTCGCGGGAATCGAACCCTGGACCTTCTGCATTGGAAGCAGATACGCTAACAACAAGACCAACGAGCCACACTTTTACTTTTCGTTTTTGTCTAAACACACTATCTTAGACTACAGAGATAGTTCTTTACCGCGCTTGTCAAATATTTGGCCGTCTGCAAGGACGTGAAGAATGCGCAATCTTTACGTCACGACTATAGTGGCTGTGCGCGCATTCACTATTATTAGTGTTCTGCATAATTCATGAAAAAAAATTGGGTTGTTTACATTTCCCGGGAAATCCTAGGGGTGTGATGTCCTTTAAATAGTATGTCGATGCTTTTCGAAATATTGATTTTCATTCTTCATTTTTCATACCATTGCTCCAAGCAGCTGCATGCAAAATGCAAAATCCATGCACAATTTTAGTGCATCTGGAGCTTTTTGTATTTATTTTGTATGAGTGCCGTATCCATGGTGATTGCAAATATGAATTCTGGTATTTTTGGTAGGTCATTGACATGCAGAAAAGTAATGGGCGTATTATGGAGCATTGAGGAATCTTTGCAAGGATGAAGTATGGTTTCCCACCTGTGCCATAAAACTCAAGTCCCGTTGGACGAAGTATTACTTTCGAACACAATATACTTACAAATTCAATTTTGCCACGCTATGCAAAGATGCAGTTACTAGGAGAAGTAATTTTATATATTTTTAGTGCGCAAAATGTGGAAGGCTAAATAAGGTAGGACCTTCTTTCAGGAATGTGCTTTGGAGTGTGTACGGGTTGTTGGCTTATTTTAACAAGTTCTTGTATGCGTGTGATAATAATGAAAATCAACAACAGTATTTTTTGTGGATCACCATTAACAACAAGTAACACGATCGCTTTAAATCATGTTCATTCCAAATAATTACAAATACACGAGTGCAAGAAATAGCTTCACGCGATCACCAATGTGTTGTCAGCCAAATGTGTGTAGCCAAATTACTAGGATTACAATCATCACAGTGCTGATTTATTTATGTATTGATATGTGATGACTGACGACAGCTGATAACTTGCTAAGATAATCACATTACAAATTATTTGTACATTATATAATATAACAATATGTGGTTAAGATGTTGATACTTCAGTTCCTGTACACTATTGACTGGATAGATTTTCTAGTGAGGATCAAATTTATATGCCCTTTATTTGGATCAATAATGGTCACTGGATTCTCAGTCGATTCTCTGAAACACAGAAAATACGGGGACGGTTAAATTCTGATAGTTTTATACAAACTCACATCTATTATCAGGACGTGATGTTCACATGGTTGATTTAGTAGTAGTTAGAACCGCGTTGAACTAGATTCATCGCAAGCAGGCGGCAGTGGAACCGTGAGAGTTGGCTAGAGAGACTAACAGATTCCAGAGGCCACGGTTCGAATCCGGCACCGGAATCCTGACTGAAAGTTTGTTCCAGTTGACAGGCGAATGCTTGGCTCGAGTCCTCTTACACGGTCCTTAGACATTCCCTTTACAATAAGTAATACTACAAATTAATCTAACGTGAATACCCCACAACCGGCTGACATATGAAGAAGTTTTTCTATGTATATAGACAATATTGTAATTGTGCAATCAACATCATCTAACCATATAACTCCATAATGCAATAAAATGAGATGAGATGAAAAGTATTTATTATTATTATTCTGTGTGAATTCATATTTTTATTTTATTTTGTATTCCAAAAACAAAATATATTTATACTGTAAATTGACTTACTTGCTGTAAAGAATAATAACTGTAGCATTGTCGGGAGTTTTGAACGCCATGCTCTGTATACCACTGTCATAATATGGGTTAATTGCAATACGCACTGACCCCTTGGGTACGAACTTCGCAAAATGGCCTAGTGCATAGAACATTGGTTGTTTGTAGAATTCATCCTGCTGTGCGTTAACTATAACAGCTGCGTCAACAAAGTTATTCGCCCAATTGGGACCACCTTTTGTATCCAGTGCCAGATTCCAATCCACCCATCCAGCTGACCAATGATGCAGATTCTGAAAAACATTAGGAGCAATATTAAGGTATTCTCCCTTTCGACAACCATGGACACCATCCCAGCATTCATTTAGTCGATCCTAATCAAAGGTTTTCCACACGTATTATATGTTAATGAACTTTCCAGCTATAAAAATGTTTTTAAATTTATATTAATAATTCATTTAAATCCCATTATGTTTGGAAAATTTGAGTTAATATGTTTTCAACTTTACACTCAATGAATAAAGTAATCTAACGATTATTTAAATCGAAGTTGCTTTCAAATACACATTAAAACCAGTAATATTTCACGAATAACTGGATTCAAAGTCCAGATTAAAGTTTGCGCAACACCTCATATCCCTAACTTAGATATAACTAAATTAATATAACTGGACTGAGCTTATAATTTGATGAAACCACCCTTAGAACTTCAATCATGCTTAAAATACATTTGTCTAGTATTTCCCCATCAAGATATTAATGTATTATTACTGATTCAAAATTCAAATAGTGCAATTACCATATTGCTTTAAATAGGCCCTACATTCAAAAATTTGTTTTGATAAGAATACTCTAATTTTATTACATATAATGTTTTCAATGATTTATATTTCATTTTTTGTTTTATCTGAAATAATCTGACTTAACAACAATGCCAGGTTTTAAAAAATTTAAAATACACACAATATAATATCCCATATTTGTCAATGTGTAATTGTATTTTAATTAATTGGATAAGCATAAAAAAAAGAAAGAACAGCAGCCTTTGTTTGGGTTTTGTGTTAGTTTGCATGATTCTGGCTAAACACCAAGGTTATCAATCATGACACAATCTTTAGAGAATGACATCTGTAAACTTGACCTGTCACAATCAAAGGATATTTCTTATAAGAATCCCCATCCTTATTTCATTAGATTTTACTAACATTTCTTTATTCTCAACTAGTAACAACTCCTTAAATTTAAATTTTAATTAATCTTTGTTAATGTACGTAATTTGTCTTAGGTAAATCATACGTATAGGCCTATCGCACGTATATGACGTGTGGTTAACGTATGGTTTAAAAACTCGTATGAATTCGTTTGCTAAGCTAATTTAATGAATATTTGGAAATCCTCAACGTTTACAGGCTTATTATATAATAATCATAGAGAGTAAAACACAAATTTGTAAGAACTTTACTTTCAATCTAAGTTACAATAACCTAGGAAAATGTGTCGTAAAAAAAAATCGCTCACCCATCTATGTGACAGTATAATGCGTTCGCGAAACTTAAAAGTTGTTTACGCCGATATTAGTTTTCCTATCAATTTCCACCCTTTTCCCCACCGGCTGTGATGTATTCTGTATCACGGCCCGCAATCGCGTCTGTCACACTATGCTGGCAACTCGCTACTCAGTGCCCTCTCAGCCGCTCCGTCGGAAAGAAGCTCTCAAGTCTCTCGCTCGTAGAGAACGCGCGTTTTGTTCTACGCACTGTACTCGCACCTCGCAGTGTAAACGTATACAGTGTACCTGGTAACTTTTTTTCTATTGTGTTAACATTATATTAGTGTATATATTTTCACCATTATAATCGCTCTCGACGCCGACGCCCCCGACGCCTCCGCCGCCCCCCCCGCCCAGCTGAGTAATCTACACGCCCGCCGTCCTGCTACCTTGCCCAGCTCATACAGCAAGTCGGTAAGTGATTTCAGTTTATTTCGCAGCTCGGTTTCCCTAACTCTCCTTTCTCTCACGGAAATCTCGATTCCAAAATCCTAATTATACAGTCCACTAACAACCCCCTCCCCCCCTCATCGAATACCTAGTCGTCAGTTGGCCCCCCTCGCCCTACACTAGGTCGCTTGTAGGACAATCTCGCCTACGCGCTAACAAAGTTGGTCCTCCTGGCGCCAAATCTTCAGCTATTTTTCATTGATTCTCAATCTCAATTGTCCAGTTTTACTTTCATGTAAAATTAATCTCCCAGTCCCACTTGTTCTTATCACAGTCACACGCCTCAGTACATGGTACATGACCCTCGCCTGTCCGCACTCGACGCTTATATCTGCGTCAGCCCTCGCTCGTATTCGTACGGCTTGTAATCCACCTCGGCGCTCATCTGAACATTGTTCAACATTGTTCAGCGCTATCTCGTGTTCTTCTCTCACATTGTATTTTCTATCTGGAAATGTAATCGCACTCTCAGATTTCGTTCACACAAAAACTGCAATATTGTTTATAGTTATTTTCTTCGCTCTTTCTCGCTTTCTAAGCTCACAACATTGCTTTCTCAATTTGTGTGTTCTTTCATTTTTAATTTACGAATTATAATTCACTATCTGTCCCTTGATTTTCGTCTGCTTATTCTACTTGTCGGACTTACTTGTCACTTCGTCTTACTTTCACGTTGCCACTTATTTACGTACAACATGTCTGAACAGCAGAAACAGCAAGCCAACGCTTTTCTCAAAACTCGCAAAGAAACTGTTTGCATCTGCGCAACGCATATATGAAGCTTTTAAAAATCTAAACCCCGACGACGTACCACTCTTCAAGCCTCGCTTGACGAGCTCTTGACACTACAAAATAAATTTGATAAAGTGCAAGAATCTATCATCGTTTTTAATTCGACGAAACACGTCAAACCACTTGAAGTGAGTAAGGTCAGAATAAGTTTCGATGATTTAATATTTTCGGCACAAAACGTTACATCGCAGCCTCACAGTTAATTGTCACACCCCAAAGCAGTGACCCCACAACCAGCTGTTGTTAATTCAACAAATTCGCTCCCCACCATTAAATTACCTAATTTCAATGGTGACCTCGCACGGGGCCGGAATATTACGCATTGTACCACTCTCTAGTGGATCAAAATACTAGTCTCAATGCAGTGCAAAAGTTTCACTACTTAAATTCATCCCTCGAAGACCCCCGCCCTTTCAACGATCTCCACTTCATAATATCAAATGAGAATATGCAATCGCATACGCAACTTTGATCAACAGGTATCAAAATGTACTGCTGCTGTGCTGCTATGTACATACAGCAGGTATTGGACTTCATCCCTCTCAAATCTGGAAACCACGCTTCCCTTCAGCACTTTTTGAACGTTCATAGAATTTCTATCGACGCTCTCAAAGGATTGAAAATTGGTGATCTCGCCGATTTTCTCTTATTATCGATCACCCTCGCGCACTTGGATCTAAACACACGTAAGCAGTTTGAATTCAAATGCTCATCGCATAGCACGCCCACTACAAACAGCTTATCGAATTCCTCGAGGAAACAAAGCGCACGTTCGAGCTTTGCGGTCTTTGACCATATTTCCGCTGCAAGCTCAACTAAGCTCAAGCCTACAGGTGCTTCTCACCCCTTTTCACTCCCACTCGAAAAATTAATTCGCTGTTTTGTCGCGAAACCTTCTCCTCCTACTCAGACACAGCTCCCAGCTACGACCCGCCCGCGCAAACACGCTCGTGTCCATCTTGTGACGGCGATCACACACTCTACAACTGCCCAACATTCCTCAAGCAGACCGTGGAGGAGAAGTACCAAACTCTGCGCAATCTAAAGCGATGCGTAAATTGTCTTGGCAATCATAGCAAACAACACTGTATCTCTCAAGGCTCATGTCGCGAGTGCCACAGTAAGCATCATCACACGTTGCTCCACTCTGCGACATCGACATCCTCCACTGTCAGCGCCCCAGCTGACACTCGCCCACTGCAGGGTAACAAACCTACAGTGGGACTAGCACTGGCTTGCCAACTGCAGGTCAGTCAGCCCCTCAAGCGCTCTGCCATGCTTGGTACGCTGCGAGCTCTTATCCAGGACAATTCTGGTCGATATAAACCCCTTTTTCGCGCGATCATCGTTCAGGCTCGCAAATTTCTGCAATCACAATCTCTCTCGCAAGACGTCTGGGCCCTAAAACTCCATTCCAGCGTCATGGAATTGTCCGCATTGGACACGCTTCCGCCCGAGTACACGGCATTGTAAATGTGAGATGCCTCGCGCTTCAAACCTCATCAAACCTTTGCTGTTCAAGCTCTGGTTCTATCCACCATATGGCCGCATGCCCGCAGTTCAGTACCTCTCGATGTTGTCGAGAAATACCGAGGCCTCTCTCTAGCTGACGATAGATTCAACCTCCCTGACCAAATAGACTTCCTCCTTGGAGCCGATCTCTACCTCGACGTTCTCCAAAAGGATGGCGACATAATAATCAGGGGCAGTCCCTCTGCTCTGAATACAGTCTTTGGTGGTCATCATGGGCCTGTCCAAACATTGGAAGCCCCCTCTCACACCCCGCTACCCTCTGCTCGCGAGCTCCTCAGGCTTAGACCGCACTCTGCGTCTCTTCTGGGAAACAGAAGAGTAGCACGCCCTCAACATAAGGATCCAAATAAATCAGTTATGTGAAGAACACTTCATGTCCTCACACACTCGTGATGAGCATGGACGCTACTCCCGTCGCTCTGCCCTTCAACCCCGCGACTTCTCCTCTCTGCTCCAACCGCTCGGCCGCTCTACAAAGTTATTTAAGCTTAGAACGACGCCTCAAACGAACCCCCGAGCGGAGGACGCATACCATCTCTTCATGAAGGATTACGCTGCATCTAAACACATGCAACCTGCACCACACCTGCAGATTATGTAAAATTTCCCCACCCCTGTGTTCACAAACTCACTAGTTCGAGCACAAAAATCCGCGTCGTCTTCAACGCCTCTTATCAAGATAAGAACGGCGTTTCACTCAACCACAACCTTCCCAGTGGACCAAAGCTGCAAGCAGATCTTCCCTCCGTCCTGACATCCTTCAAGACACACGCTGTTACCATCTGCGCAGACATACGACACATGTACCGGCAGATCCTCGTTCATCCAGAAGATCGAATTCACCAACACATCTTCTGGCGCCCATCACCTGACTCTCCTGTAGTCGAGTACCAACTCAACACGGTCACGTATGGCCTCACGTCCTCTGCGTTCCTAGCACAACGCGTGCTCTCTCAACTAGTAGCCCACGAAGGGGATTGCTTCCCACTTGCTGCTCAAACAATAAAGTGTCAGATGTACATAGACATCTCGTCTCTGGCGCAAGTGATCTCGCTACGCTCGCTCCTTGCAATCTGAATTGCAAGCCCTAGTTGCCCTTGGAGGATTCGAATTCAGGAAATGGGCCAGTAATGTTTCTGACGCTCTAACAACGCTTCCTCACGAGCACCTACAAACGCCCCTTGTCTTCTCCAACGAGGAACAAGGTATCAAGATACTGGGGTTGTTGTGGGATCCTCATTCGACTGCTTCTTCTTCCATACGGAATCCTTTTCCGGGTCAGTCACCAAGCGGTCGACTCTCTCCTACATAGCCAAAATCTTCGATCCGCTCGGCTTCCTCACTCCCTTCGTGTGCTGGATGAAGATGTTCCAGCAACAACTCTGGTTACACCCACTTCAATGGGATGACCCGCTCCCCGACCAGCTCACTCAGAGTTGGTTGTCCGCAGTTTCCGACGTTTCTCAGCTCTCCTCGCTTCGGATTCCACGAGCTTTTCCAGACAATCGTGGTGTCCAAAGCTGGTTGGTTTCTGTGACGCCTCAGAGAAGGGTTTTGCTGCAGTGCTCTACCTGCACACACAACGCGGATCCACATCTCACGTCACGCTATTGCGTGCAAGAAGCAAGGTATCTCCAATCAAGCCACTGACAATACCCAAGCTGGAATTGTCATCCGCGCTCTTGTTGTCTCGGCTCGTTCAGACGACCTTGCCATCCCTCTCTACTCTCACTATGGATTCCGTGGCTCTATACACAGACTCCATGATCGTCCTTGCCTGGCTCGCTACTCCGCCTCACCGTCTCAAAACTTTTGTAGCAAATCGTGTTGTTGAAGTTTTGGAGTCCTCAAGCCCTACCAACTGGGCTCATGTCCCCTCAGAAGAGAACCCCGCAGACTGTGCGTCTCGTGGTTTACTACCATCCGAGCTGATGGTACACCCTCTGTGGCTGGCTGGACCTCCGTTCCTGCGTTCCACCAGCGGAAACGTGGCCACGCTCCGGCCACACTCTAGACGCTCTGATCGATCTGCCCGAAGTGAAGACTTCAGCCACTACCCTCGTCACAAATGCTTGCAGTCGATCCTCTGCTCACGTGTCTGGAGAAATTCTCCACACTGCTCCCCGCTCAACGTGTATTTGGCCAAGTCATACGGTTCACTCGACTCCTGTTTGGCCAAACGCAATCGCACTCCATCTCCCTCAGGGCCTCTGCAACCGTCTGAGTTGCAGGACGCTCCCCAATCTGTTGATTCGAGTTACTCAAAAACACTACTACGCAGATGAACTCCGCAGATTGTCCCGCAGTCAAGCTGGATCGTCTCGCCTCGCGTCCCTGAATCCATTCATCGACCAAGTGGGGAATATCAGGGTGGCCGGCAGGATTCGCCATTCCCTGCTACCTGAAGCCTCACGCTCACAATTTTGCTTCCAAAGCAAGCCCATCTCTCGTCTCTCATCTGTGACTTGTTTCATAATTTCTCTGCATTCCGGACTCGCACCGTTCAAGCGCTAATCAAGAACAGTACTGGATCGTCTCTCTTCGTGGTCTGCTCAGACAGCGCATCCATAGATGTCTGACATGTCACAAGTTTTGCGCAAAACTTCTGCAGCCCAAAATGGCTGACCTCCCAGCCCCTGTGTACAACCCTCTCGCACTTTCTCTCACGTCGGAACAGACTACGCTGGTCCATTCGCAGTGAAAACACACGAAGAAATGCCCAGTAAAGGTACTTATCATTGTATACATGGCACCAAAACCGTACACATGGAATGGTGTCTGAGCTCTCAAAAGAAGTTCATGGCACATTTGAAGATTCCTCCGGAGGCCTCCCTCTCACATCTCTCCGATTGGGCCGCAACTATGTCGTGCGCTCGTCACATTCGTGAAATCAAACTTCCTCGCAATCTAAAACCTCAATTCCGATCCCTTGCAAATCGAAAAAAAACCGGCACTCAAAACCTCCTATTCTCCAACTTGGAGCTGTGGAAGCAGGTGAAATAAGCCAAGTCTCTTCTCCGCCTCTCATCTCCGATACCCCTCATACTCACGAAGAATACGCTCGCTATTCTCGCGCTCGCGGCTTGTTTGATAGCGCCCGCTCTGCGCTACGCCTCAAGACCCGTGATGGACCCGACTACCTGAGCCCAGTCATTTTCGATCGGTGCGCCGCTACTAGCTCGCCCGAGCACTCGAGCCCAAAAACACACGCATTTGTTTACGCTGGCATCGGGTGAGACAACTACACCAGCATTCTGGACCCGTTGGTCTCGCGAGTATCTACATACTCAGTGCAGGTGGAAATGGGCCCGGATAACCCGAACCTCCAAGTCGGAGACTGGTCTTCTTGCTTGAAGCCTCAAGCACACCTCTCTCCTGGGGTCGGACGAGTAACCCACCTGCATCCCGGTCGCGATGGCATTGTTCGCTTCCTCTATACGTACGCTTCAGGCTCTTACACCAGGCCGTGAACAAGCTCATCAGTCTTCCTGTCGCTAATTCACAGAATCTTCTTTACAAGTTTTCATATATTTGCTTCTTTGTTCCTTGATCGCTTAATTTCTTGCTCTATCGAAAGTCTTCTCGACTCTGGATCTTCATGTTTCCCCAATTCGGATAAAGTGGCAGATATTCCCCAAAATTTGGCTCATTTTGTGGCCGGGATTTTACCGCCGATATGATTTCCATCAATTTCCATCCTTTCCACCCGGGTGTGATGTATTCTGTACACGCCCGCAATCGGCGTCCCGTTCAGACTATGCGGAACTCCTACTCAGTGCCTCTCAGCCGCTCCGTGGAAAGAAGCTCTCAAGTCTCTCGTCGTAGAGAAAAGCGCGTGTGTTCTAAGCACTGTACTCGCACCTCGCCATGTATACGTATACAGTGTACCCGGTAACTCTTTCTATTGTGTTAACATTATATTAGTGTATATATTTCACCATTATAATCGCTCTCACCGCCGACGCCCCCGACGCCTCCGCCGCCCGCCGCCCAGCTGAGTAATCTACACGCCCGCCGTCCTGCTACCTTGCCCAGCTTCATACAGCAAGTCGGTAAGTGATTTCAGTTTATTTTCGCAGCTCGGTTTCCCTAACTCTCCGCCTCTCACGGCAAGCTCGATTCCAAAATCCTAATTATACAGTCCACTAACACCCCCCCCCCCCCCCATCGAATACCTAGTCGTCAGTTGCCCCCTCGCCCTACACTAGGTCGCTTGTAGGACATCTCGCCTACGCGCTAACAAAAGTTAACCCTATGATATTGTATTGTGAAACTTTTTCTTTGATATAATGTGCCGTTAAAAATGTCCCCGCATGCAACCTTAATATTTGCTTCCTTTTCATTTAAAAAAAATGGCTGGGATTATTTGAATCAGTAGTAATAATCATTGTTAAAATTATATTTAATATGATGAAGATGATAACCTTATCTATATTAGGCCTAATTTTATAATGATACGTCAATTAAAACATTTGTCAGCGCATACCTGAAAAATGTTTTGAATATAGTCTTCGCCTCTTTTCCACGAACCTAGAAGGACCTTTGGTTGGTCCAAGGAAGATATGCTGAAAGCCAGAATATCTCATATAGTTTATTAGATCATTAATACTAAGGTATCAGCGACAAGAAACGTCAGCAGGGTCCAGAACAGACATGCTGAAAACCACTAATATGCCATTAGCTTTATTTACATTGAAACTATTGCTTTGAGACTTGAAAGTAAACCGGGGACACAAGGAATACTAAAACTTGACCTTGGGAAACTGCTATAGCTTCCAGGATCCGCACAATGCTCAACGGCCACAAAATGATCACTATCCTCATTTTCCCCCACTAGCTCACACTTATTCAGCCAGGACTCAAGCATCCGTTCCATGGGATGCAACAGAACCATAAGAGTTTATACCACGATGGGGACAGACCAGCATTATCGCGACAGTGCCCAGAGTGAATTGCTGAACTGCGCGGATAAGTGACCGCAGCGTTTGGCATGCCATCCAACTAATCGAATCAACAAAGGAATCAAACTGCCAACCAATTTTACCTATTTCAGCACGTTCATACAAACACCATCCCACTCCACTGTCATCTCAAATAGACAACCCAGATCTTGCTTGAATAACTCCCAATGCCCTCCACTTCCCACTTATATGTAGAACTCAATATACCAGCCACCCGAATCCAAATTCCCAAATCAAATATAATTTAATCTATGCTACTCGCTCGAGTAATGACCCACTGATCGTAACCATACCTCTCTCTATCGTCACAATATCGACGAGCATTCTCCGCAAGATGACACTTTAGTAATAATAATTTCTCGTCGGACACCAGCCCAGGGTGCAATGCATGTCCCTCTTCAGGTGTCTTACTATGTATTGGAGTAACACAAATGTGAAGGTATGTCCGAGGGGGCGTTTCCTTGCATACGCATTAACAACTGAGGAATACCTCGGAAAAACCTTTTGACAGGATTGTCGGTCTCTTCGGGATTCGAACCATGTCCTCCCGAATCAGAGTCTCGCGTTTAACACTCGAGCCAACACTGTTGGAGACTGACAGGGCTATCCGAGAACGGAAGGAGTAAGGACACAACTGAATCAATATACCAAGTCAGAACTACAGGCGTACTATTCCCGCCTTCACTCTTCCACCATCAGTCTCCCTTAGAAGTGGATGAACTCAAGCTGCCTTCGCGGGGACTCCGGACTTATACTTGAAGACAAGCACTATTAGTCCAAGTAAGGAGAATATTCCCCGCGTTACCCCCCACTTCAACTTCATCACCACTTCGAGTCCACCTGGTAGTCACAAGGGAGGGTCTTGGCTTAAGTCTCATCAAGGGTCTTACAATACCCGGACATAATACACTTGTGAATGCAGTCCAATGATATTTAACATCTATAGTAGGCTAGATCCCCAGTTAGTTGTCGTCATTGTAAGTTATTGTAGCATAGTGTAATCTTTGCTACAGTGCCTTTATGAGTTATGACTATAAACAACCCATTTCAATGTTTTATTAATAAATTATATGATTCAACATTAAAAAGATCAGTATCCAAGCCGATAAATATACGAAAAAACTACAACCAGTTTGAATTCCGCGCTGCTTAATTCCACACAAAGAAGACATCTTGGCTCGTTCAAATTTACCACGGACATGGTGGTGACTCTAGGTACTTACAGTAAGGTAGCTCTATGGTTTAAACTGGGCTCTGTGGTGGGCGTAGACGTGGTTTATACAGGACTTTGGTTGTCTTCTACTGTAGATAGTGGACATGTGATTGTGAGCATTACAGAGCATGGTCTTTGTCGAATTTCCGTAGCTACCAAAAGTGTCTGACCTCAGCCCTGTACGTAAACGTCAGTAGGCCCTCCACAAACAAACCGACTTCTCTGATCTCAGGCTACTCAGACACCCCAGATAACACCCCAATGCTATTTGGACCATCAGATCGACATAGGCAATCCAGCTGCTGAACAACGACCCCATCGAGTATTCAGTAAACCATTGGGCTCGTTGAACAATGCCGAACCAGACAGCACGGTACACAACAATTTTATGTAGACTTCTCAGTGAAATAACATTCTTCAAAATGAATACATTGTGTTGACTATGTTTGTATACTCTGTGCTAATACGAACTATTCTTATTTGATCACGTTTTTTCACTATGACCTATAAGTTTGCAAACCATGTAGATGGCAAGATTGTAGTAACAAACATGTCACAGTTTTTTTATTCATAAGTCATGTCATGCTTGTTAACTTCGAAAATCAATTACATATTTTTTACTGTAGAACCGGCTTCAATAGTTTCTGAGCTTGGGCAAACGTATAAATGATGTTAAAAAAGTCCGTTCAAAAATCGCTTGGTCGCCAAATCCCGTGAATTTTCTCATAGATTCTGGGCCACTTCTTATACCCATGTCGCGGTGCGGAAACATTTCAACATTTCGAACAATTAGTATGCATGTATTTTTTGTTTTCTACTCAGGCTTAGGAAAATACTTCAGACAAAATAATCTTCTTGGTGGTCTATTTAAGAGACAGCAGTTACTAAAAGAATTAAACAGTATTGTGAAAATACGCTCTGATCGCGACAAATACACATTCTAACGTGGCATATTAGTGATTGCAAACCACAACCAAATAGGCCATTGATGGGATCGTTTAATAAATCTTCTTTTTTTTCTTTTCTTTTTTCTTTTTTCATGATTTCCATGACTTTTTTCCTTTCTTTCTTTCTTTTTTTCTCACCCCTTTTGGTATTTGATTCATTAATTAATTGCATTCAATATAATTTTTGAATTTGTTATTGCTGTGTTTTAATGCATTGTTGTTGTAACATTACAATTTCAAAATATTTACTTAACTAACTGTAGTTTATTGTTGTGTTCGCATGTTATAATTAGATTTATTTAGTTATCCTTCTTTTATAAATCAGTTTTTTAACTAAATAGGATAGACGTTAAATAAATAAATAAATAAATAAATAAATAAATAAGTAAATAAATAAAAAAAAAAATAAAAAAAAATAAATAAATAAATAAATAAATAAATAAATAAATAAATAATTAAATAAAAAAAAAATAAATACAAAAAATAAATAAAATAAATAAATAAATAAATAAATAAATAAATAAAATAAAAGCTTTAACGATTTAGAATGAGCCTCGTTCTGGTTTGTGAGAGCCCATCCAACAGTCTAAGATTGCCAAAAGAAGATAGTCGGGAACTATACCTACCTGCACTCGCCTCCGATGAAATGAGAAACTTTTCTGGGCAGTTTTTATGAGTGAACTCCAATACCCACGGCGCAATAAATTGATCAGCATACCAATGTGTGGCTAAACCATCTATATATTGGGCTGCTTCGGGATTCATCATCATCTAAATCAAACAATGAATTAATCATCCACTACTTAAGGCTATTATTTGACCGCGTCTTTCTATTTTCCCAAATATGATATTAAGTAAAAATATGGTGAATGGCTTTGAAACCTGGCTCTATTAAAAATCAAAACAAGTTTTTTCAAATATTTCTCATCGGGCACACGGCAAATATAGCCTCTTCGAAATAATTTCAAACTTCAATTCTCCCAAGGACACCATTCAACGTAGGTAGTTGTGTTTTTGTGACGTGAATTTTCAACTACTTTTCTAAAGGCTGACTGAGAGATTTTTTACAATTTTCTTTCTTGAAATTTTTTTCGTTTGGCGGTATTTTGTACCGATTTGTACCGCCAATAGTGGCGTGGATCTAAGATGTTCAAGAGTGAGCGAGAGTGGAAGAGAATGGATTAGATAGCGGAGCTATTGTTGATTATTGATAGCTATTGTATCCATCTCTGGCCGATAGTTTAAAAGTGGAAGGAACATGGCTGAAAAGTTTTCTGAATGAAAGAAGGCCTTTAATATAACAGAACAAAATGTTATTTTTGGGGCGGGACAGAAACTCACTATCGGCCATTACATGTCGGTTTTTTGACAGTAGTGTAGCCTGCACATCTGCTGCAAAATTAAGTTTTGAGAATCAGGTTTCTGGAAATAGTTTCTAAACACTTAAGTAACCTAAGTATAAATAAAAATGGATTTCTGGGAGTCCAGTTGGCGTACGATTTTGTTTTACAAACTGTACAAATACGAATATTTTCTAGTTTTGTACCTAACCTCGGCAACCAAAACAGAAGAGACCACCATCATATTATAAAAGGCCCCATTCTAAGAGCGTCATAAAATATGACAAAAATAAACCTACACCAATAGTCCAATATGGCAGAAAGATCCGCTGGTCTTCAAAGCTGATGATTTTAGTTGCATTATAGGCAGAGTTTCTGATTGCAGGGCCAAGGTAGTCTCGGATCCACTTCATCTGAGTGTCCGCCAACCATCCCAAAGAGTTGAACTCAACCAGTGGAAAAATCCCGTTGCTCGGCTCATTACCAGTTGAAATACTCCAGAACGCCAGATCTTCTTTTGCGTACTCGTCCAGAAACCTGCAATAATTGAAGGCGAGTCGATTACTTACGATGACTTTGACTACGACAGGTTATGACAGTGGTCAGTGACCATGTCCATGACGATAACGATGACAATGAAAACGACGATGACGATGACGACAAAGATACGATGATGATGAAAATGGAGATCAAGATGACGAGAGCGATGACGGTGACCATGACAATTAGGCTGACCTACTAACTTGATATGGTACTTTGTCCACGATTTTCGATACTTGTCCAACAGGAATCCTGCTCCCGTATATTTATGGCTGGTCTTCATCCATACTGGAGGACTCCAGGCACAGGCCATCAGAAGCATCTCCTTCCGGCTCATGGCGACAACACGTTTTAGCAGAGGAATCTGTGGAGAAATAAGACACAGTTGAATTCGAAAAATAAATGCGTTATTGACAAACCAATTTTATGCAAAGATTTCTATTTTAAATCATACATTGAAATCGAAGAAGTGCTCAAAAACTCAAAAGATTCTTATCAGCATGGAAAAAGAAGAGCCAATGACAGTCATCGCGTTGTGAAACACTGTTGAGTGTTGACCGTGGCTAATAGGCCTAAGTTATTGGATGAGCGTAGCGAGCGAAGCGAAGATTCCATTTCACTACACTGGAGAAAAAAATCCGGAATGTTTTTTTTTTTTTCTTTTTTTTTTTTCTGTATTTTTGTGTGTCTGTTAACACGATTCCGGCTAAACCGATACTCCAATTGCGATGAAATTTTATGGAGGCCTTCGAAATCTCTGAACGAAGAACTGCCACGTTTTTGAGCGCAATCGAAAAATTATTTCTCATGAAAATCGCAATTTTACGATTTTTTTCGATTTTTTAAAAATTTCTTCAGCTTATAACACCTACATGCTTTGTCCGATTTTAATGATTTTTTGACAGAACCTTAATTTCATGAATTTAGGTATTCGTGTGAAAATTGAGCGCAATCAAAAAACTATTTCTCATGAAAATCGAAATTTTACGTTTTTTTCTTTTTTAAAACAATTCTTTGACTTATAACACCTACATGCTTTATCCTATCGTAATAATTTTTTCACAGAACCTTAATTTTATAAATTTATATATTTGTGTAAAATTTGTGCGCAATCAAATAATTATTTCTTATGAAAATTTCAATATTACGATTTTTTCCTTTTTTTAAATTACAATTAATTAAAAAAATTAAAATTTAAGTTAATTTTTCATTTAATTTAATTTAATTTAAAAAACAATCTTCAACTTAGTAATGATTTTTTCACAGAACAACAGAAAATCCGCATAACACATGGCAGCTCAATGCACCAATTACGCTCATCCAACAACGCGGCGGGACTTGAGCGTTTTCCTAGTATAACTAAGGAATAGCATGAGTACCTTCACCACCTATAAAACTGGTTTCGTACACGTGGCTGAGGTGGTAGACTCAACCATCTCCGTAAAGTAAAAAATAGAGAGTAAAATATTTAGCATAGCTTTGAAACTTTCCGTCAATCATATTTGGTTTCTATTTATAAACTGTGCTATGAAAGTATGGATGGAGAAATAACACTTAATTTTTTATATGGGTGAAGCAATACAATCAACTCCATAAATATAATTGGATGAGCGAAGCGAAGATTCCATCTACACTACCTGGAGAAAAAAATCCGGAATTTTTTTTTTTTCTTTCTTTCTTTCTTTCTTTCTTTCTTTCTTTCTTTCTTTCTTTCTTTCTTTCTTTTCTGTATTTTTGTCTGTTTGTTAACACGATTCCGGCTAAACCGATACTCCGATTGCGATGAAATTTCATGGAGTCCTTCGAAATCTCTGAACTTAGAACTGCCACGTTTTTGAGCGCAATCGGGAATTTTTTCTCATAAAAAACGCAATTTTACGATTTTTTTCGATTTTTAAAAACTTTCTTCGAACACCTACATGCTTTATCCGATTGTAATGATTTTTTCGCAGAACCTTAATTTTATGAATTTAGATATTCGTGCGAAATTTGAGCGTAATCGAAAAATTATTTCTCATGAAAATCGAAATTTTACGGGTTTTTTCTTTTTTAAAACAATTCTTTGACTTATTACACCTACATGCTATATCCTATTGTAATTATTTTTTACAGAACCTTAATTTTATGAATTAATATATTCGTGTTAAATTTGAGCGCAATCTAATATTTATTTCTTATGAAAATTGCAATTTTACGATTTTTTTCTTTTTTAAAAATTACGATTAATTAAAAAATTAAGTTATTTTTTATTTAATTAAATTTAATTTAAAAAAAATCTTCGACTAAGTAATGATTTTTTCACAGAACAACAGAAAATCCGCGTAACACATGGCAGCTCAATGCACCAATTACGCTCATCCAGCAACGCGGCGGGACTTAAGCGTTTTCCTAGTTTAATATTATTGTCAATACTGCGAAGCAACGAACATTTTAAAATCGTATTTGACTGTAATATGTGGCCAAGAAAAAGGAAAATTAATACCAATATTTAGATGTAACTCAATTAAGATAATATATCCAACCAATATCAAAATATGACATACAATAACGAAAAATAATGTGATCGAAATTAAATCAATTTGCTTGTTAATGGAAAAAAAATAGTATTTAGTTATTCCATACCTTAAAGTGGAAGTCTTCTGTGGTTAGGTTGAAGTATTCCAGAGCATCGTCTTCTTCCAAGTCGTCGTATGTGTATTGGCGTATTGAGAAGTCTGACCCAGCCATGGGGACACGGCCCATGTTCAACTCTATTCCTTCTGCGGAGAAATAAGACCTGCACAATAAAGCAGTACATTGTTGACAAGTCTGACCCAGCCATGGGGACACGGCCCATGTTCAACTCTATTCCTTCTACGGAGAAATAAGACCTGCTCAATAAAGCAGTACATTGTTGCCAAGTCTGACCCAGCCATGTGGACACTCCCCATGTTCAACTCTATTCCTTCTGCGGAGAAATAAGACCTGCACAATAAAGCAGTACATTGTTGACAAGTCTGACCCAGTCATGTGGACACGCCCCATATTCAACTCTATTCCTTCTGCGGAGAAATAAGACCTGCACAATAAAGCAGTACATTGTTGACAAGTCTGACCAATGTCCATGGAGACACTTGAGAAACCTGGTATTTATTCCACTTGAATCTGTGAATGTTGTTCCAAGAAAAATCCATAACCATTTCTACTTACTTCATAGAGTTCATAGAGTAGAGTTCATAGTATTCATAGTTCATAGAGTTCTTGACAATCACAATTTAGTGAGTTGACATTTATTCCGGCTGTTTCATAGTCACTCATTGTTTACCATTACAAAATAATGTCTGTACAATTAGAAATAACAAAAATAAATATTTATAAACCAACCAACAAAACTCATCGTTTTGTTTCTAAATCTTAGCTTATGAGTAAACATGCTCTTCTCCACTTCCTTATGACCTAACCGTTAAACCCCCAACCCCGACTTCAATAAGTATTCTTAATTGACCTGACATATATTACACACGAATCTTTGAATGCTGTTCCAAATACTATCGAAAACAATTTCTACTATCATTTTAAAGTTGTTTACGTCTCACTACTAAGTGATGTTTACATTAATTTTATTCCACCCGATTCTGTGAATGCTTTTCCAAAGACATCCAAAACAATAAAATTATATGTGTTTTTGTACACATCACTGCTCTTATCAATTTTTATTAGTTTTATTTCGTTTTTATTTAAAAATCTTTTTCAAACTGAAGGTAGACAAAAGAAAATTAACAACAATCCATATCATAGATACTAGTTAGTTGTAGATACTACTTACAAAATAACCATGAAACATATCTGCCAAAACCCAATTATTGACGTAACAAAAACTTTGATAAAGAGCAGTGATAATATGTCTAATAAACACTTAATGTTTACATTAATTTTATTCCACCCGATTCTGTGAATGCTTTTCCAAAGACATCCATAACAATAAAATTATATGTGTTTTTGTACACATCACTGCTCTTTATCAATTTTTATTAGTGATATTTCGTTTTTATTCAAAAATCTTTTCAAACTGAAGGTAGACAAAAGAAAATTAACAACAATCCATATCATAGATACTATTACTTGTAGATACTACTAACAAAATAACCATGAAACATATCTGTCAAAACCCAATTATTGACGTAACAAAAAATTTGATAAAGAGCAGTGTTATTGTCTAATAAACACTTATTTAAAAGAATAAATACCTGTACTAGTTTCTTTTATCTAATAAAATTAGGGTTACTACAACATGGTTTACAAATTTACTAAAGGGGTTGGTTCAATCGTAAAGCCCGAAACACTTATTCGGGAGGTATCAGAAACTCGCCTGCCAAAATCCTGCCTGAAATTTTTCCCAGTATGTTAATGCGAATGCAAGTCCTCTTAAAATGCCGTCGAAAGTTACTTCACATATTGTACTAATTTCAAATTAGAAAGCTAAGACACACGAAGAGGGGCATGCACAGCACTCTGGTCAGGTTTCCCACAAGAAATTAAAAAACAAAATTAATTGATTTCTTGCGTCTCAAATTTAAGTGAGTTGACAATAATATGACTGCATGAGTGTTTACTCTAAATACGAATTTCTTTTATTTAGTTATTGAACTAGGAAAACGCTAAAGTCCCGCCGCGTTGATGGATGAGCTTTTTTAAGTTTTTAGTTTGCGTGGGATATCTTTACTTTTGCAAGTGCTTTGCTTTGCTGCCTATGCATTGTAGGTGATTGTTGTCAAGTTTCTATTGTTACTTTTTTGTCAATTGTTATTATTTACCGTAAAAACTTATATTAAAAGTTTTATTTCTATGGATTCTGGCTAACTTTGTCAACCTTTTCTTTCAAAAGGTACTACATCACCATAACCTTAATGTCCATGTATAATATGAACGTTGTAGCCCCACCCGTTTGGTCATAATCGGCCCAAATGGCACGAAAATATCGCACTAAACCGTAAAAAACATATTAAAGCTTTATTTCTATGGATTCTGGCTAATTTTTTGCAACATTTTCTTTCAAAAGGTACAACATCACAAATAACCTTAATGTCCATGTATAATATGAACGTTGTAGCCCCACTCGTTTGGCCAGAATCGGCCCAAATGGCACGAAAATATCGCACTAAAAATCGAAAAAAATCGTAAAAGTACGATATTCATGAGAAATATTTCTTCGATAGTACCCAAAAACAATACACCTCTAAGTTCAGAGTTTTTGAAGATCCCCTCCAATTTTCATCAAGATCGGATAAGCCGTTTGCCCGGTAGAGAGCGAACAAACAGACAAAAAAACAAACAAACAAAAACAAACAAACAAACAAACAAACAAAAAACACCCGAGCTAAATTTTTTGGGGGTCAGTGAAATTGAAGTCTTCGCTTCGCTCATCCAATTATTTATTCCACGATAATCTGGGCATGCAGTAATTCAGAGCCAATCAAAAACGATTTCTACTTTAATCATTATTAAATTTTTAATTTAGAGTTGAAATATTTAATTCCGTACAAATTTGTTGACACTTTTCCCAAGCCGATCACTGATTGGAACATCAAAAACATTTATTTACTTACCTCAATAAGTTATCTTGAGTCTCATAACTTAGTGAGTTGACGTTTATTCCACTCGAATCTGTGAATGCCGTCCCAAAGCCAATCATGGTCTGATATGTTTTACTTGCGTTGATGGTAAATGTCCCACCTAGAGGAGAAGAATGAGAATATTAGAATAATATAGTCTAACAAAATCAACATTTCTTAGTTTTTTAGTTCCATAGTTTGTTTTATTTGTTCCATATGTAATTACCATACTCGAGCGGCACTTTCTCGAATTCTCCAATGGTTTGCTGGAATCGCAACCCTGCAATGTTGCTCGTGTACTGTACATACTGTCCTTGTGTTAGTGGAGGAAGTTCATCCACTGTGTCACAGTAGGTAGCATTGCACACACAGACTATTCGTTCCTCACCGGTCTCCTTCTGTGCACACGGTCTCCCTGATAACACTGAAACCAGCACATTTTGTAATAGGCCTTGATTAAATTGTTCTTGTCGATTATTTATGTAGTGGTAAGAAAAATCGGAAGGATTGGTGGTTGTTCCATAATAGCTATTAAATTCTGTGTATAAGCTTATTTACTTTTCACTGAGAAAACCTTGGAAAACATTCCTGTCGGGATTGCCAGTGTATTAAAGCTACAAATGTATGACGCATGAGCAGCCTTTATCGGTTTAATAATCATTAAATGCACATTGGGCGTTCAAACATTTAACGTTATAGTTAGTAGAGTTACTAAACGATAGCATTTTTATTTTGAATATTAAGCACTTAATTTTTTTAAAAAGATCTATCAATTTGTAGCATACGTTAAGTTATTATCATCAATCTTTTCAATGTCTTTGTTTCTTGCATTTACGTAGGAAATGTCATTATTAGGTACATTTACAATATTGCATTTTTATTTTGTCAGTTACAAGATTATCAAAATGCTGAACTTTTTATGATTAGGCATAAAAATTGTTATTCTTAGTAAAATGATCACTTTGTAGGGCGTTTTCGTATACACAATAATATGGTCCCCGATTTTGCATCTATTATGCATACCCTAAACGCAATTTTTACCTGTCGTTCTTATGAATTTTATTGGTGGTGAACAGGACCGCTGGTTGCATGTAAATTAATGGAAGTAGATATATTGATCAACCAGTCAAATCAAATTTTAATCCTTAGTTTAAAGGGAATTTGCGTTTAATTTGCATTACCAGATAATTAGACGAGTGAGCGAAGCGAATGAGGATTTTATAACGCTACTCGATCGGGCCTTGTCGTGATTAATTCTGTTTGTCTGTTTGTCTGTTTGTCCGGGCTCATACGGCCAAACGGTCAAATAGATCGAGCTGAAATTTACAGACATCCGCGACCAGGTAACTTAGAACTGCTAACAAAATGAGCGCAATCCATTTCAATTTAAACCATGCACAAGAAATAATAAATTAAAAAATATGCTTGAAATATGTTGGTTTCATTTTATCAACATGCTTTTCTTGAAGAAGTCATTTTATCAAATAACTTTTGGTAGGCCGTGATTACATTCATAGCAGTGATCAAGGTATATAGAATATGGAACGACCAAGGTTCCCCTAAATTCTGCTGGGACATTGAGTAAACCTTGCAATCTTCACACGTATTTCGTACTGGCTATGTTTTCCATAGTATTGTATGCATTTCAAAACATGTTTTATAATTTTTTTAATACAATCCAGAAATAAAAAAATCTTTTCCGACCGGGGGTTTGAACCCAGGTCCCCAATATTTTGGGAATAATGGTACCTTAGCCAACTAGACTAGGGAAACACCAAATTCGTTGTTAGACGAGTGAGCTAGTCATGTGTTGAGTACCCGGGAACATTTGCATTTAAAATTGATAATTACCTATATTGGTATAAATAATAGGGTTTTAAGTGTAGTTGGTATAAGGGCGCATCAACTGTAAGGCCATAATGCTCTACTGTAGCCTATGATAGGCTAGGGGGCCTAAGGTATGGGGAAGAAAAGGAATGTTATACCGGGAATCAACACATGGCTCACTCACTCGTCTAACAACGACTTAGGCATTTCCCTAGTATCTATGATTGTGTAGGTAACTGTCATTGTGTCTCACCTGTGCTTGTTAACCACAGGAGAAAGACAGCCACGCACCCGAGCTCCATCCTTGGAAAATATTCACTGTAAATGAAAATAAGAACAATAACAATTATTACCTGTTTAATTCATCGCCTATGTGTGATATTAAGTACCACTGCCTCCTAGATGTTCGTCGTGGCTCCCGAGGAGCCACGACGAACATCTAGGAGGCAGTGTGAAGTACGTATGGGTGACATACGAAAAAAAATCAAGACACCACATGACATTTATGCCCAAGCTAGTACATTTAGGAATTGAACAAACTACAACTCAACAACCAGCGTTTACCAGACTAATGCTCAATAGCTCACGGACGTCTCCTGTGCCGGATTCGTTATTATAATCACTACAAAGTCTCTTCGTGAACATGGTTTACAGTCTCGTTGATGGATGAGCGATTTTGGAGCATTTAAAACAAAGAAACATTATTAATTTTAGTTTTAAATCTACCAGAAATTAAAACTCTTAACACACGTCCTATAGAAATTAGTAGGCCTATTTATCTCCGAAGGTGCAAGTTATTATATAGTTTCCAACTATAATAATTAATTTAGGAACAAATAGCATTAATATTGATTTTGTTTTATACAACTCAACTGTCAAACGATAATTGCTTCGTATAGTCACAATGTATTATTACAGACCAAACTAAACTGCATTTTAAGAGGACCAATGGCAATCTAATCACTTTCCGTCGCAAACAGTCACAAGCAACACTATACGGTAGGCCTACGTAAGAGAAGAGCCATCGTGAAAAATGTTCCGAGTAAAGCTAAAGAAACTCTTTGTATATCTTACTTAGTTGTAGCTTCTCCCAGCCATTAGGCCTATTGCTTCAGCGTGAAGGAAGGATGTTATACGCATTGTTCACCCAGCCTTGAACATATACAGAGTATCTATTGTGCAAATATTTCATGGTTAATCTCAAACCAATGGAATCAATGAAATTCATGATGTCAAAACAATATCCTAAAGAAAATTCATGCTGCATGATGTTTTTGAGCGAAGTAAATTAATGATATGGCAATTAATCAGATATAGTAAAGGAAAGGTTAAGGGAGGACGTCTCTGAAAAACGGGTGAATAAACGAAATAGTTACAAAGAATAAAAAATGTGTTTTATGCTTTAAATAATTCTAAGTAAAAAAATTTTTTTTTACTTTTTTTTTATTTGGTAGGTTTTTTATAGGAAATATTTATATTTAAGTTATGTAATATAAGTATAATAATAGGTAGATGCTAACAGGCTAGGTATAATCAATGTGGATAAAGAATAAGAGTCAACAGCTTACCTGAGATATACAGGTGGCTGCCATAGTCGAACACAGTTAAAACTAAATACACAAACTTATCACTAAATAGTCACGAGACGTTTCGGCCTTGCCTTCTTCGGTCGTTCTGGTCTGCAAAGCTGTTGACCAGGAGAGGTTAGAGTTGGGGGAGAGGGTAGAAGATGAAGAAGTGGGGGTGGAGGGTGGTTAGAGGGTCTCCAATACGTGCACATGTGTGTGTTTGTGAGTGCGAGTGTGAGTGTGTGTGTTTGTGAGTGAGCGAATGAGTGAGTGAGTGAGTGAGTGAGTGAGTGAGTGAATGAGTGAGTGACTAGTGAGTGAATTAGTGTGTGAGTGAGTGAGTAAGTGGGTGAGTGAGTGAGTGAGTGAGGGAATGAGTGAGTAAGTGAAGGTGAGTGAGTGGGGTATGAGTGAGTAAGTGATGAGTGGGTGGATCAGGATAATGAATGATGTGTGTTGTGGTATGAGTAGTGATGAGTTGTGAGTGACGACGAATGAGGGTGTGTGGTGTATGTGATGGTATAATGGGTATTGTGTGTTTACGTAGGTTAGTAGTTTTTGCGAGATTTAGTATCTATTGTATTGGATGAGGCTCCATGAACTGTTGGTTGCGCCCGGAGCGATCGAAGTAGCAATCTTCGAACCGGAGGTCATGGTGTTCCTGCGTGAGTGATGGGTACAGGTTTACGGCTTCTTGTGGGTGTCTGTGTCACACCTATGGCCACCATTCTGTTGCTAACTAGGAACGTTTAAGTCCCGCGGTGTTGGATGAGTATTGGTGAATTGAAGTGCATGTGTTTTGCGATATTCTGTTGTTTGTGAAAGATCGAATTGTGAATTTTTTGTTAAATAATCATTAATAAAGTTGAGTTTTGATTAATGTAGTTTAAAGGAAAATGAATTGAATTTTATAGATGAATATTGATTCGACAGTTGAGTAGATGAGTGATTGAATTAAATTAGGTTTTGAGAAAATGATGATGATGATAATGATGTAGGGTAAAGCAGTGAGAAGTTGAAAAATGTAAATGTGGGTAGTTCAGAAATGATTATTGATTGCTGATGTGTAAGATATAGTGATGAATGAGTTGTGAAATCACAATGAAGGCTGTGGTGTAAGTGAAGTTTGTTTAAAAATCGAAGATGTATTAGCGTAGGTAAGTTAGTTTGTTGCGAGATTTTTTCATTCGTATTGATAGCGTGCAGCTCCTGAACTTCGGTTGTCGCAACGGGACCGCGATAAATCTACAGTTCGTGTACGATTTCCGAACCGGAGTTCATGGAGTTCCTAGTGAGTGGTACAGGATAACGTTTTGGTGTCTTGTGTCACTACTATGGCCAGCATTCTGTGCTAACTAAATATTAGTATTAGTAGTTTTAAAGCGCTTTAACAGCTAAGATTATTCGCGTTTCCAAGATAAAACAATTTCGAAGTGTGAGTAACCACCATGTGTACAATTCTTTCCAAGGTATGGAACGTAAGGGGTGACGCGGGGGGACAAGGGGTGGACAGGCCTGTGCTGGTCAGCACCAGCCACAAGCGTATTGGGAGGGCAGGGGTTCCCCCACGTCTGGTCGTCTTCGTCTGTGTCATCATCCGTCCGTGTTGTCATTGTCGTCGCCGTCGGGGAGGTAGTCAAAGGGAAGGGGAAGATGACGTCAGTGGAGGCACAGTTGTGATGGAATCTAATGGGGTAGGTCTTGTTTGTGGCTCCAGCTGTGAATGACGAAGTGGCTAGGTGGATAGGGCAAGTTTTGCATCGAGGTCTTTTATATGGAAAGAACCCATCAGGTTCCCTATCGTTGCCCCTTGTGCCAATCATAGGGTCTCGTTGAACAAGTAGGTCCTTTAGATTGGGGGGGGGGGGGCGGTCTGAAAACTACGCGGGGCACTGTTGGCATTAGATCTTGTGTCCTAGTTGAGCCAGACAAGATGTGGTGTCCACTCTTAAGGCTATTTTACCACCTCTGGCCGATAATTTGAAAGTCGAAGAAACATGGCTGAAAAGTTTTCTGAATGAAAGAAGGCCTTACTTAAAAGAGACATAACTTAATTATTGGCCATTATATGTCGTTTTTTTACAGTTGTGTGGACAGCACAGCTAGTGCAAAATTAAATTTAGAGAATCGGTTTTCTGGATATAGTTTCTACACACCTTTAGCTTCAACTTCAGCTACAAGGACAAATAGATTTCTGAAAAAAAAGTTGGTGTACGATTTTTTTTTGTCAAACTGTACAAATATACGAGTTTTTTCGAGTTTTGTATCGTCTGGCAAAAAAAAATCGTAAAAGACCTGGATGCCATTGCGTAACGAGGGGTAGAGTGTTGTCTTGCACCAGACTGCTTCCTTTCGACGTGGAATTCTCAACTCGTCTTCTGACGTGATTTTCAGGGTATCCTCTGTCGATGAAGGCCCGCGTAATCCGGTCGCAGTACTGGGTTCGATCCTCCTCGGTGCTGCATATAATGCGTTTTCCCCGCGTCGCGAGGGAGTTGGGCAAAGCGCGCTTGGTGTATAGCGGATGACAGCTCTCGAAGTGTAGATACTGGAGGTGATTTGTGGGCTTAAAATGTACGTCCGTGCGAAATTACATACGTCAACGTCAAAAAATGTGACGTGATGGCGAGAGATTTGCCACGTGAACTTGACGGCATAGGTTGTTGTTGAGGCCGTTTAGAAAAGTGTTAATTAACTTCTCTCCATTGGTCCAAACTACGTAGATGTCATCGATGAACCTGAGCCAATAGATGGGTGTGTGTTCTTGAGTTGACAGATAGTCTTCCTCTACTTTATTTATTTATGGTTTGACATAATTTTTTATATATTATATTTTTAGTTTTATTGATTAGATATTATAAATAGGACATATAAAATGTTATTGTAATTTCGTTCATTGTTCATTATCTCCGCTCTTTTTAAACTACGTATTGCTTATATTGAGTAAGCATATTATTCCTAAACTATTGGTACGAGGCTGATTTTTTTTAGAGCTCAATGGTACTTAGGCTTACAACCTAGGTGATCGTTTTTTGCATCAGTTGTTACTTGTATAAAATTATGTGTGTAATATGTTAATTTTATTATTAAAATGTGAACACTTCATGATCAATAAAACACAAATGAAACAAAAAATCAAAAACCAAGCACCTATAGGTTGTGCACTGGAAAAACCTTAACATTTAAAACTTAACCCTAACCTTCTATCTCTAAATATTTTGACAATGATTGCTTCCTTAGGATCGAGAGTATGTCCATGCTTTCTGGCTTGATTTTTTTTTAATTAACAAAAAAATTAACAAATAATCTACCTCAATTTCTTTTTTCGTTCTTAACAACCCCTGAAAGTTTCAAGTCAGTGGAATAAAAACTATAAAATCTAATATTTTCAGAGACGTCCTCCCTTCAGTCGAGGGAGAGAAACACGCGTGCGCGTCTTCGAGTAAGCGAGCTACAGCAGGAGTTTTTCAACTCCTTACAGTCATGCTTGCGTGTCGAGGGAGAGAAACACGCGTGCGCGTCTTCGAGTAAGCGAGCTACAGCAGGAGTTTTCAACTCCTTACAGTCATGCTTGCGTGTCGAGGGAGAGAAACACGCGTGCGCGTCTTCGAGTAAGCGAGCTACAGCAGGAGTAAAACAATTCCTTACAGTCATGCTTGCGTGTCGAGGGAGAGAAACACGCGTGCGCGTCTTCGAGTAAGCGAGCTACAGCAGGAGTTTTCAATTCCTAGTCTTGCTTGCGTGTCGAGGGAGAGAAACACGCGTGCGCGTCTTCGAGTAAGCGAGCTACAGCAGGAGTTTTTCAATTCCTTACAGTCATGCTTGCGTGTCGAGGGAGAGAAACACGCGTGCGCGTCTTCGAGTAAGCGAGCTACAGCAGGAGTTTTTAATCCTTACAGTCATGCTTGCGTGTCGAGGGAGAGATACACGCGTGCGCGTCTTCGAGTAAGCAAGCTACAGCAGGAGTTTTCCAATTCCTCACAGTCATGCTTGCGTGTCGAGGGAGAGAAACACGCGTGCGCGTCTTCGAGTAAGCGAGCTACAGCAGGAGTTTTTCAATCCCTTACAGTCATGCTTGCGTGTCGAGGGAGAGAAACACGCGTGCGCGTCTTCGAGTAAGCGAGCTACAGCAGGGGTTTTTCAATTCCTTACAGTCATGCTTGCGTGTCGAGGGAGAGAAACACGCGTGCGCGTCTTGGAGTAAGCGAGCTACAGCAGGAGTTTTTCAATTCCTTACAGTCATGCTTGCGTGTCGAGGGAGAGAAACACGCGTGCGCGTCTTCGAGTAAGCGAGCTACAGCAGGAGTTTTTCAATTCCTTACAGTCATGCTTGCGTGTCGAGGGAGAGAAACACGCGTGCGCGTCTTCGAGTAAGCGAGCTACAGCAGGAGTTTTTCAATTTCCCTTTTTGTCATGCTTGCGTGTCGGGAGAGAAACACGCGTGCCGTCTTGATAAGCGGGTACAGCAGGGTTTTTTCATTCTGACAGTCATCTTGCGTGTCGAGGGGGGAAACACGCGTGCACGTCTTCGATAAGCGAGCTACAGCAGGAGTTTTTAATTCCTTTCAGTCATCTTTGCGGGGTCGAGGGAGAACAACCCCGTGCGCCCTCTTGGGTAAGCGAGCTACAGCAGGATTTTTTTAATCCTTAAGTCATGCTTGCTGTCGAGGAGAGAAACACGCGTGCGCGTCTTTGAGTAAGAGCTACAGCAGATTTTTCATTCCCTTTCAGTCATGCTTGCGTTCAGGAAGAAAAGCTGCCGTCTCAAGTAAGGCAAGGGTTTTATCCTACAGCAGCTCTTCAGGGGAGCAGCTGCGCGTCTTGAAATAGCTCGGGTTTTTCAATCCTTAATACATGCTTCAAATTTGAGGGAAGAACAGCGTGCGCGCTTCGATAAGCGACTACAACAGGGGTTTTTATTCTTACAGTATGCTGCGAAATCGAGGAGAAAACACCGTGGCTGTCTCGAGTAAGCAGCTAACAGGGTTTTTAACCCCCTTAAGCATGCTCGGTCGAGGAGGGAAAAAGCTCGCGCGGATCAACCCAAAACGTTTTTTCATTCCTTAATCTGCTTGCGTGTCCGGGGGGAAACAGCGTGCGGTCTTGATAAGCGATACACGGGGTTTTAAACCTAGTCTGTATGCTTTCGAGGAGAAACACCTCGCGTCTTTTCTAAGGGACAGGGAGTTTTTATTCCTTAAGTTCATTTCCCGTCATCAGAGAAAGCGTGCGCGTCTTCGAGTAACAGCTCGCAGGAGTTTTACAACCTTACAGTCATGCTTGCTGTCCGAGGGAGAGAAAAACGGGGTCCCTTTTAAACAAGCTACAGCAGAGTTTTTCAACTCCTTACAGTCATTTGCTGTCGAGGAGGGGAAACCCCTTGGCTTTAGTATAGCAGCTAAGCAGGAGTTTTTTAATTCTTCTGGCTTCTTTTAATTTCTTTCCTTTTAAAATTTGGCTTTTACACCTATTATGGGCTGAATAAATTTTTTAGATACACCCCATCCTGTAGTTTTGTTATTTAACTCTTGAAGAAACCGCATTTGTGTTTTTGACTAAATCAACTCTTTAACTTTATTTAATTCCAGTGATATTCGAGTCCTACAGCTCAGAACCCTACTCTTATAGATAAAAGTCTCGCAAATTTTTTCGAGTTTTTTTTTTTTAAAAACGGCTTTATAAAAGGGCACGAGTTTCCAAAAAACCCCTTTTCCCTTGGGGAGATTTTTTTAAGAAATTTTTTTAATTTCATCTTTTAAAGAACCACCATGCCCTTAACACTTTCCACCTTTTCAACGAAAATTATGTTCTTTATTGAATCCTTCTTGCTAAAGGCAAGCGTATTTATTTTTAATTTACGCTTTGATGCGAGAAGAAACAAATTTTATTTGCTCCCTAACGGGTTTGAATTAAATAAAATTTTTAATAAAAGAAAAATTGTGATCATTTGGAAACTCCAGTTTATTAACTCCAAAGCACCTGTCCATATACCAGGTTTTTTTAAAAAACTTTATTTAATTGAAATACGGTCATTGGTTCGGGAATAGGTCCTTCAATGTGTAAGCGCAGGAAAAGAAGGTTTCAAAATTGGGATTTGGCGAGGCGCCCCCAGCCAGAAGCGAGCTAAGAGGTTAAATACCTGTTCTTACCGTGTTGGGGGGTTCCCGCTTTACAGCCGTCCGATTTACAATCTTAACTGGTAATGCTATTTTGGTAGATAAAAAAACACCGTCCAAACCGCTTGTTAAAGTAAAATCCCAATCTTTTTGGGGGCGGTGGTTGGTTCGGGGGGGGGGAGATTCACGGGGAAAACCACGAGAAAGGTCTCTTCATAAACTCAGCAATTGTCATTGCCTTACTCTTCGCCGGGAAAACTATTCCCCACCCCCAAATCTTAAAATTTATTTATAGCTCTTCAAAGAAAACAATTGTTAAAATTAGCTTAGTTTTTTAACCCTGGCCCATTTCAATAAAAATTTGCCCCCTTAAAAATTTTTTATTTTAGCATTACAGCGGGTAAAGTTTCTCAAGAAATTTACATGTGGAGGCCTCATTAAAATAGCCGCGGGCATGGGATATTCACTCCCCCAAAAGTAAAATTTCTCACCTAAATAGTTTTAAATTTTAAAAAAATTTGTTTTAAAGCGGTTTTTACCAAGGCCATTCTCTTCCTAAACACTTTTTTAACCCACCTTTGTTTAAAATTTTTTTAACGAATTACCATGGGACAATGGTTCGGCTGAAACAATTTTTCTGATGGGCTACAAGAAATAATTCGAAGAGCTTTCCAAACACCCCCTCCCAAATGGATAATGAAGCTTTAACCCAATTGTTTTTCAAAAAGTTTGTGTTTTAACCAATCGGATTTCATTCCTAACACATTTTCCCCAAAAGTAAATTTCCTTGTTTCAGCAACCCTGAGGACCAATTTACCAGTTTGCTGTGGTAAAAATTTCATAAAACCGAGAAATTTTACCTCAAAGTTTTACACCTTAACTTTGGAAAAGAGCTAAAATTTTTAACTCTATTAAAATTTTTGCGTCAGGGAAAACCCGGCCCTTTCAAAAGCACTTACATAGGAATTTAATAAAAAATGTAATGCTAAGAGAAAAAAAGTGTACTTTTGTTTTGACAATTTTTAAACAGTCCCCTTTCACAAATTTTTCCGCTGAAGTTAACAACAACAAAGTGTGATTCCCCCAATCAAAATTTGAAAAAAAAAAAAACCCCCCTTCCCTCAAAGTCTTTCACTGTATGCTGTGGATAAAAAAGTGGCGCTCTTTTCCAGTTCCCGAAAAGTTAAATTCCCCTTTTACGGCGAGCAAAAAATTACTGGCCTGGGTACGAGATTAAGCAAGTAATAATTTTTTTTATTTTGAGTTTTAAAATTTTACTTTTTTACGAGTGTGCTTCGCCGTGGCGAAGATTTACTTTTTTCAATGCGCAGGGAAAGTGAATCTTTAACCTAATCGCCGCTTCACCAAGTTTTGGGAAAGGGAAACCCCTTTTTTTTTTTTAAAAATTGTTGGGGATTTATACTTTAAATTTCGGTAATAATTGTTGGGGCCCGAAAATTGCCCCTTTTTAATTTTGTATGTGTGGGTTTTCATGGGCTACAACATTTTGTGGATGCTAGTAGGTAAAAAATGATAAGAACAAGTACACATTTGCATTAAATGTTTATTAGGTATTGTAAACAGGTTCACAACCCACTGCCCAATCAGCTAATTTTTGCCACAACTTTGGTTTAAAATAACAATCATTTAACAATTATAAATAATTAATATAAATTATTTATAAATTTTTCTCAATTGTGTGTGATTGATGATTATCGATAACTTAAAGATGTAATATAATCATATCAAATCACCCGTATGTTCGTATATAATTTAAAAAATATAATTTTTTTGATACACGTTTTTTTTGCAGTATTTCTTTGTCTAAAAGGTAATTCATTTCGGAACAGTCCGGTTTTTTATTAACTATCATTGGGGGTAAACCTTTTTTTCACATTGATGAAGATTTTTTCAGGGTCAATTATTCCCTTTATTTGCTATCGGAAGAACCAGCGTCTCTAGAAGAATATAGAAGGTTAAATTTACACCCCGGATATACTAGGGAAAACCCTTAACCGCGCGTTGTTGAGTGTAATTGGTGCATTGATTTTAATTTACATTTTGTTTCTAAAATCTTATATTGTTTTTTAATTATTAATTAATTAAAAATTTATTTTTTTTAATTACGTTTTAAAAAAAAAATCAAATTTCGATTTCTAACAATTTTTCCGTTCTCAGATTTCACACAATATATAATTCTGAATTATTCTGTGAAAAATATCGATCGGTAAAGTTTGCTATAGAAAAATTGAAAATCAAAAAATTAAAATGCGATTTTTAAAAAATTTTTTGTTTAACTAAATTCAACGAATAATCATTCATATAAAGTTGATACTCGGCAACACTTTTAATCGAAATTTTTAAATCGAAAAAATCTAAATTTTTTCATTTTGAGAAAAAATTTTTCGATCATTTTCCCCCCTAGCTTTGTTCGAATTCAAAACCCCAAAAATTTATGAATTGAGTGGTTGGCAACGTTTAAGACAACCCAAAATCAAAAAAAAAACAAAGAAAAAAAAAAATTGATTTTTCTCCAGTGTTAAAGGATCTGTTGTGCTAGCCCACGCTCTCCCTTATGAGGTTTGACGTCCTTTCCTGTTTAGTATGCGCAATACTGACATAGGTATAGCTAAGGCCCTAAAGTTTGACAACCCAATGAATAAATTTTCCAGTGTTTTCTTTTGCGTAAGGAAGCTGGATTTGAAATCTGGGAGGACATTTCCTTCAAATTGCGCTTACGCCATAATTTTCTAGTTGGGCAACTGTTTTTTAAATATTATACGCAACTTCTTTGGGATAAAATTTACGTCACCTTACTACAATGAAATAATAATATGCTTTGGATATAAAAATTTGTAATGCTTCCAATTTAAATATAGAAATTTTTATTCTCATGACTTTTCTGCTGTAAAGAAGATGACTTGTATTTTGGGAGTTTTGAAAGCCATGCTCTGTATACCACTGTCATAATATGGTTAATTGCAATCCCTGACCCCTTGGGTATGAATTCGCAAATGGCCCAGTGCGTAGAACATTTGGTTTTTGTAGAATTCATCCTGCGTCGTTAAATATTCAGCTCGTCAACAAGTTATTCGCCCAATTGGGACCACCTTTTGTCTCTAGTGCCAGATTCCAATCCCCCATCCGCTGACCAATGATCAGATTCCCGAAAATATTGGAGGCAATATTAAGGGATTCTCCCTTTCGAACATGACACCATCCCAGCATTCATTTTAGTCGACCTAGTCAAAGGTTTTTCCAACCCTATTATGTTAACTAGGAAACCTCAGTTGGACCCCGTTGATATAAGCAGCACGTGCTATAGCTGAACCACATTGCACATTTTTCCCTTAAGTTTTAAATTTTTGGCCGCTTTGTGTGTCCACGGGCCATGTTTCATTTTTATTTTTATTGCCAAGGTATTTGGTAAACCCGTGGTAAACCTTACTTTGGATAAAATCCCCTCCATCTAGAGGACCTGACAACATTTCCTTGGAAAACTATTTTAACTTTTGTTTAAAAAATAAAACACTGTTTTTCCCATGTATTTGTATTAGGGCCCGCTACTTTTGGGTGGCAGTGCATATAGTGCACCTCGTGCGACTTTTCGTTTCTATGGTAACGTTACTTTTGTTATTATTAATTTCCATCTACCTACTTATCGGGTCAAAATAAAAATTAAAATATTCGTGACTGGACGGGCATTCTAAGATTTGGCCACCTCGATTTTTAGTTTGAAAAATAAACTTTCGGGTTTCTTTTGTAACTTTTTAAAACATTTTTTTTTCCACAAAACTTGGCATTCAATCTAGTACAAGCCTTCGGATGGTCCAAATTTCAACTCGATCCGAACCCCCGTTCGAACGTTTATGGCGAGACTACAAAAACAAAAAGCTAGTGACTATTTTTTCCGGCAATTTAAAGGAAACGCTCGCTTCGCTCGCTTAATGAAACTTTCAAGCTATGAAAAGTTTTAAAATTTAATTAACAATACTAATTAATTAAATCCCATATGTGTGGAAATTTAGTTTATAATTTTGTTCAACATTACACCAAAAGATAATGTAACCTAACGATTATTTAATCGCGTTGCTTTCAATACAAATTAGGTTAACCATAATATACCACAAGAACTGGTTTTCAAAAGATTAAAGGTTGCACAACACCTCATATCCCTAACTTGAAATTAATATACTGGAAAGGAGCTTTATATTTGGTGAAACACCTTAAGCTTCAATCATGCTTAAAATATACAAATTTTCCTAGTTTTTCCCACATGGCATGATATTCATGTTTATTGATTCACAATTCAAATAGTGCAATTACCATATTTCATTAAAAAGGCTCACATTCAAAATGTTTTGATAAGAATCTCTACTTTATTACTATTATGTTTTCAATGTTTTCAATTTAAATTTATGTTTGATCTTTAATAATATGGGCAACATATCATTGTTAAATTAAAAATAACATAATATCCCATCATCTTAATATGTAAATTGTATTGATGAGCGAAGCAAAGACTTTCAATTTTCAATTTCAATTTTAAAAAAAAAAGTTTTTTTTTATTTGTATTTTTGTCTGTTTGTTTGGCGCTCTACCGGGGAAACGATTACAGACGTCTTTTGAAATTTGAGGGACCTCCGAATCTCTGAAATTTAGAACCCTTCCACGTTTTTTTGGGTCAAACGTAATATTTCTTAACGATTTTGATTGATTTTTATGAATTTAAATTTTATGATATTTCCCGCGACCGGGAAAACGCCTCTCCGATCTTGATGAAACTTTTTGAAAACGTTTAAACCACTGAAATTATATAAGTTATGACTTAGAGACATTTGAAGAAATATTTTTCATTGAATCGGGGGGTATACGATTTTCCCCCCGATTTTTATACGATATTTTCGTGATATTTAAAGCCGATACAACCATAAACTCATCCATCAACGGACTGAATTAACGTTTGTTGAAGTGACCTTGTTAAAAGATTGGATAAGCGTAGACAAGGGAAAGGGAAAAGCAGGCCCCTGTTGTTTTGTTTTTTTTGCAATGATTCTGGCTAACACCAAAGTCATCAATCTGACAATCTTTAGAGAAACTGATATACGTCTGTAAACTTTTACCTGTCACAATCAAAGGTTATTTCTCAATGAAACGCATCCTTGTTTCTTAGATTTCACCCACATTTCTTATTTCCCTAGTTACACCTGAATTAAATAAAATTTTAAGAACCTTTGTTATTGTTTGTAATTTTTTACGTAATCATACTATCGCACTATATGACGTATGGTTAAAATATGGTTTAAAAACTCGTATGAATTTTGTGCTAAGTCATTTAATGAAAATTTGGAAATCCCAACTTTACAGACTTATTATATAATAATCATAAAGAGTAAAACACACTTTGAATTCCCTACTTTAAAATTCATTACAATAAAATTTAAAAAACCTAAAAAAATTTAAACATTTTTTTTTAAAAAATTTTTAAATTTTATTTTTGAAACTTTTTTCTAATTCATAAAAATGCCCCCATCAATTTGATTAGATCCCTTTATTTTAAAAAAAATTTAATTTTTTTATTAATTATTCGTAAATTTAAAAAAAAAAATCGTAAAATTTCGATTTTCATAACAATAATTTTTCGATTGCGCTCAGATTTCACACGAATATATAAGTTCATGAAATTAAGGTTCTGTGAAAAAATCATTACGATCGGATAAAGCATGTAGGTGCTATAAGCCAAAGAAATTTGAAAATCAAAAAAATTCCAAAAATTGCGATTTTTTAAAGAAATTTATCTTTCGATAAAGCTCAAAATTCACACGAATATATCAATTCATAAATAAAGGTTGTGTGAAAAATTATTACAATCGGACAAAGCATGCAGGTGTTATAAATCGAAGAATTTTGTTAAAAATCGAAAAAAATCGTAAAATTGCGATTTTCATGAGAAAAAATTTTTCGATCGATTTTTCCCCCCGTGCAGTTCTTCGTTCAGAGATTTCATAGACCTCCATAAAATTTCATCGCAATTGGAGTATTGGTTTAGCCGGAATCGTGTTCACAGACACACAAAAATACAAAAAAAAAAAAAGAAGAAAAAAAAAAAACATTCCGGATTTTTTTCTCCAGTGTAGTGAAATGGAATCTTCGCTTCGCTCGCTACGCTCGCTACGCTCATCCAATAATGTAGAGTTTTAGACGTCCTTGTGGCCATCAGTTTAGTATGCGCAATACTGACATAGGTATAGCTAAGGCGTAAAGTTGACAACCCAGAATGAAAGTTTTCCAAGGTTTTCTTTAGCCGTGAAGCGAACGCTGGATTTGAGTCTGTGGATGGACATTTCCTTTCAAATTGCGCTTACGCCATAATTTATCTAGTTGGTCAACTGTTTTTTAAATATATATACGCAACTTCTTTGGTTATACAATTTACGTCACCTTACTACAATGAAATAATAATATGCATTTGGATATAAATTCGTAAATGCTTCCAATTTTAAATATAGAAATATTTATTCTCATTGACTTACTTGCTGTAAAGAATGATGACTGTAGTATTTTCGGGAGTTTTGAACGCCATGCTCTGTATACCACTGTCATAATATGGGTTAATTGCAATACGCACTGACCCCTTGGGTATGAACTTCGCAAAATGGCCCAGTGCGTAGAACATTGGTTGTTTGTAGAATTCATCCTGCTGTGCGTTAACTATTACAGCTGCGTCAACAAAGTTATTCGCCCAATTGGGACCACCTTTTGTATCTAGTGCCAGATTCCAATCCACCCATCCAGCTGACCAATGATGCAGATTCTGAAAAATATTAGGAGCAATATTAAGGTATTCTCCCTTTCGACAACCATGGACACCATCCCAGCTTTCATTTAGTCGACCCTAGTCAAAGGTTTTCCACGCGTATTATGTTAACTAGGAAACGCTCAGTTGGACGCGTTGATATAAGCGAGCACGTGCTATAGCTAGACCCACATTGCACATTTTCCTTTCGTTTTAAATTTTGCGACGTTTGCTGTCCACGGGGCCATGTTTCCAATATTATTTTTTATTGCCAAGGTATTTGGGTAAACCCGTGGGTAAACCTTTACTTTGTGGATAAAATCCACCTCCATCTAGAGGACCTTGACATCATTTCCTTGGAAAAAAACTATTTTAACTCTTTGGTAACAAATAAAACACTGCTTCCTCGATAGTATTTTGATTACGTACTTCTAGGTGGCAGTGCATAGTGCACCTCGTGCGACTTTTCGTTGCCATGGTAACGTTACTTTTGTTATTATGTAATTTCCATCTACACTACTTATCGGATCAAAATAAAATTAGCATATTCGTGACCGGACGGGCATTCTAAATGATTTGGCCACCTCAGATTTTGTCACCGTTTAGTTTGAAAATAAAACTTTCGATTAACTTTTGTAACTTTTTGAACGATTTTGCCACAAAACTAATGACATTCAATCTAGTACGAAGCTTACGAATGGTCCAAATTTCAACTCGATCCGAACCTCCGTTCGAACGTTATGGCGAGACATACAAACAAACAAAAAAAAAAGCTAGTGACTATTTTTTCCGGCAGAGTCAAATGGAAACGCTCGCAAATGTTTTAAAATTTAAATTAATAATACTAATTCAATTAAATCCCATTATGTGTGGAAAATTTGAGTTTATATGTGTTCAACATAACACCAAATGAATAAAGTAACCTAACGATAATTTAAATCGCAGTTGTTTTCAAATACAACAGTTAAACCAGTAATATTCCACAAGAACTGGTATCAAAAGATTAAAGGTTGCACAACACCTCATATCCCTAACTTAGAAATTAATATTTCTGGACGGAGCTTATAATTTGGTGAAACCACCCTTAGAGCATCAATCATGCTTAAAATATACAATTTGCCTAGTTTTTCCCCACATGGCATGATATTCATGTATTATTGATTCACAATTCAAATAGTGCAATTACCATATTTCATTAAATAGGCTCTACATTCAAAAAATTGTTTTGATAAGAATACTCTTACTTTATTACATATTATGTTTTCGATGTTTTCAATTTCATTTTATGTTTTATCTTAAATAATCTGACTTAACAATAATGCCATGTGTTAAAATTAAAAAAATACACATAATATCCCATCATCTTTAATATGTAATTGTATTTGGATGAGCGAAGCAAAGACTTCAATTTCAATTTCAATTTAAAAAAAAATTTTTTTTTTGTATTTTTGTCTGTTTGTTCGCGCTCTACCGGGCAAACGGTGCATACGATCTTTTTGAAAATTTGAGGGGACCTCCGAAATCTCTGAACTTATAGAATACCACGTTTTTGGGTACAATCGATCAAATATTTCTTAACGATTTTGATTGATTTTTAATGAGATAATTTCATGATATTTGGCCCGCGACCGGGCAAACGGCTACTCCGATCTTGATGAAACTTTTTGAAAACGTTGAAAACCACTGAAATTATATAAGTTATGACTGTAGAGACATTTGAAGAAATATTTTTGATTGAAATCGTACTTATACGATTTTCCCCCCGATTTTTAATACGATATTTTCGTGATATTTATGCCGATAATCAACCATAAAAGCTCATCCATCAACGCGACTGGAATAAGCGTTGTCGAAGTGACCTAGTTAAATTAATTGGATAAGCGTAGACAAGAGAAGGAACAGCAGGCCCCTGATTGTTTTGTGTTTGTTTGCATGATTCTGGCTAACACCAACGTCATCAATCATGACACAATCTTTAGAGAAACTGATATACGTCTGTAAACTTGACCTGTCACAATCAAAGGGTTATTTCTCATGAGAATCGCATCCTTATTTCATTAGATTTCACCGACATTTCTTTATTTTCAACTAGTTACACCTGCTTAAATTAAAATTTTAAGGAACCTTTGTTATTGTTTGGAATTTTTCTTACGTATATCATACGTATTGTTAACATATGGTTTATAAACGTCGTATGAATTCGCTGCTAAGCTAATTTAATGAATATTTGGAAATCCTCAACGTCTACAGACTTATTATATAATAATCATAGAGAGTAAAACACAACTTTGTAAGTACTATACTTTCAATCTAAGTTACAATAACAATAGTAAAATGTGTCGCATGAAAAATCGCTGATCCATCTATGTGACTGTATAAAGCGTTTGAAAAATGTTATATTGTGAAACTTTTCTTTGCCATAATGTGCAGTTAAAAATGACCCCGCATGCAACCCTAAATAGATTATTGCATCCTTTGCATATAAAAAAATGGTCTAGGATTATTTGAATCAGTACAAATGATCATTATTCTAATTATAATTTAATATGATGAAGATGATAACCTTATCTATATTAATTTTATAATGATATGTCAATTAAAACATATTTTTTAAGCGCATTACCTGAAAAATGTTTTGAATATAGTCTTCGCCTCTTTTCCACGAACCTAGAAGGACCTTTGGTTGGGTCCAAGGAAGATATGCTGAAAATCAGAATATCTCATAAGATTATTGGATCATTAATACTAAGTTATCAGCGACAAGAAACGTCAGCAGGGTCCAGAACAGAAATGCTGAAAACCAGTATACGCCATTAGCTTTATTTACATTGAAACTATTGCTTTGAGAGTAAAGCCGGGGACACAAGGAGTATTAAAACTTGACCTTGGGAAACTACTATAGCTGCCAGGGTTCACACAATGCTCAACGGCCACAAAATGTTCACATATTCTCATTTTCACCCCTACCTCACACTTATTTAAGTCAGCCGGGACTCAAGCATCCGTTCCATGGGCTACAACAGAACTATAAGAGTTTATACCCTACGATGGGGACAGACCAGCTTTATCGCGGCAGTGCCCAGAGCGTAATGCCTAACTTCGCGGATAAGTGACCGCAGCGTTTGGCATGCCATCCAACTAATCGAATCAAAAAAGGATTCAAACATTAAGTTATTTTTATTTAGTTTTAATGAAGGGAATCAGTCATAACTTGCTAAGGGGTTATGCCCTCTCTGATTCTCTTAAACATGTTAAGTGTACTTTGTATCTTGATTTGTTGAAATAAATAATAATAAAGAAAGAAAATGCCAACCAATTCTACCTATTTCAGCACGTTCATACAAACACCATCCCACTCCGCTGTCATCTCAAATAGACAACCCACATCTCGCTTGTATAACTCCCAATGCCCTCCACTTCCCACTTCTATGTAGAACTCAATACCACGCCACCCGATTTCCCGATTTCAAATTCCCAAATCAAGCTACTCGCTCAATAATCCTGTCAAATAAGATCGTATATTGACGCTTGGAGGAAAAAATTGCGATGTCGCTGAATTTTTGCAGAGACCTTCCTTATATAATACTAATCAACATACTAAAACTCCCCTACAATCGGACTGGAGCTTCGGCCGCCATATTGGAAAATGGCGGCCAAAAGGTGTTTGTTATCGAATATCTCCAAATTAGTTTGAGATAGACAAAATATCTCAATGGTCTTCTACCCCATTAAATTCCCTACAAAACAGATGTCTTCTATAGTTTTGGTAGGGGCAACGGTTACGTCACAAATTCGTGGTTTAAATGTTGCTCATTGGAGTACCAGCTTATTTACAAATTTTCACGCCCAGCATCAAACAATGCCCGGTAAATCCGTAAGAAATCGATTTAAATACAAAAGGACTTTTGTACGGGGTTCATGAAAGCTTCCATTAGTATTTTAAAAATAAGGTCTGCAAAATAGAATTTTGCATTTACCCGAAATTTGGGTTTTTCCATTGTTGGCATTTCCTAAAAAATGCCCTTTTTGACTGTCCATTATTAAGCACTAAATAGCATTGGAGGAAAAATTCTTTCTACGCACATTGAAATGACTCAAATAATGATCAGATTACAACCAAAGTTTAAATCCAATATGGCTGCTAATTCCTAATATCCACAACATCAAAGTGAATTATGTAACAAAAAGAGTGTAAAAACAGCACGAAAACAGTATTCATATTGTGAATATTAGGAATTAGCAGCCATATTGGATTTAAACTTTGGTTGTAATCGGATCATTATTTAAGTCATTTCAATGTGCGTAGAAAGAATTTTTCCTCCAATGCTATTTAGTGCTTAATAATGGACAGTAAAATATGGCATTTTTTAAGAAATGCCAACAATGGAAAAACCCAAATTCCGGGTAAATGCAAAATCCGATTTCACAAAACTGATTTTTAAAATTACTAATGGAAGCTTTCTTGAACCCCGTACAAAAGTCCTTTTGTATTTAAATCGATTTCTTACGGATTTACCGGGCATTATTTGATGCTGGGCGTGAAAATTTGGAAATAAGCTGGTACTCCAATAAGCAACATATAAACCACGATTTTGTGACGTAACCGTTGCCCCTACCAAAATTATAGAAGACCCCTGTTTTGTAGGGAAATAAATGGGGAATATTTCTGCCATTGAGATATTTTGTCTATCTCAAACAAATTTGGAGATATTCGATAACAAACACTTTTTGGCCGCCATTTTCCAATATGGCGGCCGAAGCTCCAGTCCGATTGTAGGGGAGTTTTAGTATGTTGATTAGTATCATTTAAGGAAGGTCTCTGCAAAAATTCAGCGACATCGCAATTTTTTCCTCCAAAAATTCTTATTTGACAGGATTACAAGTAATGACCCTCTGATCGTTACCATACCTCTCTTTATCGTCACAATGTTGACGAGCATTCTCCGCAAGATGACACTTTAGTAATAATAATTTCTCGTAAGACACCTGCCCAGAGTTCAATGCATGCCCCTCTTCAGGTGTCTATTATAGGTATTGGAGTTGGGACAATTGTGAAGGGATGTCTGAGGGCTGTTTAAGAGGGCTCAATCCATTGCATTCGCATTAACGACTGAGGAAAACCTCGGAAAAAAACTTCGGTCATGATTGCCGGTCTCATCGGAATTCGAACCCATGTCCTCCCGAATCAGAGTCTCGCGTTTAACACTCGTTCGAGCCAACACTGTCGGAGACACTGACAGGGCTATCCGAGAACGAAAGGACCCAACTGGAATCAATATACCAACTCAGAACTACAGGCGTACTATTCCTGCCTTCACTCCTCCACCATCAGGTCTCACTTAGAAGTGAATGAACTCAAGCTGCCTTCGCGGGGACTTATACTTGAAGACAAGCAACTATTAGTCCAAGTAGGAAGAAATTGTTCCCCGCGTTACCCCCCACTTCAACGCCACTTCGAGCCCACCTGGTTGTCACTAGGGAGGGTCTTGGCTCAAGTCTCACCAAGGGTCGACCATATAATGATTATCTCTCCCTTAACAAATCCTAAGCGACAATTCTGAGCAGTGAGCACTTCATTTGCGACTCTTAGTCCTGCATTGTACATTGACGAATATAAACTAATGTGGTTTAGTGTGTGCGTTGTGCGATAATTACGAATGTCAGTGAATATTACAATACCCGGACATAATACAAGTGAATGCAGTCAGTCTGGACTGGGCTCTGTGGTGAGGGTAGACGTGTTTTGTACCTGTACCTAATATCTTTGGTTGTCTTCTAGACTTCTACTGTGGATAGTGAACATGGTCTTTGTCGAATTTCCGTAGCTACCAAAAGTGTCTGACCTCACCCCGTATGTAAACGTCAGTATAGGCCCTCCACAAACGATCAGACTTCTCTGACCCCAGGCTACCAGACACCCCAGATAACAACCCCAATGCTATTTGGACCATCAGATCGACATAGGCAATCCAGCTGATGAACAACGACCCCATCGAACATTCAGTAAAACATTGGGCTCGTTGAACAACGCCGAACCCAGGCAGCACGGTATACACAACAATTTTATTGGATGAGCGAAGCGAAGACTTCAATTTCACTGACCCCCCCAAAAAATTAGCTCTAGTGTTTTTTGTTTGTTTGTTTGTCGTTTTTTGTTTTTTGGTCGTATTTTTGTCTCTTTGTTCGCTCTACCGGGCAAACGGCATATGCGATCTTGATGAAAATTGGAGGGGACCTTCGAAATCTCTAAACTTAGACTTGTCACGTTTTTGGGTACAATCGAAGAAATATCTCTAATGAATATAGTACTTTAACGACTTTTCCGATTTTTAATGCGATATTTTCGTTACATTTGGGCCGATTCTGACCAAACGGGTGAAGCTACAACGTTCATATTTTACATGGACATTAATAGGTAATGGTGATGTAGTATCTTTTGAAAGAAAAAGTTGAAAAAGTTAGCCAGAATCTATAGAAATAAAGGTTTTAAAATGAGTTTTTTGCGGTGTATAATAATTATCAAGAAACAATAAAAACTTTACAACAATCACCTACAATGCGTTCAAAAAGCAAATCTTCAGGTCTGCATAATATATTTTACATTCTATTAATTGATATTACCATAGCAATAAGTACTACTTTATAAAAATTATACTAATATAACAAAAATGATTTTGCAATATATCTTGAAGAAGTAAAGAGATCCTATGCATACTAAAAACTTTAAAAAAGCTCATCCATCAACGCGCCATAAAAACGCGTTCGCAAAGCGGCCTAGTATTAATATAAATGTATCTTGCCTAAAAACCAAACATTAAAATGTAGCAGTGCAAAAAAACACTTATTGTTTTCGTTTGACATTTTTTGATTATGTGGGGTGTCCAGAAACATAGGCCTACACAAAATGACTAGAAAGTACACACCAGACCCCAAAAAGAAGAGGCGGTTTCAGCCTGACCCAAATGTCATTGTTTTGGCATTAAATGATGTAAAGATCAAATAAATTATAATATAATCTTTGGTATATATTATATAAAATATAAAATAATAAAGTATAATATATAATTTATAATATTATAATAATATGTAATATAAATAAAAGTAAATATCAAAGTAAATAATTAGTTTTAGTTTATGTTTTAGTGCACCTTACTTGGTGTAAAATTAAAACATTTTTGTTGGTTCTTGTCATCCCAGGTCATAATTTGGCCTGTGTGCATTTAATTAACCACTGCCTTCTAGATGTTGCTCGTGGCTTCTCGCAGCCACGAGGCAACATCTAGGAGGCAGTGGAATTAACATTGGAGCAAGATACGCAAAGCTTATGTAAATAATAAATAAATAAATAAATTTTATTTAGAGTCTGCCCACTCAGTTATATAACTGATTTTCAGTGGGGGACTTTAAATCAAAGCGACCAAGCCAACCCTACAGGCCCCGACGCCATTGCGTCATTGCATTGGCGTTTCTAGCCACCCCATAGGTGTGGGTGACTAGAAACTATCAAGGATTTTAATTTGTTTACTAGGAAAACGCTAAAGTCCCGTCGCGTTGTTGAGCGAGCACCGGTACGTGCAACACGACCCGAGTACGACATTCCCATAATGTTGCATACCAATATTTAGCTGAAAATTTGTCAAATAGGAGAGAATGGATAAAATCCACCGCCATCTAGAGGACCTTGAAATCATTTCTTTGGAAAACAGGGTCCACTAGATACCTAACAGCTGCTGTAAGGTGGGTCTTCGCTTGTACTTCCACAATGTATAAGCGCCATTTTATATCTTGAAGTCAAGGCCTACTTGATAATGTGTCTACTGAGTGCACGCACACATTATCCAACGGACCTCAAAGAGATTTTGTAAACAAACAGCAGACTGCAGCTGGACGTCAATTTCAGAAATCGGTTGCACATTATTTTTTTAATGCAATAAATATTACATAAATAGGCTACCATTTATATAATCTTTGATTCTTATATTTGCAGGTAACATTATGATGTAAATAATTTTTATATCTTTCAACTTCATATCTCAATTTTCATTTGCATACTAATTTGGATATTAGGGCCCGAGGCAAACTGTCCAGATACCGGTAGGCCTATGGCAATAAGGCCTATTAGCATTGATGTGTTTGGTAAGATAAAGATGAGCCCAAGCCTTGCACTTGTCCATACTTGCACCATGTATAAACCAATACCTAATGAGGATTAATTTTAATCAAACTTGAACTTGAATCTGAGCTAAGCCTAGGGCCTAGCCCTAAGAACGCGGGTAACCTCCAGACCTAAGTTCGACGTCGACTTCTACAAGAAAGGTTTATTGGGTAAGGCGGGGTAAGGTCTAGGCCTTGGTCTATGAAAAATCCCACACACTAGGGCCTAGCCTAGGCTTATGCGCATAAAATCTTTTATCGTGGAGTTGTAACTTCATTCTAAACACAAAGTTGGTAATAATCCACAATGCCCAATGATCTGTCAAAACAAAACAAAAACATAGCACATTCTGCTACGGATAATATTACAGAGCGTGTTCGGAGCGCTCCAGATTATTTTTAAAACACACGCTAAGATATAAAATGGCGGTTTGTTTACATCAGGTGAGAACATGGTGGTATATATCTTTAGGTGATTTCACTGCCAGAATTCTGTGGTCGCTTAATGCACGCAGTGCAGGCGGTCGCCGACAGAATGCGCGACGTGTCAGGTGGTAGTCACGTGACATGGAACTTACAAGATGGCGGCCTTGGGGACCAATCAGATGGCTCGAATTCGGAAATTCGAATGTTCCGCCTACGGATCTGAATGCACGGCCTTCAATACAGTGCATACACACCGCCATCTCTCGAGGTATTAGAGTCGATAAAGAAGTTTGGAAAAACTTCTTTATCGACTTTCTCGTCACGTGACTACCACCTGACACGTCGCGATCCTGGCGGATTCCGTGTGAACTGCGTGCATTAAGCGACCACAAAAATAGCATTGCTGGATACGCAAGTGAAATCACCTAAAGATATATACCACCATGGGTGAGAAGACCCAGCTTACACCAGCTTAGCATAAGTATCTAGTGGACCCTGTTTGAAAACTATTTTAACTCTTTGATAACAAATAATACACTGCTTCCTCGATAGTATTTTGATTACTTCTAGGTGGCAGTGCATAGTGACCAGAATTCTCGTGCGACTTTTCGTTGCCATGGTAACGTTACTTTTGTTATTTCTATCTACACTACTTAAGGTCTTGACCGATTTAGCTGAAAATTTGTAAAATAGGAGAGAATGTTGTACTTATTGACCCTGCAAAATTTCATAACGATCGGATCATTTTTTTTTTTTTTTTTTTTTATAACCAACTATCGGAATTTGTTCAAAAGCTATACAGCAACCCGCCTAGGTGGTATGTACATGTGTGCAAAATTTCAGGTCGATCTGAGAAACGGTGCGACCTGTACCGAAGCAGTAACAGAAAAAAAAACAGACATTCGAGCCATAAGAGTCAAGTGGAGACGCTCGCTACGCTAGCTCAATTAATTTCACAGTTGAAAAAAAGTTTGCATATATAGGGGTAATCTTTGTATAGCTATTTACCTGAAATTATTTAATTTAATAAATAAATCATCGAGATATAGATGTTTAAAGGGGTATTTAACCGCTAAACTCAAAAAATATATTTCATTCAGGCTAACTAGTAATGAATTTAGCAATCAACAAAAAAATTATTGTGGCCACCATGACCTCCCAAAAATTTGTCAAACATTACATTTTTCGAGCTAGGTCCCATCAGCAAAAATCTCCCATAAGAAATAACATGGGGATGATCTTTATGCCCCATGACTTTGGGGGATTTTGATCCAAAAAAATATTGGCCATAATTGACGTACTCTACAGCCTTTTCTGTAAATTCTCTATATTTTGTTTTGTAATTTGGGCAAGTAGTTCGGTCAAAATATGCTGATTACCAAGATGGGGTGTGATTTTGGAATGCATATTTTTGCGTGTTTGAGGGTATATTTGGGCACAGTTTCAAGACACAATGTAAAAAATGGGCATTTTAGATTGGTACTATGCTCTAGTATATGTGGACCAAAAAAGTAGCAGGTTAAAGCCGATTTAAGAAATTTCCCAAAACACCAATTTTCGCAAATTTCTGGATTTAAAAAAATGAAAAAATTGTGTTAAATCACAGTTACAAGATATAATTTTTTTGACTGTCATTTTAGTGTTGTATTGTGCTATAGATCATGTGGTAAAAATATTTTTTTGAGTTAATAGCCTTTAATGTTAAGAATTGTTTCTTATCACCCCATATATCCGGCCGTACTAAAAGAATTAAATAGTATTGTGAAAGTATGCTCTGATCGAGACAAATACACATTCTAACGTGGCATATTAGTGATTGCAAACCACAACCAAATAGGCCAATCGTTGGGATCGTGAAACAAATCATTTTTCTTTTCTTTTTTCTTTTTTGATGATTCTTTTTTTTCCTTTTTTTATTTCTTTTTTTTCTCACCCCTTTTTGAATTTGATTAATTAATAAATTGCATTTAATATCCTTTTTGAATTTGTTAGCAAAATTGTTGAGTTATAATGCATTGTTGTTGTAATATTACAATTTCAAATATTTCACTGCCTCCTAGATGTCCGTCGTGGCTCCTCGTTACGACGAACATCTAGGAGGCAGTGAAATATTTACTTAACTAACTGAAGTTCATTGTTGTAGCCTAGTTCCACGCGGTATGGGACTTCCATGTTAATTGTTCAAAGTGCGCCGATTTCGTGTTAAAAGCGGGCAACATGACTTTTCTTATATGTTTTTTAACGCTGAATTCGAAAACCAATGTTGCCCAACAGTGACTTAAAAACTTCAACCCTTAAATCCCATTTCTTTGGGTAAATGTGTAGAATTTGCAGACATTTAGGGGATCCTAGTTGGTAAACGTTATTTTGAAGATAAAAATGATTTGAAAATTGATTTTTATCACAAATCAAATGTCTGAGAATATGGCTATTCCAAAATTTAAGCTTAACTGGTTAAACTGGTTTAAAATTATGTTCAAACACAAAGAATAGCTGATAAGTAGGACGTTTTATTAACATTAAACACTGTACAACATAACATTGATGAGATAGGCTGTTGATACTCGCTGAGCAGTTAACGTACACTCAGCTGAATAAGGTGCAATTGAAAAATCGAAAATTCCTTAAAAGCTCTTCTTGTGGGATAATTTTTAATACTAGTTGGTGATAGTTACTCTCGGACTCTCGCCGCTACTAGTCCGGGGACTATCCGTAAATTTGAGACCGAACCTATAGGACAAATTGCAACAGAATCGAATTTGGTATCATTGGATAAAAAATAAAAAAAAACACTTAATAACCCATAAAGAATCCCCTAAAATCCCCATAGGGTGGGTGGGTCTAAACATCCCCTAAATGAAAATGTAATAAAATTGAATTTTAAAAATGTACTTTTAAAACTTAGTTAGCATGGTATGTATTCAAAGATTATTTAAGGGTCTTCTAAATAAAAAATATTTTAATTGTTCAAAATTAATTTTGTGGGCAGCAGAGGTCAATGTAGGTCAAATTTTATATTTTTTTAATATAATTTGGTAAACATTTTTCTATTGGCACAATAATGTTTGACGATTGTCTTATTGTTCTAAATATTTAGTAAATAGGCCACACTTGATAAGGTATAACTCAATCATGGCAGAAAAAGGTTATTATTTCAATCTGTAGGACCATGAACCTTCGAGCATGTTGTCAAAAATCTGTTTACTTACGTTTAAGCGCACAACAATCATGTTATGTAATAATATCATTCACCGATAGAGGTTTCTCACGTAGTTCGCATCGCAACTATAAATTGGTATGCACCTGGATCAAAACCCACACATTAAAATCCTTACTGAAGGTTTTGTCATGGATTTAATATATTCGACAAAACTTTAGATAAAGACTCAAAATATCGTCATTGAATTGGTTATTTCAACGAAATTCACACAATATAAGTAGTAGGCAATGAGGTTGTCTTCTAGAAGATTTTATTTCACAAAACCTATTACCTAGGTGCCCGCTATAGGTCGCTGTACAATCAGGTACCTCGTAAAAAAGCTACGTTTTTGGAGTTTTTAAGGTGTTTCCCAACCGCCATGAAACGTCAAATGAACTTTAAATACGTCATAATCAGAGCTATTTAGGTACCTGACAACTCATACCAATTTTGGTTGGGATGAGAACATATTCCTTCCGAGTTAAAAATGGGATGCAAAATTATCAAAATCACTTTCTGTAACTCCTCAGCTAGGCGCCTTATTCTCTTCAAGGCGACTATGTAGGCCTACGTTGTAGCATAACAATAGCCATATTAATCCGCTTGCGATTAAACGTCGTGTTCCTCCATATTCTATTGTGAGAAGCTGTAGTGACAACGATAATACTTCAGCCTCTGAGCCGTGTAATAAAGTCAAAACACCTTTTTTATAAAAAAAAATGAGGAATCGAAGTTTGATGACTCAGCTTGTATATTTTGGGCAAAGTAATGCCAATAAAAGTTTAATCGAAGTTCAGACGTGCGGTATGAGCAGTAACATATTATTCAATGATTCCAAAATGCAGCCTGTAATGAGCGTACGACTCTGTGGTTTCATAGACCTAATGGCAGACAAAGCAAAATACCATCTCAAATTATATGGAAATCAATCCGGAAATTAAAAATCCATCTCAGCGTGGTTGTTTCCAGTTCAAAGAAATTGAGAAACCACCTGATATGATTACTTTTCTTTCGTCGCGAAGAACAGAAGAACAATAATAAATATGACGACAACGCAATGGCATGGCTAGTAAGTAAGTTGCACTTACGATGCAAGATTCAACCATTTTTTGTCTCAGGATTTTGCGTGGAAAGATACACTCAGTTCTTCAAAGAATAAGAAATATCTTTGTAAAAGAATCAAAACCGAGATGAAATAGATATATTAATTTATTTGTACTCGTCAACAAATGGGTGACGATTGTGGTTGTGAAACGTATCTAATGCCAAAAAACGAGTGGAGAAAAAAATTAATGACACGACGAGATCCCAACGAAAGGTCTATCATGCACCAGCAGTTCAGTCAGCCCGATAATGCCAATGGTCAAAGATAGCAGGCATGAGATGACTAAAAACTTCTAAACGCAGGTCACATGAAATAAGTGAAAGAGCATTGAGTGCATCCCAAAATCAGTCAACACATGCATTCATTCGCCTATTAGTAGGAGGATAGTTTTCAGAAAATGAGTCAATCGAAAATATGAACTCTGTGCCAAGATGTAGTGTTTGCGTTAACTTATGGTGAAGTTTAGACACCTATGCATGTGGGCTTAGGTTGTACCGGTACACTCCACCAAGAAACGCATTCTAAGCAACTTGTAATTAATTTCTTTTGCGACGCAGGAAACATCATCTGTTACAAAGATATTTTAGGAATTGACAATGCACTGGCAATGATGCCATTCAAGTCCAACATGTCGATGAAGCCACAGGGGCTGTGATATCTAACATAAGGCAAATTCGTGTATTTCTCTGCACACAACAGAGACTTCATTTGTAGTGGGGCGAGCGTTAACTATTTTAATGCACAAAATGGCTAAATGGCAACGGATGGGGTTCGTGTCACTTTGAGCCTTTGGATTACATTCAAGTAGGTAAATACACGGGTAAATTTTGGGGTCGTATCGAAACTTTCAATGTAAATTATTTATATTTAGCACACCAAAATCAATAAGATCATGTTTTCAGTTAAAAAGCAAATACTCACTAAAGGTAAGATAACGTTAACAGTTTTTTTTTAAAGTTGCATGCAAATTTAGACGTACAATTTTTTGCGGGGATGTGTAAGGTGGTGGAGGCAATGAGGTGGAAAAAAAATATTTTTGGTTTAGCACACCGAAGTTAGTAAGATCAACTTTAAGTATTTAAACAAATGTTTGTAATTGTAAACTTTAATTTTTTGTTGGGGTATGACCGTAAGGGGCCCGGGGGTAGGGGTAGTGGGGGGCTAAATTCTTCGAACGTCCGGGCAACATGTTTTTTTGTTTCAGCACACCAAAGTTAGTCAAATTGCGTTCAAGTACGAACAAAAATGTATGAAAATGTCAAAATTTTGTTGTTGGAGGAGTGAGGGGGTAAAGGGGGGGGGGTTGTTAGAACCATCGGACATCTGGGCTGCTAGGCAACATTCATTTTCGGATTTAGCACACCAAAGTTAGTCAGATCGCGATCAAGTACGAACAAAAATGTATGTCAACCTTTTGTTGTTGGGGGGGGGGGGGGGGTAAATGGGGGGGGGGTAGAGCTATCGGGCGTCTGGGCAACATCGATTTTCGGTTTTAGCACACCAAAGTTAAGATCGCGTTCTTACAAGTGAATGAATGAAAGTGTATTTTTTTTTTTTATTTTTTTTGGGGGGGATGGGGGGGATAGAGCCATCGGACGTTTGGGCAACATGGTTTTTCGGTTTTAGCACACCAAAGTTAGTAAGATCACGTTCTAAGTTTGCTTTTAACACCCTTTCGGCTAAACCACATGTTTGAACCAGGCTATTGTGTCTGCATCTATGAAATAAAATTTTTTTAATTGTAATACTTTGTAAATTAGTTTTTAACTAAAAAGGATAGACATTAAATAAATAAATAAATAAATAAATAAATCAATCAATCAATCAAAATAAATGCTTCAAAGATATTGAATGAACCTCGACATTAAAACCTGGTTTGTGAGAGCCCATCCAACAGTCTTAAGCCTCTAAGATTGCCAAAAGAAGATGACAGTCGGGAACTATACCTACCTGCACTCGCCTCCGTTAAAATGAGAAACTTTTCTGGGTAGTTTTTATGAGCGAACTCCAATACCCACGGTACAGTAAATTGATCAGTATACCAATGTGTGGCTAAACCATCTATATATTGGGCTGCTTCGGGATTCATCATCATCTAAATCAAACAATGAATTAATCATCCACTACTTAAGGCTATTCGACCGCGTTTTTATATTTTCCCAAATATGATATTAAGTAAAAATATGGTGAATGGCTTTGAAACCTGGCTCTATTAGAAAATCAAAACAAGTTTTTTCAAATTTTTCTGAACCGGCACACGGCAAAATGTCGCCTTTTCGAAATAATTCCAAACTTCAATCCCAAGCACACTATTCGACGTAGGTAGCCTAGTTGTGTTTTTGTGACATGTTTTTTCAACTAGTTTTCTAGAAGCTGACTGAGAGATTTTTTTACAATTTTCTTTCTTGCGAATTTTTTTAACATCGCTGAAAAGTTTTCTGAATGAAAGAAGGCCTTTAATATAACATAAAAATTGAGATTTTTTTGGGGGCGGGTCATAACCTCACTATCGGCCATTATGTCGGTTTTTTGACAATAGTGGTGCCTGCACATCAACTGCAAAATTAAGTTTTGAAAATCGGGATTCTGGACATAGTTTCTAAACACCTTTAGCTTTCACCTAAGTATAATTAAAAATGGATTTCTGGAATAACAGATGGAGTATGATTTTTTTACAAACGGTACTAATACGAATATTTTATAGTTTTGTACCTAACCTCTGCAACCAAAATAGAAGAGAAGAGGATCTCATCTCCTGTCATTCACAAGCGACACCTTCGACAAAGAGACCACCATCATATTATAATAGACTCCATTCTAAGAGCGTCAAGCAAAACATGACAAATTAAAGTAAACTTACACCAACAGTCCAATATGGCAGAAAGATCCGCTGGTCTTCAAAGCTGATGATTTTAGTTGCATTATAGGCAGAGTTTCTGATTGCAGGGCCAAAGTAGTCTCGGATCCACTTCATCTGAGTGTCCGCCAACCATCCCAAGGAGTTGAGCTCAATCAGTGTGAAAACCCCGTTGCTCGGCTCATTACCAGTTGAAATACTCCAGAACGCCAGATCTTCTTTTGCGTACTCGTCCAGAAACCTGCAATAATTGAAGGCGAGTCGATTACTTACGATGAATTTGACTACGAGAGGTTATGACAGTGGTCAGTGACCATGTCCATGACGATAACGATGAGAATGAAAAGGACGATGACGATGACGACGAAGATACGATGATGATGAAAATGGAGATCAAGATGACGAGAGCGATGACGGTGACCATGACAATTAGGCTGACCTACTAACTTGATATGGTACTTTGTCCACGCTTTTTGACACTTTTCCAACAGGAATCCTGCTCCCGTATATTTATGGCTGGTCTTCATCCATACTGGAGGACTCCAGGCACAGGCCATCAGAAGCATCTCCTTCCGACTCATGGCGACAACACGTTTTAGCAGAGGAATCTGTGGAGAAATAAGTTACAGCTGAAGTCGAAAAATAAATACGTTATTGACGAACCAATTTGATGCCGAGATTTCTATTTTAATTCATAAATTGCAAAAGAAGAAGTGCTCAAAAACTCAAAAGATATTCTTATCAGCATGGAACAAGAAGAGCCAACGACAGTTATCGCGTTGTGAAACAGTGTAGAGTGTTTATTGTGGCTAATAGGCCTACATTATAAAACTAAGGAATAGCATGAGTGCCTTCACCACCGATGAAACTGGTTTCGTACACGTTAGTTTAATTTGGTTTAGAATTATGCAATAAACGGGCATGTGTTCTTGCTTATATACACAATACCGGGTCTGAAACCCTCAAATGTAGAATGGTTGTATTACCAGGGGAGAAAACGTGGCTGAGGTGGTAGACTTAAAACATCTCCGTAAAGTAAAATAGAGAGTAAAATATTTCGCATAGCCTTGAAACCTTTCCGTCAATCATAATGTTGCATATTGTGCTATGAAAGTATGAATGGACAAATAACACAACTTTTTAAATAGGTAAAGCGATACAATCAATTTCATAAATATAATTTTGATATTATTGTCAATACTGCGAAGCAACATACATTGTTAAATTCTCGTATTTGACAGTAATGTGTGGCCAAGAAAAAGGAAAATTAATACCAATATTTAGATGTTACTCAATTAAAATAATAATCCAACCGATATCAAAATATGAAATACGATGACGAAAAATAACGTTATCGAAATTAAATCAACTTGCTTGTTTGGTATAAAAAAAAAGGTATTTAGTTATTCCATACCTTATAGTGGAAGTCTTCTGTGGTTAGGTTGAAGTACTCCAGAGCATCGTCTTCTTCCAAGTCGTCATATGTGTATTGACGTATTGAGAAGTCTGACCCAGCCATGGGGACACGGCCCATGTTCAACTCTATTCCTTCTGCGGAGAAATAAGACCTGCACAATAAAGCAGTACATTGTTGACAAGTCTGACCCAGCCATGGGGTGGCCCCATGGTCAGTTCTTTTCTTTCTGCGGAGAAAATTAATAAGACTTTCCGACCTACACTCTTACACCTTGCCCCTAAAAGACAGTGTACCCAAACTAAGAACCCAAAGGCTGTATTGGTGCTTGGATCATAGCTACATTGAAGCCTAAAGTGACACACACACACAGCATAATATGACATTTTTAAAAAAAAATGTGTACTTACTTCAATAAGTTTTCCTGAGTCTCGTAACTTAAAGAGTTGATGTTTATTCCGACCGCATCTGTAAATGCGGTTCCAAAGCCAATCATTGTTTGGTATGTTTTACTTGCGTTGATGGTAAATGTCCCACCTAGAGAAGAAGAATAAGAACATTAGAATAACAGTCTAACATATTATTAAATCTGCTAGATCCAATGATTGTTTTATCTGTTTCATATAATTACCATACTCGAGCGGCACATTCTCGAATTCTCCAATGGTTTGCTGGAATCGCAACCCTGCAATGTTGCTCGTGTACTGTACATACTGTCCTTGTGTTAGTGGAGGAAGTTCATCCACTGTGTCACAGTAGGTAGCATTGCACACACAGACTATTCGTTCCTCACCGGTCTCCTTCTGTGCACATGGTCTCCCAGACAACACTGAAAATATGGTAGACACACATCGTGTATTATAACTGTAGCACGCTCGTGTACGGGAGGAGTTACCCAAAATTAGGAGATTTTAATATCTACTTCAACAACAAATTAACGTCGAAGAATACACAGTAAAATTTCCTCTTATCTTCAAATGTCTTTAGTATAGGTGCCAGGTTCAGGTTATGTAGACGCAAAGGCGAGAATGCGACCTAGAGTTATAGGCGAAAGAGGCCTTAAATTCCACTAGGTGGTGGTACGAGAACGGAGGGTATAGTGGACTGTATTTTTGAGAGACAAGAGAGGAAAATGTAGGTTAAAATAACCCGAGGAAGAATGCCGTGAGCTGAGCTATTATCACATACCTGGTTGGACGTACTGAATTGGCGGACGTGCTGGCGACGTGGCGGGCAGTCGCAGTAGTACATCGTGGAGTGGTGCACTAGTTTAAACTTACACTAAACCTTGCGAGGTTTATGGTTATTTAAAGGGGCTATTAACCCAAAAAATTATTTTTTACTACATAATCTATAGCATATTACTACACTAAAATGACCGTTTAAAAAATTATATCTTTTAACTGTGATTTTATATCAATTTTTAATTTTTTTTGATCCACAAAATAGCGAAAATTGGCATTTTGGGAAATTTCTCAAATCGGCTTTAACCTGCATCTTTTTTGTTCCACATAGATACTAGAGCATTATACCAATCTAAAATGGCCCTTTGTAACATCGTGTCTTGAAACTAGGCACAAATATACCTCAAACACGCAAAATGATGCATTCCAAAATCACACCCCTTCTTGGCAATCTGCATATTGTGACTGAACCACTTGCCCAAATTACAAAACAAAATATATAGGATTTACAGAAAAGGCTGTAGAGTACGTCAATAATGGTCAATATTTTTTTGGATCAAAATCCTCCAAGGTCACGGGGCATAAAGATCGTCCCCATGTTATTTCTTATGGGAGATTTTTGCCGATGGGACCTAGCTCGAAAAATACCAAGTTTGACAATTTTTTGGGGGTCAATGGTGGACCCAATAATTTTTCTGTTAATTTCTAAATTCATAACTAGCTAGCCTGAATGAAATATATTTTTTGAGTTTAGCGGTTGAATACCCCTTTAAATAAAAACACAGGTTAGTTTGCCACCAGAGAGGAGCGAGAACGTTTAGAGAAACACACGTCGAGAGAATGCACACGTGCTATGTGTAGCGTGGTTAAAGGTGATTGTTCTTGAAGTGCACTACAGTGACGTAGCAGTGTCCCAGAGGAGCTGACAAAAGTCTATGTCAGCATTTTGTTGCAATAATAGATGCTCACGACACCTATAAGTGAGGATTGTGAGTTAGGAAGTGAGAGGTATATATTTTGAAAGTATGAGAACAGGTTGAGAGATTTGCCATATTCTTTTGATGGTGATAGCTCCGACTCTCTGACCCACAAGGTCACCTAACACATTCTGTGTAATCCAATTGTTTGAGGGTAATGCAAACAAAAACATGCATGTTAATCGGATGTGACTTGTTTTTACACTGAGACGAGACACACAGGCGCTGATGGACCGACGGACAGAAAAGCTATGTATTTAACTTCGCTTCGCTCCCTAATTATTAGCCCTCGTCATTAGCCCTTGCACAAAATTGTGAAATCCGGAGTACTGCAGAGGATAACAATAATTCTTTGAATAACTAGGCCGCTTCGCGAACGCTTTTTCGAGTCTCCTTGATGCATGAGCTTTTCTTAAATATTTATGTCCAATAAAGTTTCTATTACAAAATTATTATTTTTTGACAAAGTAGGATAATTTTAAGACGAGTGAGCGAAGCGAACGTAAGTCTTCCCTAACGCTATACTCGATCGGGCTTTGGCCGTGAGCATTGTCCAATGTATGTATGTTAAATGTCTGTCTGTCTGTCTGTCTGTCCAGGCTCATACGGCCGAACGGCCAAATAGACTGAGCTGAAATTTTAAACACACATCCGTGACCAGGTAACTGAGAACTGCTAACAAAATGAGCAAGATCCATTTCGATTTAAAACTACAATAAATAAAATGGGATTTTTAAAAATATCGGTAGCATTTGTTTAGATTTTCCATATGAAAAATAGGCCACAGCCTACGATATAAAAACAATTCAGATATAGTCGCTATCAGTCGGTGATTTTTCGTATGTTTTTGTTGTCAATACGGTATGTCATTCTCTAAAGGTAATGTCATTATTCTTGTTTAAATTCATCAACTAATTAATAATGATGACCAATTGACCATCCACAAGAAACAGTGCAATACCGCAGTAGACCCTATACAGTATACACGCAGTACTACGCCATATAAAGGTATAATTAAAATCGGAGACTAGACCACCTACTTTATTCTAACCTACGTCATGAATGTTAGATATGTGTACGCTTTACGTAGGCCTAAACCATATGGTCGTGTATTTGGCAAGAGCATTGCTCTGCATATGGTAAAAGACGATCGAATTAGACTAAGTCCATCTCGCAAACATCAGCTGGTAAGTATAAAAGTGAAGTATATATACTCCACGAAAAGATGCGACCTCTGGCAGTCGTCGTCGGGGACCTCTACCTCTTCCCTGACAACCCCCTTGACGACGATGACCATAACTAGGGAAACGCCAAAGTCGTTGTTAGATGAGTGAGCAAGAGTGCAAATAAGAGGGGTTTGAGATTAGTTGTTATAAGGGCGCGTCAACACTGTAAGGCCTAATGCGCCACTCTAGCCTAATATACTGTGGAGAAAATGCCCATGCTAGCTAGATTCAGCCTTAAGTTTTGGGGAGGAAAGGGGATGTTCCCGGGTACTCAACACATGGCTTGCTCACTCGTCTAACAACGACTTTGGCGTTTCCCTAGTTTTAAGACGAGTGAGCGAAGCGAATGAGGAAATTATAACGCTACTCGATCGAGCCTTGTCGTGACTGTGTCCAATGTATGTCTGTCTGTCCGAGCTCATACGGCCGAACGGCCAAATAGATTGACCTGAAATTTTAAACATACATCCGTGACCAGGTAACTGAGAACTGCTAACAAAATGAGCACAATCCATTGCGATTTAAACCTATAAGAAATAATAAATTGAAAAATAGGCTGCCAATGTTTAGAAATTATTTTAACGACAATGCATTTGATTTTGAAAAAATACTTTTTGTTTATTATTTACCTGGCTGTGAAATGCCGTGACCATGCAAGGTTTGTCGAATGTTGATGTTGCACGTCAAGGTACCCTAAAATTCCGCTCGTAGATTGAGTAAACCATGCAATCTTTACACGTATTTCATACTGGCTATGTTTTCCATAGTATTGTCACAGATGATGGACTACATTCCGTAATATGCATTTCAAAACATGTTAAATAATTTTTGGATGAGCGTAGCGAGCGAAGCGAAGATTCCATTTCACTACACTGGAGAAAAAAATCCGGAATGTTTTTTTTTCTTTTTTTTCTCTTTTTTTGAATTTTACGTTTTTTTTTCTTTTTTTTAAACAATTCTTTGACTTATAACACCTACATGCTTTGTCCGATTGTAATGATTTTTTCACAGAACCTTAATTTTATGAATTGATATATTCATGTGAAATTTGAGCGTTATCAAATTTTTTTTTTACGAAAATCGCAATTTTACGACTTTTTTCGATTTTTAAAATTTCTTTGGCTTATAACACCTACATGCTTTATCCGATTGTAATGACTTTTTCACAGAACCTTAATTTTATAAATTTATATATTCGTGTGAAATTTGAGCGCAATCAAAAAATTATTTCTCGTGATAATCGCAATTTTACGATTTGTTATCGATTTTTAAAATTTCTTCGACTTATAACACCTACATGCTGTATCCGATTGTAATGATTTTTTCACATGACCTTAATTTTATAAATTAATATATTTGTGTGAAATTTGAACGTAATCGTAAAATTGTTTCTCATGAAAATCTCTATTTTACGCTTTTTTCTTCTTTTTAAAATCAATTCTTTGACTTATAACACCTACATGCTTTATCCTATTGTAATGATTTTTTCACAGAACCTTAATTTTATGAATTAATAATATATTCGTGTAAAATTTGTGCGCAATCGAATAATTATTTCTTATAAAAATTTCAATATTACGATTTTTTCCTTTTATAAAATTATGATTAAATAAACCAAATTAAAAATTTAAGTTAATTTTTAATTTAATTTAAATTTAATTTTTAAAAAATCTTCAACAAATTAATGATTTTTTCACACAACAACAATCCGCATAACACATGGCAGCTCAATGCACCAATTACGCTCATCCAACAACGCGGCGGGACTTAAGCGTTTTCCTAGTTAAAATACAATCTAGGAATAACAAAATCTTTTCCCGACCAGGGGATTGAACCCACGTCTCCCACACTTCGGCTATAAGGGCGCCTTAGCCAACTAGACTAGAGAAACGCCAAATTCGTGGGTAGACGAGTGAGCGAGTCATGTGTTGAGTACCCGGGAACATTTGCATTTAAAATAGATAATTATATTGGTATAAATAATAGTTTTTTTTAAGTTTAGTTGGTATAAGGGCGCGTCAACTGTAAGGCCATAATGCTCCACTCTAGCTTATGATAGGCTAGGGAGGCCTAAGTTATGGGGAAGAAAAGGAATGTTACCGGCTACTCAACACATGGCTCACTCACTCGTCTAACAACGACTTTGGCGTTTCCCTAGTTACAAGACGAGTTAGTGCAGCGAACGTAGCCTAATAAATAGCCTTGGTCGTGATTAATAAGTATTGTTAAATGTAAAATGTTGAATGTTTAATGTCTGTTTTTCCGGTCCCATACGGCCGAACGGACAAATAGATTAAGCTAAAATTTTAAACAGACATCCGTGACCAGGTAACTGAGAACTGCTAACAAAATGAGCACAATCAAATTCGATTAACCTACAAGAAATAGTAAATTAAAAAATATGCTTAAAATTGTGTAAGTTTCATTTTAGCAACAATGCTTTTGTTCTTGAAGAAGTCATTTTATCAAATAATTTTTATCAGGCCGCGTGATTGCATGCAGTGACCAAGATGCATAGAATCTTGCACGCTCAAGGTTACCCCAAATTCCGCTGGGAGATTAAGTAAACCTTGAAATCTTTACTCTTATTTCGTACTGGCTATGTTTTCCATAGTTGGATGAGCGTAGCGAGCGAAGCGAAGATTCCATTCTACTACACTGGAGAAAAAACCGGAATGTTTTTTTTCTTTTTTCTGTTAGTATTTTTGTGTGTTTATTAACACGATTCCGGCTAAACCGATACTCCAATTGCAAAGAAATTTTCTGAAGGCCTTCAAAATCTCTGCTCTGTAATTTACAGCATAGATTACTCTATGCTGCAACGTTTCGTTCAGTGCACTTTCTATCTAGAAAGTTAGTTTATTTCTTGTCTAAACAGTCTGATGCATATTTTTGAAGAGGTCTTGTCGAAATCCGATCAGTAGTTGTTTGTCAAATAAATTATTGAGAAAACTTTAGTCATTGATAATTTTTACATGTATGATGCGTACATTGTTATAACAAGCTAACGACTGTGTCAAAATAATCGAAATTACAAAGAATGATATATTTGCTAAATATTATTCATTTAAGTATTGTCCAAATAATGAATAGAATAAAAGTTAGAGCGTGATAAGTGATGCGCCGTTCAGCAGGCGCCAGCTTGCGAAATGAGGATTTATACCCAATACTAGTCACGTTACCTATCGCCCATTTCGAGTCGTCAACAAGTGGCTTAGGCCTACATGCTTCCGCTGAGTCGGCGAAAAAGCCGAAATTCGTCAAATGTAAACGGACGCACTGCGTTAATAATAGCCAATGTTTTTTTTGGGATCAAAACCCTCCAAGGTCACGGGGCCTAAAGATCGTCCCTTTTGTAAATCTCTTATGATAGTTTTGCCGAGGGGACCTAGCTCGAAAATTACCAAGTTTGACAATTTATTTTCGGGTCATGGTGGACCAAATAATTTTTCTGTTACCTTCTAAATTTATAACTAAGTTAGCCTGAATGAAACATAGTTTTGAGTTTAGCGTGTGAATAACCCTTTCAGGGAGGTGAGGATATTATTATACGTTATCCAGCCGTCAGATCTCACCTGCGCCTGCTAACCACAGCAAAGAAGCAACGAGGCCTCCGAGTTTCATCCTTGGAAGGCGTCACTGTAAATTTAAATCAGAAACATAATTGGTTGTTATGTTGAATATCTAGGCTATAAGTGTCATATTTTGAATCATTTTAATTAAGTAGACAATATACAAAAAAAAACTATTTTAATCAAGCTCATGAGAGGACAAACACAAAAACGAAAAGTAAACGCTAAGTGACAGCTGTATCCACGCCAAGTGTAACTTCAAGGATATCATCAAGTATTTTAGACTGAAGTGAAGCGCAAAAACTTTAGTTTACTTAACCAACAATCTAGCTATACCCTACTTGATCACTATAACCATTGAGTGACTAATATATAGTCACTCAACGCTATAACTAATACTCTGTTACGAGGTTTTCCACAAAACGAGTTTTTTTCACACCACGAGGGGGCGTGTGATACGGAATTTGGGTGGCCCTAGACCGGAAAGGATCGAGGATTTCGATAAAAAAAAATACCCCCGGTCGCGCGGACCCCGTCTTTTTCTCGAAAATTTCAAATTTTCGAAATTTCGCTGCGGGTTTTCTGCACTTTCAGGCCGGGGAAAATTTTTCTAATTTTTGCGTCACCCGTCACCTCTGGAGGTGGGCAATACGCATGGGGAATAAGCGTAACCGTTTAAAATACGTCCCGTTTTCAAACGCCGGCCCTTCACAGTACCGAATTTTTTTTTAAATTTTGGGTAAACTCTAGAGCTTTGTTCTTTGGTGATTTTAAAAGCTTAAAAGAGGACGCAGAAGAGGGTGAAAAAAATTGTCCCGGAAATTTCGTTAAAACCGAGAAAAAAATTCCCAAAAGTTTTCGTTTTTTCAGTGCTATTTTGAAATGTTCTGAAGTCGAATTTTAACGGTCCCATAAAAGAACTTTTCGTGTTTCAACACCTTCGTTAGGGATGTATGTATAAGAAAAACAATAGTTTGTGTACCGAAAATCGAACCCGTCGTAAAGGTACAATGTTGAATGACGTCAGGGACGTCCAATTTTAGGCAATGTCCAACTTTAATGGGCCGAAATCGACGGTAAATATTTTATCTCGAGCACAAGATTGATTCACAACAATGTATCGATTCGTCACAAATGATTTGGTACCAAACTTTTTTATTATTGAACATTGTTCGATACGATATGAAAATTACAAATTTGCCACGTATAAAAATTTCTCTTCTAAAAATATTTTGCACCAACATTTAAATGGGGTTGGCGGGGGTGTAATGAACAAGATTTTAGTTGTAATGTTGTGCTATTAAAATCAAAAATGATTCAGGGAATCCGGTAATGAACGTTTAAACTCTTCGTTTTCACCCTCTGTGGGCGAAAATTACCTTTTACCTGTTATTTTACAGTTTTGTGGGCATCTTTTTCTGGATAAATAGGCCACCTTGGCGGTCGTAACTCAAAGGAGACTTATTTTTTGAAAACGAAAAATATCACTGAGCACGCATGGGACATTTTTCTATATTTTCATAACAAACACTTTGTGGTTTGTGACATTCGGCTGTGTTTTTTCCTTCCGACCGCCAATCAATGTGTGTTTGTTTCAAGAATGTAACAATATTTTCTTTTACTACGTGCTATTTTTTAATGCCCTGAAACGAGCCCCATTTCGACTTTTATGTCCCTTCCATGCTTGTATTACCCAATATAAGTGTACACTCGGCCGTCTATAAACGTTTGGTCTGTGCACCCGTTTTAGCCTTTAGGGTAGTTGAGGTGTGAATGTCCAAGGGCTTCTTGAGAGGACTAATAAATCCATATAGCATCATGAAACCTTGCGGAAACAATCAGTGGTGGGTATCTAACAGGAGCCCTCGCGAATCAGTTACGCTTGAGCCACATCTGACTATAAAAAAGTCATTTCCCGGCCATTGAGCACAAAACATTACTCACGCAAAAAGGTCTGATTGCCAAACAAATAGAGCCACAAGACTCAAATAAACACTGAATTGTAAAGGCAAGCTACATCTATGCGCCTGCTATTCAATTTTTAGTACTTTTGTATCCGGTTTTTGCGCCTTTTTTCTTTACAAAATTGCGGTTTTTACAATACTGTTAGCATGTTTGGTGAATTTTTTAGAAAACAAATTGTTTATAACTCAACTTCTAAAGGGCAAACAAGCAGCTGTTAGGATAATTGCTGGAATATCCAGTAGGCAATCGTGCAAAGCACATTTCACAAATTTACGTATCCTCACACTAACATGTACGCTAATTATCTCTGCAGCAACTTTTGTATATTCCAATCCTGACCATTTTCCATTAAATAATGCCCACCATTCCCATTTTACTAGATATAATACTAACATTTTCATACCAAAATCTAGCCACACTTTCTTTGACAAAAGCCCGACTCACGTTTGTAGTACAATATTTAATAAATTACCAGCTTCAATTAAATATTCCAACTCACTAACACTCTTTAAGCACAAATTGAAAGAATTCCTTATAAATAAAGCTTATTACTCATTTAGAGAATTCCTAGATGACCATTGGACAATTTAACTTATTATTTTCACACTTCTCTCACACCACTTTTTTTTTCTCTCTTCACTTTGGATATGATTTAAAAATTGTAAAATGTATTCATGTAATATTATCTTATTTATTATGTATAATAACAAAATGCAATTAGCATTGTTATTGATATTTTGTAGTATTTTTGTAATTACCATAATCTGTATTGTACTTATATTTTTTGTTATTATTTGTAATTTGTGTTTGTCTCATATATATGTAATGCATATATCAGTGGACTGAAATAAATAAATAAAAATAGATTAAGCCTAATGAAGAACCTTGTCTAAAGTGAAACGCGCTTTCTTTAATCGTTCATTAGTCAGATCTTTTTTGCGAGAGTATTTTTTAAGACAAAAACATTGACAAGATATGGCTAATGAGTAGCGGGAAGTGCAACTTATTTTGTTTTAAACTTACCGAAATATAATATTCGAAACACCTTAGCATTCCCAGCAGCAAACAAATACGTCTTCTTATAGTAACAAATACGCACCAAGTTGTTAGATAGCAAACTGAGCAGAATAGTTACTTGGTCCTCTTCTTTATAAGACTGATGCAAGTCGAAGAAACAAGAGGCAATAAGTCAGTCGTTATTTCGTCGTATAGGTTCGGGAGTTGTTGAAAAACATCCCTCTTTTTCAGATCGCAATTCATTCAAAGCCAATACATCATGGCTAGACAAAATGTCTAATCATCCTTTATGTTTTTTTTTATTACATAATTCCATGGAGCAATGGTGCACATTGTAAGGAACATGTCAAATATCATTATATAATGTTAATACAAAGACACGCATGGAGCGGGAGAGGGGAAAGCAGTTGTTGCGAAGTAGTATATAAACATGTGTATCATATGTGCATGGTACTACGAAACAAAATATTTTATAGCAATACCATACGAATCAAATTTCTTCCAACGGCTCTCATAGCAATGTAGGCCCTAGGCTACATAACGATAGTAAAACATACGCAAATATAATATGAGCTATTACACTTGTCGTTGCCATTTGAACGTATATTTAACATTTCATTTAGTTTAATTATTAACATACATCGTCACCTTAGAACTAATTCGTACACTTTTATCCACGCTTTTTTTTTTAAATGGTTACTAAGGTTGATTTTACTCATTATTTTAGAGATTGTTAGTGGTCATTGTTGCCATATAAAAATAATAATATTGTTCAACATTTTAACTTAAAAATTGTAGCATGTAAGTTTTTGCCACCTCCATCAGTCGATACCAGGCAATAATTTTAGTTTAGTGCTTATTTACGCCATAGAGACAATTTTAATATAGTAACAAGTGGATATGGAAAACAATAATTTGATTTCTAAACCAATGATTAGAGGTGCACGTGTACTGTATATAGCATTTTCAAGTGTCATTTTATAGCGTTTTGTAGCATCTATTTTTTGGCCAATTTCAAAACCTTGTGTATGAACTTTTTTCAGATTTTTAATTTGAAATTTGGTCATCAAGGTTGAATTAATATCAACTGAATAAAGATTTGTAAAAATAAATTATAGATACTATGGAAAATAAAATAAAATAGGACTTGAAAACCTTAGTTTTAAGTGAAAATATAGCGCTTTGTACCATCTATTCACAAAACGCTATTTTCACGTACCTCTACCAATGATCGATTTTGATGAAATCGTTTTGCCATATCCACAGGAACTAGGAAGACTTGTTTGTATTTAGCATGCACTGCAAGTAAAAACTATAACATATTTTCACTATCAATAATTTAAAGAGAGTAAAGCAAAAATTGCTATAATTCAAGGTATGCATAACCACGATGTTGGCAATTTATCAACATTTCAAACCTAACATTTTCACATTCCGAATAATGTATGGTTTATTATTTTACACGATATTGTTAACGGGGTTTTAGCCTTGGTGTTTTGAGCAGCTTGATGATGTCATTTACTCATTAATATTAGCATTATACAATGAGATTTCACAAATTTTGTGCCTCACCTTATTGGATATGGCAAACACTTACATTACATTGAAAATCTTTATTCCATATCCAACAGCAAGTTCTTATTTCACGTATACCCCACGGGTCAAAATTAGATTTACCTTAATAAAATGATATTAAAAATGATTCTGGCTAAAACTAATCACTCTGGCCTCGATTCTGTAAGTAGAAGATCAGCCTGCAAGCTATTATCTATCTATATCTATCTAAGAATTGGGTGTACTGTTTCTGAGAAAGTTCTTAGTGGGCGATGTTGATCTCGACACTAAGCATATTCTCAAAAGTAGAAACAGGTCAAGACTTCGAAGTGAGATGGTGGCAATTGATGCTCCTTTTGCAAGAACTGATGCTTACAGCCTTGTACGTCATTTTAACCTCGTGCGACAAGACTGCGGAGGGAACTTCCTCTGGATCTGAAGGCTCTCAACACGACGGCACTGGATTTCAAGAAACTTCTTAGGGAATCAATAAAGTAAAGTAAATACAGTTCACACTTTCAATTAATAATTGTCACCTTCAAATTACATTATTTTTGTAGATAGATTTGTACAATTTTAGCATTATGCTTTTCAATTCAAATGCTATATGTTTTTATATAATGGCGAACTTTAATATATTTTATGTACGTAATGTTATAAGTTAGGCCTATAATGTTAGTTGATTGAATGTTTGTATTGTGGGTCTATTGTGGCCTACTATTGTGTTTAACCGTCAAGTTTTTATATAGTTTTAGTCTATCTATTTTTGTTTTAACATGCTACATAAACGTTAATTTTAATTACCTACTTTAATATCAATTTTTTATATTTACTATTTATGGATATCACACAATTCTGTGTTGTTTGAATGTTTGTATTGTGGGTCTATTGTGGCCTTCTATTGTGTTTAATCGTCGAGTTTTTATATAGTTTTTGACTATCTATTTTTGTTTAAACTTGCTACATAAATTTTAATTTTAATTTCCTACTTTAATATCAATTTTATTGTATTTACTATTTAGGGATATCTCACACAATTCTGTGTTTAAGGGCTATGCTCGTTGTGATATTCCTACACACTACACCACATACTGTGATGATCATTGAATAATAATAATAAATATTATATATAACCATAAGAAGTCTGGAGCAAACATTTCCGAAATTCGACCATAATTCACGGATCGGCAATGAATCAAAACTTCCAATCTCATTTTCCTCACTTTGGTTAGAGCGGATATAGCACATTCTAAGGTGACGACATCCAATTGTTATAACAAGTTTCCGAGAGATCGTAAACGATCAGAGAAGGCACACTTTGAATCAAACGATTCTCTGCATCAGTCTGCACAGTGCACACTCCCTGCTTCGCGTCCGGAGAGCTGTGGACGTCCCTGTGAACGCTCGAATCCAGGATTAAACATCTGTATAGAGAACCCCATGCACTCAATCCGCTGCATAGATAAGCTTGGGCGCTTTTAATGTAAGATGGCTTTAAAATATTTTAATTAATAATTCCATTGTCGTTTTCCACTAACAAACTGATAAGTCGAGTCTAAAAAAATATATCGTATAGCACTCCCAGGTGCACTTATACTGGCTTTACCAATTACATCAAAATTATGTAAATTTTAATACAAATTACAACAAAAAAAAATGTGAAGAATTCTAATGTTTATCTGGTAAATGTATTATTTTAACAATGCTAATATTAATATTGTGTGACGTTCAATTCAAGAATGTAAAGCAATATTACCAAACATATATTAAGAACTCACAGAAAAGCGGCGTATCAACCATCATGACGCGCTTAGCAGGGGATTGTCCACATAATGTTATTTCAAACGTAGCAAGATACAATCACTCATCACTTCAATTTCCATATTTCGAAAACTTGTGCTACAGCAAAATTTAGTTTACCCTTTTGAGTTTATGTATAATTAAAATTAAAATAATATTCGTAAATAATTGAGAATCCAAAATATGTTACAAAGAAAGCAATAAAGACAGCAAATTTACAAGGAAATTTAACTGTTCTTCTCGTTTCTCATCTTCCTCCTGTTCTTCATCTCGTCCTTGGTTGTTGGCTGCGTAACTCTGATTGTAGTTCTTGTTCATTGTGTCAACTCTAGACCGGCACATGGTATCGTTGATTGATTTGCTGTACCGCGGGTCACGACTCCACAATACTTCCTAGCTAGAGCACTGAGCACTGAAAACCACTGGATGTCACCGATTCAGGTTTGAAACAAAATCCTTGCACAACCTCGAATACATTTTTATGGATTTTTGAAGGCTACTTGCAGCTCAACGCACATCACAATACACGGCTATGCTTGGGTGACATTTTATGAGATTTTTTATTTGGTCAGTATCATGATTTCATGGCATCTGGTTTTTATTAGTTTTTCATGTAATGTATATGATTTGTGAATCGATCGTTTGTAAGCTAGTGACGATAAAGAGTTGTTTTTAATAGAATCGTCGAGTTTGTAGTGTAGTTAGAGACCCATCGCCAGTGGAATTTATTGTTTGTTTATGAGGATTTTTTAGTTGTTATAGTTTGAATATATCGGCTAAGGCTAATATAAAGGCTAAATCTGTTTAACCCTAGGGCATTCCCTTCACAATCTAATACCCTGATAACCTAGTTACCGGGTAAACCTGATGTGAACCCCAAAGCGGAGCGGGAATCTCGGGAACAAAAAAGTATTGTTTTCAAGGTAGGATGACTATTGACTACTAGCCAACTAGCTACCAAATTCTATAACATTGCGTTTAAAAACTGGACTCCACCAATATTTCAAGTGTTTACAATAATTTTAAAAGAGTGCCCACTGCTCTCAATATTATTTATTTTGTTAATTTCATACTACTAGAATTTATAAGGGTAGGGGGTCAAGTCTTCAAACAATGTCATTTCAGTTCAGCTCACTTCCGAATTGCAACCGCGATTTTGCCTCAAGTCGCTCAAAACATAAGTCATACAAATAACAGAATCGGTATTGCCTGGAAAATCACGACTCAAAACACTTTCGTACTTCACTTTCGAACAGGGATTTTTCTCAAGTCGCGGAAATGGTTGTCTTGAGAGTTGAGACCAAACAAGCGACATTTAAAGTTGTGAATCGAATTTGGAAACGTATTGGAATTTTACTGTGAGGTGTCATTTTGAGTTACTTCAAACTAAAACACGAGATAAGTACTCAGTAGGCCTACTTTTTTCAGAGTATTATTAGAATAATTAACAAAAACTACTTAAAGAAAACTAAAAGAAATAACAATTTTTTCATAGAAAAACTAAAAGAAATAACAATTTTTTCATAGAAAACCAGCCCATGGCCATACTTCTCTCTCCAGACATAATGGTTAATAAGGATGTGAGGATAATCGGGAAAGATGTACACGTTTAAAAAATCTCAATCCCAGCTATATAGCCATTGATGAGTGAGAAAATCCTTGGAAACACCTGTCACCTTCTGTGTCCCGTGCAAACGGGGGAAAAAAAAAGCATGTTGGCCTAGCCATAGGGTTAGTTATTGACAAGACTGAGTAGGACTCGAGCCTAGCCAATGAGAGACAAGGAGCGTTCCCATTGGTTAGGGCCCTGTCCCCCACCTGTTGATTCATCTACCAGCAGGAGGTATATATACAGCCTGCTTCATCATCCATCCCATCATTCTTGAAGAAGCCACCAACATGGGTGGCGAAACGTCGAGCAGTGCCTCATCATCGACACGACGAAACAGCCCAGGGATCATACAGAAGACACCTTCTGTTAGGATTGCCATTCGCTGGTGGTATCGATCCTCCAACGTTCTGACATGAGCAGTGTGTAGCGCACGAGTTCCACCTTTGTACATGCAGTTAAAACACGTTATGACCACTGCTATGACCATTGAGGTTGTAATAGTCTTTAATGTTTGTTATAAACTTAGATGAGATTCCATGAGGAGCACACGTGGGCAAGACGAGAAGGGATAGAATAAGAAAACACGGACATTATAGAAATACTGGGTGTAGAGAAGTTATCGACAGGACAGGAAGGACACGGTTGAGATGGTATGATATGGACATGTGAAACGAATGGGGGAAAATAGGATGCCCAAGAAAATGTATGAAAGAAGGATTGAAGAAGGACGAAGAAGACGGGGTAGACCAAGGAAGAGATGAAAGGACCGATAGCAGGAGACTTGGAGGCAAGAGGAGAGAGCTGGGAAGATGTGGAAGAGATACGACTATGGGAGGATAGAAAGAAGTGGAAAAATTGTGATAACTAAACCCAAGCTGACCCTGCCAGATGCAGGAAACGGCGATGGATAATGATGATGAATAAACTCAATGCTGTGATCAGGGACCACCAAGTTAGCAAACACAGCGACACTGATAAATTTGCAACGTCAAATCCAGTGATTTTCGACAAATATTTCAAATGAACGCACAGGAAGGGATAGTCTTTGATTAATTTAAGGTAAATTAACCGACGTATTTTACAATTAATGTAAATCGAAATCAAATCGAAATCGATTTGTCAAATACGAATCAAAGAAAGTATTGATTGAATGCAATAGAAACGTGATGTTATTAGAACTTTACAACGAAGGGGTAGGAGGAGGACATATTTGTAATAAGTGACAACTGTCTGTCAGTCCGTTAGCGGTTTAACCTTGATCTATGTAGATGCATCTGAGGCGACACTGGCGCCAGCTTTGTCGTAAAAGTTGTGGACAACTAGAGAAGCCAACACAGACTAATGGCTATGCAGTCCCACTGAAGTGTGATGATAGGAATTGTGTTTGCCAAATTGAATAGGTAATAATTACGTAAATTCTGAATGTACAAGATACTGAATGTATCCAGATAATAAATAAAACATTTGAATAGAATACATATATCTTTTATTCGCTAACTCATTACATGGTGGCAGCGGTGGGATACGAACCCACGCCTCCGAAAAGACTGGTGCCTCAAACCAGTTACATAGCTATTCGCTCGGTCATGAAGTATCCGAAGTATATACAACTTTGCAAAGTTGTCAATAAAGCATACATGGACATCCATACAGTCGTAGATTTTCTAAATTTGGTCTCAATCAGCCACAAAAAAATAACGAATAAAAAAGTAAATTTTGTACTTTTTAACAAAATCAAAAATCGTGAAAATTAATTGATTTTTAATAAATTTTAGAAAAGTGTTATAGTGGTCCCAACGAAAGAATGCAGATGTCTCGAAATTGTTTTCCCAACATAACAACTTTGTAAACTCTATTCACGCTAGCTCAGCGTAGATCTTGAACATGGAGGAACTCTGAGATCTAGCACAGATAAATTTTGCTTGCGTTAGTAAAAGATATTTCTCTTTCATACACAAAGGCGACATTCCATTTACCGCCCATTCATTCAACCTCCACCACTGCCAAGCATCTGCATTCTTTCATTGGAGCAAGTATATTGTTGAGACCTATATTTCCACTTTTCTGACAACTGTTCAAAATTTCAAACACCTGTTGTGTGAGTCAGTCGAGCGATCAGGAATGTGGAATTTTGAGAAGATGGTGCACAGCAAAATAATGTATGAGTTCAATAATTCCACAATGGCAATATATATAGTAGCAATGGTCTTCAACGTTTTTCTGGTTGTGCTTCTGTACGAATAATGTGCAAGTCTTCTTGCTCGTTGGTCTTGTTGTTAGCGTATCTGCTTCCAATGCAGAAGGGCCAGGGTTCGATTCCCGCTAAAGTCAGAAGTTTTTAACTTCTGATTTGGACTGAAGTCCATCAGTTCTTGTCTTAGGAGTTTGTAAACGGTGACTTTGGAGCCGTCCTAGCAACGATGGCACGTGATAAATTCAGAGTTGTTCTGAATCGGCCTTGTTGATTCCTGCGTTGATTCGCGGGTGTTCGCATTGTCCATACCACTGATTGCTATATTTCCTATTAAAAATATCGATCTTTGGTTGGTTATCGCTCACTCGTCGATTGCGTCGGGGCCTGCAGGGTTGGCTTGGTCGCTTTGATTTAAAGTCCCCCACTGAAAATCAGTTATATAACTGAGTGGGCAGACTCTAAATAAAATTTATTTATTTTATTATTTATTTATAAGCCAAAAATAATGGCCGAGCCTGTCTTGTGATATTAAATATAATTATCAATTATTTTTAAATGAAGTAATATATTATGAGTTCATGATACCACTTTAAACTAAGCGAGGCGGATTAGCTTAACAATTAGGGGTTTTGTGGTAGAGCCGTGAATTTTGATTTTTGGATTCTATACTCAGATCAATATTCCAAGAAAATTGTCTCGAGGTGCCATGACAAAATCCGTCCGGTTAAGGGGGTGGAAGAGGGTGAAAAAATATAATTTTTTAAATTCAAAAATTCAAATACCAAACTAAAAGTGATCCTAAGATTACAAAATTAATATAAATTGTAGATACTAGGAAAACGCTAAAGTCCCGCCGCGTTGATGGATGAGCTTTTTAAAGTTTTTAGTTTGCGTGGAATATCTTTACTTTTGCAAGTGCTTTGTTTTGCTGCCAACGCATTGTAGGTGAATGTTGTCAAGTTTCTTTTGTTTCTTGTCAATTGGTATTATTTACCGTAAAAACTTTTATTAAAAGCTTTATTTCTATGGATTCTGGCTAACTTTTTCAACTTTTTCTTTCAAAAGGTACTACATCACCATAACCTTAATGTCCATGTATAATATGAACGTTGTAGCCCCACCCGTTTGGTTAGAATTGGCCCAAATGGCACGAAAATATCGCACAAAAAATCAAAAAACTTATATTAAAAGCTTTATTTCTATAGATTCTGGCAAAATGTTTCAACTTTTTCTTTCAGAAAGCAATACATCACCATTACCTTAATGTCCATGTGAAATATGAACGTTGTAGCCCCACCCGTTTGGTCAAAATCGGCCCAAATGTCACGAAAATATCGCACTAAAAATCGAAAAAAATCGTAAAAGTACGATATTCATGAGAAATATTTCTTCGATTGTACCCAAAAACGTAGCAAGTCTAAGTTCAGAGATTTCAAAGGTCCTGTCAAATTTTCATCAAGATCGCATGTGCCGTTTGCCCGGTAGAGAGCGAACAAACAGACAGAAAAACAAACAAAAAAACAAAAAAAAACAAAAAACAAAACAAAAAAAAAACAAAAAAAAACACCCGAGCTAAATTTTTTGGGGGTCGGTGAAATGGAAGTCTTCGCTTCGCTCATCCAAAAGTCCAAAATTTAATAACCAAAATACGTGTTACCATAATATGTAAATCTAACCAGATTTTGCACCTTTTGACTTTTTTCACAAATTTACTCACTGTGCTGGGAGAATGAGTCTACCAGTCACGGGTTCAGTGATAGGGCCGTGAACTTTGTCTAAAACATTCAGAAGAATGTTCTTAAAAAAATGGTTCGAGGTGCCCTAAAAGGGGTTGATAAAACTGAAATAAAGAAATCCGTATTCAAATATAATATTTAGAACGCCATATTAATATGTATTGTAGATTAGGGTCTAAACTTTAATTTTAAAAATTAAAATTTCACCATATATGTAAATTTGATCAGATTATGCGCCCTTTGACCCTTTTTCATAAATTTCCTCAATATTACGAAAGTGCATCGTGTGACCACTCTTTTTGTCACAAATTATTTTAATATTACGAATTCGGACAAAAATAAGATTTTGTGATGCTTTGGGTACATTTTTACTCAATGGACTTTGATCCCATTTTCAAAAGTTTATTCAATATTAACGAAAGTGTATCGTGTGACCACTCTTTTTGTCCCAAATTATTTGAATATTACGAATTAGGATGAAAAGAAGTTTTTGTTATGCCTTGTATACATTTTTAATAAATGTACTTTGTTGACCCATTTTCTAAGAATAAGCGTCGAATAGCCTATTTAGAAACATAGCCAAATAATTTTGTGGTTTTGTAGTCGAGTGTCAACACCTATTGGATTGGATCAAATAATACATTCATGATTTTTAAATCATGTACTGTGAATACTGGCCGCTTTGCTTATGCTATTTAAATATAGTCTCGTTGATGGATGAGCGTTTTTAATCAATCGATCCTACAGTTAATATGGTATTCATAACTAAAGTTTGTTTTGAAAGAATTAGCAACACAAATTAATATATGGCAATATCAGTCAGCAACTCTAACAAATTTACCCCGCTTTAGCCCGGGGATATTCCTCTGCTGATCATACAAGAAGACAAAGAAGGCAGGGTCCTTCTCGGTAACATTCACTGGTATGTGAGGGTCGTCGTCGGGGACTTCTTCCATTAAACTGCGGATTGATTTGTCCTAGGCTATATCGCCGCCCTGCGTTTGACTGTATGTCTGTGCAAATACGATTGAGCGTGTGTTGGAGGGAGGTGGGGGTGGGGGGAGGCGAGGTGATTTGATCAGTAATGTTTGCGTGTGGTTTAATTTAACTCTTAATGATGGTCTTATGCAAATTATTGAATAGCTTTAAGGATGTTGGGCATTTTGGTTGATATTTAAACTGTTTCAAGTTTTTTTTCGGTAACGGAATTACGACCCCATGGTAACGGAACTACCCCAGCGAATGACATATTTAAATAATGCTTGCATATGGTTAAATCTAACTCTTAACGATGGTCTAATGAAAACAAGTGTGATTTCTAAACAAGGGAGTCTATACTTTACCAACATATAAACGGTTTCAAAACAATAGTGTTCTAGTAGGTCTAATTGACGACTTGAATTGTACCCGCCTCCTGACGTCACGAGGCAACATGGCGGAATTAGTTGGTATAAATCCTCATTTCGCAAGTTGACGCCTGCTTCACGGCGCAACACTTATCACGCTCTAACTTTTATTCTATTCATTATTTGGAAAATATTTAAACGAATAATATTTAGCAAATATAGGTATCATTCTTTGTAATAGCGATTATTTCGATTTTTTGACACAGTCGTTAGCTTGTTATAACAATGTACGCATCATACATGTGAAAATTATCAATGACTAAAGTTTTCTCAATAATTTATTTGACAAAAACTACTGATCGGATTTCGATAAGACCTCCTTAAAAATATGCATCAGACTGTTTAGACAAGAAATAAACTAACTTTCTAGATAGAAAGTGCACTGAACGAAACTTTGCAGCATAGAGTAATATGCAGGGTATGTGTTAACACACATAACAAAAACTTGTAGAAATACAGCCAAACCTTACACACTCAAAAGGAATGAGATCTAAAAAAAGGGCCAAGCTCATCTACCCTTCCACATTTGCGCATTCTTAATTCATAAACGTACAGTGTCCCATAACAGCATCCTCGAAAAGCTTGGCAAAATAGAATTTGCGATTATTAATTTAACGTAGTAGTTTATCCAAGTTCTTTTTTTGTAATTAATTTAAACGTAAACATGCAAATTCTATTTTGCCAAGCTTTTCGAGGATGCTGTTATGGGACACTGTACGTTTATGAATTAAGAATGCGCAAATGTGGAAGGGTAGATGAGCTTGGCCCTTTTTTTAGATCTCATTCCTTTTGAGTGTGTAAGGTTTGGCTGTATTTCTACAAGTTTTTGTTATGTGTGTGATCTTATTACTTTTTCAAGTTCTATTACAAAATTATTTGTTAAAATATAATATTTTTATCAAAGTTGATTTAATTTTTATGGTATTAGCAATAACAATAGGATGTAAAATATCTAGGCCCGGATTCATGTACATCCTGGGTATAGGTGGTATAACCATGGTATAACGACGGTATAAGGACTGGTTAAGTCTAGGCAACTCACATCCTATTAAAACTTTCCCATGTAACAACAAACGCACAACTAATGTAATTTTACACCTATTTCACTGCACCCACACGAGGGAAGCGATATATCTAGACGGCCTTGACCCACAGCCATGTAAATCATCAGATAATCAGAAGAATATTGAAAATTTTCACCATCTTTTGTTTTACATTTTTATTAAAAGTGACAGGAGATTGCGTGAGTTTATTAAAAGTAAAGAAAAAGCTTATTATTGCCGTAAATTTTGGAATAGCCTAGGACTATCATACCATTGTTTATCTGCATTAGGCTTGTAGTAATAAAAACTAGTTATTTGTGCGGGAAGTGTCAAAACAAGGTTGTGCTGGCCTAGGGTTGGCTAAGAAAGGCCTAGGGCTTGTCAAACATGTAGTGTAAGTATTTATTTATCTAGTCCTATAGCCTAATGGAACTTTAGACCTACACTGTTGTATTATAAATAATTTTCTACATCTGGGCCTAGGCCAGGGACGGTTTCTGATTTGTTTTATGAGAGTATAATGACACCTTTTCTCGTTCCACACAAAGAAGAAAAATTTTAAATGTCCGCCATTTGTTTACGTATCGCACTTTCCCGCCTAACTCTGCTTATACCGTCAACAAGTGTCAAGTAACTATGGTTACTTGTTGATTATATGCCAAGTGTTTAAGGCTTATTTTAAAACCTTTATTTGGAAGCCTTCCAACAAACTTTTTCAACTTTTTTTTTCAAAAGAGACTATATTTCTATAACCTTAATGTCCATGTAAAATATGAACATTGTAGCCCCACCCGTCTGGTCAGAATCGCGGGCCGACGTATTAGATGTTAGCAGTAGCAGTAGCTAGCAGTAGCTAACATCCTTAAAGTGATTTTGAGCATGTTTGAAGACATTTTTTCACCAAGAAGGAATGGTCGTACCCCAATAAAATTTGGCATGTGTTGTCAGGTACCTAAATCCCCTCGATTGTGATAGTTTTCAAGTTCACATCACGTTACATGACGGCTGGGTAACACCTCGAAATCACCCCAACTCTGCTTGGTGTATAAGGTGCTTGAGTGTGTAGCGCACCGCGGCTTGGCTGCGGCGCCCTAACGGGCACCTAGATTATCTAAAATACGCCCTCTTGACGTGCGGATGAGCCGTGAAAAAGTGCACGCTGCATATTACTCTATGCTGTAAATTTTCGTTCAGTGCACTTTCTATCTAGAAAGTTAGTATATTTCTTGTCTAAACAGTCTGATGCATTTTTACAAAGAATTCTTGTCGAAATCCGATCAGTAGTTTTTTGTCAAATTAATTAATGAGAAAACTTAAGTCATTGATAATTTTCACTTGTGTGATGCGTACATTGTTATAACAAGCTAACGACTTTGTAAAAAAAATCGAAATAATCGCTATTACAAGGAATGATATGTTTGCTAAATATTATTCATTTAAGTATTGTCCAAATAATGAATAGAAAAAAAGTTAGAGCGTGATAAGTGATGCGCCGTTCAGCAGGCGCCAACTTGCGAAATGAGGATTTATACCCAATACTAGTCACGTGACCTATCGATCGATTTCGAGTCGTCAATTCCGTTACAAATGAAATGTGGAGTAAATACTAAATTTTAAAACTTTTTTTAATTAAAATCTTCTTTATTTTCAAAGTGCATGACTATATGTTCCCAATGCGTGAAGAATACTTATTTTGTCGTAATTCGTGTTATTTGAATAATTTTGAACAAAACGAGTGATCACACGATACACTTTCATTAATTGAGTAAATTTGTGAAAATGGGGTCAAAGTACATTGATTAAAATGTACACAAGGCATGACAGACGCTTATTTTCATCCTAATTCGTAATATTCAAATAATTTGGGACAAAAAGAGTGGTCACACGACACTTTCGTAAAAAAAAGGAAATTTATGAAAATGGGTCAAAGGGGCGCATAATCTGATCAAATTTACATATATGGTGAAATTTTAATTTTGTAAATTAAATTTTAGATCAAAATCTAAAATCCATGCTAATATGGCGTTCTAAATAATATAAATATTATATTTGAATACGGATTTCTTTATTTTAGTTTTATCAACCCCTTTTTGTACACCCCCTCTTTCTCCTATAAGAATTCAACTTTTTTGAGGGCACCTCGCGGGTCATCCATTTTTTAAAGAACATTCTTCTGAATGTTTTAGACAAAATTCACGGCCCTATCACAATTAACCCCTGACTGGTAGGCTAATCCTCTCAGCACAGTAATTAGCACACGTATAAATAAATAAGTAAGTTTGTGAATAAAAGTCAAAGGGTGCAAAATCTGGTTAGATATACCAAAGATTAATCATGGATATATACACACATACGGTAATTTTTATTTTTTTATTAAATTTTGGATTTTTATGTATTCATTTGGTAATTGGATGAGCGAAGCGAAGACTTCAATTTCACCGACCCCCCAAAAAATTTAGCTCGGGTGTTTTTTTTTTTTTTTTTTTTCTGTCTGTTTGTTCGCTCTCTACCGGGCAAACGGCATATTATGCGATCTTGATGAAAATTTGACAGGACCTTCGAAATCTCTGAACTTAGACTTTTAATCAAGAAATATTTCTCATGAATATCGTACTTTTACGATTTTTTTCGATTTTTAGTGCGATATTTTCGTGACATTTGGGCCGATTCTGACCAAACGGGTGGGGCTACAACGTTAATATTTCACATGGACATTAAGGTAATGGTGATGTATTGCTTTATGAAAGAAAAAGTTGAAAAAGTTAGCCAGAATCTATAGAATAAAGCTTTTAATGTGAGTTTTATTTTATTTTTTGTGCGATATTTTCGTGCCATTTGGGCCAATTCTGAACAAACGGGTGGGGCTCCAACTTTCATATTATACATGGACATTAAGGTTATGGTGATTTAGTACCTTTTGAAAGAAAAAGTTGAAAAAGTTAGCCAGAATCCATAGAAATAAAGCTTTTAATATAAGTTTTTTACGGTAAATAATACCAATTGACAATAAACAATAGAAACTTGACAACAATCACCTACAATGCGTAGGCAGCAAAACAAAGCACTTGCAAAAGTAAAGATATCCCACGCAAACTAAAAACTTTAAAAAGCTCATCCATCAACGCGGCGGGACTTTAGCGTTTTCCTAGTCTTAGGATCAAATTTAGTTTGATATATTTTGAATTTTTCAACTTTTGAAAAATAACAATTTTTCACCCCCTTCCACCCACTCAACCGGACGCGGACGAATTTTGTCATGGCACCTCGAGACTTGAGTAGGCCTATACGGTAGTTTTTGGATGAGCGTAGCGAGCGAAGCGAAGATTCCATTTCACTACACTGGAGAAAAAAATCCGGAATGTTTTTTTTCTTTCTTTTTTTCTATTTTTTTTTGTATTTTTGTCTGTTTGTTAGCACGATTCCGGCTAAACCGATACTCCGATTGCGATGAAATTTTATTGAGACCTTCGAAATCTCTGAACTTAGAACTGCCACGCTTTTGAGCGCAATCGAAAAAAAAATTCTCATAAAAATCGCAATTTTACGATTTTTTTTCGATTTTAAAAAAAATTCTTCGATATATAATACCTACACGCTTTTTCCGATTGTAATGATTTTTTCATAGAACCTTTATTTTATGAATTTATATATTCGTGGAAAATTTAAGCGCAATCGAAAAATTATTTCTCATGAAAATCGCAATTTTACGGGGTTTTTCTTTTTTAAAACAATTCTTTGACTTATAACACCTACATGCTTTATCCGATTGTAATGATTTTTTCACAGAACCCTAATTTTATAAATTAATATATTAGTGTGAAATTTGAGCACAATCGAATAATTATTTCTTATGAAAATCGAAATTTTACGATTTTTTTCTTTTTTTAAATTACGATTAATAAAAAAAATTAAAAATTATAGTTTATTTTTTATTTATTTTAAATAATAATAAAAAATCTTCAACTTTGTAATGATTTTTTCACAGAACAGAAAATCCCCATAACACATGGCAGCTCAATCCGCACCAATTACGCTCATCCAACCACGCGGCGGGACTTAAACGTTTTCCTAGAGATTTGTGGGCGATGCCATCTTGGCTGTGACGTCACGGAAGTGCTGCTAGATGGCTGCTAGAATAGGGGTTAAATATCAATGGCTGCTAGAAACTCGTTTCCACCATGCAGCACATGTTAGCACAGGCTGCACAGCACCTTCATAGCGCCAACAAAAACAACCGTATACAATCCAAAATTCACGTTTCTACCACTAGGAAAACGCTAAAGTCCCGCCGCGTTGATGGATGAGCTTTTTAAAGTTTTAAGTTTGCGTGGAATATATTTACTTTTGCAAGTGCTTTGTTTTGCTACCTATGCATTGGAAGTGATTGTTGTCAAATTTCTTTTGTTACCTGTCAATTGGTATTATTTACCGTAAAAACTTATATTAAAAGCTTTATTTCTATGGATTCTGGCTAACTTTTTCAACTTTTTCTTTCAAAAGGTACTACATCACCATAACCGTAATGTCCATGTATAATATGAACGTTGTAGGCCCACCCGTTTAGTCAGAATTGTCCCAAATGTCACGAAAATATCGCACAAAAAATAAAAAAACTTATATTAAAGCTGTATTTCTATAGATTCTGGCTAACTTTTTCACATTTTTCTTTCAGAAAGCAATACATCACCATTACCTTAATGTCCATGTGAAATTCGAACGTTGTAGCCCCACCCGTTTGGTCAGAATCGGCCCAAATGTCACGAAAATATCGCACTAAAAATCGAAAAAAATCGTAAAAGTACGATATTCATGAGAAATATTTCTTCGATTGTACCCAAAAACGTAGCAAGTCTAAGTTCAGAGAAAACGAAGGTCCCCTCAAATTTTCATCAAGATCGCATATGCCGTTTGCCCGGTAGAGAGCGAACAAACAGACAGAAAAAAAAAAACAAAACAAACAAACAAACAAACAAAAAAACATTGGAGCTAAATTTTTTGGGGGTCAGTGAAATTGAAGTCTTCGCTTCGCTCGCTACGCTCGCTACGCTCATCCAACTAGGAAGCTTCGCAAACGCTTTTTTTAGTCGCGTTGATGGATGAGCTACAATCTCCTGTGAAGTTTCCATACAAGGCTGTGAGAAAGAGCTATTTGGGTGGATTCTGATCAAACGGATGGGGCTACAACGTTCATATTTCACATGGACTTATGGCGTTTTCCACTGGGCCGCACTGAGTGCGACGTCAGTGCGCACTGAAACGTCACGGTCACGTGATGCACGGCACCAGGGCTGCCCTGAGTGCAACTGTCAGTGGAATACGATTATTTTTTCAGTGCATAATATTGAGTGGCAATCCTCACTATCAATATGTCTTCATACGCTTTCGAAGCAATAATTGTGGTGGATGAGAATGGGGAAAAAGTCGAAAGCAATGGCCAATGCATATTTTTGCCGTTCCCAACTGGACTGAACAGTAAACAATAAACATAACCCCAAACTAAAATGTTATGCAAATCTACCTCTATGTCAGAATACATGTGGACAACATCTTCTACGTAGTTTGTGATTTCTCTGAGACAATTCTGATAATGAATTGATCAACTCATCGTCGCTGCTATCCAACGAAAAGTCGATCAAATCTAACAACACAACCAAATTTCGCGGGTCTACGGTTGCACTGGAAAGATTGCCCTGACCCTCGGAGTCACACGGAGCGAGTGCAGTCCGCCCAGTGGAATACGCCATTTTTGCACGAGTGCGAGTTTCAGCTACTAGTGGAATATTCTACTTGCACTCAGTGCGCAGTGTTCTCCCCAGAAAAAAATGTTCACTGGGTATTTCATAAACATTGCCGGGTACTCGCGGGTAGGGCCAAAAATAGTGGGGGTCCGGGGGCTTGCCCCCGGAAAAAATTTGAGATCCTAGATTCGATTTGGTGAGTTTTAGAGGTTTTCGAAGCCCTTTAAAGTAGCTTACTTTTGTTGGTTTAGTGGTATGAAGTAGGCCTATAAACATTTCAAATTTGATTGAAATCATAGTCTTAAGTCTATTTTCTCCTTTGTAATGTAGGCTTGTGAATTACTGTAGTCCTATTGCTACAATGAGTACAATAGGCCCGTATAAAGGTGATGATATTATTCTTTTAGTGGTTATTATCTAAGATTGTAGCTACAATTACTACACTTGAAACTTGTTATATTTGATGTTATTTATCTTA